>BSBM01001719.1:43937500-45137500 GCA_027924585.1 Larix kaempferi
GCGCAACCCTGTTTCTAGTTTTAAAAAAACAGAGTTCTCTGTTTTCCGGGAATTCTATCGAAAACACGGGTTTCACTTCTTCTGCAGGTTTCAAGCTCTCATAGGTTTCTCATTGGCTCACACTCATTGATATTTTGGACACTCTTTAATCTTTTGGACACAAAATCACCCTTGGAATCTATCAAACATCTTCAGTGGTCTTGGAATCTAGTGGATTCATTCAAGCTAACTATTTCCATTGCAAGTGGAGATCATTTCTATAGAGGTATGGTGAATTGTAAATGAGTCTTTTCATTCACAAGATTTGAGATGATCCCATGCCTTTTTGTTTTTATCATATGCCCACAACAATATCCATGCATAGACAACAATGAATTTGACAAGAATATTTCCCAAGTTCACATCTAAAAAAACTCATATGAACACTAGACAAGATGAAGTATGCAACCTCCTCATTGTGTAATTAGTTCCCAAGTTAATTTTGTTCTTTTCACCTCATAGTATGTTAGCAAAAAAAACCACACACTCACTAAACATAACTAAAAATATCACTTCAACTCATCCACAAAACCTCAACTCTCTCATCTCTTATTCAATACCATTGTATGGAATGAGGATATGTGTAAGTATATGCACCTTTCCCTTTTCTATGAATCCAAATATGATAATATTCATCCATATTTACCATCCTTACAATATCCCCTCACCTTTAATAATGATTTTTTTTCCAAAAACCAAGACTTTCCCACTTCATGCTCTATTCAACATGATGATTGTTGGTATAGTCCCTAGTTCCCCACTCTCCAACACCTCCCCACCCTATATATTGCACATTGAAAGGTCAAATTATATTCCCCCTCATCACCCTTCCCAAGACCATGATCCTTGTCAGAAACCTTTGCATCCTCCTTAAGGTTTTGCACAAAACAAGGTATACATTCATTCTATTGTGATGCATTGTTGAATTCAACCATGGGTATTTTAAACTCAAAATCACATTCTATCATCTCAAAGTTTATAGATCTAAGGAAATAGTTTGTTGTTGTTTCTTCAACTCCTTAATGTGTTATATAACCTAGTAATTTATGATGGTAAAGGACATTTCCTCAAATGGAAGGATATACCATTCCACTAGGAAGACAAAGCAATCAAACTAGGTGCAAAATTTAGAATTGATAACATTAAGGGAGAAAGCAAAAAATGAAACTAATTAAGGTTACCTTATTTGATATAGAAAAACTATCAAACTATTCCCAAGGCATCTCTAGCCATCTCTGTTGTAGGGTGTTACTACCATAATTTTTATGAATTAATGGCCAGGAAAGACACTAGTTTCTCCTCTCTACACTTGACCAAACATCATCTATATTGATTGTAATTGTAAGGGATAATGATGTTTATTCAAACACAAATAAACCAACATAGTCTGTAGTTGTATATGTTAATTTCTAAAGTGGTAAGCTATGTTGGAATTTGTCAGGTTCATTGTATAATGGCACTAATTTCTTATTTGTTGTTTCTTTTGTAGGGGTAGACCTGATAGTTTTGTTAAAGAGACTTTTGGAGATGGGAAACCCACGAAACGCAAAAAAAAAAAATAGAAGGAATCTTCCCATTGAAAAGGTCAATGAATTAAGAGAAAAGGCCAGGTTGGGAATGGAAAGATTGAGACATGGTCCTATCATTGCCCCAAATCATGCCACTAATCCTAACACAGTTGTTGACACGACAACCTCTTGTTCAGAACTACGGGTAAAGCAGTCACGTCCAATGGACCCAACTCAAATTCCAACATCAACACAATCTCCAACCAACAATCCATCGATGAGTCATTCTGAAGTTCCTCACGACACAAGAATTTTGGGAGATGTTGCATGTGTAGAGATGGACATACAAGCCTTGCTTAATTTGCAATCTCCCCAAGAAGACCACAACCATGTCGACCACACTCCCATTATGGCCTAATCTATGAACTAAGCACCACAACAAACAAGCTCGGGTATTCATGTATCATGTCCACCCTCCCTACCTCGACTGTCCCACGCAAGAAGAAGAACTCCTAGATGTATTCATGTGGATGAGAGTGATATGTTGGGGCTTGAAGGCAAGTTTCCAAAACGCACTATCGAATGGCAATGCAACAAAATTGTCAAAGAATATTTTGAATCCAAAGGTGATGCAGGTCAATGTCAATTATTGCTATGTTTGTTAAAGTCACGTTCTTTAGCTGTTGTTAGGAGAATTTTGGGCATAAAGATGGTTAAAAGTTCAGAGGCCAACAATCATATTGTTAGAAATCTCCAATCTGCATTTAATGCGATTGGGAAGAAGTCTCGTACAAAATATCTTTGTGTGGCTCGTCATGTTTTAGCGGAATCAGTTGTAAGCAAGTCCACAAGGCAACGTCGCCTGCTATCACACACTTCTCACATACTCAAATTAAATAGAAAAACTATTAAAAAGTACTCTGTTATAAGAGAAAATATTGACACTCTGGGTGGAAATGATTGTTGGGATTTTGTTGGTAGGCTGCCTTGTGCAAATAGGAAGCTAATTGATGCTGTTAAGGAGTTAGTACAAAAGTTTTGGCATGATCATACTAGAACTTCATCAAACCAAAGAGACGTGCTAAAACTGAGAAAAGGTTCTACTGAACATGAGCCCCATGTTAAACACCTCCTTGACACCACATAGACTGAACTCTATGAGATATTCAAGAACAAGCACACACAATTGAACCTGGGCCAAAGGTCCTTTGAGAAATGCAAACCATGGTACGTTCGTATATGCATTGATCGAAACACTTGTTGTTGTAGATACCACATAGAATATGAATATTATTATGACACATATAAACATATATTTTGTGATTTGCATACTAACATTGTGCAGGGCTGCAATGAATCCATACTACCACCGAATGCATCAAGAGACTTTATCCACAACATCATGTGTCCAAGGCCCGAAGGACAAAAGTATTATGAAAAATCGTGTCTATATGGGATATGTTCTATGTGCAGTGGGTTTTCTCTTTTGAACCATTGCATTCATGAAAGCAAGGACACAGAATTTGGCATGATGGGTGTGGAGATGCAGAGCTTCAAGTACGTGACCTATCAATTAGACAGTGTCAGAGAAAGTAAAAAGATTGCATTGGTAAAGTCACAGGTACAAATGAATATTGCATATTTTTCATATTACACGTTCAATTTATGGCATATACATTTTTCCAATGGCCACATTGTAATATTTCCCTTGTTTCCATGGTAACAGGTACCGGTATGTGACTTATTGATGGAATTCTAAGAGAAAACCGAGCAGTATGTTCAACATGTGCATGTAGCGCGATGGCAAGATGAGCAGTATAGAAAATGCAGGGACACATTTCCTGTTGGAACCATAGTGTCAATTGTGGATTTTGCAGAAAATTACACCCTTCAGCCACAAAATGAAATCCAGAGTCAATACTACCATTCAGACCAAGTCAGCATCATGGTACATATTATGTATAGGCATGGGCTAGAGAGCAGCAATGACAAGAGGATAATACTGAAGGAGACAAACTTTTACATAAGTGATGATAGAACCCATGATCTGCATTATGTGCAACATTGTTTACGAATTTTCTATGATTAGTTGAAGGAGAGAGATATACAGATGGATCAACATTGGATATGGTCGGATGGTTATGCGGGCCAGTTCAAAAATGCCCGAGTATTCCAATGGATGAGTACTTTGCATAAGACTTATAATGTGTTGCATATCTGGAACTATTTTGAGACTGGGCACGGCAAAGGCGAGCATGATGGGGCCGGTGCATGCATCAAGACCGCACTGCGAAGGGAAGAGATGATGTTTGACAAGGAACCTCATATCCGAGATGCATGGTCCACAATTCAATGGTGCTTCGCAACAATGGCAGAACGAGCAAGAGATCAACAAACATCATCGGTGGAAGGACGTGTGGCGAGAAATTTTTTGCTAGTGGTTAACATAGATCGATCGCGTTTCTATAGTTGCGGAACAGTACAAGGAACACGTGGATTTCATTCAGTTCGAAGCTCAAACAACCACTTAATTGAAATATGGACGCAAAATCTTGCATGCTTTTGCAACCCTTGCAGTAGTGGCGAATGGGATGAATGCGAATGCATGTACTAGGTTGATGAATGGGATCGTGTGTCACTTGCAGTAGACCAACATGCAGTTTTTGAAACAACCCAGTTAGAGGAGGGCCAGTCAGCGATTTCGACAGACTAAAACCATATCTCAGATCTTGTACAACTAGGACACATATACGCAGTTGTTGCACCGAAAGACAATGAATGGGGTGTGGATTATTGGTTGGCACGGTGCATCCAATGTAAGCAAACCCTCTACGGATCATTAATCGACGATGAAGGAATTGAATTTCCTACTGGCTTGATGGTGGTTAAGGGGGAATATCTTACACTAGATGGGAAGTCAAGAAAGACTAGTGGGCATGTATTCATGGATTACAGACCAGGTTCAGTGGTGTATCACTTCACAAACTTAATCGTTGGCACAAACATCCATCTTCAGACAATGTCAAGCAAGAGCTCAACCAAGGTACACTACTACCTGCCTCATTTAGAGAATGAGAGATTCATTAGAGGAAATTTGGGTAAAAAATGGGCCTCCTAAGGAAAATAATAAGAAAATAATAAAATAATAATAGAGAGAGAGTAAAAAAACTACTTTTTTGGATCGTATTTTCAACTTATCTCCTTGTAGGTTTACTCAAATTTCAAGCGGGAGGACTCGTTGGATGCATAATTAAATTATGCATCCAACAAGTACCCATGTTGCATACTTTTAACAACATCTACACCATGAAAAATTCAAAATACATTAAAAAACGTGTTTCTAGTGAGAGAAAACACGTTTTTTAATGTATTTTCAATTTTTCAAGGTGTGGATGTTGTTAAAAGTATGCAACATTGGTACTCGTTGGATGCATAATTTAATTTTGCATCCAATGATTCCTCCCACTTGAAATTTGAGTAAACCTACAAGGAGATAAGTTGAAAATACGATCCAAAAAAGTAGTTTTTATTTTTTCCCTCCAAATTTTTTATGTGCTCCCTTGTTGAATTTTAAAGCATTTTGATTGGCTAATACATGATGACATGGAATTTGTATTATTTTTGGAATGTTGATGTATATGTAACTTCGGAATGTATTTCACATATATGTATATTGTATTCCTATAGAGATGTTATTATTCCTCTATACGGAAGTGGTTGTATTCCCATAGAGATGTTATTATTCCTCTATACGGAAGTGTCATCATTTATATTGTAAGTGTCGTAACTTATACTTGATGGGTTATTAGACCACCTTGTTGGGGTCGGCCCTGTATAAGTCATGTGAGTCAAAGGGTTATTAGACCACCCTATTGGGGGTCGTCCATGTGGGTCAAAGGGTTATTAGACCACCCTAGTGGGGGTCGGCCCAGTCAGCATTATGATAAGTGGTTAAGTTAAGGCCGACCTAGTTGAGTAAAGGTCAAGTCAAGTTAGTGTATAAATAGAGAGTGTGTCTCTCTCATTTTACACATTCTATTCTCTCACTCACACTTTGGAGAGTGGCGCACTTGTGGAGGAGGAGGCTTTGCTGCTAGGAGAAGACTATCTCTTGTATTCTGGTTGTATCATTGATCTATCTATCTCTGAGGAAGTTATTGGGGTTTTTCACCTTTATGGTTTTCCCCAAGCAAACTCTGTGTCTCTTGTGTGCTTGCATTATTATGTCCATGATTGATATGCTATAGATTTGATGTACATGTTGTTCTCTCAATTAAGATCCTAGATCAGATTGAAGTAAATTCTGAAAATTTAACATGGTGTCAGATCTAGCCTGAAAGAAGGCATGATATGGCATGTATGACACTTGTTGCACTTACAATGTTAGGGCTTGATATAGCAAAAACCAATCATTGTATCACTTTCACTATAAATCTGTTTTGGCGAAGTTTTCAGGTCTAAAACGTTTACAGTTCAAAGATTAGATCCCCATGTACCTTGTGTCCAAAGGAAAACCTCTAATTCGCTGTACTTTGTGATTTAAGATCTGTACAATATAGGGTTTCTGCCTCTTCCAGATCTGAGTCAAAAATAGGTGACCTTGGAAAAAAGGTCATAACTTGGGCTAGGAAGCTACAAATGAAATTTTGTAAAACGTTTCAGGTAGTACACAGACTGTACTATCTTAGAAAAATGTTTCAGAGGCCGAAGTTGAACCAGTGACACGTGGCATGCCGTAAAAGTTCGCTCTCTTATTTTATCCCATAAACAGGTCACGTTACGACACTTGGAATAAATCTCTCTCAGAGAATCCAATTGAGGTCAGACCTATCGGGATGGAAAGATGACAGGTCGGGCTATCTCAGGAAACATTTTCAGGCCCTGTGGATCAAAAAGTGATGAGTTACACTAGAAACAATCAGGTACATATTTCTGTCAAAACAGAATTATTTTTTAGCACCTTCATTCATGGCTTCCGGAATTTAGGGTTTTGAATAAAGTTGGAATTTTTGTAATCAAAGACCACGGCTGAATGCTACTCATCAAAATAGAAATTTAGAGACCAAGATCATAATTTCTGGTTGGGTAAAATGCCAGACTTGATCAGACCCTAGTTCGGGACTTTGATAAGAAAAGTGGAAAATTAGGGCTTCTGCAAAAATGGGAATTTTTGAAATTTGTGACCACAGCTGGAAGCTCCTCATAAAAATAGAAGCTTAGAGATTTGGATCAAACCTTTTGATTGGGAAGAAGAGTGGGACTCATTAAACCCCAGTTCGGGGTCACATCCAGTGAATCCAGAAATTTCAAAGGCAAAATTGAGGAGTGAAACTTTGCAGTTTTCAAATTCTGAATATACCAGCTCGATTAGCTCATCAAGACACATATTTCTACCCTTTCAGAAGTTTGAAATTCAAAGTTTTAATTTTTGGGGTTTCTCTGACAAACCCTATTACAGCTTGTTGATGCCTCGGATATCGTAGCATCAATCAGAAAGGGATTCTCCCCGAGAGATGGTCCCAATTAGACTATCTCCCGTTTGGTGTAGGAAATCCGTCCGGTTAACGGTTCCGGCAACCGTGGGTTTGGAGTTTAAGTCCGATTCTACCGGTTATGGCCCGATCCACCTTTCTTTTGGGTTTTATGTCTTTTAAATGAGATGCAAGTGCCTAAATTATATTCGATCTAGATGCAACTAAAACAGATCTAAGTCTAGGAACCTGAGTAAATCTATCTATCCCTGCAGGGAAAACGCTTAAGGGATGGGCAATCAGCTGTAACAAATATCGTAAGGAAAGAACAGATCGCTGTTAATTCTCACAAGTAAAGCTACAGCACGATAAAGATCTTGAGAAGATAGCTTCTCATTCAACATGGAACGCATCAATTGCTCATAAAACAGAAAAAAGCAAAAAAAGTTTATTTAATCTATGTAGAAAGGATAAAGAAACAAATCTAAATGTAACAAACTGGAATTAAACTTAAAGATCCCTGCAAGGAGCAATTTAAAGGCATGAACAATGAGCCATATGAGTTATCCTGAAGGAAGAACAGTTAGCCATTCGATCTAGAAGAGAAATCTACAGCAATGATAAAGACATCAGCAGGTAGCTCCTGATTTAATGTGAAATACATTCATTGTTCACAAAATAGAGAAAAAACACATGCACAGGGAGGAGCAAAATCATTAATACAAAGAAATAATTCAGATGATAAGAATGATCTCACATTACAGAACAGCAGTCATTAGAATAGTCCAACCTACAGCCGTCCAACATCCCATGCAAAACGTCCATCTCCCGTGGCTTCTATTAGGAAAATCAATTTACAGGCCCGATACAAGATAGCTCGTATGGATTTGAAAATTTCATTCCCTGTCAAAAATTCCTCTCTAATCTTTCCTAGCTTCTATTTATATCTACACATCTGCCCTTTGGACTGACACCTAGCATCATCCACCTGTCATTTACAGGAATTTCCTCTATAATCGACTACCAAAAATGATTACTTCTTTTACAAAATTGTTCTGACAGAAATAGGGACAGCTGTCCCATGGCTTACGCCTTACATATTCAAAATATACATAGCAGAAAATTGGCTAACACCAAAGCTTTCCCTGCTGGGCACGTGTTTGGCTGAAGAGAGTTGCTCAACTGAATTCAGCCTCTTTTACTCCTGTGCGTGAGCCTCAGCTGGGGAAGGGTCGCCCAAGTCAATTGAGGCTGCTGATTGTGCCTGGGAAGGAGGGATTGAGCTAGCTGGAGTCTCTGGAATGACTGCCGGGAAAGAGGGACTCGAACCTACTGCTGTAGCTGGAGTGGCTGCTGGGAGAGAAGATCCTGGATCTGCTGATGCTCCTGCTACTGCTGCAGCTTTCCTTTCCTCCTCTGCTATGTAGCTGTACCACACACCTATGTCCCTTATGACTATGTTTGCTGCAGCAGGAAACACGATTTTCTGAGAAGTCACATTCTTCCCGAGCTCTGTTTTAATGCTTTGAACTTCTGCTTCTGCAGCTTGATGCACTTCCTTTAGCAGATGGTTGTGAAGTGATGATGAACCGATATAATGCTGGAGGTCATCCACAACCAGGACATCAATCCTTTTCACATACTCCATTTGGACGCCTAGCTCTTCCTTTAGCTGAGACAACCGCTGCTCCTTTTCCGGGAAGTCTTCTAGGGTCTGAGGGAAACTCAATGTGCATTTGTCATGGACTCCTTTGATATTTTGGTATAGACTGTTAATTTTATCCGTTATTCTCTGCACACTGGTTATCAGCTTATTGGCACAGTTCCTGCCAAACTCCAGCAAGGCTATATCTTCATTAAAATCGTCCACAGCCTTAAAAGGAAGATGCGGGGGGAAACCCCCTTTCCCTTCTCTCCATGCCATCTGACTTATGACATTTGCCTTGACACGGGTATTCTTAGCTTTGAGCCTGTGGGCCTCCGCATTAATTTCTTTTAATCTGACTATCATGGCCTTGAGCTTGCAAACCTCGTCAGTGATTAGCTCCTGCGTGTCATTTATTTGCTTCAGGATGCTACAGGACAGCTCATGGAAGGGAGACATGTCCATCGTTTTGCTCTCAGCCTGCTCTAACCGCTCAGCTAATGTCTGCTTGTCTGCTTCTAGCTGAGAAGCCTTTTCTTCTGCTCCATTCTTCTCTGCTTCTACAATCATTGTTTGGAGTGCCAGCTGGTCCTTCTCCTCCTCCAGCTGGCTGTACTTGTTTGACAGCTCCTTATGTTCAGCGTACAAGCAATTATACTTGTTCACTGCCAGATCTCTTTGGGCTTGCTCATTAGCCACAGTTTGTTGTAGCGTACGAGCTTTCTTCCTTGTCAATTCATTGTCTCTTACCATCACGCCTACATTGGCCAGGGATGCTTTTGCTGTTGCTACAGCTGCGGTCGCCATAGCAAAGGGATCTTGATCCGTATTCTGCATTATAGTGACTTCCCGGTGGGTAACGATGTCTTCATGAAAGGGACTTTTGATCCTCTCTTCTGATTTGAGGACCATTGCTTTTATTTTCTTGTCATAGACAAACTCATTCCACTTGGACACCGTACGCTTTCCCGATGGAGTGTACGGGACAATTGGTCGATTTATGATGTCTATGTCTTCTTCTTCTGGTGGGGTCCGGACTTCCTGAGCAGGGTCTCCTCCTTTATTTTGGGCACCAGAGCCCCCTGCTTGAGAGGTGTCTATTTCCATGTCCTGTATACCGGATCCACCTGCCTCGGCATCTTCCCTTGTCTTCAATTCTTCTTCTACCCTCTTTTCTGCCTCAGCCTGCTCAGCTTCAGCCTCTTTCTGCTTTTGGGCTTCCTCAGCCTCTTTCCGCAGTCTTTCATTTTCAGCTTCTTGCTGCTTTCTTGCTTCCTCAGCTTCCCGCTGTAACCTTGCTTCCTCTCTTAATCTGAGCTCTTCCTGAGCTCAGGCATCCTCAGCTTCTTTCTCCTTTTGCTGGCTGGTCTTCTGGGCCTTGGTTGAGCTAGAGCTTGCTCCAGTGCCTTGGCGACAGATCCGTAGCTCGGCCATGTTGCTGATGCCTCTGAATGCCTCTTCCTCGGCATCAGGATAGTGGGAGTACTCGAAGTGGGCATAGATATCCTTGCAATGCTCAGCCACTTTACCCTTTCTGTAGTTCCTGTGGAAGATTACCTCACCGAAGTGGAAGGCTTTCATCTCTTGAACAAATTCGTCAACCGAGGCAACCCCTGAGAACTTGTAAGCGCCGATGCAGAAAGGTAGAGGGGGAAAGGAAGCCTTGTGTTGCTTGTGGAGCATTGCTCCAATCCCATCCAAGAAGAGTTGTCTTACTGCTTCTTTGAGCACCACATAGTCTGTGGCATACTGCGGCAATGTATGGGGGCTTAGTCCCTCCAAACATTCTCAGGTAGGTACCTTGCTCTGAAAAGTAAAAGTCCCCATAATCCTCAAGGACTTCCAAAGCATTTTCTGACAGGCAGTTGGGTTCCTCCTTGAATATCTTCTCATACAGGGGCATTATGAACCCCTCGCAGATGAGTTTGTAGCTGGGCTTGTAATTCTGAGCCCACAACATCTTGTAAGCGATATAGACTGGCATGGTGGCCTTATCCCATGTACAACCCAATTTGGGGAAGTCTATCTTGGCCAAGATACAATCTATCAGATATGAAGACATGAAGAATTCAGCCTTCTTCAAGGCTAGTCCTTCCCTTGCAGCTACTATCATTGAGGCCAGACTATCCGACAAGAGAGTGGCCCAGTCAAACACAGTTCCCTTAAAAGCCACATAGTGGATGATAGGGACCCACTGAATCTTGTATACTGTGCCATCGGGCATGCCGAAGATTCTGCATAGCATCAGGGCAATCATTCTAAAAGGAGCTCTTAGATTCTGTACGTCATACTCATCATTCCCTTTCTTCCTCAAATGTTTGCCTGCTATTAGTAGCTTCTTGGCCATCTCGACGTTGTTCATTTGGCTCAGCCATTCATCAGTCAGAGCTTGTTGGACCCGGGGAAACTTGTAGGCTGCCGCAAGATACGCGGGTTGAAATGAGGCAATGGCCACTTTACTGCTGTCATTTATCACTCTCCCATCAGCATCGGCATGCTGGAGTATCCATCCGATCACTTCAGCACAGGGGAACAGCTCAGGGCGGGTAGCGGCTCTGGTTATGCCTGAGGCTCTGATATTCAGATAAATTGGCCCTTCTTCTAACAACATGTCTGGGATCTCCTGGTCCCGGATCATTCTGTAGATGTCACCCCATCTGATTCCTGGAGGGACACCAGTGGTGCACCTAGTGTCTTGGAGTGAAGTTTCAGTTTTAAGAGGGGCAGGTTTCTTTTCTGTCATCTTCGCCTTCTTCTTACCGGTTTTCGGCATCTTGACTTGTCTCTGATAACACCCATATACAGGTCATTTTGAGCAACATACTGTGAGGTTTTAATCAGAGAGCATCGTTGTTTTAATATATCAATAAGATAAGTACAATGAAGCTGTATATTTAGGAAGCAAAACACTATTTCAACATGAAACATAAATTGAAACATTTGAATCTTTTAAAAGGATGGGTTTGGGATGCTCCTGAGGGGATAGGCTATGTCACGGACACATTTTGTTCTCGGAACGATAGGCGAGTTGCGGAAGCAATGGGATTTCGGTTCAGCCCTGGGGAAGAAGGTGTCTTTCGTTATCACTGCGAATGGAAAGGCTAATGGCGGGGAGACTCGGGTTGGAGAGACACTGCGACGGAACGGGAAGCCACTTTCGCAGTTACGACCCGGCGAGGGCCCCGAACGCTATTGTTTTTTACGGCACTGGCCGAGGTATTCTATGGGAAGTTTTAATTCGAGCGAGGGTGATGGCGCCGGAGACACACTGACGAAAAGGTTCGGGCGGCTATAGTTTCAGGTCCTGGCTGGCGTAACTTAAGTGCTCACGGGGTTTGAACAGGGGCCATGGCGCCGGTCCTAAGATTTGAAATGGGTAGAGGTCACGTTAGAACCGAAGTTTACGAAAAGGCCCGGGGTTTCGCGTCTCAAGCTTTCGGCCGGGGGTATAAAAGGTCCACGGGGCTTCGACAGATTCTCCACACAACGAGGCACGCGGCCCGGGGACAAGTTTAACCGTCCGCACCAACCATCTCTACTCAAAAAAGAATGTTTAACCAATGTCTGCTTGATGACGAGACGAGAACTCCATTCAACTGCGTATGACGGGCAAATCATAGCCCTTTACGGGTGTTTTGCCCGTCAAAATCCCACTAAAACCCATTGTTTTTCAAACAAAAGACAACCCAATAGCAAAATTCAAGGTTAAAATCCTACCTGGCACCGTGGGGATCGCTTGAACGACATGGCCGCGAGCGCGGGTGAGCGAGGTGAGCTGGAGCGATTTGCACGGCGTTCCACGTCGTTTGCCAATCGAAAACAATGGTGCATTGGCTCGATCCCCCACTGTCAATTTATAAAAGACAGGCACGTGCGAGCATTTAGTTTGGTGGGTGGCGCGGTTTAAGTGCTAGTACGTCGGCGGTCACGTCAGAGATTTCGAACCACGCGCGACCGCCTTTCGCGGGACCAACTCGCGAATTACACCCGCCGCTGCGGAAAGGTTCAGGGAAGATTTTCGTCGTTTTGGGAGCGCATCGTGGAAGGGAAACTCGAAGCCTTCCGCAAAGAATCCCGCGTCGCGGACGGACAACGCCAAGGCTTCCGTCGTTTTGGGTGTTATTCGCGAAGGGTTTCCGCAAATCGAAAATTTCTAAGTCTCGCGGGGTTTCGGGAAGGTATGGCGAATGCTCCCGGCGGTTTCGGGAGGGATTCACCAGTAGCTTCCGCGATCGCTTCATCGAAGATTTTCTAAGTCTTTTCGGGCATTTTAGACGAATAGCTCCCGCCGTTTCGGGAGCAAATCTTATACTCTTCCGCACATTTTCCCGGGATCATTTCGAAGGCCTTTTCCGAGTGGTTTAAGCGATTGGCTTCCGCCGTTTCGGGAGGGTAGCCCGAAGGCTTCCGCGGTTTCGGGAGCAAAGGTTGAAGGCTTCCGCGATAGTTCCTTGAAAAAAATCTAAGTTCTTTTCATAGTTTCGGAAGAAGTTCGCGAATTTCTCCGTGGTATTTCGGAAAGCTTATGCGGATGGCTTCCGCCGTTTCGGGAGAAAAGCTTGAATTGCTCCGCCGTTTCGGAAACAGAACCATTTCGGGAGGAAGACTTGAATTGTTCCGCAGAAACAAAAATCGAAAAGTTTCCAAGTGTTTATTTCGGAAGGCTTAGACGGGCGGTTTATGAGATTGGCCTCCGCCGTTTCGGAAGGGTAGCTCGAAAGCTTCCACGGAGTCGGGGACATAGGCTGAATGATTCCGCATGGTTTCCCTGGGGCGCTCCGCAACTTTTTCGAAAAAAAGAATCTAAGTCATTTTCGCAGTTTCGGAAAAAGCTCGTGAATTTCTCTGCGATATTTCGGGGAGATTTTGAGAATGGCCTCCGCCGTTCTCGGGAGGAAAACCTGAAGGTTTCCGCAGATTTTCAATGAAATCTTCTAAGTTCTCTTCCGAGTTTCGGAAGGGTTTCACAAATTGTTCCCGCCGTTTTGGACAGAAAAAACCCCAATCTCTCTGCGAACGGTCAAAAATGTTCCAAGTCTTCTTTGGGGAGAGTTATGTAAATGAGTCCCGCCATTTCGGGAGAAAAACCAGAATCTTTCCGCGGTTGCGGAAGGTTTGAGTGAAAGGGCTCCGATGTTTCGGGAGGCATTGCCCAATGGTTTCCGCAGCCTTCTGATCGAAAAATTCTAAGTCTTCTTTCGGGAGTCTTTCCCAAGTTCTCCCGCCGTTTCGGGAAGAAAAACCGAAGGTTTCCGTAACTTCTTTCTCACGGTCTACGATTTTGACAAAGAAAATCTAAGTCCTTCTTTCGGAAAGGTTGGACGTTTGGCCTCCGTAGTTTCAGGGAGATAGCCCGAGAGATTCCAAAACGTTGGGAAAAATTCTAAGTTCCCTTTTGGCTCTTTGGGGGAAAAACTGGAAGGATTGATGGCAAGATGTTCAGTTGGGAAACAAGATTTTAAGTTGAAAACACAGCTAACGGCTGGGATGGCTTCTTAGGAAAACTTTCTACAAAAATGAAAGGAGGGGCCCCAATATGTACAAAAAAAAATTTTGGGGGGGGGTGTTGCTGCAACAACACAGCTCCAGATCTAGTTCCTACAAATCAAGTGGATTGGGTTAATCCTAGAAGAGGATGGATTGGTCACCTGCATAAGTGAAGAAGTTCATGTTTCAGAGGGAGATGAGGCTAAGGCCTTCCATAAGAAGATTACAAGCAATCTTGACAGGTATGGCTTATAGGTATGTTTTGAATTCTGTTCATAGTTAAGTTTATGGTATATTTGTCTTCATATTATTACGGTTAGTACAATCTTGATTAAATCTAAACTTGTCATATCACCCTAATAGAAGATATTCATTGATTAAGGTTTTGACACTTATGATTGTACTAATGCATTATGGTGTTGTATGAGGTTTATGTTGTCTGCTAACATGAAAGGTACATCAAGAGAGACAAATCATGTTCTGGTTCAAGAACATATGATCATGATGACATGAGGACAAAGATTCATCCATTGTCATGGATCGCTTAGAAGATCTACTTATGAGGTATGTATAACTTGGTCCTACAATGGATAGCTTATGAGAAATGCAAGTTACTAGCACAAGTCATTGAAGAGAACCAGAAGACATTATGCAGGTATGTTTTTCCTATATCAAGATAGAATCCTACCTTGTGTTAGGATCTTATACTGTTGTGTTTTTGATAATGATTATTCATGAAGTCATAGGTTTGAATAGTCATGGTTGTATGCATATTATGTTTCTTAGCATAATTGATGATATGACTAACCAGAAGAATTATGAAGGTATAGGTTTGAGTAATCATGGGTTTTATGCATATTATATCTCTTATCTTGATTGATGATTTAACTAACCAGAAGAGTCCTATGATCAAATAAGAATATGTATGAGTACAAGAAGACTTCCCTGAAACCTTGAATACTAATGTTTATTATATGTGTTTGAAATGATCCTGACTATACATGCTTGAGATTATTATGTTTTGATAATATTAAGATTATACTAATGAATGTTTAATTATGTATGAGACCTAGAGAATAACACAATGATGATACTAACAAGCATGCATAGGGATCGAGAATGAATATAAGTTCAAAGACAGGTAATCCGGGAAGCAAAGATCAAGAGGGAGCTCACTCCAGTAGTTTTTGCAAGGATGTAGATATCTAGAGGGAGTTGACCATCCTTCTGCATTCCACAACGGAAAGGTGTAGAAGAAGCTACTTCAGCAGCTCCTGCAAGGAAGCAAAGACTCAGAGGGATTCCACCCAACAAACAAACAAAGATAAGTATTTTAATTACCATTCCTTACATATTTGTTTTTTTAAATAAAATTGTTCAATAATGTATAGGCTTATGTTCCTAGAATTAGGATATGTATTGTGCATATTAGAATGATTGCATTAATGAACAGTATACTACTAATATGCATTTGATGGTTAAGTGGCCTATGGCACTGTACAACATTCCATTTCTACTTATCTAGAATTAAACCTCTTTGCTGACATGTTAGGAGTTGTGCACATCTTAACAATGTTCTGGTAGAGATTGGAAGGCATCTAGAAAGTTACGGAATATGGATAAATGTTGTATTGAAGCATTGGCTAAGACAATTGCATGACTATGTGACATATTTCTTTATGTGTAAGAATTTGTTCTAAAAACTATGAGATGTTCTCTAATCATGCAATTTAACTTGTTTTGTAGGAAAGATCGTATACCATCACCTGCAAAAGAAGGACTACAACATTTTTTCAGCAACAATGTTATATATTGAAGATATTGAAGTTCCCAAGATTTGGGAAGAATGCCATGATCGAGGAGTACCAGTCGATCATGAAGATGTTTGGGATGCAGTCCCAAAGGGTAGTATGTAGTGACTTCTAAGAGGATCTACAAGATCAAGCATGTTGCAGGTGGTAGCATAGAGACTTTTTCTCCTATATCCAGATTCACTTCCATTAGATATGTACTTGCTCTGACTGCAGTGATGAAAGGGAAGATACACCAGATAAATTTCAAGACAGCTTTCTTGAATGGTGTAGTTGAAGAGGAAGTGTATGTAGAGTAGCCACTTGGTTTTGAGACACATGATAGGGAGTCATATATGTGCAGAACTTGGGGATGATGCACTATTTTTTTTTGGCATGGAGGTGTGACAGAGTGAAGATGGAATCTCTCTTGGACAAGGGAAGTATGCAGTAGAAATCCTGAAGAGGTTAGGGATGATGGAATGCAAGAATATGGCCACACCTATGGCATCGAACCTAAAGCTTCTGTGTGATGCTTCATCTGATCCGATTGATTTCACGATGTATCGTCAGATGATTGGGTCCTCTATGTACCTGACGAACATGAGACCAGATATTTGCTTTGCGGTGAACACATATTTGAGCCAGTTCCTTACGGATCCAAGAGATGTTCACCTGGTTGCTGTTAAGCATATTCTGAGGTACCTGAAGGGTACGGTTGATTATGGGCTCAATTATGATGCGAATCAAAATTTTAGCCTGCAGGGTTATGTTGATTCAGATTGGGCAGGCAGTGCTGCAAATAGGAATCAGGTGTGATCTCTTGGTTTAGCAAGAAGAAGTCCTGCATAACACTGAGTACAGCCGAAGCAGAGTATGTTGCAATGGATGAGTAGGTTGCAGATGTATTGACCAAGCTGTTGGCCAGAGTGTAGTTTGAGTACTTCAGAGAGAGGCTTCGTGCACTTCATATCGAAGTTCCTTCCAAAGGGAAGTGATGAGTCCAGAATATGCAGATGCACATGAGCTTTTCTGACATGGTTGATGTGTTCTCCCTTGGTCGTGATGTAATTGTTGAGCCATTTTTCACATGGTGGTAGATGTGTTCTCCCATGGTGAAAAAGTAGGGGCTGGATCCTTCCCCGAATGGTGGTAGATGTGTTCTCCCATGTCAGTGGTGTAAGTGATGGATGATGTGCATCTAGGCTGTGCTTCGTGGACAATGAGATGATCTAAAGAGGACGATGCTATGATGATCAGGAGGATCATGGATGATGAGCATCAGGACGATGCTCTAGTTACTACTCTATATATGTATATGCATCATGTTGGATGCTTGTTATGATCAGTTGGATCATTACATCATGTTGGATGCTTGTTATGTTCAGTTGGATCATTTATGTATGTATGCATCATGTTGGATGTTGGATATGATCAGTTGGATCATTTGTATGTATTTTGTATATGCATCATGTTGGATGCTGGATATGATCAGTTGGATCATTTGTATGTATTTTGTATATGCATCATGTTGGATGCTTGGACCATGTATCTGTATATGTATTAGGTGGATACTGATATCATGTATGTTGATATGTATTAGGTGGATACATTGTGTGGATCATGTATCTGTGTTTGTATTAGGTGGATACATTGTATGATCAAGTAGATCATGTATGATGATATGTATTAGGTATATACTTGGTATGCATCAGGTGGATGCAGTGTATGATTAGGATGATCATAGATGACGAGCTTCAGGATGTTGCTCCAGATGACATGCAGCAGGATGTTGCAGTGATGATGATCAGGATGATCATGTGTACATCAGGATGATGTATGATGAGTATCGAGATGATACTTTGTGGTCGTGGATCAGGTTGTGCAGATGAGAATGTCTGGGAGATCCTATAGGTCGGAGTTGTGTACCCGTAACATCCTGGGATTCTCATTCGAGACATTGCTCTGGGAGGACATGTAATTTGTGCCCTGGGAGATCTTCAGGTCGGATTTGTGTACCCATAACATCTTGAGATGCTCGTGCGAGGTTTTGTCCTATGGCATGTAATTTGCTCCTGGGATATCTGGACAGGATGAAAAATTCCTCAGATGCTTCAGCCAGGTTTTGCCATGACCACATGTAATTTGCTCCTGGGAGATCTGGAGAGGATGAAAAAGGCCTCAGATGCTTTAGCCAGGTTTTGTGGTAGACCACATGTAATGTGCTCCTAGGAGATCCAACAGGTAGAGTTGTGTGCTCGTAACAGCCTGGGATGCTTCAGCTAGGTTTTGTGGTGAGATCACATGTAATGTGCTCCTGAGAGATCCAACAGGTAGAGCTATGTGCTCATAACAGCCTGGAATGCTTCAGCCAATTTTTGTGATGGGTCACATGTAATGTGCTCCTGGGAGATCCAACAGGTAGAGTTGTGTGCTCATAATAGCCTGGGATGATGCAGCCAGGTTTTGTGATGCACGTAATAAGTCTTGAGGATTCCACAGTATTGCCAATGATGACGAAGACCTGCAGGTGGTGGGCCTACATCCAGTATGAAAAAGGAATGGCTCTGTAGAACTTCCTATGACGAGTAGATTCAGATATTGATTGAGATAGCAGCAGCAATGACGATGATGATGACTCGATGACAATTATCCAGTGACGATGATCCAGAGAAGATGACTTGTGCTAGAAGACCTGTGTCGAGAAATACCTTCCTAGTTAAGAGGGAGTGTTTATGTATATGTAACTTCGGAATGTATTTCACATATATGTATATTGTATTCCTATAGAGATGTTATTATTCCTCTATACAGAAGTGGTATTCCCATAGATATTTTATTATTCCTCTATACGGAAGTGTCGTCATTTATATTGTAAGTGCCGTAACTTATACTTGATGGGTTATTAGACCACCTTGTTGGGGTCGGCCCTGTATAAGTCATGTAGTTCAAAGGGTTATTAGACCACCCTATTGGGGGTCGGCCATGTGGGTCAAAGTGTTATTAGACCACCCTAGTGGGGGTCGGCCCAGTCAGCATTATGTTAAGTGGTTAAGTTAAGGTCGACCTAGTTGAGTAAAGGTCAAGTCAAGTTAGTGTATAAATAAAGAGTGTGTCTCTCTCATTTTACACATTCTATTCTCTCACTCACACTTTGGAGAGTGGCGCACTTGTGGAGGAGGAGGCTCTGCTGCTAGGAGAAGACTATCTCTTGTATTCCGGTTGTATCATTTCTCTATCTATCTCTGAGGAAGTTATTGGTGTTTTTCACCTTTATGGTTTTCCCCAAGTAAACTCTATGTCTCTTGTGTGCTTGCATTATTGTGTCCATGATTGATATGCTATAGATTTGTTGTACATGTTGTTCTCTCAGTTAAGATCCTAGATTAGATTGAAGTAAATTCTGAAACTTTAACATGGAAGGCCCATTTTAAATAGAAATTTCCTCTAATGGATGGAAACAATTAGCAACAGAGAGGATCCAGATGGATTTATTGAATGAGGTCAGACAACTTTACATAAGAGAAATAATTGCATCAAAGAATGTTATGTTCTACATTGAGGTATGTGTAGTTTTATGTTATTTCGTTGGTACATGCATTTTTTGTTGATACATACATACATACATGTCTTTGCCTATGTTTTTTATTTTTCTTATATGTATTAAACTATTCCATGCTTCTCTTTTATGTTGAATAAAATGGTGATGTGATTTGGATCAAATTTGAGTAAATTGAGTTAGTATTTTCTTAAATATATCTATTTATGTTTGTATCATTTGAAGATAGCGGTTTTGATAGGTTCTCAAGATTAGAATTACCTAGGTTTTAGGAAATTTTTTAAAGTATATAATCTATTACAATGGTCTTGAAAATTTAACTTGGTAGATGAAACCTTCTAGGAATCCATGTATGGATAGAAGGGTCTTCCACTTGGGGTAGGGAGTTATCATAAAGTTTCAAGGGTGGTGTTTTTGAGATCTATACTTGAGAAAAGCATTGGGGAACCGTGAAAATCCTTATCGATCAAATATTTCTTTAGTTTCTCTCTCTTTATTTTTGTGTCCACCCAAACCTTTTTCATGCTTTGGGTACCTTGAGGTATATCCCCAACCCAAAAAAACTCTTATATTATGATGATTATGTTGGTTTAGGGTTTTGGTTCCCCATGCTCTTATAACCCAAAAAACTCTTATATCCCCAACATTTTTCATAGATTTGGTTCCCCATGCTCAATGCTCACCCAAATCTAGCTAGATTTTGGGTTTTTGACCTTATCCAAGCATCGTGTCATCAACCTAGGGTTTCCACTAATATATTTTAAAAAATGCTCATTTATGGTTGGAGATTGATGCTTTATTCCTATAGATAACCACTTAGAGGGACTTGTCATCATCATCACCAACATCATCTCTAGTCTCCTCATCAACATCTCCATCATCATCATCTTCTTCATCATCACCATCACCATCACCACCATCATAAACATCTTCTTCATCATCACCATCACCATCACCACCATCATCAACATATTCATCATCGCCACCATCTTCATCATCACATCTTCATCATCGCCACCATATTCATCATCATCATTAACTCTAACTCTACTCCTAATTCAATTTCCTTCTATAACTCTAGCCCCAACCCTCACCCAAACCCTAGCACTAAGCCATCTTCTTCATCATCGCCATCACCATCACCATCACCATCACTGTCATCGTCACCATCACCATCACCATCACCATCAACGTCTTCATTATCACCACCATATTCATCATCATCATTAACTCTAAATCTAACCCTAATTCAATTTCCTTATATAACTCTAGCCCCAACCCTCACCCAAACCTTAGCACTAATCCATCTTCTTCATCATCGCCATCACCATCACCATCACCATCACCATCACCATCAATGTCTTCATCATCACCACCATCTTCAACATCATCATTAACTCTAACTCTAACCCTAATTCAATTTCCTTCTATAACTCTAGCCCCAACCCTCACCCAAACCCTAGCACTAATCCATCTTCTTCATTATCGCCATCACCATCACCATCACTGTCACCATCACCATCACCATCACCATCACCATCAATGTCTTCATTATCACCACCATCTTCATCATCATCATTAACTCTAACTCTAACCCTAATTCAATTTCCTTCTATAACTCTAGCCCCAACCCTCACCCAAACCCTAGCACTAAGCCATCTTCTTCATCCTCACCATCACCATCAACGTCTTCATCATCACCACCATCTTCATCATCATCATTAAATCTAAATCTAACCCTAATTCAATTTCCTTCTATAATTCTATCCCTAACCCTCACCCAAACCCTAGCACTAAGCCATCTTCTTCATCCTCACCATCACCATCACCATCACCGTCAACGTCACCATCATCATCATGTCTTCATCATCAACACCATCTTCATCATCATTGTTAACTATAACTCTAACTCTAATTCAATTTCCTTCTATAACTCTAGCCCTAACCCTCACCCAAACCCTAGCACTAAGCCATCTTCTTCATCATCACCATCACCATGAACGTCTTCATCATCACCACCATCTTCATCATCATCATTAACTCTAACTCTAACCCTAATTCAATTTCCTTCTATAACTCTAGCCCTAACCCTCACCCAAACCCTAGCACTAAGCCATCTTCTTCATCCTCACCATCACCATCACCATCACCATCATCATCAACGTCTTCATCATCACCACCATATCCATCATCATCATTAACTCTAACTCTAACCCTAAACCTAACTCTAACTCTAACTCTAACTCTAACTCTAACTCTAACTCTAGGTTCCTCATCAACATCTCCATCATCATCGTCTTCTCCATCGTCATCATCTTCATCACCATCACCATCACCATCACAATCATCATCAACGTCTTCATCATCATCACCATCATCATCATCATACGTTCCTAGCGGACGATTTTGCAGAGTTGACCCTTGTGTGCAAAAATTGCACACTCCCTCACTAAGCAAAACCCTAGTTTCCAAGATGGACGTACAAGATGGCACCCGGGCCAGAGGACCGGAGGAGAGGGGCACCCCTAGCACTATCCCAACGTCCTGTATCCAATGGAGTCGATGGTTCGTTGATCGGAGCCACGGTCGTCATTCTATGGCTCATTCCGTCTCGCATCCAGAAGGCCTTCAGGGACACCTGCTAAATACCTGCCCGAGGCATAGAAGTCCAACTGTGTAGCAAAACCGGGTTCCGGGGAGTCCTACAAGTGTGTCTAGGCAGGTCTGGCTGGGAACGCTAGCCATATATTCCTGGTCGACGATTTTTTCCAATCTTTTCATTTTGTTGAATTATTTTCATAATTTTGTTTTGTTTAGGTTTTTGACTTATTTTGTTTTAAATTTTTTATTTATTTTTATAAGTTTGATCTAGCTCCTATAGTTGAAGTTTCATTTCAAATTATGAGCGAGTGAGTTTGCTTATGAAATGACTGATGCGATGCTTTAAGGAATAATACAAGCTGGCAGCAGGTGTAATTTTTTGTATATGCATATGCGCTACCAGATTTGTCCAATCATATTTGTGCAGGTTTCAAAACAAATCATAGAAGGAAAATCCGATGGCAGAGCATGAATTTTGTTGGACGCCACTTGGCTCAAAGCAGTTACCGAGGACTAGAGGCCCCGGGGCAAATCCTCCAAGTGTCCCTGAATGGCCTCGGGGTGCCCAACTAGAATGCTCATAGCACCCGAACCGTGGCTCGGTTCGCGAATCCGTCGATTCCGGTGGGTCCGAGACGACGGATTTCAGCTAGGGGACCCCCCACAACATCCCCCGAAGACCCGAAAGTGGTGCCAATGGGCCATCTCTGGAGCTAGGGTTTTGCTCAGTGATGGCCATTCCAGATTCGCTCAAAGGGTGCATTTCTCATCCAGAGGCCCCCGAGTGTGTGTGGCCACCATGGATAGGTCCACAATGGCCACGTGGACCTATGGAAGGCGACGAAATCCACGTCCTCTCACCAGTTTGGGTTCTGTGGCCCCGGGGAAATTCCTCCAAGTGTCCCTGAATGGCCCCTGGGTGCCCGACTAGAATGACCGTAGCACCTAAACCATGGCTCAGTTCGTGAATCCGTCAATTCCAGTGGGTTCGAGACGACGGGTTTCAGCTAGGGGTCCCCCCATAGCGTTTCCCGAAGACTCGAAAGTTGTGCCAATGAGCCATCTCCGGAGCTAGGGTTTTCCTTAGTGATGGCCATTCCAAATTCGCTCAAGGGGTGCATTTCTCATCCAGAGGCCCCCGAGCGTACGTGGCCACTGTAGACAGGTCCACAATGGCCACATGGACCTATGGGAGGCGATGGAATCCAAGTCCTCTCGCAGGTTTGGGTTCCGTGGCCCCAGGGCAATTCCTCCAAGTGTCCCTGAACGGCCCCGGGGTGCCCGACTAGAATGCCCGTAGCACTCGAACCGTGGCTCAATTCATGAATCCGTTGATTCCAGTGGGTCTGGGACGATGGTTTTCAACTAGGGGTCCCCCCACAGCATCCACCGAAGACCCGGAAGCGGTGCCAATGGGCCATCTCCATAGCTAGGGTTTTGCTCAGTGATGGCCATTCCAGATTCGCTCAAGGGGTACATTTCTAGTCCGGAGGCCCCCGATCGTGTGTGGCCACCGTGGACAGGTCCGCAGTGGCCACGTGGACCTGTGGGAAGTGACGGAATCCAAGACCTCTCCCTAGTTTTTGTTTCGTGGCCCCGGAGCAATTCCCCCAAGTGTCCCTGAACGGCCTGTTGTTGCAGCAACATCCCCCCAAAAGTTTTGTTCATATTGGGGCCCCTCCTTTATTTTTTAGAAAGACTGCTGTCAGAGGCAAATTCTCCTTTTAATGTCTTTTCAACTGAAAATCCTGCTTGGGAAACTCCAAGTCTTCCTTCCTCTAAGAGTAAAATTCATGAAGTCTTCCTGGAAATCGCGGAACGATTTTATAAAGCCCCGCAGTTGCGAAAGTGTTCGAGGTTCCCTCCCGAAACGGCGGAAGCCTTTTGTTTAAACTTCTCGAAAAGGAACTTAGAAACTTTTCCCAAAAAATCGCGGAATGATTCGGGCTATCCTCCCGCAGTTGCGGAAGCCACTCGCATAAACCTCCCAAAAGCACTTAGAAATTATTGTTGAAACATTTGCGGAAGGTATTGGCAAATTCCTTCTGAAACGGCAGAAGAATTCAAGAAAGCTTCCCGAAACATGGGAGCCATTCGCCAGCTTTCCCCGGGTCCGCCGAATGACTTAGTCTTTTTTCTGAAAATTTCTAAGTCCCGAAGTTTTGGAAGCTATTCGCCAAAGCCTTCCGCAATTGCAGAAGCCCTCGCGTTATCCTTCTGAAACCCCACGGAGAGTTAGAAATTCTTCAAGTTGCGAGAGCCTTCAGTTTATCTCTCCGAAACAATGGAGTCATTCGCTAATCCGTTCCGCGGAAGCCAATTGTGAAAGCTTTCCGCAACCACGGGAGCATTCCCGAAACCCGCGAGACTTAGAAAATTTTTGAATTATGAAAACCATGCGCGAGGACCTCCCGAAACAGCGGAAGCCTCCGTGTTACCCTTCTGAAAGACTTGAACTTTTGCGGAACGTTTTTGGGTTTCCCTTCCGCAACGCAGGAGCCTTTTGCGGAAACATTTGTGATATTCCTCCCAAAATCCCGCAGAGCGTTTCTTTCAAAGACTTGCGGAGCATCAAAACTGTTTGGTAGATTATGGGGCATCTTCAAATGTCATGCCACTGTCCATTTGTAAAAAATATTAATGGGAAGCCTGTACCATCTCCAGCCCAAATTATCCAATTAGATAGGACTGTTGTCAAAGTAATTGGGGAGATGAAAGAAGTTCTCATTAGATTATCAGCTGACCCTAGAGTCTGTCAGTTCATCGACATAATGGTGGTTGATATTCCTGAAGCCTATGGGATTATTTTAAGTAGAGACTGGTCTACCAAGCTGCGTGGCTACTTTGCTACTGATTGGTCTCATCTGTGGTTTCCTTATCAGAACAGGCAGAATCAAATTAAAGTCCTAAGAGAACCTCATATGAAGCAAAACGTAACTCAGTTAGAAGAAAAAAATGAGGCTGTAGCTTTCTCATCCTCGGTTTGGGGAATTATTTCTTAGAAATGGATCCGGGTAATTATCAGTCTGAAGCCATTAGCCATGAATCAGATAAGCAGTCCGATCTCCTTCATTTCTCTCGGACTGATGATGTTGATTGTAACATAGTTATTTTAGTTACTGATTTAGATCACAGAGAGACTAACTTAGTTGAATCTAAAGATATTTTCTAGACATTGTACTTTGATGGTTCTAAAACTCTGGAAGGATCCGGAGCCGGTTGTGTTCTAATGGATCCAAAAAGAAATAAGTGTTTTTTGTCTTGTAGATTAGAATTCGATTGTACTAACAACACCGCTGAATATGAAGCTTTGGTACATGGATTAAAGAAGGCCATTGGCTTAAATTTTAAGTAACGCAAGGTCTTTGGTGACTCCGAGATAGTTGTAAGACAGGTAAGAGACACCATTCATTGTCTCTCACCTCATTTGAAGGGTTATCAGGCTGAGGTATGGGATTTAATTATGCATTTTGACGCTTTCAATATAAAATCGATTCCTATGTTGCAAAATTCTGCAGTTGATTTGTTAGCAACATCTGCTTCTAGATTGGTGCCGTCAAATACTAAATGCTCAATTGAATTGATTTCCAGGCCTTTCGTTCCCGATAACATCACAAACTTCAGAGTCTTCGATGATGATGAACAAATTATCATCTTTCTAACGAACGAAGATAGTTTCCAAGGAGCTGCGATAGATGAAGAAGAACACGATGTTGATTTGATGAAGAAGGATGAGGAGAAAGGAAATTTCATTCCCAAGGGGGTAAGGTCCCTCGAAATGCTGTTCGATCTTCAAAATAAGTTCAAAAGGCCAGCTAATACCAAAACTAACAGCTCATCAATGCAACATGAGTTAGTCAATTTGGGTACCGAGGCAGAACCAAAATTTGTCAACCTTGGCAAATGTTGTTCACCAGGAGAAAGAGGTAGGTTCATCAAATTGTTTAAACAATACAAGGATGTTTTTGCATGGACCTATGAAGATCTGAAGTGTTGGTTGTGGAGCCAGATCTTCTAGTCTCATAGATGATACTGTATCAGCCGTGTTTGTACCCCAGTTTTATATGATATGTAGATGGACTGTACACTCACCCCAGCGCGGGGGTGTGAGGGGGCATCGCCCCCCCACGGGGTTCCAGGGGCCAGCAGTCCCCCGGTGGGGGTTCGGGGGCAACGCCCCCGAAGAAAAATTTTGGGGTTGTTTTTCGCCAGCTTTTTTGCGGGCCCATGGTTTTGGGTATCCCGTGGTATTTTCCCATTGTATTTCCCTTATAAAATAAAGATATTGTAATACGGCTAGGGTTGTTGATGTATTAGGTTTTATGCATTGTAAAGATCTCTGAGATCAGGAGAGAGACTGTGAAACAGAGAAGAGGAAGTGCAGCGGTTGTGCTGCAGGTTGTATCCCTTCGACTTGTTGGACGGTAATAATAATAAGGACTGGCAAATTCAGTGTGGACATAGCCCAAGTTGGGTGAACCACGATATATCTGTGTCTCTCTTGTAATGTGTATGTGTGATTATATTTGCATTTTTTTTTATTGTTATTGCTCTGTGATCCTGTTCTTCTAACATGAAGACGTATGACGTCCACATTATTCAGCATGTTATACCAATAAAAGCAGGTGTCAAGCCATTTCAACAGTAGTTAAGAAGGATGCATCCTACTTTAGAACCACTGATTCAAAAGGAATTAAAGAAGCTCCTGGACGCTAAGATAATCTTTAAGGTCCGGCATTCTAAGTGGGTTGCAAACTTGGTTCCCGTAAGAAAGAAGTCAGGAGAGATAAGGCTATGTGTAGATTTCAGAAATTTAAACAGAGCTTCGGATAAAGACAACTACCCCGTCCCTTCAATGGAACAAATCCTTCAAATGGTGTCAGGATCTGAGTTGTTTTCTCTCCTCGATGGTTTCTCTGGCTACAATCAAGTATTAGTAGCCGAAGAAGATCGCCTCAAGACTACTTTCCGAACTAAGTGGGGAACTTTCGCATACAGAAGGATGCCATTTGGTCTGATAAACGTAGGAGCTACATTCCAAAGGGCGATGGATATCGCCTTTCGAGGATTGGGTGGGCAATGTGTTGTTGTATACTTAGATGATGTGACAGTCTTTTCAAAGAGAAGGGAAGATCATGTTGTTCATTTGAAGCATACTTTTTATCGCTGTCGGAAATACGGTATTTCTCTGAATCCCAAGAAGAGTGTGTTTACAGTTCTCGAAGGTAAGCTCTTGGGTCATATCATTTCTAAAAGGGGCGTGTCAATAGATCAAGAAAGAGTCCAAGCTATTAATAAGATTCCAATGCCTTACAACAAGAAATCGATGCAGTCCTTCATGGGCACTATCAATTTTGTCCGCAGATTTGTCCCAGATTTCACACAAATTGTTAAACCGTTGCAACAAATGGTTAAACAAAGCATTCAGTTCAAGTGGACAGACTTGGAAAAGGACGCATTTAGAGATATCAAGGAAGCTATAGCTAAGGATCCTTCCTTAATAATCCCAGATTTTTATAAGGATTTCATCTTGTATACCTTTGCTTCAGATGACTCCCTCGCAGTTGTACTCACGCAAAAGGTGGAGCTGGGGGACGAATACCCAATTTCGTTTATGAGCACTGGTCTGCAAGGGGTTGAGCTGAACTATCCCATGGTTGACAAGCATGCATATGCGGTCTTCAAAGCAGTCAAACAGTTCAGGCCATATATTCTTAAGAACAGAACTAAAGTCATAGTTCCCCACCCAGCTGTTAGATCCCTTTTCGTTCAAAAGGAATTGGAAGAAAGGAGAGGGAACTGGGTCACAACTCTGCAGGAATATGATTTAGAATTTAAACCAGTCATGATCATTAAAGGGCAAGGCCTGTGCAAATTACTTGCGGGAAACTTGACTGATGAAGAACAACATTGGAAGAATGAAGCTGAGCTAAATTCGGTTGAAGTATGTCCCATCTTCTCGACTCCCCAGTCATGGTATAGAGATCTGGTGCACTATTTATAGCAGGGATATCTACCTGAGCACTAGAACTCTAAACAAAGAAGGGAACTCCGTTTGAAATCAGCACCCTATCAAATCATTGATGGGATACTTTTCAGGAAAAATTATGATGGAGTTTTACTTAGATGTCTAGAAAAGGAAGATGCTAGTAAGGTTGTTAAAGAATTGCATGATGGCCCCGCAGGTGGACATTATTCAGGAGAGACAACAGCACACAAGATACTGAGAGCCGGATATTATTGGCCCACTCTGTTCTGAGATGCCCACACATATGCACGAAACTGTGATGTATGTCAAAGAAGTGCCGGGAAATTACCTAAGGAAGCAGGTCCCTTGCAGCCAGTTATTATCTCTGAGCCTTTTGAGCAGTGGGGCATAGATGTTATCGGAGAGATAAATCCAAATTCTTCGTTGCAACATCGATACATCCTGACGGCTACTGACTACTTCACTAGATGGACGGAGGCTATCCCTTTGTGCAAGATCAATGAAGACGCGGTCATCAGCTTCTTGAAAGAGAACATCATAACCAGGTTTGGGGTTCCAATTTCCCTTGTTCTTGACAATGCTACTTATTTTTTGTCTTGCAAGATAAATGAATTTTTTTATGAATGGGGAATTAAGTTGCATTATTCAGCCAATTATTATCCTCAGGGGAACGGATTAGCTGAATCCTCAAACAAGAATCTGATTCGAATTCTTAAGAAGACTGTGATAGAAAACCAGAGAAGTTGGCATGTAGCTCTCCCAAACGCCTTATGGGCAGATAGGGTGACCCCAAAGAATGCTTTAGGGGTGTCCCCTTTCACTCTTATCTATGGAAAGGAAGCTATCCTTCCTCCAAACATCTTACTCCCATCCTTACAGTTATCCCAAGCCTCTCGGGGTTCTGGTAACCAAGCCTTACAATCCAGGATCAATACCCTGCTTCAACTTGAAGAAGCCCGACAGAAAGCGAAAGATCGATTCCATCAACACCAAGACATAGTTAAGAGATGGTTCGACAAGAGGAAGTCCGGTAAAAGAAGTTTTGAAGTCGGGGACTTAGTCCTGAAATGGGACCATAATCATGAAGGTAAAGGAATGCATACGAAATTCCAACATCTATGGGTAGGCCCGTACCAAATTTCGGCAAGATTAGGCCCATCCACTTATAAATTGACAAATCTCGAGGGAGAAGAAGTAACCCTTCCTCTCAATAGCCTCTCCCTGAAGCAATACTTTGCATAGTCTCACTGAGACTTCCAGTACATAAATAAAGTTTTCTTTTATTGTTGCTTTAGCCTTTATTTGCTTTAGTTTCGGCCATTTTGTTTCTTTCATTGTCATTTGAACCTTTGCAACAAGTTTGTTTTCTGAAATCCCTTATGGTTGATTTTCTCGTCGAGGATAGGTCTCTCAAAGAAATCTCGCAACCCATGAGTCTGGAACTATGCTCGAATAAATTCTGTCTGTTGTGATCTCGCTGAAATGTTCAAAAGGAAGGAAGCCTACTCTGCTAGTCACACTAATCCTATTTAAAATAGCAAAGAACCATGACCATCTTCATTACTATCTCTGGGCTCCACCCACTCTCACACTTAAAGGCATCTCAAGAAGGTTACCAAAGTTGGACCCATGGAAAGTAGCACATCTCGAGGACATAGGGTATTGAAATGACTCCATGCTGCAAATTTAACAGCCAAAATGGTTAATATTTAAAGGGTCTATTTTCTAGAGATTCTTGCCTCAATTAAAGCATGGCTAAGACAAAAGCAAAAGATGTGTGAAATAAAGAAGGTTGTCCAAAAGGCTTAGCCCAAAATGGACTCCTCTCCGTCTGTGAGGCCTGATCAAATCAATAAAAATTCCAACTCACACAAAAGGACATTATGGATTGAGGAGCCTAAATCAAAGATCATGTCCAAAGAAAATATCTCTGGAAGGCTCAAATAGCTAAGCTGTCCAAATCACAAACATCCAAAAGGATGCCAGCGGCATGGGAATGAGGAACAAGAGCAATAATGTCCATGAGAAAGTGTTGCAAACCCTGTGGAGTCCGACAGTAGTAACCATCTGAAAGATGACCCTTCTAAAATGAATCTCATATGTTGGCCCTTTGAGAGTTTTAAAGATGTCTTGGTCAAAGCTCCCTTTTTCCCCAATGGCTAGCAGGAGAAGTGCATCCTCCATTCACAGGAATTCAAATGCTCAGCAGAATATTGCACATAAGATGGATGTCTTTGATAAGGTTTCAGACCATGGGGAGGAATTTTTCAGAGATCTGTGTTCGCCAGCGACTCGCCATTGTTGTTGCAGCAACATCCCCCCAAAAATTTTGTTCATATTGGGGCCCCTCCTTTATTTTTTAGAAATACTGTTGTAAGAGGAAAATTCTCCTTTTAATGTCTTTTCAACTGAAAATCCTGCTTGGGAAACTCCAAGTCTTCCTTCCTCTAAGAGTAAAATTCATGAAGTCTTCCTGGAAATCGCGGAACGATTTTATAAAGCCCCGCAGTTGCGAAAGTGTTCGAGGTTCCCTCCCGAAACGGCGGAAGCCTTTTGTTTAAACTTCTCGAAAAGGAACTTAGAAACTTTTCCCAAAAAATCGCAGAACGATTCGGGCTATCCTCCCGCAGTTGCGGAAGCCACTCGCATAAGCCTCCCGAAAGGACTTAGAAATTATTGTTGAAAAATTTGCGGAAGGTATTGGCGAATTCCTTCTGAAACGACGGAAGAATTCAAGAAAGCTTCCCAAAACGCAGGAGCCATTCGCCAGCTTTCCCCGGGTCCGCCGAATGACTTAGTCTTTTTTCTGAAAATTTCTAAGTCCCGAAGTTTCGAAAGCTATTCGCCAAATCCTTCCGCAATTGCGGAAGCCCTCGCATTATCCTTCCGAAACCCCGCGGAGAGTTAGAAATTCTTCAAGTTGCGGGAGCCTTCAGTTTGTCTCTCCGAACTAGCGGAGTCATTCGCTAATCCATTCCACGGAAGCCAATTGCGAAAGCTTTCCGCAACCACGGGAGCATTCCCAAAACCCGCGAGACTTAGAAAATTTTTGAATTACGTAAACCATGTGCGAGGACCTCCCGAAACAACGAAAGCCTCTGCGTTACCCTTCCGAAAGACTTGAACTTTTGCGGAACTTTTTTGGGTTTCCCTTCCGCGACGCAGGAGCCTTTTGCAGAAACATTTGCGATATTCCTCCCGAAATCTTGCAGAGCATTTCTTTCAAAGACTTGCAGAGCCATTCGCCATTTCCCTCCGAAACGGCGGAAGCTTTCGCTATGTATTTCCGCAATGGTGGATGGAATTCACAAGTCAGTCCCGCGGGTGGCGGTCGTGCACGCGGATCGAGATTGCTCGACATGACTACAACGTACGATATATTAAAGCCCATTTTAAATGTGCCACCCACACCGCACGTGCCCATTTCATTTAAATAACTGGTGGGGTTTTGGGCCAAACACATTGTTATTTTTTGATTAGCAAACGCAGTGGAATGCCGCGCAACCACTCCAGCTCAGCTCGCTCATCCACATCTGCGTCCACCTCAGTCAGCTATCTTCATGGTGCCAGGTAGGATGTTTTAACCATTAATTTTGTCTCTTCTACGCATCAGTTTACCTTTGGGTTGTTCTTTTTTCGAAGAAGATAGGCATTGGTCACAAGGGTTGGATTTTGACGGGCAAAATGCCCATCATGGGCTATTTTGTCCGTCAAATATCGTCTAAATTTCATATTTCCCGTCACAAACAACAAAGAAATTGTAAAAACATGTGTATATGGTGTAAAGACTGTCAGTTTTGACGGGTGGAATATTTCCAACTTCATACCCTGAACGCGTACATCGTTATTTTTTGCGTTAAGGTCTCGTTCCTATCAGCTGAAACCACAAAGTGGCCGCCCAAGTATTCACCAGCCACCACCCCATTCAAATTCCTAGCTGGCCATGGAGTTTCTCGTCTAGTGCGATAAATAACCATGGAGGGCGTCTGGATCCCTCGCTTATTCATCAACGAGGAAAGCCATCCCTGACTTCGTCCTAAGTTTACCTCAATCCGAGCCCACCCACTATTAGCCATTTGAACCGTAACCATGGAATACACCATCTCCCCTAGGGCTAGACTGAGAGCAGGTTGTTCCACAACATACCTATCCTTTCAGGAGCATTCCAAACCTGTCCCTTTAAAAGAATCAAATTTCTATAACTATGTTTCCTGTTGAAATGGTGTATTTTGCTTCCCAACATGCAGCTTCACATTGTATTTATCTCATTAACATGTTAAAATGGTGATGCTCTCTGTTAAAATCTCACAGTATGTTGCACAATTTTATAATAACTTGTATTTGGTTGCTATCAGGGATAAGTCAAAATGAAAAAAAGGTGGTAGGAAGAAGGCTAAAATGACAGAAAAGCAGCCTACACCACTTAGAACTGAGACCACACTCCAGGATACTAGGTGCACCACCGGTATTCCTCCAGAGATCCGCTGGGGTGACATCTATAGGATGATCCGAGACCAAGATGTCCCGGACATGTTGCTAGAAGAGGGGCAGATCTATCTCAATATCAGAACCTCAGGCATAGCTAGAGCTGCTACCCGCCCTGAACTGTTCCCATGTTCTGAAGTAATCGGGTGGATACTCCAACATACCGATGCGGAGGTAGGAATAATTCACGATAGTGGGAAGATAGCCATTTCCTCATTTCATCCAGCATACCTGGCCGCGGCCTACAAATTTCCCCGCACCCAGCAATCTCTGACTAATGAATGGATGGGCCAGATGAAAAACATTGAAATGGCCAAAAAGCTACTAGTCGTAGGCAAGCATTTGAGAAATAAAGGTAATGACGAATATGACGTCCAAAATCTGAGAGCTCCTTTCAGATTCATCACCTTGATGTTGTGCAGAATCTTCGGCATGCCAGATGGCACCGTGTACAAGATTTAGTGGGTCCCTATCATCCACTTCGTGGCATTTAAAGGAACTGTGTTCAACTGGGCCACTCTCCTGTCAGATAGTTTGGCCTCAATGGTAGTTGCTGCAAGAGAAGGACTGGCCTTAAAGAAGGCAGAATTTTACATGTCCTCATATCTTATTGATTGTGTTTTGGCCAAGTTATCTTTTCCCAAATTGGGATGCACATGGGATAAGGCCAACATCCCGGTTTATACCACGTTCAGGATATTGTGGGATCAGAATTAAAAACCCAGCTATAAGCTCATATGTGAGGGGTTCATCATGCCCCTATATGAGCAGTTATTCAAGGAAGAGCCCAACTGCCTGTCAGAGAATGCCATGGAATTCCTTGAAAATTATGGAGATTTTTATTTCTCGGAGCAAGGCACCTATATCAGAATGTTTGGAGGGACTAAAGCTCCATATATTTTTCCAAGATATGCTACAGATTATGTGGTCCTTAAGGAGGCAGTAAGACAAATCTTCCTGGATGGAATTGGAGAAATGCTAAACAAATAGCATAAGGCTTCTTTCCCGCCTTTTCCCTTCTGTGTAGGAGCATGCAAATTCTCAGGGGTTGCCTCAGCCGAGGAGTTTGTTCAGGAGTTGAAATCCTTCCACTTCGGTGAGGTGATCTTCCATAGGAATGACAGGAAAGGAAAAGTGGTCGAGCATTGTAAGGAAATTTATGCTCATTTTGAGTACTCTCATTATCATGATGCCGAGGAGAAGGTATTCAGAGGCATCAGCAACATGGCTAAGCTGTGAACCTTTCACCAAGGTAGTGGAGCAAGTTCTAGCTCTGCCAGGACCCAGAAGACCAGCCAGCAGAAAGACAAAGAAGCAGATGAGGCCCGAGCTCAGAAAGAGCACAGATTAAAAGAGGAAGCAAGGTTACTACGAGAAGCTGAGGAAGTGAGGTTGCTGCAAGAGGCTGAAGTTGTCAGATTGCAGCAAGAAGCAGAAAGTGAGAGGCTACGGAAAGAAGCTGAGGAAGCCCAGTAGAAAAAGGAGGCTGAAGATGAAAGACAACAGAAAGCTGAGGAAGAAGAGAAAGGGCAACGAGCTGAAGTAACGCGGAAAGCAGAAGAAGAGCTTAAAGCAGGTGAAGATGCCCAGGCAGGTGGCTCCGGTGCACAGGACATGGAAATTGACATACCTCAAACAAATGTCTCTGGCACTCAAAATGTGGAGGTGGATGCAACACAGGTAGGTGGATCTGCTACCCAAAATGTGGGAACAGATCAAGCTCAGGTAGTCCAGACCCCACCAGCGGAAGAAGAAATAGACATTATGGACCTCCCAATTGTCCCGTACACTCCATCATAAGAGCATACGGTGTCCAGGTGGAATGAATTTGTCTATGATAAGAAAAGGAAATCAATGGTCCTTAAATCGGAAGAGAGGATCAAAAGACTCTTCCAAGAGGATATCATTGCCCACCAGGAGATCATTGTAATGCGGAATACAAATAAGGATCCCTTATATATGGAATCCATAGTTGTGGAGACAACAAAAGCATCACTAGACAACGTTGGTGATATAGTTAGAGAAAATGAATCGACAAAGAGGAGAGATCGTATGCTACAACATACTGTGGCTAATGAGCAAGCCTACAGGGATCTTGTGGTGAACAAGTATAATTGCCTGTCTGTCGAGCATAAAGAGCTATCAAACAAGTATAGCAAGCTGGAGGAAGAAAAGGAGCAACTATCAATCTTGATGATGATTGTGGAAGCAGAAAAGAACGATGCAGGAGCCAGAGTGTCCCAGCTAGAAGCAGACAAGTTGGAATTAGCTGAGCAATTAGAGCAAGCTGAGAGCAGAACGATGGACATGTCTCCCTTCCATGAGCTGCCCTACAACATCTTGAAGCAAATATATGACACTCAGGACCTAATCACTAATGAAGTTAGCAAGCTCAAGGCCATGGTGGTCAGATTAAAAGAGGTTAATGCAGAGGCCCATAGGCTTAAAGCTAAGCACACTCAGGTTAAGGCAAATATCCTGATCCAGATAGAATGGCGAGAAGGAAAGGTGGATTTCCCCACACATCTCCCATTCAAATATGTGGAGGGTTCTAATGAAGACATAGCTCTTTTGGACTTCTGCAGAAACTGTGGCAGTAAGCTAATGGCTAGTGTACAAGGGACAATGGATAAGATCGACGGTCTGTATCAAAGAATCCAGGGAGTGCATGACAGGTGCAAATTGAGTTTCCCACAATCCCTCGATGCTTTCCCGGGTGAAGAACAACGCTTGGATGAACTAAAAGAAGAACTGGGCATCCAAACCGAATATGTGAAGAAAATTGATGTCCTAGAAATTGATGACCTACAACATTATATTGGAATGTCATCAGTCCATATCCATTTGCTTAAAGAAGTGCATCAAGCTGCAGTAACAGAAATTCAAGGCATTGGAGCAGAGCTTAGAAAAAATGTGACTTCTCAGAAAATCTTGCTCCCTACTTCCGTAAACGTAGTCATAAGGGACACTGGCATTTGGTATAGTTATATTGCAGAGGTGGAGAAAAAAGCAGAAGCAACAATTGTGACAGCAAACCCGGAGTCCTCTCTCTCGGCAACAACAACTGTAGCAGCTAGCTTGTTTTCCTCTCTCCCTGCAGCAGCAGAAATAACAGTGGGCTCAACTCCTTCTTCCCAAACCATTCCAGCAGCAACAGTGGGCTCAATTCCTTCTTCCCAAGCAGCAGCAGCAGGAATAGTTGGTTTGAGCGACCCTCTTCAAGTAGAAGCACACGCACAGGAGTGAAATCGCTGATTTCAGAGCATTATTTATGATATTTTGTATTTTGAGCTCTCAAAATATGTAAATCGTGGAAGCTATGGGACAGCTGTCCCTATTTTCTTTTAAAATAATTTCTGTAAAGAGAAAAGTCACATTTTGTCTGTTATAGAAGGAAATTTCTGTACATGACAAGTGTAAAAGGCCAGGTGGTAGCCCAAAGGGCAATTTTGTAATTATAAATAGAAGTTAGGAAGGAATGAATGAGGACTTTTGGCAGGGAACTATTTTCAGACTTGTACAAGCTATCTTGTATATGTTCTAAGAAAATAAAGTCTTCTAATAAAAGCCTAGAGAAGGACGTTTATGCATGGAAATGAAGAATGGATGTATATTGGATTATTCTGGTGATTTCCCTACTTTGCTGTGAGATGTTTCTTGATGTCTGAATTATTTCTTTGCAACAAATGATTTTGCCCCTTTCTGTGCAAACGAATTCTCTTTTTTATGAGTAATGGAATGTGTTTTACATTAAATTAGAAGCTATCTTCTGAATTCAAAAGAAAGGTGGATCGGGCCATAACCGGTATAGTTGGAATAAAACTCCAAACCTGTGGTTTCCGGAACCATTAACCGGACGGATTCCCTACACTAAACAGTAGATAATCTAATTGGGATAATCTATCGGGGAGAATCCCTTTCTGATTGATGCTACAATATCCGAGGCATCAACACGGCCCCGGGGTGCCCAACTAGAATGCCCGTAGCACCCGAACCGTGGCTCGGTTCACAAATCCATCGATTCCGGTGGGTCTGGGATGGCGGGTTTCAACTAAGGGTCCCCCCCACAGCGTCCCCTGAAGACCCGAAAACTGTTCCAACGAGCCATATCCGGAGCTAGGGTTTTGCTCAGTGATGGTCGTTCAAGGACACTTCGGGGATTTTCTCCAAGGCCACGGAACCCAAACCGGCGAGCGAAATTGGATTTCGTCGGCTCCCAAAGGTCCACGGTGGCCACGCACACCCGAGGGCCCCCGGACGAGAAATGCACCCCTTGAGCGAATCTGGAATGACCATCACTGAGCAAAACTCTAGCTCCGGAGAAGGCTCATTGGCATAGCTTTCGGGTCTTCGGGGGACGCTGTGGGGGGTCCCCTAGCTGAAACCAGCCATACCGAACCCACCGGAATTGACGGATTCACGAACCGAACCACGGTTTGGGTACTACGGACATTCTAGTCGGGCACCCCGAGGCCGTTCAGGGACACTTGGAGGATTTGCCCTGGGGCCACGAAACCCAAACCAATGAGAGGACTTGGATTTCGTCACCTCCCACAGGTCCACGTGGCCATTGTGGACCTATCCATGGTGACCACGCATGCCCGAGGGCCTCCGGATGAGAAATGCACCCCTTGAGAGAATCTAGAATGGCCATCCGTGAGCAAAACCCTAGCTCCTGAGATGGCACGTTGGCACAACTTTTGGGTCTTCGGGGGAAATTGTAGGGGGACACCTAGCTGAAATCCGTCGTCTCAGACCCACCGGAATCGATGGATTCATGAACCGAGCCACGGTTTGGGTGCTACGGGCATTCTAGTCGGGCACCCCGGGGTCGTTCAGGGATGTTGATATATATGTAACTTCGGAATGTATTTCATTTATTTATTTATTGTACCCCTATAGAGATGTATTATTCCTCTATACAGAAGTGTCGTCATTTGTATTGACAAGTGTCGCAAGTATGTTAACTTGCTGATGGGTTATTAGACCACCTTGTAAGGGGTCGGCCCAATATAATGTAATATGAAGTTATTGTACCTAGCTAGACAAGTTCTCCCATAAGGTTATTGGGAAAACAGGACAAGTATAAATAGCGATCGGGAGATCTCTATTTGGATAACTCGGAACTCACACTTCCTTCACTCGGAAAGTGGCGCACATGTGAGGAGGAGGATCAGCTGCTAAGAGGAGTCTATCTCTTGTACATTGGTTGTACTTTGGTTGTGCTATTGCTCTATCTATCTCTGAGGAAGCTGTGGGGTTTTTCACCTTAGGGTTTTCCCCATGGAAACTTTGTGTGTCTATTGGCTCTCATGCTTTTGCTTCTTGTGATGATTAACATGTTTGTTATGATTGATATGCATTGATATACTGTACATGTTATTCTCTCAGTAAAGATCCTAGAGTATTGTGAATTAATGCTCAAAATTTAACATGGTATCATAGCTAACCTGAGAAGAAGACATTGTGCAGTGACAGAAACTAGGGTTTCTTGCTTATTGGCTTTCTCTACACAGATTTTGGAAAAGCAGTATAGTATATTGACTCTACTCATCAAGGAGAATCTATCTATCCAATCAGAATTCAATTCTGAGCATTTTCAGATTTGGCCCTAAACATTAGGGTTTCCACAAAAATAGGAATTTCTGAAATCTGAAGACATAGCTAGAAGCTCCTTGGAAAAATCAAAGTTTAGAGCTTTGTATTGAGATTTTTGGCTGGGTAAATCTCTGGGAAACTCAAACCCTAATTCAGGGTCCTCCCTAGTGAACCCAGGAAGACTAAAAGGCATTTCTGAAGGGTGAAGCTTTGCATATCTCAAATTCTGAATACACCAGGATGATCAGCTCATCAAGGCGCATCTTTCTATCCTTTAAGAAAGTTGAAATTCACATTTTGAATTTTTAGGGTTTCTCTGACAAACCCTAATCCGGGACCAGATCCAGTTTTCAACAAATCAAGTGGTAAGACCTAAATCTTTTCTATTTCCTTTTGAAGTACTATATAAAGATGTCTCACGACACCAAGGTTGAGTATAAGCTTGAATGGGCTGATAACTTCCGAGCATGGAAGTATAGGATTGGGTTAATCGTGTAAGAAAATGAGTTGGACTCTTACAAAAGGGAAGAGGTCCCTATCCCAGAGGATGAAGAGGCTAAATCCCTCCACAAGAAGAACTTGGTCAAGGAAAAGAGGATCATTGCTGATTCTATCAAGGACCATCTCATCCCACATGTGTCATCTCTAAAGACACCCAAAGAGATGTTTGATTCCCTGACCAAGCTATTTGAAGGGAAGAACATAAATCGGAAGATGACCCTACGGAACCAATTGAAAGGAGTAAAGTTTCAGAATGGAGAAACCATTCAATCTTATTTTTCTAGGGTCTCTCAGATCAAGGAACAACTGGAAGCGGTGGATGAAATGGTGGAGAATGGTGAAGTTGTCATGACTACTCTGAATGGCCTACCCAGGTCATGGGATTCCTTTATTCAAGGAATTTGTGCAAGAAGGAAGTTGATCTCCTTCAACATACTGCGGGAAGAATGTTCACAATAAGAAGCAAGGCTTGTGGCCCAAGAAGAAAATATGGGAAGTGAATATCAAGCTCTCACAGCACGCACCAAGAAAGGAAGGTCAAAGAGGGAGCACTCTCATGCCAAGAAATATTCACACTATCATCAACATAAAGATAAGAAAGATCTCAGATGCTTCACAGGTAATGAGAATGGTCATTTTGCTTCAAAATTTCCTAAGAACAAAAAGAACAACAACAACAATTTCAACAAGAATAAGAAGGGTGGCAGGAAGAGATATCATGCTCATGCTGCTGAAGATGATGAACCACCCAAGAAGAAGGCTAGAGCAGAAAGTGATGATGATGACTCATCAAGCGAATAAGAGTATGTTCTAATCTCTGCTCTCACATGTACTATCTCTCATGGTTTTAATGATTGGCTTATTGACAGTGGGGCTTCAAAGCACATGACTGGGTTTAAAGAATCCTTTGCTAATCTATCTGAACATGAGTCACTCCATAAGGTGAAACTTGGGGATGACTACCAATACCTTATCAAAGGAAGTGGTGAGGCCTCCTACAATCTAGACTCTGGGAAGTCTTTGAAAATGAAAGATGTTTTGTATGTACCTGGGCTCAAGAAAAACTTACTCTCCATATCTTCATTGGATGCAAAAGGCATGCGGGTTGCATTTGTAGATGGCCAAGTCCTAATGTGGCCAAAAGGTAAAACTATTGATGATGCAGTAGTGATTGGAGAGCAAGAGGGAGGATTGTATAAACTAAAGGGACAACCTGAACATGCCATGGTGCATGAATCCATGGAGCCAAGTGAACTTTGGCATAGAAGACTTGCTTGTATGCACTATGGGGCACTTCCAATTGAAAGCAAAGCTGTAGAGGGTCTTCCTGAAATCAAGACCAAACATGAAGGTGTTTGCAAAGGATGTGCAAAAGGAAAGAACATAAAGAAGGAATTTCCAAGCAGTGAAAGCAAGGCAAAAGATATCTTGGAAATTATCCACTCCGATGTATGTGGTCCAATGTCATCCAGTTCTCTGAGTGGGTATGTTTACTATGTCTCTTTCATTGATGACTTCTCTAGGAAGACTTGGGTTTACTTCTTGAAGAAAAAAATGAAGTGTTTGATAAGTTCAAGGAATTCAAAACCTTGATGGAGAACCAGACTGATAAGAAAATCAAAACATTCAGATCCGACATTGGTGGAGAATTCACTTCAGGTGACTTCAAGAAGCTATGCAGTGATTCAAGGATTAAGAGGGAATTGACTGCTCTTTATAATCCACAACAGAATGGAGTTGCAGAAAGAAAGAATCGAACAATCATGGAAGCAGCAAGGGCAATGCTGCATGACCAGGATCTACCTATGCATCTATGGGCAGAAGTAGCTAGGACAGTTGTATATGTGCAGAACAGAACACCCCAAAAGATATTGGACAACAAGACTCCAAAAGAGGTCTTCTCTAGTAAGAAACCTGAAGTCAGCCATCTCAGAATATTTGGTTGTCTAGTATACACTCATGTCCCAAAGGAAAAGAGGACCAAGCTATATCCTTCAAGAAAGAAGGGTATCTTTGTGGGTTACAGTGAAAGTTCGAAGGCTTACAGAATATACTTTCCAGGGTTCAAGAAGATTGATGTCAGCAGGGATGTGACATTTAATGAAAACTCAGCATTCATCAAATCAAGGAAGACACCTATTGAAGATTATGAAGAACCTAAGGAAACTAGATTTCAAGACACTACTATGATTGAAGCAATTCCAGATGCACATCGTGAAATTGAAGATCCGCAAGAACCTGTAGATCCACCCCATGAGAATAAATCTCAAAAGAGGAAACCTGCATGGGCTAGAGAGCTCATTCAAGATGCAGAAAGATATGGCATTCCAGAAGAAGAACACAGAGCAAAGAAGAGAACTAGATCACATACCAGCTATGATGCTTTACTCTTTGATATCATGAACAAAGAACCTTCCAATTACGAAGAAGCAGCGAAAAAGAAAGAATGGAAGGATGCCATGGTCGAAGATTACCAATCAATAATGAAGAATGATGTTTGGGATGTTGTCCCAAGACCTGAAGGGAAGTATGTTGTAACTTCCAAATGGATCTACAAGATCAAGCATTCTGCAGATGGCAGCATAGAGAAATACAAGGCAAGATTCGTACCTCATGGATTCTCTTAGAAGGAGGGAATAGATTATGAAGAAACTTTTTCTCCTATAGCTAGGTACACTTCCATCAGATCAGTACTTGCTCTGGCTGCAATGATGAAATGGAAGATACACCAGATGGATGTCAAGACTGCTTTCTTGAATGGTGTAGTTGAAGAGGAAGTATATGTGGAGCAGCCACTTGGTTTTGAGACACATGACAGGGAGTCATATGTGTATAGATTGAAGAAAGCCTTGTATGGATTGAAGCAAGCTCCTAGGACTTGGTATGGTAGGATAGACAGTTTCCTATCTAGTTTGGGCTTTACCAAGAGTAAAACGGATTCCAACCTTTACTACAAGGTTGAGGAAGGAAATCCTGTGATACTACTCCTATATGTGGATGACCTGTTTGTAACAGGAGATGATAGTTTGATTGCCGATACCAAGAGGAAGCTTGCAGCTGAGTTCAAGATGAAGGACTTGGGGATGATGCACTATTTTCTAGGCATGGAGGTGTGGTAGAGTGCAGATGGTATCTTCCTTGGACAAGGGAAGTATGTAGTAGAGATCCTAAAGAGGTTCGGGATGATGGAATGCAAGGCCATGGCCACACCTATGGCATCGAACCTGAAGCTTCTTGTGATGCTTCATCTGATCCGGTTGATGTCACGATGTATCGTCAAATGATTGGGTCCTTGATGTACCTGAAGAACACAATACCATATATTTTCTTTGCAGTGAACACATTGAGCCAATTCCTGAAGGATCCGAGGAGTGTTCACCTAGTTGTTGTAAAACATATTCTGAGGTACCTGAAGGGTACAATTGACTATGGGCTCAAGTATGATGCGAATCAAAGGTTTAACCTACAAGGTTATGTTGATTCAGATTGGGCAGGCAGTGCTGCAGATAGGAAGAGCACTTCTGGGTGCTACTTCAGTATGGGATCAGGTGTGATCTCTTGGTTTAGCAGGAAGCAGTCCTACGTATCACTGAGCACAGCTAAGGCAGAGTATGTTGCAGCCCATTCGACTAGTTGTGAGGTAGTATGGCTTCGAAAGCTACTGTCTGAGTTATTTGATCTCCCGCTGGAAGCTACTGGTATTTTTTGTGACAACCAGAGTTGTGTGAAGCTGTCTGAGAACCCGGTGTTCCACGACAGGTTGAAACACATAAAGATCAAATATCACTATATCAGGGATATGGTGCAGAGAGGAGCAGTGAAGCTCTTGTATGTTGCAACGGATGAGCAGATTGCAGATGTACTGACGAAGCCACTAGCCAGAGTGAAGTTCAAGTACTTCAGAGAGAGGCTTGGTGTTCTTCAAATTGACGACACTTCAAGGGAGAAGTGATGGACACATTTGCTGAAGCCATTCCAAGCATGTTGGAAGGAGGATCCTTCACATGGCTGTGGATGTAAGTGTTGGATGATGAGCATTAGTATGATGCTCTAGTTACTGCTCTGTATATGTATCAGGTGGATACATTGTATGATCAGGTAGATCATGTATGATGATATGTATCAGGCAGATACTATATATGCATCAGGTGGATGCATTGTATGATCAGGATGATCATGGATGATGAGCTTCAGGATGTTGCTCTAGATCTGCATCAGGACGATGCAGTGATGAGTATTAAGACGATACTCTAGATGATATGCATCAGGATGATGCTATGATGATGATCAGAATGATCATATGTATTAGGTGGATACATTACATAATCAGTTGGATTATGTGTGATGACTTCCGAAGACACAGATGCACGGTGCCTTTCCGACGTGGTGGTAGATGTGTTCTCCCATGTGCGTTGATGTAAGTGCAGAGCCTTTCTGAAATGGTGGTAGATGTGTTCTCCCATGTGCGTTGATGTAAGTGCATAGCCTTTCCGACATGGTGGTAGATGTGTTCTCCCATGTGCGTTGATGTAAGTGCAAAGCCTTTCTGACATGGTGGTAGATGTGTTCTCCCATGTGCGTTGATGTGAGTGCTGAGCCTTTCTCGGATGGTCAGAGGAAAGTCCTTCCATGCCGGTGAGTGTAAGTGTTGTGTTGTGTGCATCTGGACTGTGCTTCATGAATGATGATCATGAGTATCAGGATGATACTCTGTGGCCATGGACATGTTGTGCAATAGCATGTAAAAGGTCCTGGGAGATCCAATAGGTTGAGCTGTGTGCTCGTAATCAGTCATGGGATTCTCTTTCGAGGTTTTGTTGACTCACATAATAAGTCCTGAGGATTCCACAGTATGGCCAGTGATGATGAAGACCTGTAGGTGGTGGGCCTACATCCAGTATGAAAAAGGACTGGCTCTGTAGAACTTCCTATGATGAGAAGATTCAGAGATTGATCGAGATAGAAACAGCAGTGACGATGACGATGGTCCGAGGATGATGATTCGCTGATGATGATCCAGAGAAGAAGACTTGTGCTAGATGATCTGTGTCGAGAAATACCTTCCTAGTTAAGAGGGAGTGTTGATGTATATGTAACTTCAAAATGTATTTCATTTATATATTTATTGTACTCCTATAGAGATGTATTATTCCTCTATACGGAAGTGTCATCATTTGTATTGACAAGTGTCGCAAGTATGTTAAATTGCCGATGGGTTATTAGACCACCTTGTAAGGGGTTGGCCCGATATAATGTAATATGAAGTTATTGTACCTAGCTAGACAAGTCGGCCCCATAAGGTTATTGGGCAAACAGGACAAGTATAAATAGAGATCGGGAGATCTCTATTTGGGTAACTCAGAACTCACACTTCCTTCACTCGAAAAGTGTCGCACATGTGAGGAGGAGGATCAGCTTCTAAGAGGAGTCTATCTCTTGTACTTTGGTTGTGTTATTGCTCTATCTATCTCTGAGGAAGTTGTGGGGTTTTTCACCTTAGGGTTTTCTCCATGGAAACTCTGTGTGTCTATTGTCTCTCATGCTTTTACTTCTTGTGATGATTGACATGCTTGTTATGATTGATATGCATTGATATACTGTACATGTTATTCTCTCAGTAAAGATCCTAGAGTATTGTGAATTAATGCTCAAAATTTAACATGGTATCAGAGCTAACCTGAGAAGAAGACATTGTGCAGTGACAAAAAATAGGGTTTCTTGCTTATTGGGTTTCTCTCCACAGATTTTGGAAAAGCAGGATAGTGGATTGACTCTACTCATCAAGGAGAATCTATTTGTCCAATCATAATTCAATTCTGAGCATTTTCAGATTTGGCCCTTAAAATTAGGGTTTCCACAAAAATAGGAATTTCTGAAATCTGAAGACATACCTGGAAGCTCCTTGGAAAAATCAAAGTTTAGAGCCTTGAATCGACTCCGTTAGATTCAGGATGTTGGGATAGTGCCAGGGGTGCCCCTCTCCTCTAGTCCCGTGGCCCCGGTGCCATCTTGTACATCCATCTTGGAAACTAGGGTTTTGCTCAGTGAGGGAGTGTGCAATTTTTTCACACGGGGGTCAACTCTGCAAAATCGTCTGTCGAGCACTTATGATGATGATGATGGTGATGATGATGGTGATGATGATGGTAATGGTGACAGTGATGGTGATGGTCATGGTGATGGTGATGAAGATGATGACGATGGAGAAGATGATGATGATGGAGATGTTGATGAGGAACCTAGAGTTAGAGTTAGAGTTAGGGTTAGAGTTAGAGTTAATGATGATGATGGATATGGTGGTGATGATGAAGACGTTGATGATGATGGTGATGGTGACGATGACAGTGATGGTGATGGTGATGGTGAGGATGAAGAAGATGGCTTAGTGCTAGGGTTTGGGTGAGGGTTAGGGCTAGAGTTATAGAAGGTAATTGAATTAGGGTTAGAGTTAGAGTTAATGATGATGATGAAGACATGATGATAATGGTGACAATGACGGTAATGGTGATGGTGATGGTGAGGATGAAGAAGATGGCTTAGTGCTAGGGTTTGGGTGAGGGTTAGGGCTAGAGTTATAGAAGGAAATTGAATTAGGGTTAGATTTAGAGTTAATGATGATGATGAAGACATGATGATGATGGTGATGGTGACAGTGATGGTGATGGTGACGGTGATGGTGATGGTGATGGTGAGGATGAAGAAGATGGCTTAGTGCTAGGGTTTGGGCGAGGGTTAGGGCTAGAGTTATAGAAGGAAATTGAATTAGGGTTAGAGTTAGAGTTAATGATGATGATGGTGACGGTGACGGTGATGGTGATGGTGAGGATGAAGAAGATGGCTTAGTGCTAGGGTTTGGGTGAGGGTTAGGGCTAGAGTTATAGAAGGAAATTGAATTAGGGTTAGAGTTAGAGTTAATGATGATGATGAAGATGGTGGTGATGATGAAGACGCTGACAGTGATGGTGATGGTGATGGAGATGGAGATGATGAAAAAGATGGTTTAGTGCCAGGGTTTGGGTGAGGGTTAGGGCTAGATTTATAGAATGAAATTGAATTAGCGTTAGAGTTAGAGTTAACAATGATGATGAAGACATGATGATGATGGTGATGGTGAGGATGAAGAGGATGGTTTAGTGCTAGGGTTTGGGTGAGGGTTAGGGATAGAGTTATAGAAGGAAATTGAATTAGGGTTAGATTTAGAGATGAAGATGGCGGTGACGATGAAGACGTTGATGGTGATGGTGATGGTGATGGCGATGGTGATGGTGATGGTGATGGTGATGGTGATGGTGAGGATGAATAAGATGGTTTAGTGCTAGGGTTTGGGTATCCTAAGAGTGTAAGACTCTAACTCTAGAGCACCTTGTTTGCATGGATAAATGGAGCAACTAAGTGCACCTGTACTAGGAAACTAAGTGCACCTATACTAGGATTATCTGAGGCATGCAAGCATGTATCCTCCTAGAGATCTTCCCCCCTTAACTTAGACTGTAATCCTCACGTATGAGTGCCTAGGGAACTGCACTCTCTCACTATGCATGCAAAACTAAATAAAACAAAAAATGCAGAATTAGAACTGAACTGATAATTTAGGAAAAGCATCTAAACTGGAAATTAATGGAGGATGGTGCATGCATGCACTCCCTATCTCTCTCATCCATAAATGCTAGTGCATCCTGTTACATCTTATTTTCACACCCAAGTGGCAAAGTCCTAATCCTCTAATGCTACAAGTGCGACTTCCGAAGATGATTGCCACTGTCACCTCAACAAAGATTTTCCCAAGTTTTAGGCCTACTTTAAAGGCCAAGGGAGGCTTCTAGATCAAGGTTGGATAAAAGGTCTTAGGATTTCAAACTTGTTTGAAGATTAAGATGTGTTTTCTATTAAGTTAAAGTCCCATGTGAGTGCTTAATTTAGAAATTTGCAAGTGAATTAATCCAATAGACACCTTTCAGCAATAAATATTTGCTCGTGTGTAAAATGAAAGATCATTCATGGATAAATAAAGATATTCACAAAAATTAAATCAACAATGAACCATAATGTTGTAGAATCAAAATTCACATTAAAACATGTTGGCTTATTTCCCAAAATCATACACAAATGATATTATCTAATAATGCCAAGGTTATAGTTATTAGTTTACGAGTGATTATTGAATGGGACCCTCTTGGAGAGAGTAAAATCTTTGCAAGAGGGTGTTACCCAATCTATTAAGGGTCCAACTAGGTTGTAGTGATTTGAATCACTTCAATAAAGATGGATGAAATCTTATCTTCACAAAATTAATTAATTAAATGTTTTGCCATATGATCCATGAGCATATAAATATAAAAAGATGTGCTGGAAATCAAATTAGTAAACCACTTGCGTAGGTTTGGTAACTTCTAGAATGTAAATGATTAGATGATTGTAAACATTCATTCAATAAACCATAAACATTTAGGATATGTTGTGTGTAATTGCTTAAGACAAATTTGTGAAATAATAACCATTCAAATAACATGCAATTAACACTATGATCCATAGATGAGAGTTGTGAATCGAAGACAAAATCATGTATGCAAAAATGTAATCAAAGACAAACTCATATACACAAGTGCAGATCCATCTATTAATATGAAAAAATGATCCAATCATGTACACTTTTTGGAAAAATGGAACATCGTTCCCAGCGTCTATATAATGGCAACTCATGCCTCGTACAAAAAAAGGAAACTCGTGCCCTATACAAAATATGGCCCATGGTGCCCTGTACAAAATATGGCAACTCGTGCCGAAAATGCCACATCGTGGCTAGTGTACATAGGAGGATCTCTCAATCCTCCTGCCCACCCTCGGAGCTCCCAGGTGCATCTCCAAAATCAATATTCCTCTTCTCCGTGCTAGAGGAAGCTGGGTCCTTCCAGCGTCTTTGAGCACGTCCCCCTGAGCCCTGAAACAAAAACAATAATATGTCAACTTTTCCTTGCAATTATACAAGTATAAAACATAATTTCAAAATAAAAATAGTTTTCAAATCTTGGATAACTCACCGCATGTGACACTGTAAGTCGTGAGGGGGTATCCCTCCTCCGTGATCCAAGTCTCTCGGCAATGCCACCCTGCAACATTTATAACAATCAGATCAATGCTGAAACTAGATGCATATAGTAATTTCCGTTAAAATTGAACGAGATTTTGATAAACTAGTCAATCTCACCGTGAACAAAATCGGCTGGTCTTCAGGGCTGGCGGATGGAGTAGTCGGCTGGACAGCTTGCTCCGATGCTAGGGTGGACGGTAAGGGGAGGATGTAGCCACATCAATGGTGGATACACCACTGGGGGGGGAAATGGAAGAAGGGGGGGGTGGCAGGAGGAGGCATGGACTAGGATGGGCGAAGTGGAGATGGACATCTAGGGCTATAAACCCCAACTGGCTGTAGTATGGATCGGGGCACCCTGGAAGGGGAAGCATGTGTGGCGGGGGAATGTGGGGGGGGCGAGGTCTGTGTTGCGGTAGAGGGATGGGTGACTTTGAATGGGTGGTGTGCCGTGGTCGGATGGGGGAGGGTGGGAACATGGGAAACTGATACGAAGGTGGAGCTGGATATGATGCGTAAGGGGGAGCTGGATGGAACTGTGGTGCTATATAGGAGGGGGGGGATGGATGGAAGGGCTTGGGGAATGGGGCATGTATGCTAGGGGATACAACTGGCATATAGGGTGGCCGAAAGGTCGGGGATGGAGGAATAAAGGCACTGGTAGGCCGAGGTGGTCGCACATGCATACACATTTATAACCTCATAGTTTAATATACAAAAATATAAATATACACAAACAAGTAATCGTATTTGAAATTAAATTTATGATTTAATACACACGATACCTGCGCATGGGGAGAACTGCTGGTCCCCGGTGGCGGTGGCTGGTCACTAGAGCTCGCAGACACCTGTGCGAACACTACAATTTTTAGACTGAATTTATAAAAACAATATTAACAATATTAAACAAAATGCAAATGAGAATGACAACGATGGTACTTAAAAAACATGACTACAATTAATTAATATTCACGTTAGATGATATTCAATATTCTGAAAGGATAGAAGGTGGCATGTCATGAAATTAAAATTAAATAAGGTGAGAGGGCATAGAAGGTGACATGGTGAGCTTTTCCTTTTCTAGACTCATTCCCATGACTTAGTAGGTGAGCTCTTCCTTTGGCCCTAGAGAGATGTGCAATGCCTCATAAGCGAATGGAATTCATGTCCATTTACAAATTTGAATTGGAAACCTATGTAATGTGCTTGGGTTCTTGATGAAGAGTTCCTAGGTTTTGATGTCTTCTTATAGATTTGTAGTTTCCTACAAGCTTGATTCACCTAGTGGAAAAGTATTTGCATCCCTAGAGTGAGTATCTTGAGTACCTTTATTTCCATAACATTTACATCATCAAATAAAATGGCATCTCATTGTTTAAATTTGCAAAGAGGTGCTAAATAGCAGTTAAGTTAGTGTGCATGTTATTTAATACACTTTAGAGTGTTGATCGTTAGAAAAAGGAAGAAAGAGAAATATTTTCATGATTAACTTACTTACAAGCTTGAATGTGCCATGTTCTTTTGCATTGAATGAGTAATTATGTGTTCTTGATTGAATAGCTATGTTGTCAGAATGATATCACTTGATTGAAATCAAAGAAATCTTGAGTGAAATGAGTTAAATGAGTATTCTTGATGCCAAATCTTTTACCAAGTTGAATTTGAATCAAGATAATAGCAAGGCCCCATAGACCATATTTGTAATATTATCGCTCTTCCTTCTGGGCCTTACATCATTTTCAAAAGCTTTAGTGACAATACATGTGATAAGTTGTTTTACGTTGTTTATATGTCTTTCCTAATAGCATGTTCTAGGAGTAGTAGTATGATTACTTTCAGTCTCAAGTATTAGAATAAATTGGAAATCCTATGATAATAAACTAGGGTCATAAGGACATGAGAAACATCAGGTTCTTGAATTTCTAGAAGCTTGGCCACTATGATTCTCTTTTTCCCGAGCATTTTGTACAATGCGGTGAAAATTCATAGCAATAAATTAGTTTTCCTATTGTTCTCAGTGGATGTGAAAGTGACAAGTACAACATCTCAGTGAACTCAATTAATGCAACAAAGTTAGCAGGAGCATAGAAGTTATTTGACCACCTTTACCATTAAAAGAACCTATTAGTAGAATACGGGGGAAAGTGATAATTACCATGGTAATATATTCTCAAAGTTTAAGCTTGAAGAACACATGGCAGCAAAGGTTGATTTAGTGGACAAAGTGATGGGCATTGGAGCAATTGGCACACCTATTAAGCCAAGAGTCAAATGACCCATATTGTGGTCATTTGAGGATGATTTGGACAAGGAGAGTACATGGCAAAGATAACTTGGATGACATAGTGAAAAATGGCAAAGAAACAATAACACACATGGCATTGGTCAAGCACAGGAAGAGCAAGCAAACATTGGATGGTAGTTTGAGGATGAGGGACACTACGGGCCACCAAAACCCTAGCCGCGGGCTCATCATTGGTCAAGTAAGAATGACAGATTTTGTAAATTTCTCTCCCATTTGTATAATCATCAGAGGTCTAGGATGCCTAAAGTGAACATGGACAAATGTTTATAGTTTTCTTAGGTTTTCATATTTTATAAGGTTTCATTTTTTTTGGGTGGGATTATATGAATTTATAGCTCTCAAATAAATTAGACAATATTATAAACACAACTGTAAAATACGATGATAATATGGTAATTACTCAGTGCTAATTAATTTGTAATTACTGAACACAAATTATCGTAACTGGATCTAATTATTCAAAGTAAAGAAGTTACTTGTGTGTATGGTGCCGCAATCTCCTCTGTTGCCGCCATGGCTTCATCGAGGTCAAAGGAACCAACATCCTCCCACCTAGGGGATGGAGACCTGACACCGAATAACTGAACATTAAAACAAATAAATTCAACAATGTGTAATTCAAAGTTAAATATATTAAATAATATGATATCAAATAAAATACAACAAATACTTGAACATTAAATAAAACAATAGCAAACCTGATCCATGAAGCTCCCTGTGCCATGCTGCTGCATATCACGATGGCAAGAATGACCACAATGAGAACAATGATGTGTCGTTGTTCTAGCATAACTAGAAAGCCCCACCTGGGTTCCACCTGTACCCGACATGTCTCGGCCACCACCCATAGACTGTGCAGCTGTCTGTGTCTCATCGATGTCCTCTCGGATCTGGGAAGACATGGCCACAAATTTGGTATGTCTAAGCAAGTCATGTGTGGCACGTCTGATGGAGTCATGAATCTCATCTAGACCGCTACCAAACCCGGGTGGTTGAGGAGGGGGGTTTGGCTCTCTCCTGGGTAGAGGAGTTCCTCTAAGTGGGTTGCGGTGCGCCTGAGGTCGATCTTGGGCAGAGCCAAGACTAACACCCTGAAAATCAGTGATGTCAAAATAGTTGACATGGTACCCTAGCCCAAACTCAGCCCATAATTTTCAAAGGAAATACTGTGGGACCTCCAAATTGTTGCGCGGGGGCTTGTCAAACACCATGAACCACCTCTTTCTCCAGTTATCTCTCCATGGCTGGTAAATGCACCAGTCCATGCAAACCCAAACCCTCGTCATAGCTGGAGGTTGTTCCGTCGAGGGAAATATGAACTTGCTATACAACTGGGCTTTGGTGATGTTGAGGTCTTTTATCTGCTCTTTGGACAACCCAGTGGAGTAGTGTTCCCTCATTCGAGCCCTGTATTGGCTCAAGTTTGTTATCTCACTGTGTGCAATATTGATTGATTCAATAATGTTTTGAAGTGATGAAGCCAAGGAAACCCGAGAGGGTTCCTTGGTACTGTTCAATTCATTACTTAGTGCCCTCAATTGATTTAAGTCTTGGTGTAATTGATCTTCGGGGTTTTCATTGGGTTCATTGTCGGTTCCCATATTGTCTTCTGGAGATCGGGTTTCATTGGTTTCATTGGATGGTTCAGGTGTGTCTGACATCTTGTTAGGTGTAGATTGCCTGCAATTAAATTTTCTTGGTTTTTTAATGGATTGTAAATTTTTTTTTAAATTCAAATTCAAATGGAAAACAAAAATAAACACAAATTTGTGCTTTGAGGAGCACCTACCTAGAGAAATGGATGGCACCATGGTGTAGGGGCGATTGCTTGGTGTTGAGGACGATTTGGGTGCACAAAGACGCGTTCGTAGGGTTGACAGTGCGCTCGCAGGTTGGAGATTGGGCTCACGGGTCTGTCGAAAATGACAAACGCGTGAACTCTACTTTTTTTATAAAAAAACAGAGGCGTGCACGCACCACTAATGCGTGTGTGCCATTTTGTGCGTGCGCGCCCCTTTTGTCCATGTGGGTTGAACCACGTGGACGTTCGGCATTGCTGAAGCAGAGATGCGTGTGCGCCTTTGGAAGCGCATGCGCGTCGTTTTATTTTTTCCACTCACGCACTATTGTTGCGGTTATTTTGGGTACCAGCTTCGTGCGGGTACCCGTAAGGCTTCCTTAATCCTTGGACTTAGAGCCTTATTGTACCCATTTTTAAAAGTGGCGATAGAAGTAAGCCCTCTAATTATAGGACCATTATGATTATCCCTCTCTTAGCCAAATTCTATGGTATTAGTTTGGAAAATAAGATCAACACGTGGGATATAAAGTCAAGGTAAAAGCCCTAAAGGGCATCCCAATTTTAGAAGGTATCAATCCACCATAGGCCACCTCATTACTCTTAGGATCATTGTAGAGGAATGTCACAATAATAAAATGAATTTCCTTTTCTTCTTTGTGGACTTTAGGAAAGCTTTTGATACGGTTCCTAGAAATAACTTGTGGAAAATATTAGAAGAGTTAAAGGTTCCTTTCAAGTTGAGATCCACTGCACTAAGGTTATACGAGGATGTCATTGCCAAGTTTAAGACCACTAAGAGACTTGGTTGGAAGATATTAATTGTAATATAGGAGTTAAGCAAGGCTTCTCCCTCTTCCCTTCCCTTTTTGGTATATATACTATTGCTCCTTTTTTGTGGGTCTTTCTCATATCCTATTTTCATTATTTAAGTGGGTCTTTCCCCCATTGAGAGCATAGTTATGACTATGTACCTAATGTACAAGAAAAAATTAAATTACTTGGAGATTAGAGACTTTCAAAAATTGTTTTAAATTCTATTCCAAACCACTTGAGGTTTAAGCAAGGTTTGCATAAAGATGGCAAGTCTTGGTTAAAGATGTGGGGGATTGACGAAAATGTCACTTTGCAAAATATAAATGATATTAAAAATATTATTACTTTGAAGCTATGGTGTGATGAAAATTTAGAGGATAAAAGAAAATTAAGATATTACAAGGAGTTCATTAACCCTAATCTTGAAGATCAAGATTATCTCTCTATTTTAACTAGTGTAAAGAATAAGATCCACATAGCTAAAATAAGAACGAACTCTCATGAGCTACATAGTGAAATAGGGTGTTGGACCTTTCCTAAAACTTTGTGGGTTGAAAGGATCCGTCATCTTTGTGAGACTATGAGTGTTGAGAATGAAAAGCAATCCCTCTTAGATTCCCCCATATACACCCACATAACATACACCCACATAATATCTCGGTTTCAAAATTTTATTACAATATGAACCTGCCCAACCTTCTATCTCATCAAAACTATAGTAATTTAGGAACACTCCTCTCCAAGATTTTTGAGTACAAAAATAAAACTCTAAAGCAAACCAAGTAGTTCCTTTGTTTTTTTTATTAAAGTTCACTAGACTAAAATTAAGCTAAGTGAATATTACCTATCATCATCGTGATCATCATCATCATCATCATCATTATTAATCACTGTTGGAGAGTAATCCTTGGTGTTAGGATTGGTGTGCACATTCACGTGCAAATAATATCAATAGTTGTGAGGGTAGACCAAGAGTCACCTAGGAGTCGAAGAGTCCACTTAGAAAAATGAAACCCAAGAGACAATTCTCATTGTATATATGTACATATGTTAAAGAAAATTAAATACACTTTCACACCTATTTCCTATGTCTTCATGAATTAATTGTTTATGTGCCCGTTTGGGCACCTTACAGTGGTGCCTATTTCCTATGTCCTCATGAATTAATTGTTTATGTGCCCGTTTGGGCACCTTACAGTGTTATCAGAGCATTTATGAGCCTCTCTCCTGTGCTCTCAAAATTCTTCCATATTTGCTTGCGTGGATGCTCCTCAGTCCTGCGCTTTTACCCCTTGCTCATACGTTATGTTATTTGCATGATTAATGTGCTATGTGGTGTGTGTTATCATTTATGCATGCCCGCTAGCCTGCTAAGTCTGCTCCTTGCATTCATTTTCCTGCCATAACTCTCACCTTTCTTCCATAACGGTTGTTACATGCATTGTTGTGGAATCATTTGCTCTGTGTGCTAGAGCGTTCTGTATTACCTGAGCGCAATTGTTTTGAGCATGTCGCTTATGCCATTTTGAGAACTGAGTTCCTACTCCAGTCTACCAAACCTACATTATTCTTTGACGAAATCTTATTTTTTCATTCTGTAGTCATCTAATTCCACATTCTGCATATTCTTCTTGTACGTTACCTGCCATCGCCCTGCATTATCTCAGGCTTGCCATCCATTAACCTGCCCTCTGCTCCCAGTGTCCTCATTTTACTATTATTCTTGTATCCACGCCAGTGAATCGATGGTGTATCTCTGCCCGTGAATCCTTTGTGGCATGGTGTCTCCCTATGCATTGGTTTTATTTTAATTCCATAATCATCCTTTGCCTATCTTGCAACAATGTTCAAATTAAAGAAGAAATGGGTTCCATCTCAAAATAATGTGTGGCACGGTGAGCGGTGGGGTTCTTGGGGAGAAATAAATGTTGCAGAGAAGTGACTACGGTATCAAAGTCACAGATTTTGATAGGTGCGTTACAATTCATGCAGTTGTGTTGGTGCGCTATCATCCTTGAATTTATATGATGCGACCAACGTTTGGAGCCAACCACTTGAGACAAGAACCCTAAAATATTTTGGAGCTATGTGCTAGTGAGTTCGTCGAGATCTCTCTCGGAAGAGACGTGCGTGGCGAGATGACCTATACGTGAATATCAAAGCAGGCATACAAATTATCTGGCGAGTGAAGAAAGATGGTATTGGCGAGTGAAGAAAGATGGTATTAAGCTCAGTGAATAAAGATACGAGATAGTGACCAGAGCATTGAAATGAGCATGATCTCTCTTATGCGACGAAGAGCGAAAGGCTGCAACTTCAACATTCGACTCTGCTGTATACTATGACCATATTGAAGACCATTGCATAGAGACCATTCTGGCATTGATACGTTGCGTAGAAGACAACATCTTTCTAGTATCACATGTGAAGATTGGTATGCATTGGAGATTTTTGTTGTTGTTTACATTTTGAAGATTGGTATGCAATGGAAACCCTAGCTCCTCCTCTCTTGGTGAACGCCTTTGACTGTGTGGAGCTATCGTGACTCGAACGTGGATTATCGAAAGCATAATTTTTGTGCAAATTGTGTGTACTATTGAATGTTGTTGCGTATTGGAGCCTTGAATGCATAGTGCTTGGACCAGCAAGTTGTTGCTTGGATAACCCTAATATTCTCTCCATCTATGTGTGTGGGAATCGCCCCAATGGTGCTTTGAATGTACCCATATAATATATCAACTTCTCCTTCGTTGATTTTTTTGTCGAGAGGAAACCACCAAAACTCGTAGCACACATGACGGTGGCCATGGAGTCTTAAGTGGAAGTTGAACAAGCGTAAGCGTCTATACTCCAATGTTGAATATTGTCCACTAATATATAATATTGCAGCATTTATGGGCACGGTGTGTGAAGATCCACGTCGAGACCAGTGTGGAGTTGGACATAGTGCTTGTGTCGAAGCTTGCTAGCATCGGTGAAGAGCTATTGGCTCGTGACAAAGCCCATGGAGATGAGTTGCTAATAACTCACTTTGTTGAAGATGCAACAGGTTGCTACTCTGCTCCCTTCATGATGCATGTGCTGGTGAATTCCTAAAGCTGATGGATACGATGTATCTCTGCATTGACGTGAATCTCTCCAATCCAAGTGTTGCAATTCATATTAAAATATGAAGAGTGGAGTCTTCCCTATGTCCGAAAGCATTGGAATGAGACTGCCTAGAAACATATTGACATCAAATAATTAAGCTACGAGCTATATTGTTGTTGAAATCGAATGATGGAGCCTCTACGTGCATGCATAAATCTCAATGAAGAACATAGCTACGACAGTTTGCACAAGTTACTGAAAGTTATTCTTATATTGTCAATGGAGATTTGAAAGCATGGAAGCTTGAAAAATAATATTTTAATGTTGAGAGAAGCACCTATTGCAGAAAGTGTTGACTAACAGTTTTGCATAGAATATTTGGACTACAGAAGTCTACCGAGAGATTGTATTGAAAAGGTTCCATTTTATGTTGCGGAATGTGCATGTTATTGCAGAATTGAATGTGTATTTAATTCCATATTGTTGCAGAATTGTTTTAGTGCTGCATAATTGTTACATGGTGCTACATGACTTCTTGAAATGCACCATGCAATACTAATAGCTCTTTTCTAGCCATCAGTTATCCTAGATCTAATTGACAGAAGTGAGCTTACAGAGAAGACTCAAAACCAGTTTGGAGTGCCTACTTGAAGGATACATGCAAGTTTGTAGTTGTTGCAGTTGTTGCTACCAGTGCTCCAAAAGAAGAGAAGATTACATCATTTAGGTATAGCAGATTCTCAGTTCAATATTCAAGAATGTAACTTGCAGAGTGTGTTTTGTTTGTAAGTTCTAGTATTTGTTTTGGTACTTGCATTTTTGTTTTGTGTACAGTACCAAACTAAGGTCAAGTTGAACTGTAGATTGTATGTGGGTGCACTTTCGGCTAAGAGAGACACCCCTTCTTTTTTAAGTTTGAATATGCCGAAACATTGTTTGTAAATGGAGGAGTTGCAAGAAGCCCCCAGTCTGATTGAGTCACTTGTACTTGGTTCTTCCTGCACAAGGAGGCCTAAAATAGTTCTTAGAATGTCTCAAACCGAAGAAACATTAGATTTGTTGAATACTCTAGAACATTCAGATGCAGATGACTCAATCACAATCAAGAAAGACACACTCCAAAATTTCATCAATCAATTGCATAATTTGAAAGTCATTGAGAAAGATGCACATCACAAGAATCGACATTCTGAACTAGTGCTTGTTTAGAATAACCCCTTGTTTGAAGATGATTCCTATTAGCTTCCAAAAAACAATGAAATCATGTCAGATGTACAACTTATTCAGAGTTCAAGTGCCAACAATGTGACAGAGTTAGCCATGTGAAAGATCAGTGTTTTGATCTTCATCCTTTTCGATATTGTGGGAAGCGCAACTATTCTCCAGATCGATGTGTAAAGCTAAAGAAACCTGCAAGAGTGAAACTTGCAGCATATTATTGTATTGCTTCTTACTTTGTACCTGACAGGGGGGAACATGATGTCAGGCTTCAAGTTTCGAAGCCTTGTCCTTCTGACAACAAATAGTTACAACCTTACTCAAGTAAGGCATATCAAACGAGCCTGATCCATAATGAGTTTGGACAACCACTAGATTTAGAGTTGCCTGATTCTGATATGCATGTATTATGAAGATATGAGATATACATGACATAGAGTACTCATGTGTTTTGTGTTTAGTTGTGACACCATGAGATTCTCCTCTCCTCACATTGTTCCTGATAGGGGGAACGAAGACCGTCAATAACAAGCGAGCGAGTGCAAGCGAGCCGGAACAAGCGATCATGTGAAGAGCTATGGTCGACTAAGCTCCAGAGTTGGTGATCAGCCTAAAACCACCGGTATCGAGAGCATCTTATATTAGCAAACACATGGCAAGCTTCTAGCTAACTTGGCAAAAGGTTGTCAAGATGGAAATGTTCAGCTAGTTTCTACTGTTCACTTCCGGACAGCTCTCCAATTGGGTTGTTTTAATCCTAAAACCATCATTCCAGACAGAACCTCTAATCCTTCGAGCCAAGTTCCAGAAAACCTCTAAGCAAGTGTTGTCACTAAGTTCAAGAGTTTGCGGTCAGCATTGAACCACACACATAGTAAAAGATTTCAGCCTTCTGCTAGCCTATTTCGATTGATGGTTAGCCTAAAAACCATCCCTTCAGAGAGCCCTTGTATTTAGCAAAAACATGTGCAAGCTTCTCGCTAACCGTCTTAGTAAAGGATGTTCTAGATGGAAATGTTCAGCTGGTGGTAGTATTCCACTTCCATTTATTCATATCTCTCTTTTTTCTTGGACTCATATACACCCTTCGGATTAAGGGGGAATTGTTGGAGACTAATCCTTAGTGTTAGGATTGGTGTGCACATTTACGTGCAAACAATATCAATAATTGTGAAGATAGACCAAGAATGACCCGGGAATCCAAGAGTCCACTTGGGAATATGAAATCTAAAGGACAATTCTCATTGTATATATATACAATTGTTAAAAAAATTAAATGCACTTTCAGACTTATTTCCTATATCTTCACAAGTTAAGACCTATTTCCTATATCTTCACAAGTTAATTGGCACCTTACCACAATAATTAAAATATTATATTTTTAAAAAAATCTATATTATATTAAGTTACATCTCTACTTCTCAGTACGACAACCACTCCTATCAACATTCATTCATTTTGATGGTATGCACTTTATATATATATATATATATATATATATATATATATATATATATATATATATATATATATATATATATATATATACAACTTTTATAAAATTCATGCTTTCATATTATTCACTTTTTATAATATTGTTTAATTTATACGTTAGACTATGCACTCATAGAATAGTCAATTATAATTAAAAAGAAGTGCGTGGGTCCTCATGAAAGTAAACGAATTTCTATTAGATTCCCAACTTTGAAAACGAAGTGCATTATGTTGGTTATGTAACATAAAAATAATTATTTCTTCATCAATTATTTGCATTAAAAACATATTTTAAAGGAACGTGAGTGTATAGGAGGTAAACATGTATGAAATCCTTATTTTAATGCCTATGCACCTTTTCTAATATTGTTTAATTCGTGTGGTGGATTGTGTACTCATCAAAGAGTCAAATCGAAATGCGAAAAGAAGTTTGTCGGTCATAAAGCATTTGAGCTCATCAAAATAAATACTTTTTATTTATTTTATTATTATTATTATCAAGATTTTTCTTCCCCTGTAATTGCTCATATTCCGGATTATCTTTGGTCTTTCTTGGTTTTCATGTTTCCGGTTCTGTTATAGGATTTTAGGTTTTGTGTTATTGTTTTTGGATGTTAGGCATTGGTGTTTTTAGCTGTATGCTTGCTTTGTATTTGAGACAATTATCATTATATTTTTATAATTTAAAGTATAACTTATTTTATGTTTGAAAAAAATGGTTCATTATTTTTATTTAATTTGTACATTGAATTATGTACTTATCAAAAAGTAAAATCCAAATTCGAGAAAAAGTTTGTCGGTCATAAAGCATTAAAGTTCATCATTTTTTATGAACTTTTTCATATGCAGAGAAAGAGTATTTAGTTGTTAATGATATATTAAAAATATATAATTTTTAATAATAAATTTTGTACTTTTTCTCATTCCAAAATGACATTATTCTCAATTTTATGATCATCTAAAAAACCATTGAGTACATTTTCTCATTCCGAGGATGGTATTGTTCTCATTTTTATGACAACACTCCTCATTTCTAAATAGTAACAATTTTTCCTTACAACTACTTTAATTATTTTTCTCTTATATATAAATTAAAACTAAAAATATTTCTTTATAAAAAGTAAAAAGTTTATGATTTATAAAAAAAAAAAAGTGTTTTAACTTTAAACATGGATATAAGTTTATAGAGGAATTCTACACAATTAATTAGTATTGTTTAAGTAAGATCTAAATTCAAATTTGACTGGTTACTACTATAAATTTTAGACTAATTATCAACACACAAATCAACACTTTACACAAATCAAAGTTTTATTAAAAACCAATAAATATTTATGTGAAATCTTTGTCCTCCAATCCAAATGAAATTTTTTAGATTCCCGGATTAGCATTGTTTAAAAAGTGGTGACAAAGTAGAGTTGAATATATGAAATATCATTAAAAACTTAAAATTTAAACAAAGAGATGAATGAGAAGGATGACACTAAAATATGAATATCATATCAACATCAATGACATAATGACATGGAAAAGGATTTCCATATATCAATTTTCCAATAATGATTTCAACACTATAACTTATATTTTTTTCTTAAGCTAGCTAGATTATATTACTTTGGGAAATAATTGTATATATCAAAATGTGGCTAGCCTACCACTAGGGAAAATAGACCAGCCATAGAAGAAGGTATTGTCATTGTTTAGTCTTTTACTTTCGAAATAATGGCTACTAAATATTCAATTATGTCCTACTAGTAAACCTATGATGATTGCCCCTATATGGGCATATCTAGATGTAACAGGGAACTAGAAAAAAGTAACAATGCCTAAAATTGATCTAAATATTTGTATCATCATAAAAAAATAGCAATAGGGGGCATTTTTGGACCAATAGAAACAAAAAATTCCAGTCCAATAATGGCATTGAGAAACAAATTCATCTTCATGTCCAATTTCCTAACCTTCTCTTGAACCGCATCCAGTTGCAGTAGAACTTCATTATGTTCCTCTCGAGTAGTCTTCAAACCTTGGACCAAAAGTATTGTTTTCATCTACTAAAAGACAACCAACTTTCTGTAATATTTCATCTCTCGAGATTGAGTCAAACCTGCATAAATAATATTGATTCTTAAATGAAGGTTTTCCATAATTATCCTAGATTCTTCACTCGGGAAGAAAGTAAGAGAGGTGGTGATCATGTTACTCTTACAAAAATTGAATCAATTATAAATAAATTTGCTAAATCGAAGAGTCCAGGCCAAATGGTTGGACTGTGGAGTTTTTTATTGAATTTTTTGAACTCATTGGGCCAAATCTACTAAAGGTTGTGGAGGAATCCAAATTGAGAGGGAAATTTTCTGGAGCTTTGAATGCTACTTGTATAGCATTAATTCCAAAATGCACAAATTATCCTTCTACATTTGGTTATTTTAGACCAATATCACTATGTAATATGGTCTACAAGATCATTGCAAAAGTGATCTCAAATCAGATTAAAGATAAGCTAGGTGAGTTTGTGTCTATTGAACAATTTGCCTCCCTTTCTAATAGACACATTCTTGTTGCAGTGGGTGTAGCACATGAGATTTTACAATCATTAAAGGTTAAAAAATTGGAGGCATTCATCTTGAACATGGATCTTGTTAAGGCTTATGATAAAGTGAATTGGACCTTTATGAGGCTAGTATTGTTTCAAATGGGACTTTGTGTAGAAGTTGTAGATTGGATAATGGATTGTGTGACATCGAAAATTTTTGTAGCTCTAGAGTAAATGGAGCTCCTACAGGTTTTCATGGTTCCAGTTCTATTTTAGGATCTTAGGTTTTGTGTTATTGTTTTTGGATGTTGGCATTGGGGTTTTCAGTTGTATGCTTGTTTTGTATTTGGGACAACTATCATTATAGTTTTATAATTTAAAGTATAACTTATTTTAAGTGTGAAAAAAAATAGTTCATCAATTTTTATTTAATTTGTGTGTTGGATTATGTACTTATCAAAAAGTAAAATCGAAATTGGAGAAAAAGTTTGTCGGTCATAAAGCATTAAAGTTCATCATTTTTTATGAACTTTTTCATATGCAGAGAAAGAGTATTTAGTTGTTAATGATATATTAAAAACTAATAATTTTCAATAAAATTTTGTACTTTTTCCTCATTCCAAAATGACATTCTCAATTTTATGATGTTTTTTTTTTAAATTGATTACTTTTTCTCATTCCGATGATGGTATTCTTCTCATTTTTGTGATAACACTCTTCATTTCTAAATAGTAACAACTTTTCCTTGCAACTATTTTAATTATTTTTCTCTTATATATATAATTAAAACTAAAAACATTTCTTTATAAAAAGTAAATAAGTTTATGATTTAAAAAAAATAGAAATTGTTTTAACTTTAAACATGGATATAAGTTTAGAGAGGATTTCTCCACAATTAATTGGTTTTGTTTAAGTAAGATCTAAAATTCAAATTTGATCGGTTACTACTATAAATTTTAGACTAATTATCAACACACAAATAAACACTTTACACAAATCAAAGTTTTATTAAAAACCAATAAATATTTATGTGAAATCTTTGTCCTCCAATCCAAAAGAATTTTTTAGATTCCCAAAATAACATTGTTTAAAACGTGGTGACAAAGTAGAGTTAAATATATGAAATATCATTAAAAACATAAAATTTAAACAAAGAGATGAATGAGAAGGATGACACTAAAATATGAATACCATATCAACATCAATGACATAATGACATGGAAAAGGATTTCCATATATCAATTTTCCAATAATGATTTCAACACTATAACTTATATTGTTTTTGTAAGCTAGCTAGATTATATTACTTTGGGAAATAATTGTATATATCAAAATGTGGTTAGACTACCACTAGGGAAACTAGACTAGCCACATAAGAAGGCATTATCATTGTTTAGTCTTTTACTTTTGAAATTAATGTCTACTTAATAGTCAATTATGTACTACTAGTAAACCTATGGTGATTGCCCCTATCTGGGCATATCTTGATGTAACAGGGAACCAGAAAAAAAGTAACAATGCCTAAAATTGATCTAAACATTTGTATCATCATAAAAAATAGCAATAGGGGGAATTTTTGGACCAATAGCAACAACAAATTCTAGTCCTATAATGGCATTGAGAAACAAATTCATCTTCATGTCCAATTTCCTAACCTTCTCTTGAACCACATCCAGTTGCAATAGAACTTCATTATGTTCCTCTCGAGTAGTCTTCAGAGCTTGGACCAAAAGTATTGTTTTCATCTACTAAAATACAACCAACTTTCTGTAATATTTCATCTCTCGAGATCGAGTCAAACCTGCATAAATCATATGGATTATTAAATGAAGGTTTTGCATAATTATCCTAAATTCTTCACTCAGGAAGAAAGTTAGAGAGGTGGTGATCATGTTACTCTTGCAAAAATTGAATGAATTATAAAGAAATTTGCTAAATCGAAGAGTCCAGAGCCAGATTACTGGACTGTGGAGTTTTTTATTGAATTTTTTGAACTCATTGGGCCAGATCTTCTAAAGGTTGTGGAGAAATCCATATTGAGAGGGAAAGTTTCTTGAGCTTTGAATGCTACTTGTAGAGCATTAATTCCAAAATGCATGTAATCCTTCTACATTTGGTGATTTTATACCAATATCACTATTTAATATGGTCGCAAAAGTGATCTCAAATCAGATTAAAGATAAGCTAGGTGAGCTTGTGTCTATTGAACAATTTGGCTTCCTTTCTAATAGACACATTCTTGATGTAGTGGGTGTAGCACATGAGAGTTTACATTCAATAAAGGTTAAAAAATCGGAGGCGTTGATCTTGAACATGGACCTTGTTAAGGCTGGACCTTGTTAAGGCTGGACCTTGTTAAGGCTTATGATAAAGTGAATTCGACCTTTCTGAGGCTAGTATTGTTTCAAATGGGACTTTGTGTAGAAGTTGTAGATTGGATAATGGGTTGTGTGACATTGAAAATTTGTGTAGTTCTAGTAAATGGAGCTCCTATAGGTTTTCTCAAAAGCTACAAGGGCCTTCGGAAAGTATTCATCTTTCCCCTCTTTTATTCCTAATTGTAGTGGAAGGCTTAAGTAGATTGATTGGGAAGGCTAAAAGAGATGGGAGGCTCATTGTGGCAAAGGTCTCTTCTTTGCATTACAACGTGCATCTACTATTTGTAGATGATGCTCTACTATTTGGTGCAAGATATGTGGTTGAATGGAGAGTCTTTCATGAAATTATACAATTATTTTGTCAAGCCTCAAGTATGGAAATCAACATCCAAAAATCATGTTTTTTGGAAAATAGAATTGATGGGAAAGTGATGGAGCAAGTCAAATCTTTTTTTCCTTTTCGAGTAGACTCTTTAGAAAGGGGTTTCAATTATTTGAAACCAAATAACTATTTAAAGGAAGACTGGATTTGGATATTAAAAAAAGTGGAGAAGAAAGTGGAGAATTGGTGCTTTAGGTAGCTATCTCTCGAAGGTAGGTTGGTACTTGTCAAATTTGTTGTGGAAAATATTCCAGTGTCCTGGTTTTCTTTAGATAAGATTCCCAAGTTTATCCTCAATAAAATTAGACAAGAATGTTCAGTTTTTTATGGTATGGAGGAAAAAACAAGGACAACCTTCATCTTGTGAAATGGGAAAAACTTGTTTTGTCAAAGAAATGGGGTGGTTGGGGTTTAAAAAACATTTATTTGTTTGATCAAGCCTTGAGTATGAAGAGTCTATGGCGGAATTAGTTTGGTTCTGGTCTGTGGAGTAATGTTATTCAGGACAAATATTTAAAGAATAATCCTGTCATTGATTGGACAGATCTTCTAACAAATATGTTTCTAATGCTTCAAACATCTAGAAAGGTTTAATGAACTATTTTCCTCAAGTTAGTAATTGGTTAGCCTGGAAGGTGGGGAATGGGACTCAATTGCTTCTAGGAGAATATCCTTTCATTGGTAGTGATAGTGTTTATAAGCTTTCCTCATATCTAATTGCTTACTTGAGACACTTTGGTTTTGATTGTTTAGCACATGTTAAAAGAGTGGTTTATGGGAATCATGAAGCAAATTATTGGTATCTTGCAGAATACCTAGGCCTACAGGTAGATCTCACATATGAATGGAAAATTTATATAAAAGGTTTGAATCATGTTGGAATTAGATTGTTGAACACAAAAGACAAAATTGCTTGGACTTGGGATGTAGCATCAGGGAAGGTAAGTGAAAAACATGCCTATGAAGCCGTTGTTTTTTCTAATGTGGTTTATGATGAGAAATGGTGGCATAAATCCATTTGGAAAATGAATGCTCCTTTGAAGTTGAAAAATTTTCTTTGGCTTTCCTTGGAGAATAAAGTCTTGACTTGGGAAAATATATTGAAGAGGGATTATATGGGCCCAAACTATTGTTTTCTATGCAATAATGGATTTGATTCTACAGAGCATCTATTTGTACATTGTGATTTTTGTCAAAGAGTATGAAAGGATGTTGGGAACAGGATTCATATTTTGTCAACTAGAGAAAAATATCCCTTGAGGAAAATCTTTGCCATTGGGTCTCAATCTATAATTATATTAAGACACTTCCTCTGTTTGTTATATAGGGAATTTGAAGAGGTAAAAATCTAGTTATATTTGAAAATGAAAAACAAAAGGTGTCGCCTTTTTAAGTTCTTAGATTGTATGGGCCTTTCAAGAATATCATACAGTTCAAAAAGTAAAAGTATCAAGAAACATTAATTTCCCTTCTTTGTTAAATGAGGATCCTGTTGGATTTTTTTATGGTGCTTCACAATTAGGTCTTCTTGGTTGTGGTATTTGTCTTAGACTCAATGGTAGACAAAACTTCCATATTTGGATGGGATCTAGAGAAGGTGCAAACACTAGAGGGTAATTGTTGGCACTCTGGACTTTATTAAAGTTTGCTTCATTAAAAGCTATTAATACTTTACAGGTTCTGGGAGATTCCATATTTATTGTAGACTGGTTTAATGGGAATTCTAATTTGCAGGTGGCCATCTTGGGTCATTGGAAATACAGGGTCTGTGAGCTCCAATTTGGAATGCATATAATTTCATGTAGGTCACATATATAGACATCTTAAATATGTTGTTGATTATCTATCAAAGAAGGCAATTAGTCAAAAGGAAGGGCTACTTTTTATGATAAACTTGTGGATGTCGTCAAGTGCTACCTAGGGGAACTTTACATGCATATTTAAGCTACTATTTCTATTATTAGTAATTTTTTCTTATGAAGTTTTTGGTTTTTGTATTACATGGAAGGATTCTTTGTATAAGATTATGTAGAAGTCTCTAGTTTTGAGATTATGTTTTTTGCTCTATTTTGATCATGTATTACATACTTTGGATTATGGACTATATTTTGGTATAGCCTCTTTTGATGGCTCAGAAAAGACATCCTTAGTTATTTTAGATAGCTAGTATGGGGATAAGATGATATGGATAGCCATTTTGAATAGTTTGATATTTGTATTTGTGATTCACTATGAATAACAAGATGCAACTTTTTTCTTATTGAAAAAAATCAAAATTTCAAGATTTGATGGATACATTATCCTAATTTTTTTATACCCAAGGCCAACCAATTGTAACCGCCAAATTTAATATTGTTCAGGTACAAAGGGTACTACCAAAGGACCGAACACCAAGAGCAACCACTTCACACAAACAGATCACAGATCAACACACCAATGTTTTGACGTGGTTTAAACCCTCTTGAGGGAAACACTCCACGGCCCCGACCAAATAGCTTCTACGGGACAATTTATTATGCAAAGAAAGAAAGTTACAAATGAGCTTCTCATAATCAATCAATTAAACAATGACCCTCCATGCTCTTTAAATAGAGATCATGGACCAATCAGGTGTCAAGCCATGGATCAAGGTTAGGTATGATCTAAGAGAAGTTGAGCCGTCGGATCACTCTATGTCGGGAACATATCGTGACCATCGGATTAAGTATTTACAAATGCATACTAATGCATACTAAAAAAACACACTTTCTCTAACAGATATATTACACAAGTTGATCTTAACTAACTCCTAAGTGTATAAATATCCTAACATCCCCCCTTAAGAACAACTTGGGATAGGATTGAAGGATTTACAAAAGTGACACTATTAGGAGAAGGAAGGAGGCATTAGAGCCTATCCCCCCTTACTGACAAGTTCCTGAACTCCTAACATAGATCGAAGTTTAGAAAACTTCGCTTCTGTAAGAGACTTGGTGAAGATGTCTACAACTTGATCAACTGTAGGGAAAAAGAGCACTTCAAGAACACGATCATGAACAAGATTTATGATGAAATGCATATGTAGCTCAATGTGTTTGCTGCGTTGATGTAGAACTGGATCTTTGGCAAGCTTGATGGCACTTTGATTGTCACACCAAAGTGGAGTAGGTTGCTGTTGCTCGAATCCAAACTCTGAAAGGATCTGTCGAAGCCATAAAGCTTCCTGACTGGAATTAAATGCTGCTCGATATTCTGCCTCTGCTGAAGAAAGAGAAAGAGCTTGTTGTTTCTTACAAGACCAAGTAATAGGTCCAGATCCCAGACTGAAAACATAACCTGCAGTAGACTTTTGATCATTAGGATCGCCAGCCCAATCTGAATCAGTGAAACCAACCAACAAAGGTTTCCTCCCTGTACTGTAATGAATCCCAAACTGAGTTGTACCTCGAATATATCGAAGTATTCTTTTAGCTACTTTCCAATGACTTTCATGAGGTGTCTGCATATAACGGGCAATACGAACAACGGCAAAGGAAAGGTCAGGATGGGAATGAGTCAAGTATAAGAGACTACCAACAAGCTGACGACACAAGGTGGCATCGACTTCAAGTGAAGTACAAGTGGCAGAAAGTTTGACTCTAGACTAGAAGGGAGAAGGGGCTGGTGTACAATCTTCCATGTGAAAGCAATGAAGAAGGTCACAAGCATACTTAGACTAAGAAAGAAAGATTCCTTCTTTGGATTGCAGGACTTGGAGACCAAGAAAATAATGCAAATGTCCTAAGTCTGACATTTCCAAATTTTGCTTAAGACTAGATTTCACATGGGTTATAAGCTTAGGGTCACTACCAGTAAGAATAAGGTCATCAACATATAGAGCAAGTATGATGAGATGGTTTCCTACTTTCTTGGTATAGACATTAGGGTCAAAATGGCATCTAGAAAAACCAGTGTCAAGGAGAAAGCTATCCATTTTGGCATACCAAGCTCTAGGAGCTTGCTTAAGGCCATATAAGGATTTCTTAAGGCAACAGACCAGGCTAGAGTTATTCTGAACATATCCAGGAGGTTGTTCCATATAAATTTCATCCTGTAACTCACCATGTAAGAAGGCAGACTTGACATCCATTTGATGGACTTCCCAGTTGTGTAAGGCTGCAAGGGAAAGAACAAGGTGGATGGAGTTCATTTTTGCGACAGGAGCAAAGGTTTCATTGTAGTCAATCCCTTCAACTTGAGAAAAAAATTTGGCAACTAACCTTGCCTTAAGTCTTTCAACACTTCCATCTGATGCATACTTAGTTTTGTAGACCCATTTACATCTTACAAGTTTTCTTCCTTTTGGAAGAGGTACAAGATCACAAGTATCGTTCGCCATTAAGGAACGATATTCTTCATCCATAGCTGCATCCCAATCTGGATTCCATGAAGCTTCTGCAAAGGTTTCTAGATCATGATTCTTGGAAACTTGAACCAAAAGAGAAGAGGCTCACTAAAACTGAGAACGTGTTCGACGTTGATCTCTAGGATCACCGGCAAGATCACCAGCTACTTCACATGTTGAACGGACCCATCGAGGAAGCACTTGTGTTGGTGCAACTAGAGGAACATGAGCAGGCGGAGGTGGATTTTCATCCTCACTGTTATCATCAGAAACTGGAGTTGGAAACCTATCAAGGAAGTTGGAAGAAGAAGAAGAAGAAGGCACAATCATCGAATCAGGCTCACAGGCCAAAGATGGCACAATCGCCGAATTAGGCTCGCAATCCAAGAGATTTTTATCAAATTTAACATCTCTTCTAATGATTACATCATGAGAATGTGGTTGAATAAGTATATAACCTTTGACATCTTTAGAATATCCAACAAATATGCACTTTTCACTTTTAGGCTACAATGTTTTCCGTTTTTCATCCGGAATGTGAGCCCATTCTTCACTACCAAACACACGGAAGTGACTTACATCAAGTTTAGTTTTACTCCATGCTTCTTCCAGTGTGATACCTTGTAATGCTTTAGTGGGGGTGCGATTAACTATGTAATTTGCACAATTTATGGCTTCAGCCCAAAATTGAAGACTTAGTCCCTTAGATTGGATCATACAATTAGCCATTTCTTTTAAAGTGTGGTTCTTCCGCTCAGCTACACCATTTTGTTGTGGTGTATACGAAACAGTGTGCTATTGTTGGATTCCTTGTTCAGTGCAGAAAGTAGTGAACGTTTTGTTAACATATTCTCCTCCATTGTCAGATCTTAACTTAATAATTTGATGACCAAATTGTTTTTCAACAAGGGCCTTGTAGGCCAAGAACATGTTAAATACTTCGCTCTTAAGTTTTAGGAAATAAACCCAAGTGCGTCTGGTATAATCATCAATGAAAGTTAAGAAATATTTGAAAACAGAAAAGGAAGCAGATGGAAGAGGACCACACAAGTCACTATACACAAGCTTCAAGAGAACCGAGGCGTGCCAAGAGGCATGTTTGTCAAAATTGTCCCGATGATGTTTTTCGAGTACACAACCGGAACAAACACCATCTCTTCAAGATACCATCGGAAGACCTATCACCATATTTTCTTTACATAGTTGTTGCAATGAGCGATAATTTAAGTGACCAAATCACTCATGCCAAAGTTTGCTCAAGTTATCACTATGAGCAACAAAAACTGAAGGAAAAGGTGATGACCCAAAGTGTTTAAACTTGTACAACCTAGTAACATCATCAACAATTCTGATAGTTAGGACCTATTGAGGATCTTTAAAATCCTTGATTACAACTTGGTGAGGTGTAAAAGTCACAGTTTTACCTTCACCAGAATGACTGATCTGATAGACTGATAACAAATTGCAGGAAATTCTTGGAACACATAGTACATCACTAAAATGACCATTATCTACTGGAATTGTTCTAGCTCCTACAACACTTAGAGATCTATCATCACCAGCAAATATTTGTTTGGTATTACATTCATGCATAGTAGAAAAGATGGCTTGATCCTTAGACATATGATATGATGCTCTTGAATCAATGAGCCATTCATTTGAAGTAGAAGAAGAAGATGCATTATAAGAATAACCAAAAGCACAAAGTGCATGTCCATGAGAGGCAGATTCTAAAGGCAAATCTAGGCTGATGTGGTGCTTCTTCATTGCTGCTTCCAAGGCTGTCATCTTCTTGAAACACTTAGATTCATCATGATTATCTTTCCCACAATAGTTGTAATGGTGCTCAGTCTTCTTGCCTTTTGGTTTGGATCCTTTGTCATTTTTTAAAGAAGGAGCTGACTGAGAGGGTTTGGGACCCTTGTTTGACTTATTATTGTGAAAATTTTGTTTCTTAGGAGGCTTGGACTTTTCTTTCTGTTGGGACAATAAGGATTTCCCAGATGTATCTGCATTGTTGATTATTCCAAGATGAATGAGTTTATCTTGCTCTCTAATCAAGGAATCACAAAAGGATTCAAGACTAGGCTCTTGATAGCTAGCTGCATTCAAGGATTCTTTCATGGAGTAAAATGTAGATACAAAAACAGAATATGCAGACTCAAGTTTGGAAAGAATATGATAAATGCATTGTTTGTCTTCCCTCTCAATCTTACATTCTGCACATAAGAGTTTAAGAGTTTTGTACTTAGATCAATAATCTTGAATGCATGAAAAGTCACTTGGATTTAAGGAAATCAACTCATTTTCGAGTTGGTGACCTCGAATTTCATTGTGTTTACCAAACACAGATTCGAACTTGTCCCAAGCAGCATCACGTTCATCGATTCCATATATGTGGAATCGCAAATCAATAGAGATTGACATCCCAATCAATCCACGAAGCCCATTTTATTTTCTTATCATCATCAGTGGGTTCTATTTCTTTCCCTGATGTAATTCTAAAAAGTCTCATACTTCGTAGAACATCCTCCATACGAGATTTCCATGAGAAATAGTTGGAACTATTAAGTAGAATATCACAAGGGGCAGCCATATTTGTAAATTAATGGCTATAAAAGCAGAAACCAATAGTCTGGATGCGAAGATCTCGAAAAAATAGGCGGTTTAAAAAAAAGGCACTGAAAATTGACTTTGGATGATGAAGTTATGCTTGAATAAAGAAAATGTTGAAGATGTCCCCAATAGTGACGTGGCACATAGAGAATGATCAGCTTAAAAAAAGGACCCCCCTCTTCCCAAGATAAACCTTTTACAATCACTTTACAAGAAAGTTGTTTTAAGTGAATCACTTTTGTAAAATAAGTGATTTCACTTTTACAATGATATTACTTTTAAATAGTGCAACAATAAAAAGGAACTTAAGTGACTCACTTTTTATTTTTATTTTTTTATTATTTAAGTGAGATGCACTTTTACAATAAAGTAACTTGAAAATAGAAATTGCATGCACTTTTTCTTTTAAAAGTAACGTCCTAAGACTTGAACTCAAGACCTATTAAAGAATAAAGCAACTTTGAACCAAGTGAGCTAAATTAAAAAGTATGTAAAATATGGGAGTGAGGAAGGGGGCTTCTTTTTTTTTTAACTCTTCTTGCTCTTTTTGCATGCTTGCCCTTTTTCCTGCAAAACACACCACAAATCGAAACAAAAAAAAGTTTTTCTTCGCTTGTGGAGTTAGATCTCGTTAACTTGCCCGGAAAGTCTACGTTTCCTCTCTGTTTCTGATTTGCCGAAATCGCGCAAGGTGCATGGCAAAGAGCATACGCAGCCGAGAAAAACCCTTCCCCTTTCTGTTTCTGATTTGCTGAGATCACTCGAGGTGCACGGCAAAGAACATAGGCAGACAAGGAAAGCAACAATCCGAAACCAAAAAAATCTAACAGTAAAAAATTGATAATAATATGAGATTTTGTCTTTTAAAACAAAAAATAATAAAAAAATGCGTCACTGTAACATTATACCTTCAGATCTGATGAAATACGCATTTCTGGAGCAACCAGGAACCGTTTTTTATCAAACGAAAAATATTTCCCAATGGAAATGGCGCTCCGGACGCAATGGAACACCTCCCACAGCCCATAAATGCACAGAAATACCAAAACCAAAAACTCTTTCGAGTTTCGGCAACAACAGTTCAAGATCTAGATCATAACTGGAAGCGGCTCTTTATAGAAGCTCTGATACCATGTTCGGGTACACAGGGTACTACTAAAGGACCGAACACCAAGAGCAACCACTTCACACAAACAGATCACAGATCAACACACCGATGTTTTGACGTGGTGTAAACCCTCTTGAGGGAAACACTCCACGGCCCCGTCCAAATAGCTTCTATGGGACAATTTATTATGCAAAGAAAGAAAGTTACAAATGAGCTTCTCATAATCGATCAACTAAACAATGACCCTCCATGCTCTTTAAATAGAGATCATGGACCAATCAAGTGTTAAGCCACGAATCAAGGTTAGGTATGATCTAAGAGAAGTTGAGCCGTCGGATCACTCTATGTCGGGAACATATCGTGACCGTCGGATTAAGTATTTACAAATGCATACTAAAGAAACACACTTTCCCTAACGGATATATTACACAAGTTGATCTTAACTAACTCCTAAGTGTCTAAATATCCTAACAAATGCATTTAATCATTCAAAAAAATATAAATATGCATAATTCTATTATTCTATTTATAAGTGGTTATATGATTTTGATCACTATAATCAACAATACCCCTCATTATTTCAATTATTTCCATTTACATCACTCATTTCCATCAAGAGTAGATATACATGCATCAAGGAAGACAATTAGAAGCAAACTATGCACCAAGGAATTCAGTTAGAAACATGTTGCATGCCAAGGAAACTGGTGCGCGAGATTCTTGCGATGGGTGCCACCAACAGTTTTGTAATGCATGGATTAAACCTGAGCCTATATAAAGGCATGTTTTGTAACGGGCTAGGTGCTTTTATCTATTGTGTATTTGATCTCTCGATTATGCTATGTTGATCTGGTTATGTTATGATTTTGTTGGATTTTTGGTATGATGCGTGTATTTTTTTTTGTAAGCTCCATAGTAAAATTATATTAGTGTACAAAAAGTAATAAGTACATGCACAAGAGTAACATGGATTTTATAATCCCACCATGGCTTCTCACGGACCTATGACTGTTGAAACTTAAACATAGACACATAACCCATGCATGGAGTATGATACTAAACCTGTCAATGTTCATCTTCCATGCATGGGTGACCAATAAACTACCAAGCGGGCTTATGCCTGAGTACATTTCCAAAATGAACCGTTTTTCAAAATAACCTTTATGGGAATAAAAGCTAAGCAAAGAAGACTAACAACTTCAGAAACTAGGATTCCTTGACTACCAATATCAACAAAAATATTGATAGAGAAAAAAACACGGAGGTTACTCAGAGTTGCAGGCGGCTTCAGCATCTTCGGGTTTCTCTACCAGAATGGGGCACCGGTAGTCCTTCTGGGTAAAAGTGTTGTCCAAATCTTTTTTAACTGGGAACGCCTCGGTTTTCTTGAGGTATGAGAGTTCCACCTCCCCGATGCATTCCACCTTCTTCCTTTTATAACCAACAGTAGAAGCAATATTGGTTTTATCATGGGCCATGGGGGGCTCTTTTCCATCTTGTTCTTCTTGAGTCACCATTTGTTTGGAGACCAACGAGGGACTTGGAGAGGAAAATGAATGGATAGCCGGAGCTAGAGAAGGAGAAGGCATGGAGTTGTTGTCCCTCACGTAACCCTAATACTGCATGAGAACCTGAGCCAACAACTTTTAACAATCCAATAATGCTTGTGACACACCTGAGCCCGCTGACCTACGAGTTGTTGCAAAACCATTTCTTCTTCTCAGTCATCCAAAATATTTCTCACATGAGTAGGTACAGAACTATCAAAAACACTCTCAAAATAATCTATGTTTCCTCTGCGCTGGAGCTTTCCATGCCTCTGCTAGCATGTCGAAGGGTGGCGTGAAGCCTCCTAGACATGTTTGCGGCCAAAGAATGGAGAATAAACCCAATAAGTTGTGAAATATGCAACCGAGGGAGAGCGGAAGAGAGAAAGGCCACACAAAAATCAAAGAAAGGGAGCCAAATAACATTCTTGAAATTCATCGAACCCAAAGTAGAATTATTTCCAACGAATTGAAAAAAAAAAACAGTTTGGACGCAAACCATAAAAAAACCAATAAATGGAAACATTCCTTACCATAATTCCTGAAATAATCCACCCTGGGATCCGTAGAATCGCTATAGGGAGACATGATTAGAGTTATACCTCCACTTGAACTACATAGAGCAATGATGGTGAGGAGCATTAAAACCTCAGACTTTGAGAAATGGAGTAATTTAATGGTCATGGCATGGGAGCCAAACGCGATCCACGTGTTAGACATAATGGTGGTGTCGTGTTTCCATCCACACGCGGCGTGCAATCTTTGAGGACACTTGCATCCGGGGGGTATGATACATGTATTGATGTATAAAGGAAAAACCATTAAGTTGTTGAGCTAGATATAAAATCCATGGATGGTAGTCAGTTTTGAATGATAATATAATGTAGTCGTTACCTCAGACTTGTCCTATTCATTTCTTCACTTAACCGTTCATTTGAATCTTAAACAGTCTAGCATTCATATTCTAAACTACTTAACATTAATTACATATTTAACCATAACCCATCCTCTCCTCTGCAACCCTTATATTGGTCTTTGTAATTTCCTGCGTGCTTCTTAGGTGAGACCTTATCCTTCTTGTAGGATATTGAAAATGATGACACCTGCAGGGTTTTTTTTGGTGATGCATATTGAACCGTGGGTCTCACTAAACCAGATCCAACCAGTTGGCTCCGTTGTCGGGACTTGTATGGGGATTATGAAGGGAGGATGAAGAAAGGAGATGGAACCCCACTAAAGTTGAGATCAATGAATGGTTATAAAGAAAGGAGGAAAATTTCATGTGAAAGAAGACTAGAGGACTCTGGATTGGACCCCAGCGCTGGAAAGACATGTATATTTATTCAAATATGCATGAAAATTTCTTGTTTGAGCTTCCTATTTTTCATATGAATGGAAAAAGGGGCAGTTTGAGATTAATATCATTTGGAGAGAACCTCAGTTGATAGTGTGGACTAAGGAGAAGATAGGAGAGATGAAAAACATAGATAATAAATTGTATAAAGCAATCAAATTTTGGTTCTTGCGTGTGAAATAAGGGTTTATTGTAGAATTTTCCATAGGAAGTAGTGACTTGTATAGCAGTGTAGAAGAAATATTTGAATAGGGTCCTAGGAAGATATTCTTGGCGGAGATTCCATTGTGTAAATTTGTTATTTATTAAGAAGGGGCTATTGACAATGGACCATAATAGCATGGAATCGTAAACCCTGTGTTGTGGGGGTGGGGCATGAAGCAGTGGGAGAATAGGTAGGCGCAAAAATGGAACCAGAAGAGCAGTGAATCCAAAGGGAGAAAAGACATGCAAAAAGAGCTGAGATAAAGCTGGCAGTTAGAAGAGAGAAAAGAGAAAGGAAACTGATGGGGAAATATAGTGTGGATCAGAGAGGAAAGAAGAATGCTAGATATGGGAATACACTATGAGAGTGTGCAGAATGTTCCATTGCACCAGAAGGATGCATAGAGTCTAGGGAATAAGAGTGCTCATAATATGAGAGACCCTCGATGAGGTGTGGAATGGAAGTAAATGAGAGTTCTATTAATTGTTTATCTTTAATTCAGAAATGCAATAATACTTGAAATCAAATAACAATCATACACATAATAAATCACATTCGACACATGAATATACCCTAGGGAAACCCTTTATGACTTGAGGGAGAAGACCTCAGAAAAACCATCCTTAGTATATTGATAGATAGCAGATAATGTCTTTTACATCAAGCATCCCCGGTGCAATTACAGAGCAAGAGAAAGATAAAGGGAGAAGACCCCAGAAAAACCTTCCTTAGTATATTGATAGATAGCAGATAATGTCTTTTACATCAAGCACCCCTGGTGCAATTACAGAGCAAGAGAAAGATAAAGAAGAGAGACTTAGAATAATATCCTGCACAAATAGAAGCGCCTTGCCTTCAAGGAGAAGAGAATTCGCTTCACCTTGAATTCATCATTCTTGTATAACATATTTATATATTCTTCACATGCACCAGCTTCTATTTTTATCTTCTGACTTCATGATGAACTTGCCCTCCATCTGGATGTATCAATATTTCCTGAAGAAGAGTGCCCCACTTCTCATGCAGTGGATTAACTCACTAAATTGAGTCTTAGGATGAACTTTCCCCTTAACTAAAAGCTTTCCCACTTAGTTAGGTGGCTACCTTAAGTGTCGTCATGCAAGTGTCGCAACTCAAGTATCATCTTTTAGTTTAAAATAAGTGTCGTCTTTTAGTTTCATATAAGTGTCGTCGTGCAATAACACTCAGTTAACTATATCTTCTTTGTTATCACTCAATTAAATTTATTTAATTGATTCTTTCTTGTTAACATCACTGTAGTGATCTCCTTTGATTTACTGAAGTATTCACTAAAGTTTAACGATTCGAATTCTCTCTTAATTAATTATTTTACGTGCAACTCAAAATTTCTCATATCTTATCACATATTATCTTTATCTCTTATCTTATCTGCATGGTCCACATGTTCTAGTTTAATTATCATATCAAATATACTAAGTATATTTTCCCAATGATGTGATCATATTGTCCTACTATTGTTCCAAGTGGTTATATGATAAAGTAATTCACTCTAGAGGAGACTTAATAGCTCAACCATGGTTAGTAGTACATCACACAACATACATGCTTCGACATGCAAAGAATCACCTCAACACATGAGGCACCACCGCAACACATGAGGATCTGTTTTGACACACAAGACCTTAGCCTTGACTAGAAATATTGTACAACATCATCACTTTGAAAAACAAAGCACTTGCCTCAACACATGAAGCTTAACCATTATTGAGTCCAACTCAAGGTTCTTCTTCAAGTTTCCTGGGTCCAACTCAGGCTCCTATAAGGCACTACCTATTATGGAGAAAAAATTCCCATGGCTTGGGGTGGACCTTAAAAGACAGATTGACCCAAGAAATCGACTCAATTCTCAAGTATGCTAGATGAATTTAAAATGCCAACACAAAAGAGAAAACTCTTACCTCAACTGGACGTTCGAAGAAGAGCGTCGTTGAGCTCGAAATATAACTCTCCTTACCTTCAACTTGTCCTCAACAACAAATATATACGAGCGTATGGAATATATATATGAATTGTTAGCATAAAAAATAGCATAATCCATTAGCATATTTAACAAATGTACCTAAGGAAGATGACGCATGAGGGATCAACAAAACCAATCCCAACTTGCTTTTCTAGGATTAGTCTAGTTCCAAATTTAGTAGGACCTCCAAACTTAGCAGAATCAGCCAAGTCTTTCTCTAAACAATCGTTGAAGGGCGGATTTCAAACTGGTGGTGAGCTGGATTTCATAAAATTTACGGGTCTCACTCGAAGGCTAAGCATCGAGCAAGTGTGCCTTCTGAAATTACCTTGGACCGTCGGATCGGAAGTAGGTCAGATCAACAATGGATTTGAATAGACATAGAGTGAATTTGATGGATATTTCGTGTTCATGTTTTCCATTAACCTCCTCTCACTTACACGAGAGAGATATTGTTCGAGCCGTTCATCAGTTCGTGTCTTCCCTCTTCCGTCGATCTGTGATCACGGGGAACGTTCACTTTTAGAATTTTGAAGATATATCTTCTGTGCATGTTCACCCAGTGAAATCCTTTCTCCGCTTTCGATCTCCTTACTTCAATCTGCATCGTCCAAACTATGTTAAACTTAATCGTTTTGACTGTGCGTTGATTGATCAAAGAATCGATCAATCAAATTAAATCGATCTTCACTAGACTTGATCTCCTTTGCTAAACCCATGCATCCTATCATGGACAGATAATAGAACTTCAATTTAATTCATCCAATTCGACTTCACAGGCTCGTTCCACTCCAACCATGAGCTTCACCTGCAACTTCATATACAAAGGAGCATCGATCCTTTCAGTGATCAATGAAACAGTGTTTACACTGCAAATTATAACATTTACTCATGCACTCACACACAGATCAGTCAAACATCTTCTACAACATTCAATCATCTAAAACCCAAACTTTAGGCTACTACATACACATAGATTAATCCAACATTTAACAGGTATTCAAACTATTAACATTTCATAAGTCACACACAGAGGCAGTTGCTTCTATATCACATGTTAGGATATTTAGACACTTAGGAGTTAGTTAAGATCAACTTGTGTAATATATCCGTTAGGGATAGTGTGTTTCTTTAGTATGCATTAGTATGCATTTGTAAATACTTTATCCGACGGTCACGATATGTTTCTGACATAGAGTGATCCGACGGCTCAACTTCTCTTAGATCAAACATAACCTTGATCCGTGGCTTAACACCTGATTGGTCCATGATCTCTATTTAAAGAGCATGGAGGGTCGTTGTTTAGTTGATCGATTATGAGAAGCTCATTTGTAACTTTCTTTCTTTGCATAATAAATTGTCCCGTAGAAGCTATTTGGCCGGAGCCGTGGAGTGTTTCCCTCAAGAGGGTTTAAACCACGTCAAAACATCGGTGTGTTGATCTGTGATCTGTTTGTGTGAAGTGGTTGCTCTTGGTGTTCGGTCCTTTGGTAGTACCCTGTGTACCCGAACATGGTATCAGAGCTTTTATGAAGTGCCGCTTCCGGTTATGATCTAGATCTTGAACTGTTGTTGTCGAAACTCGAAATGGTTTCTAGTTCTGGTATTTCTGTGCATTTCTGGGCTGTGGGAGGTGTTCCATTGCGTCCGGAGCGTCATTTCCATTGGGAAATAGTTTTCGTTTGATCGAAATCGGTTCCCGGTTGCTCCAGAAACGCGTATTTCATCAGATCTGAAGGTATAATGTTACAGTGACGCATTTTTTTTTATTTCATTTTTTAAAATAAAAATCTCATATTTCATTTTTTTTTACTGTTAGATTTTTTATTTGGGTTCGGATTGTTGCTTTCCCATCTGCGTATGCTCTTTGTCGTGCACCTTGAGCGATCTCGGCAAATCAGAAACAGAAAGGGAAAGGGTTTTTTCGGCTGTGTATGCTCTTTGCCGTGCACCTTGCGCGATCTCGGCAAATCAGAAACAGAGAGAAAACGTAGACTTTCCGAGGAAGCTAACAAGATCTAACTCCACAAGTGTGGAAAAGTTTTTTTGTTTCGATTTGTGCTCAGTTTTGCAGGAAAAAGGGCAAGCACGCAAACCGAGCAAGAAGAGTTAAAAAAAAAAAAAAAAACCCTTCCTCATTCCCATATTTTACATACCTTTTAATCTAGCTCACTTGGTTCAAAGTTGCTTTATTCCTTAATAGGTCTTGAGTTCAAGTCTTAGGAAGTTTCTTTTAAAAGAAAAAGTGCATGCAATTTCTATTTTCAAGTTACTTTATTGTAAAGTGCATCTCACTTAAATAATAATAAAAAATAAAAATACAAGTGAGTCACTTAAGTTGTTTATTTATTGTTGCACTATTGTAAAAGTGAAATCACTTATTTTACAAAAGTGGTTCACTTGAAGCAACTTTCTTGTAAAGTGATTGTCAAAAGGTTTATCTTGGGAAGAGGGGGGTTCTTTTTTTTTGCTGGACATTCTCTAGCTACCACGTCACTATTGGGGACATCTTCAACAGTTTCTTTGTTCAAGCATAACTTCATCATACAGAGTCAGTTTTCAGTGTCGTTTTTTTTGAAACCGCCTATTTTTTCGAGCTCTTCACATCCAGACTATTGGTTTCTGCTTTTACAGCCATTAATTTACAAATATGGCCGCCCATTGTGATATTCTACTTAACAGTTCCAACTATTTCTCATGGAAATCTCGTATGGAGGATGTTCTACGAAGTAGGGGACTTTTCAGAATTACCACAGGGAAAGAAAAAGAACCCACGGATGATGATAAGAAAATAAAATGGGAAAATAGATGTGATGAAGCTCGTGGATTGATTGGGATGTCAATCTCTACTGATTTGCGATTCCACATATCTGGAATTGATGAACCTAATACTGCTTGGGACAAGTTGGAAACTGTGTTTGGTAAACACAATGAAATTCGAGGTCACCAACTCGAAAATGAGTTGATTTCTTTAAATCCAAGTGACTTTTCATGCATTCAAGATTATTTATCTAAGTACAAAACTCTTAAACTCTTATGTGCAGAATATAAGATTGAGAGGGAAGACAAACAGTGCATTTATCATATTCTTTCCAAACTTGGACCTGCATATTCTGTTTTTGTATCTACATTTTACTCCATGAAAGCATCATTGAATGCAGCTAGCTATCAAGAGCCTAGTCTTGAATCCTTTTGTGATTCCTTGATTAGGGAACAAGATAAACTCATTCATCTTGGAATAATCAACAATGCAGATACATCTGGGAAAGCCTTATTGTCCCAACAGAAAGAAAAGTCCAAGCCTCCCAAGAAAAAAAAAATTCGCAATAATAAGTCAAACAAGGGTCCAAAACCCTCTCAGTCAACCCCTTCTTTAAAAAATGACAAAGGATCCAAGCCAAAAGGTAAGAAGACTGAGCGTCATGGAAACTATTGCGGGAAAGATAATCATGATGAATCAAAGTGTTTCAAGAAGATGAAAGCCTTGGAAGCAGCAATGAAGAAGCACCACATCAGCCTAGATTCGCCTTCAGAATCTACCTCTCATGGACATGCACTTTGTGCTTCTGGTTATTCTTATAATGCATCTTCTTCTTCTACTTCAAATGAATGGCTCATTGATTCTGGAGCATCTTATCATATGGCTAAGGATCAAGCCATCTTTTCTACAATGCATGAATGTAACACCAAACAAATATTTGTTGGTGATGATAGATCTCTAAGTGTTGTAGGAGCTGGAACAGTTCCAGTAGATAATGGTCATTTTAGTGATGTACTATGTGTTCCAAGAATTTCCTGCAATTTGTTATCAGTCTATCAGATCACTCATTCTGGTGAAGGTAAAACTGTGACCTTTACACCTAACCAAGTTGTAATCAAGGATTTTAAAGATCCTCAACAGGTCCTAGCTACCGGAATTGTTGATGATATTACCAGGTTGTACAAGTTTAACAACTTTGGGTCATCACCTTTCCCTTCAGTTTTTGTTGCTCATAGTGATAACTTGAGCAAACTTTGGCATGAGCGATTTGGTCACTTAAATTATCGCTCATTGCAACAACTATGTAAAGAAAATATGGTGACAGGTCTTCCGATGGTATCTTGCAGAGATGGTGTTTGCTCCGGTTGTGTACTCGGAAAACATCATCGGGACAGTTTTGACAAACGTGCCTCTTGGCACGCCTCGGTTCCCTTGGAGCTTGTTCATAGTGACTTGTGTGGTCCTCTTCCATCTGCTTCCTTTTCTGGTTTCAAGTATTTCTTAACTTTCATTGATGATTACACCAGACGCACTTGGGTTTATTTCCTAAAACTTAAGAGCGAAGTATTTAACATGTTCTTGGCCTACAAGGCCCTTGTTGAAAAACAATCTGGTCATCAAATTATTAAGTTAAGATCTGACAATGGAGGAGAATATGTTAACAAACAGTTCACTACTTTCTGCACTGAACAAGGCATCCAACAACAGCACACTGTTCCATATACACCACAACAAAATGGTGTAGCTGAGCGAAAGAACCGCACTTTAAAAGAAATGGCTAATTGTATGATCCAATCTAAGGGACTAAGTCTTCAATTTTGGGCTGAAGCCATAAATTGTGCAAATTACATAGTTAATCGCACCCCCACAAAATCATTACAAGGTATAACACCGGAAGAAGCATGGAGTAAAATTAAACCTGATGTAAGTCACTTTCGTGTGTTTGGTAGTGAAGCATGGGCTCACATTCCGGATGAAAAACGGAAAGCATTGCAACCTAAAAGTGAAAAGTGCATATTTGTTGGATATTCTGAAGATGTAAAAGGTTATAGACTTCTTCAACCACATTCTCATGCTATAATCATTAGAAGAGATGTTAAATTTGATGAAAATATCTTGGCCTGCGAGCCTAACTCGGCGAGTGTGCCATCTGTTGCCGCCTGGTTCCACACCTGGGAAAACGCAGCAGAAGTCTTCAAGCTGCTGGTGTGGCCTTGGGGGCAAGTCAGAGTCAAGTGCTGTCACTTGGGACTCGACTCCTCCGTCTAGGCTTTCCTAGCGAAGCCAAGGGGGGTGGACCCTAAAAAATAAAAAGAAACTAAAGCCTCTAATCTAGGAGTTAGAAAAATACTTTTTGATAACCAAGAACAGACAACATATATTTTGATCAAATAAAACAATCATTTATCATTTGCTCTCATTTAAAATAGACATCATTTAACTGCACATTAGTCAACAATATAAAATAAAATTTGCAACAAGACCAGTGCCTTACAATGGAGTCAAATAACAAATGCATAAGCAGAAAAGGTAAATGTTGTGCGAGTGTTCTTGTTTTATTTTAAAAATTAATGTGGTGGTGATCTTTTTATTAAGGCAGGTGGGTTCCCGATATACGCAAGGTACGGGGGAACATGTCCGGAATTTTGAAGCGTGGCTTCCCTCTCAGGATTTGGGCTGAATCGGAGTCTCGAGGAGGTGTTCAGATGCTATACCAACGAGGGCAAGCCTAACGGTTTCCAAGAGGTCACTATCCAGTGTTATCCCAAGCCTTCTGGAAAATTTGCCCACGGCAACAAAAATACGAGTTGTGCCGGATTTTCACAAAAAGGATTTTTTATTGGGGTGGTGTTAAGTCCTATTACTAGTCATCCCCTCCTTTCTGATGTGTACCAACTGGATCAGACTAAGCTGCAAGCTGGCCACAGAGCATACGGGAGAAGACCTTGGTATTTTTATAAGAATTTTATGAACCCAAATTTTATCTTTTTTTTATAACCCCAGGAGTCTCTTTTCAGGCATGTATTTCGGGCAAGCCCTCATACAAAACCCTACTTCGGGAAAGCAAGGGGGGCGTTATGAGTTTGTAAAAAATGTGAAAAAACTAGGTTGTGAGTGAACTTGTGGCCCGCCAGTGGAACGGACCAACAAGGTTTATTTTAATCCTAATTTATTTTATTAAATGCCGGAAAACAAAGAAGTAAACTACTCTAACAATCACGCCATGAAAATGAGACGACACAGGCCACCCCTGGGGGGATGGGGTATGGGCGCTGGCTAGCCCACTTGCTCTCATTTAAAATTTGTTTACAATGATATAGAGAAGTGCCCCAGTCTACTTAATGTGACTTGGTGGCTTACAAAATTATAGGAAAAAATGACCGGTTTTGAAAAATATGGAAATTTGTCCTCCGGATCGCCTGGATGCTCGAAATTTTGGCAGCGCTTCCTCCTACCTGTTTGTCTTTTGCTGCAAACCAGCAAGCAATAATTAGTATAAGATGCCCAAAAACACTTTAAGAGTGTCTTTGGAACACCTCCTAAAAAACCCAAAAAATTCTAAGTTAAAAACTAAGTAAAAATGACAAAAAATAACCAAGTAAAACAAGCTATGGGGCTTGTCTACTTGGGATCTTTGCTAACCCTTTAATGGCTGCAAGTTTCAAGCTCTAGGGCAGCCAGGTAATACTTTGCAATCAGATCTAATACTACTTTAGAAAAAACTTGAAAGATTTCGACAAACTTAAACTAGTTTTTTGAAAAGAAAGTACTAGACAACCATAAAATTTGATTTTTTTTGGTGAATGAGAGAGAGAGAGATGGAACAAATCCTTGTTGAAAATCGAAGCTTTGAAGATGGTACAGTGATGTTTGAAGGGACTATATCTGCAAACAATGATTAGTAAAAAGGGGAAACAAACAAGATCCTCCTTCTTGCCAACTCAAGAAAAACACCTGCACATCACAGATCTCACCAAACAAAATATCAAGTGTAGATATACATATACTCATAAGAAACTAAGCTGCTACAATAAACAAATTGAAAACAACTTATCTCATAGATGAGCACACCACACCCTTAAAGAATGAAACTTATGCACAAGCCATCTTGGAGAAAGAATCAAGATACTACATCCACATATGACACAACACCACAAGCTGACCTCCAAAGTCTTCTTTTATTCAAATGAGAAAACAAATTACAATCATAAGTTCGCTGCTCCAATTCTCACTAACTCACAATGGAGAGAGTGCCTCAATATATAGAGAAAAACACCAAGTGATGGAGGGCGCACTTGCCTAAAGAGAGAGGGGAAGCGTGGCACAAATGGTGGAGGAGAATGGGGCTGCCATCCCTTCTTACAAGCTGCCAACTACCAGCTGATATGGTGCTTAACATGGCAGCACATAACATGCTGCTCCATCCCCTATTCGTGGGCTGCCCACTCCATGAATGCGCCCCCTCCTTTAGTGAATGCGCCCCTCTATTATGGGCATGGTTTATCTCCCCAAATGGGGCTGCCAACTCCTTACAAATCAGCCCAATTTCCTCCTATAACCATGCTGGTCCAAAACTGAGTTGCAATTACTCCAAAAATTTAATAATTTTTTAAGTCATTTTTTCACTTTTTTCAATTTTTTCATGACTTTTTTGACTTTTTGGGTTTTTTGGCCATAGGAAAATATTGAAGCACCCAAACCTTAGGAAAAGTGGGTTTAGGGGTTTAGGGGGTACTCTGAGTTAGAAAACGAGTACCCCTAAGGCAAAAAATACCTCCAGACGCCCCAGATAAGCCAATTACAAATTTTTTAATTGAACCATTAAAAAATGGCCCAATTTACGGAAAAAATAAAACATGCCGAAAATTAAAAAACAACCTAGGGGGACTTAGCACATGTCCATATGACTCAAAATTAACGCCTAGCATGTTCATATACATTGACCCATAGACTCTAATAACTCCCTAAGGCCCGTCAGCCTCCCCAGGCATTCCAGCTTTGGAGGAGCAGGAGAAAAACCAATTAATTATGTAATGCATTGATGCAGGACATAATAGATAGGTGAAAAAACTCCTTGGAATACCTGACTTGGCCAAAAAGTCCTAAGGAACCGAGTCTTTTACAAAACACCATGCTAGCACGTTTTATTACAAACCCCGCAGGGCCATGGACATGTGGAAAAAAAATAAAAAACGGGGCCCTTTAAAAGGCCAGCTGGTCATCAAATCACCAAAATTGAACATGTATCATGTTCCACTCTGCCCGCTCGCTTGATAATCCAACCAAGTGCAACTTAGTTGGCAACACCATCTTTGGCCTGCGAGCCTGATTCGGCGTTTGTGCCTTCTTCTTATTCTTCCAACTTCCTTGACAGGTTTCCAACACCAGTTTCTGATGATGACAGTGAGGATGAAAATCCACCTCCGCCTGCTCATGTTCCTCCAGTTGCACCAGCACAAGTGCTTCCTCGATGGGTCCGTTCAACATGTGAAGCAGCTGGTGATCTTGCCGGTGATCCTAGAGATCAACGACGAACACGTTCTCAGTTTCAGCGAGCCTCTTCTCTTTTGGCTCAAGTTTCCGAGAATCATGATCCAAAAACTTTTGCAGAAGCTTTAGGGAATCCAGATTGGGATGCAGCCATGGATGAAGAATATCGTTCCTTAATGGCAAACGATAATTGGGATCTTGTATCTCTTCCAAAAGGAAGAAAACTTGTCAGATGTAAATGGGTCTACAGAACTAAGTATGCATCAGATGGAAGTGTTGAAAGACTTAAGGCAAGGTTAGTTGCCAAAGGTTTTTCCCAAGTTGAAGGGATTGACTACAATGAAACCTTTGCTCCCGTCGCCAAAATGAACTCCATCCGCCTTGTTCTTTCCCTTGCAGCCTTACACAATTGGGAAGTCCATCAAATGGATGTCAAGTCTGCCTTCTTACATGGTGATTTACAGGAGGAAATTTACATGGAACAACCTCCTGGCTATGTTCAGAATAACTCTAGCCTTGTCTGTCGCCTTAAGAAATCCTTATATGGCCTTAAGCAAGCTCCTAGAGCTTGGTATGCCAAAATGGATAACTTTCTCCTTGACACTGGTTTTTCTAGATGCCATTCTGACCCCAATGTCTATACCAAGAAAGTAGAAAACCATCTCATCATACTTGTTCTATATGTTGATGACCTTATTCTTACTGGTAGTGACCCTAATCTTATAACCCATGTGAAATCCAGTCTTAAACAAACTTTTGAAATGTCAGACTTAGGACATTTGCATTATTTTCTTGGCCTCCAAGTTCTGCAAACCAAAGAAGGAATCTTTATTTCTCAGTCTAAGTATGCTTGTGACCTTCTTCGTCGCTTTCACATGGAAGATTGTACACCAGCCCCTTCTCCCTTCCAGTCTGGAGTCAAACTTTCTGCCACTTGTACTTCACCTGAAGTAGATGCCACCTTGTATCGTCAGCGTGTTGGTGGTCTTTTATACTTGACTCATTCCCGTCCTGACCTTTCCTTTGCCGTTGGTCGAGTTGCCCGTTATATGCAGACACCTCATGAAAGTCACTGGAAAGCAGCTAAAAGAATACTTCGATATATTCGAGGTACAGTTCAGTTTGGGATTCATTACAGTACAGGGGGGAAACCTTTGTTGGTTGGTTTCACTGATTCAGATTGGGCCGGCGATCCTGATGATCGAAAGTCTACTGCAGGTTATGTTTTCAGTCTGGGATCTGGACCTATTACTTGGGCTTGTAAGAAACAACAAGCTCTTGCTCTTTCTTCAGCAGAGGCAGAATATCGAGCGGCAGTTAATGCCAGTCAGGAAGCTTTATGGCTTCGACAGATCCTTTCAGAGTTTGGATTCGAGCAGCAGCAGCCTACTCCACTTTGGTGCGACAATCAAAGTGCCATCAAGCTTGCCAAAGATCCAATTCTACATCAACGCAGCAAACACATTGAGCTACATATGCACTTCATCAGAAATCTTGTTCATGATCGGATTCTTGAAGTGCTCTTTTGCCCTACAGATGATCAAGTTGCAGACATCTTCACCAAGTCTCTTACAGAAGCGAAGTTTTCTAAACTTCGATCTATGTTAGGAGTTCAGGAACTTGTCATTAAGGGGGGATAGGCTCTAATGCCTCCTTCCTTCTCCTAATAGTGTCACTTTTGTAAATCCTTCAATCCTATCCCAAGTTGTTCTTAAGGGGGGATGTTAGGATATTTAGACACTTAGGAGTTAGTTAAGATCAAATTGTGTAATATATCCGTTAGGGATAGTGTTTCTTTAGTATGCATTAGTATGCATTTGTAAATACTTAATCCGACGGTCACGATATGTTTCCGACATAGAGTGATCCGACGGTTCAACTTCTCTTAGATCAAACCTAACCTTGATCCGTGGCTTAACACCCGATTGGTCCATGATCTCTATTTAAAGAGCATGGAGGGTCATTGTTTAGTTGATCGATTATGAGAAGCTCATTTGTAACTTTCTTTCTTTGCATAATAAATTGTCCCGTAGAAGCTATTTGGCCGGGGCCGTGGAGTGTTTCCCTCAAGAGGGTTTAAACCACGTCAAAACATCAGTGTGTTGATCTGTGATCTGTTTGTGTGAAGTGGTTGCTCTTGGTGTTCGGTCCTTTGGTAGTACCCTGTGTACCCGAACAGTTCAGGCATACAGAGAATTATTCTCTTGTCACATAATTTATACATGAATTCATTTATTCATACAGAGATGCATAATTATCCTTCTTCATTCAATCATAAGAAACCAATACATTCACATTGATTCAGAATCTGTGTCTTGATATTCATAGGCCTAATACAACCATGATCACCTTCCTTGGTCTGATTTACCTTGTTTGGCCACCTCCTTATGCCTCGTAGACGTACACACATTTATACAAAAGGATTCGGAAACCAATTATGGTTCAGATCCAGAAACCTCTCAATACACTCCTACATCTCATCAATTGTTTCTAAGATTAGCAAACTCTCAATCCTATCTCTATGACTCACTCATGAAATCCTTTTATCTTCGTCGAATGTTTCCATTAGATGTGGATTTCATTACATGACTCACTCAATGACTCATATAAACTAGTGACTCATCATCTATCTAGAATCACACTAAAAACATGGTATTATTTACAATATTTCATCAAAGGACCACTAATTCAGAAAATGAAGACCCCTCCTAGGTCTGATTAAAAGTACAGGGTTTTGAAGGCAGGATGCTCCTACATCAGACTCCCCAGGAAGAAATAAATATGACCTCCTGATCATAATATTCAATCTTCAATATGTCTGGGTCCCAAACTTTATGTTGAAGCTTTTCAGTTGCTTCATGGCTATCCTGTTGTCTTGTTACTGATTGCAACTCTCCTGGCTCCCATACTTTTTGTTGCAAATATTCCCTTTTCACTTGACCCCTACTGTTGCTTTGCTTTCTTTATTTTCTAATGTAGATCTTATTTTTCTTCTCATGTCTTATATGAGACACCTTCACCAGCAGCTTCCTTATCATCTCAATTTCATTGTCCAGTCTACTCATTGGCTGGTACACCTGCTTGCTGTGAAATTGTTGCTATTCCTTTCTCAACTGCATCATAATTTCAAAAAATTTATCTTGTTCCTCCCCAACATACATCATCTCATAGATGTTCAAGGAATTCAAATTTCTTCTTTCTTGCTGGCCTATAACAAAAATATTGTTGTCTACCTGCCGAAATGTATTGCTACTGCTATCTACTGGATGTGGTACCTCCTTTCCAACTATGCCACGGTTATATGCCACCCCAATCTGCTACTCTAAATCTCCTCGAGACATCACTTCTTCATCTTTCCTCTGCTCTTGCTTCATAAAAACTTCCAATGGTTGTGTTTCTCCAAATAGAAACTCATCTATGAGTTATTTCTGTTTCAACAAGTCAATATTTCCCTCATTAAAAAGGTACTCTTCATCATACTTGACTTCAAGACTTTCATCAATGGAATCTTCTGCAATCACTCATAAATGATCATATTTAAAAATATAAAATCCTTTGGTCCTATGTGTTGCTTGTAGCACCAGCTCCTCATATTGTTCTGAACTTTTGAAAAATTTCTTGATACTTTGCTCATGTCTCTCTTTAGCATCAGAATGTTTCTCTTAAATTTCCCTTTGGTCATCTCCATGATCCAAATCTTCCTGACTTTGTGCAGTAGCAATCTTCTCTAATTGTCTTTCACCAATCATGTTCTTCCTCTTAGTTGACCTCATGAGCCAAATTTCTTTTATTTGCAACAACAGATTCTTCTAACTATCTATCAGCAACCCCATTGTCAAAATGTGTATGTGTTCCCCCTTGGTTGTCTTCATGAGACCATGTTGTCTCATCCTCCATCTTCAGAACAAAATTTTGGCTTTGTCCTCTTTTAGGGATGTAAGAATACATTTATTTTTCTTCCTTCACCTTCATGACAGCCTCATAATCTGCATCGCCTGCTATACCTGCAAACACACACAATTCATTAGTTTTAAAAACATTAGGCTCTCTAGCCCTTCTTGATTCCTTCATTTGTTGATTTGAACTCTTTAAAGAGTTCATGAGAGCTTCAATTAGTCTCTCCTTCCCATCTTCATCATCCTCTCCAAGGATGTTTCCATGTTCTGGTTCACAATATTGAACACCTTCTTCTATCAATGGCCTAACAGTTTCTCTGAGTTTCTCCTTCGCTTCTAAAGCATCCATTATATGCTTCATTTCTTCCAAGCTTCTCCAAAGCTTCTCTTCAAACAACTACATCACCAACCACTTGAGTTTCTCCTTCAGGTTCCATCCTCTTCTCTGGTTTTCCTTTTGTAGCAGCATCTCTAAATGAATAAGTTGCAATCCTATTTCAATTAATTATATGTCATACTCCTCTTGACTCATTCTCTTGATGCCTTTTCTTTGACACTTTCCTTTTTTTGTAGCTTTCCTTTGAAACTCTGCAATGATTTGCAATATTCATTGTCTCTATCTCCTCTTCCTCTGTGAACTTCATCTTGTTCACTTGTGGACTGCTCCCGAGCCTTCTCTCAGCAAGTCTTTGTACCTGCTTCTATACCTCAACAAGCTATCTCTCCTTGAGCTTGTCCTTTTGGTATCCTTGGTTCCTTCTCCTCTAGAACCTCTTGAGCAACTTCCTTTGCTCCTCTTGGCTTCTGCAGATCCCTTTTTCTAAGAACATTCAACTTGTCCCCTTATTTTCCAACCTCTGTTGGATCCTTAGGTTATGCCACAGCTTCATCTTTGCTCTAAGAGTTCACAAACTTATCCTCATCAACAACACACATGTTCTCTATCATAGCTTTCAAGTTGTTTGCTGCTATCAACCTTGTCATTGGCTTCAATCTCCAATAATCTCAAACCGGAGTTAATATAAACACATCAATCAATCTCTTATAATATCTGTACCAATATCTTATCATTCTCCCTTTTGATCCATCTCCTTTGGATCAATATCCTCCCTGAATTATTCTTTTAAGAGCACACCAGCTCCCACTATTCTCTGTAACAACTCAACTTACAACTGAAACAGTCATTTTCTTTTAACATAAATCCTTGATTTTATTCAACTTTGAATATTTCCACTTGACCAACCTTCTCAATCTCAATCTTCACTTTTCCACTTCAAGCCTGCAATACATAAGTAATCTTTGTCCAAGATGTTGGTTGTGGATCCTGATCTTCCAAATTCACAGATGTTGTTGTTTAGCCGTGTTTGTACCCCAGTTTCATATGATATGCAGGTGGACTGTACACTCACCCCAAGGGGGGGGTGTGGGGGGGCATCTCCCCTCCACGGGCCCATGGTTTTGGGTAACCCGGGGTATTTTCCCATTGTATTTCCCCTTTATAAGAAAGACATTGTAATACGGCTAGGGTTGATGTATTAGGTTTTATGCATTGTAAAGATCTCTAAGATCGTGAAAGAGAGACGGTAAGATAGTAAAGAGGAAGTGCAGCGGATGTGTTGGGGGTTGTATCCCTTCATTTGTTGGATGGTATAATAATAAGGACTGGCAATTTCAGTGTGGACGTAGCCCATCTTGGGTGAACCACGATATATTAGTGTCTCTCTTGTAATGTGTTTATGTGATTGTATTTGCATCTTGTTTATTGTTATTGCTCTACGATCCTGTTTTTCTAACACAAGAAGCAGGAAAATATTTGCTCTGCTCCACACAGTTGTAAACCTTCAATTTCAACATAAATTGAAAATCAAAATTTGATTTACCTATATTTCCTTCAGGGCAGCTTCAATTCCCTTTCTACTCAAATTCTTCTTCAACCTGGCTGCAATTGCTACTCCGGTCTCCTTTCAATGCACATAGAATCTTTTTCTGCTCTGATACCACTTGATGTAGGAGGGATCAGCAAAACCAATCCCAATCTGCTTTCCCAGGATTAGTCTAGTTCCAAATTTAGTAGGACCTCCAAACTTAGAAGAAGCATCTAAGTCTTTCTCTAAACAATCGCTGAAGGGCAGATTTCAAACTGGCGGTGAGCTAGGTTTCATAAGAATTATGGGTCTCACACGAACATTAAGCATCGAGAAAGTGTGCCTTCTGAAATTACCTTAAACCGTCGGATTGGAATCAGGTCAGATCAACGGTGGATTTGAATCGACTTAGGGTGAATTTGATGGATATTTCGCGTCTGTGTTTTCCATTAACCTCCTATCACTTACAAGAGGGAGATATTTTTCAATCCATTGATCAATTCGTGGCTCCCTCGTCTGTCGATCTGTGATCACAGGGAACATTCACTTTCGGAATTTCATAGATCTATCTTATGCGCATGTTCACCCAGCGAAATCCTTTCTCTGCTTTTGATCTCCTTACTTCGATATGGATCATCCAAACTCTGTCAAACTCAATCGTTGTGACTGTGCGTTGATTGATCAGAGAATCGACCAATCAAATTAAATCGATCTTCACTGGACTTGATCTCCTTTTCTAAACCTGCACATCCTCTCATGGACAAAGAATAAAACTTCAATTTAATTCATCCAATTCGACTTCACAGGATCGTTCCTGCCCAACCATGAACTTCACCTACAACTTCATATACGAAGGAGCATCGATCCTTTCAGTGATCAATGACATAAAGGATCAATGACACAAGGTTTACACTACAAATTATAACATTTACTCATGCACTCACACACATATCAGTCAAACATCTTCTGCAACATTCAATCATCTAAAACCCCAACTTCAGGCTACTAAATACACACAGAGTAATCCAGCATTTAACAAGTATTCAAACTGTCAACATTTCATAAGTCACACACAGAGGCAGTTGCTTCTATATCACAGTTCCGGCATACAGAGAATTATTCTCTTGTCACATAATTCAGACATGAATTCATCTATTCATACAGAGATTCATAATTATCCTTCTTCATTCAATCATAAGAAACCAATACATTCACATCGATTCATAATTTGTGTTATGATCTTCATTGGCCTAATACAACCATGATCACCTTCCTTAGCCTGATTTACCTTGTTTGGCCACCTCCTTATGCCTCGTAGGATTACACACATTTATACAAAAGGATTCTGAAACTAATTATGGTTCAGATCCAGAAACCTCTCAACACACTCCTACATCTCATCAATTGTTTCTAAGATTAGCAAACTCTCAATCCTATCTCTATGACTTGCTCATGAAATCCTTTGATCTTCATCTAATGTTGCCATTAGATGTGGATTTTGTTACATGAATCACTCAATGACTCGTCTAAACTAATGGCTCATCATCTATCTAGAATCACACTAAAAACATGGTATTATTTACAATATTTCATCAAAGGACCACTAATTCATAAAATGAAGACCCCTCCTAGGTCTGATCAAAAGTAAAAGGTTTTGAAGGAACAATGATCCTCCATCAGAAGATAACATAAACATTTGTAACATGTATTGAACGAGAAAAGAGTATTTCTATTAATGAAATGAACAGAATTACATAGAGACAACCTTCTGTAGGAAAATCGTCGGAAACGAGAAACTAAGTTCCTCCACCTATGCCTCCACCACTTCAATCCTCCATGCAAAGGCAAGATCACAAGTTCAATGAGTAATTGGGTTCCTTCTTCACAACATATGGAAGAGCCTGGGAGATGAACATAAAAGAGTTCAAACAACAAGTACAAAGGGATGTAGACTCAAGGCAATTGACATGGGGAAAAATTTGTCCATTGTTTCCTTGATCTCTCCTTTCACCCCCTCTCATGCTCCACCATGGCTCAATATATAACCCTCAAAGGAGGTGGAGGGTCGAATTGGAGCATTTACCAGCATATGGAAGTCCAAGGATCAACATGGACGTTATTTGGGATGGAAAACCTGAAATATTTTTAATTTTGAGCATGAAACCCGATGTACACGGGAAATAGTGGAGAAACATGCGTATATGCAGTCTGTAGTGTTGTTAGGGTGGGTACATCAAAAAAAATGTGATTTTTAGGAGTTTCTTTGAGCAAGAGGGATGATATGAGTCTACAAAGGGACATGGAAAGGCAATCAAGGCATGTTTCATAAGGTGTGGAAAATCATGCTATAACAGATGCCCCCTAATGTATGAGGTCGGAGGGAAGATCACAATGGCCGAAATACATTACAACTCTCAAAATTGGATTAGTGGAGACCCAGCCGAAAGAACTAGCCATTCATCAGAATATTACAATGTTGACTTTGTATACATATCGGTAACTTAAAGTACATAGTAGTTTGATACAATGGCCATGAATAGGCAGTACATCATAGATATATGTCACAAGAGGTCACAAACATGACCCATATATAGTGAGATCCAATCTCCAACAGAACTGAAGACATCTGATACAACCTGGGGTACAAAGTGCTCTGCCATGAGAACTGTCACGATCAAATATAGTAGCATATAGAATGATGTCACTGTAGCATGAGGTCTTCCACACAAAATGCCAATGGTGCATGTCCCATCACGTGAATAAAGGTACTGGGGTCGAACATGATGAAACAGGTCATTAAGGTATATCGTTAACAGACGGAAGACTACCCACCGATGATGAAGATGGGTGTCAAGGCACTAAGTACATTCAACAAGTGTGAATAAGGGTGTTAAGGTTGAACACTTGCAGAATCCATCGATCAGGGGACATTGGTGAATTCCCAAATGTCTATGACAAGAGGACCTATCATTGATGATAACAAGTCTCAAGGTACTCATATGACTCTAGATACTATTTCTAGAATAGATGATATGAAGTCAATGGAATGAGATCTGCTAGAAGGAGGTAATTAATGAATCCCCCATCAACCAACACGACGTACACAGCTAAGCTGAAGGATTTGGAATAACTTGGACGAACAGGAAGAACTCAAACCAAGAACCAAGTGTGTCTCTCGCGTGTACCAGATACAAGTAGTGCACGAAAGAGACCCTCTGAATAGTAGCCAATAATGAAGACTACTTATAGAAGCAAGGAAACCACCAATGGGGTCTAATGGAATCCAAGGCATAACACAAATCCAAATGTGTGATTAGATGTCTTGCCATCGAACAAAAGGGAAACCACTCAGTCAGCAACTAATGATGAGATGTCATTTGTTGAGTTCAAGATCACCTACCAATGATAAAAGTAGGCTCAGGGTGCTAGGTGTTAGAAAAACAGGATCGCAGAGCAATAGCAATAAACAAGATGCAAATGTAAATAACATAAACATAATACAAGAGAGACACCAATATACGTCCATGGATAAATTTCCAGTCCTTTTATTATACCGTCCAACAAAATGAAGGGATACAACCTACAGCACATCCACTACAATTTCCTCTTCAGTCTCTCATAGTCTCTCTTACACAATCATAGATATCTTTACAATGATATAATACATTACAGAGTCGTATTACAATGCCTTCCTTTTAAAGACTAATTACCATGGGAAAATACTATGGAACACCCAATACCATGGGCCCATAAATCACCCATTATTGACCAAGTCATGACTATAAAATTACAACATTTTACAAGGCATTTTTTCTGAAATTTTTGCTATGGGGGAACTGCCCCCGAACCCCCACCAAGGGGGGGATCCTAAAATTCCATTGCCCCCCCACCCCGGGACCCCTCATGGTGACTATATTGGGGGGGGAATCCCCTCCAAAACCCCTATCATGGGCTGGATCCATACACGGCTGAAACACGACCTCTGAATAAGGAAGATCAAGCTTCACAACCAACACTATGTAGTAAAAAAAGTGTCATGTGATCGGAATGTACTTATATAGGGATGGTCAACATGCAAATTCAAGATATATAACGAATGGATGACTTAGGTTTATAAACTTCCTTTGAACCAGAGCATGAGACAAATGGAGACCCGAGAAGCATAGACTTAAGACTGAATACTGACACAAGTCTGTGACGCAGGAGGCATCAACAGATTCTCCATAGGGACTGGAAACATAACCAGTCGGATCAGTAATCTATGAGTAACGAGTTTAGCTTCCTAAGGCCATAATAAATGCAAACCATTGATGAATGGACTCAAGATTTGTGCTCTGATCAAAGGCGACACGACTACTGCCAATAGAATATAATGACATCTTCCTGTCCGGATTTTTATTTTTTTGGGGTCTTTTTCATAATATAAATCCTAAAAAGGAATAAAAGAGTGCTTATAATACAAGTACGAGGGAACGAGTGTCGCAGGAAAGCAAACTAGTTCCATACAATGGAACATACCTATGCTTAATGCAAGGAAACGCATGCAAGATAGGGACACTTGGGGGATGTTCCCCTAGGTTCAAGGGTAGTCAAGCTGCAAAGATAAATAATAAGCTCTTCTTGTCTAGGACTAAGAATTGCTTGGGAAATTGGCTTATAACAACGAAGTGGGAGCCAACACTAGTCTCATAGAGGCAAGCATATCGATGATATGCATTTACAACTTGACATAATTGGGATTCTCTACGAGTGATAGCTAGAATATAAGATAATAATAGATGTGAGGCTTCAACTCAAATTCATGGCAGGACTACAAGAAACCACCATACCTAAGGAGGAACTATAGCATGGGCACCAAACGACAAAAGAGGTTCTAACTAGGGTACCCATGGTAGGGAAGGCCCTAACGCATAAATAATGACACCTCTAGAAGCAGTTGGAAGGTTTTGTGTTGATAAAAAGCAGGATCGCACCTAAGGTTTATGAATCATAGTCATGGATAGTGAAGTCCTAACCTATATGACGGGGATGAAATTTACTTTTTGAAGGTTCAAATCATGTTTTAAAATGTTGAAATCCATAACCATCGGAAGAAACTATTCCAAAAATTTCCTTACACCATGGAATTAGTCCATTAGACTCATAAAATAATAAAAGAACGCATCAAAACTATAGAAAGTGGGTAAAATATTTCTAGAAATAGTAAAAAATAGAGTTTTTAGGAGTTTCTCTGAGGAAGAGGGATGATATAAGTCTACAGAGGGGCATGGAAAGGCCACCAAGGCATGTTGCATAAGGCATGGAAAATCATGGTATAACACTACCTCGACATGCGAGGCACAATCTTGACACACAAGATTGACCTAGAGAATGATTCATGATGTTGTAACTTTAACAAGTTCTAATGAGGATGGTGTTATCACCCCCCCCTGGAGGAAAGACTAAAGGAAGGATCCCACGGGATGCGCAAGAAGAGGAAGTGCAGACTGAAGGAGGCACTTGGATGATTAGGGAAGAGACTGCACAACTATATTTTTTCTCTCATGGATTCAATATTATTAGATGAAACACACCACGAAGGAACCCATGCTTCATCCCAACCCCCTAGTTCCCTTTATCCAATCAAGAAGACTAGGTATTACTTTAGTTTGCATGGGAAGCAAGTCTCAAAGCAGAAGTAGAAGTTAGAGGGATAGAAGCTAGTTATACCCAGGAGAATAATCCAGATACACAGATTCCAAGAAGTAGTAGTTCACATGTACCAACAAGAACGATGACTACATTAGGTTTTACATTGAGATTTCCCATCTTTCATGGTATAGGTAAAGATGATGCAAAACAACATTGGTTTAATTATGAGGCAATATGGTCCAAGAAGCATATCATTAATGAGGCTGATAAGATTGTGCAATTAGAGACCACATTCAGAGATAGGGCTCTGACATGGTACGGGAAATATAAGACAATATCACCCTAAGGTAGAATTGACCATTAACAACTATTAAAGCAGATCTTCTGAAAGAGTTCTAGAAGCCAAATTCCAATTCACTCTACATTTTTTAGATTAAGGAGATTAAGTAGAGAGTTGGTGAGTTCGTTTGGGACTCTGACCAGTGATTCAATATTTTGTTGGATCAACTGAGTATCCAAATCCAAGATGTGCAACACCGCAAATGGTTCATTGTGGGTTTGTGACCACATATCATGGTTCTACTGACATAGCAGAAGGTGGTTACTCAATCAGAGGCCATCAAAATCGCGATAAGGTTAGAAGCGACTCTAGGAGGGGAGGAATTGCCAGTAATGGAACAAGTACAGATGCAACTTGTTGCACTGACTATGCAATTACAAAAACTATCTACTGGTAAGGAAATAAGAGAAATTGTTCAGGGTAGCTTCTGTCGAATAGTAGGACACCAAAAAAATGAATGTCCAATGTTGAACAACTACATTGGTATTGGAACACCTAGTCCTTTTCTTGTGGCACCTAAAACGGAGTGGTGTGATATCTGTCAATGTTGGGACCACGCACCTCCCAAATGCCCGACTTTTGCAGAAGTACCAGAGCTGTAAATATGCACCTTTTTGCAAATTTTGAAAATCAGTTAGACATGATGTGAATAAGTTGTGGATAAGGAAACTATGTTCAAGTGGACTTCTGTCTCGACGTTTCAAGCCTCAATATGGGCTCATCATCAGGAGAATTGTGTCTCAAGAGAAGGATACCGGAGAAGGAGAAGGAAGGTATAAATATGGAAAGAAAAGGAAAAGTAGTCGACAAGTTTTGATATACAATTATTTTAATATGAAAAACCCTCAATTATTACCTAACAATATTGGTAACCCATTATTAATATTTTAATAATTATTACTATTAAATTAACCTTAATATTAATAGATTAATAATAAGATATAATTAATTTTACAAAAAAATTAACCTCAAAAACTTTATAACCTATCCCAATGCAATGTGAATAATTGTCGCACTCTGTAGTTAATGAAGGATAACATAGAAAACTCCTACCAGGTTCAAGGAATAGAAGATATCATAGGACTTGATTATGGGGAATAGCAAGGGGAAGCACGTGGTGGTTTCCAAGGCTGTGGAAGAGGTTATGGAGGAGGCAGAAGACAAGTGTTTTGATTTAATTGTGGGGAGATAGGCCATTTGTAAATATTGTGTACTAATCCCCCTACCGTGTGCACATACTTCCATAGTACAGAACATGCGACAAAATATTTCCCAAACTTGGTCAAAAAATGGGAAGACAAGAAAGGTCATTGCAACATGGTGATTGTTGAACTGAGGGAGGATAATGATGGAAAGGACTCAGCTCATGTCAAAATTGTAACTTGAGGGTTTTCTAGGACAAGTGATGTTTTGCAGCACAAGGAAGAACAATGCAATGAAGAATAACGCGGGAATGCATATAATAGTCACTAGGAAGACCCAGTAAGTACCTTTCTGAAAATTTGTTTAAATATGTTGAATGATCCTCACGCTGCCAATAAAGTGATTAGTATGCTTGAAAAGTTAGTAATGTAAAATGAAGTCAAAGAACCCATTTCTGCATCACTTCCCAAAAGGAACAGGCAGAAAGTGGGAAAGAGAAGAAGAAATAGAAATGAGGTCGCGATGTCCCTTGAGACAGGGGGATATGAGATTAAGGATGTAATGATTGACCCGGTGTCAGACATTAACATTCTTCCCAATAAATAATGGGAGCCAATAGTAAATCCAAGACTAGTATGGTCTCCTATACAACTCAGACTAGCCAATCAATATAAGGTATACTCAATTGGGAGGCTGACTAATGTGGAGGTGAAAATTTATGGAGTTAAGACTGTGGTAGAATTTGAAGTCATTGAGATATTGGAGGACATTGATCTCTACCTATCCCTATTGGGGATCAACTGAGCATTTGATAGAAATGTTATTCTGAATTTGAAATAGAGGCACATGTTCTTTGGGTCAAAGGAACTGCGAGGGGTGGATTCGTTGGATTCCATGCATAGAAGGAAAAAGATACACGGAACTAGTCAAGGGCGATACCAATAGTGTCAAAATTGAAAATATATATAATGTGACTGGGAGGAAGGAATATGAAAATAGATCACAGGATTATCATGTAGATTGAATAAACACTCTCACTAAAATTGCTAAGCTAGAATTGCATAGAACACTGAAATCAAACACTGAATGTATACAAAATAATGAATTGTATTGCATAATTGTACATCATCCAACCTTGGAAAATAAAGTGGCTGCAAATATATATAATTTTACATCATAAAATCGAATCCATGAAGAAGCATTCGAAAAACTCACAAAGCAGGATTACTAAAACTAGCTAAAGCCTCCCAAGGTAGAAACTTCTAACTCCAAATCATCCAACTGCCTCACGAATTGTCCAAAATGATTTGGAAAGTAATGAATGATGTAAATACAAAAAGATAATGGCTTTTGGAGAGAAAAATAGGAAATATGGGTTGTCCATAAAGCAAGCAGTTGCCAAAACCTCTAGGAGTGCCTAGCTTTTTCCTTATCCACTAAAAAGCAAAAAAAAATAGTAAAAGCAATGCAAAAGGAGAAAGTGCGCCTTTTCCACTCATGATAGCTAGAAAAGCGGGTAATTTTCTTATGAGTGCACGCAAGAAGACAAGGTATTACTTGAGTTTGCATGGGAAGCAAGTCTCAAAGAAGAAGTAGAAGTTCGAGCGATAGAAGCTAGTTCTACCTAGGAGAATAATCCAAATACACAGATTCCAAGAAGTAGCAATTCACCTGTACCTACAAGAACGGAAACTACATTAGATTCTACATTGATATTTCCCATATTTCATGGGACAAGTAAAGATGACGCAGAATAACATTGGTTTACTTACGAGGCAATATGGTCCAAGATGCATATCACTAACGAGGCTGCTAAGATCGTGCAATTGGAGACCACGTTCAGAGATAGGGCTCTGACATGGTACAGGAAATATAACACACTATCACCCCAGGGTAGAATTGACCATTAACAATTATTAAAGTAGATCTTCTGAAGAGTTCCAGAAGCCAAATTATGTTTCATAGTACATTGTTGTTATTAAGGAGATTAAGTAGAGAGTTGGTGAGTCCGTTTGGGACTATGACCAGTGATTCAATATTTTGGTGGATCGACTGAGTTTACAGATCCAAGATGTGCAACACTGCAAATGGTTCATTGCGAGTTTGCTACCACATATTAGAGTTCCATTGACATAGCAGAAGGTGGTTACTCAATCAGAGGCCATCAAAATCACTATAAGTTTAGAATCAACTCCGAGAGGGGAGGAATCGCCAGTAATGGAATAGGTATAGAAACAACTTGTTGCATTGACTGTGCAATTACAACAACTATCTACTGGTAATGAAATAAGAGAAAATGTGCAGTGTAGCTTCTGTCGAATAGTAGGACACCAAAAAAACGAATGCCTAATGTTGAACAACTACATTGGTACTGGCACACCTAGTCATTTTCTTGTGGCACCTAAAATTGAGTGGTGCGAGATCTGTCAATGTTGGGACCATGCACCTCCCATTTTCCTGACTTTGCAGAAGTACCAGAGATCTACATATGCACCTTCTTGCAAATTTTGCAAATCAGTTAGACATGATGTGAATAAGTTGTGGAGAAGGAAAGTGCGTTCAAGTAGACTTTTTTCTCCACGTTTCAAGCCTCAATATGGGGTCATCATCAGGAGAATTGTATCTCAAGAGAAGGGCATTGGAGAAGGAGGGTATAAATATGGAAAGAAAAGGAAAAAGGAGTCAACACGTTTTGATATACAATTATTTTAATATGCAAAACCCTAAATTATTACCTAACAATATTGGTAGCCCATTATTAATATTTTAGTAAATATTACTATTAAATTAACCTTAATATTAAAAGATTAATAATAAGATAAAATTAATTTCACCAAAAATTTAACCTTAAAAAAATTATAACCTATCCCAATGCAATGTGAATGTCACACTTTGCAGTTAATGAAAGATAACACAACAAACTCCTACCAAGTTCAAGGAATAGAAGATATCATAGGACTTGATTCTAAAGGATAGAAAGGGGCAGCATGCGGTGGTTTCCAAGGTTGTGGAAGAGCTTATGGAGGATGCAGAAGACAAGTGTTTTGATTTAATTGTGGGGAGCTAGGCCATTTGGAAATATTATGTACTAATCCTCGTACCATGTGCACATACTTCCATAGTACAGAACATGCAAAAAAATATTTCCTAGACTTGTTCAAAAAATGGGAAGACAAGAAAGGTCGCTGCAACATAGTGACCACTAAACCGAGGGAGGAGAATGATGGAAAGGACCTAGCTCATGTCAACATTGTAATTCAAGGGGTTGTTAGGACAAGTGAGGATCACAAAGGAGTGTGTGGCATAAAGGTACCAGTCAAGCAAAATATTAGGAAGGTTGCGCAACCTCTGCCTACATTGGAAGTTGCCCAACAATGACAGTTTTTGTGCGATGCGTAGAACGAGATTGAGGAAGATGCACAATGAGAGGAATACCTGCACTAGGAAAGGCTATGTAAGGAGGATGAATTACATAGAATGCGTGAAGAAGAAGATTGCATAACACAGCTTCACGAGGAAGAGCTACTATGCAGTATGTGTAGTGAATAACAAAGGCAGGTTTTGTAGCGCAAGGAAGAACAATGCAATGAAGAATAGCGTGGGAATGCATACAATAGTCACTAGGAAGAGCCAGTAGGTACCTTTCTGCAAAGTTGTTTAAATATGTTGAACGATCCTCATGCTACCAATAAAGTGACTAATATGCTTGAAAATTTAGTAATGTAAAATGAAGTTGAAGAACCCATTTCTGCATCACTTCCCAAAAGGAACACGCACAAAGTGGGCAAGAGAAGAAGAAATAAAAATGAGGTCACTTTGTACCTTGAGACAGGGGGATATGAGATGAAGGATGTAATTGACCTGGAGTGAGACGTTAAGATTATTCCCAAGAAATCATGGGAGTTAATAGGAAATGCAAGACTAGTATGGTCTCCTATACAACTCAGAATAGCTAATCAATATAAGGTATACTCAATTGGGAGGCTAACTAATGTGGAGGTGAACTTTTATGGAGTTAAGACTATGGTATAATTTGAAGTCATTGAGATATTCGAGGACATTGATCTCTACCTAGCCCTGTTGGGGATCAACTGGGCATTTGATAGCAACGTTATTCTGAATTTTAAATAGAGGCACTTGTTCTTTGATTCAAAGGAATTGTGAGGGGTGGATCCCTTAGATGCCATGCATAGAAGGAAAAAGATTCACGAAACTAGTCAAGGGAGATACCAAAAGTGTCAAAATTTAAAATATATATAATGTGATTGGGAGGAAGGAATATGAAAACAGGTCGCGGGATGATGATGTAGATTGAATAAACATTCTCGCTAAAATTGCTAAGCTAGAATTGCATAGAACACTAAAATCAGACATTGAATGTATGCAAAATAATGAACTGTATTGCATAATTATACATCAGCCAACCTTGGACAATAAATTTTCTACAAATATATATAATGTTACATCAGAAAATTGAATCCATGAAGAGGCATTCGAAAATCTCCCAAAGCATACTTACTAAAACTAGCTAAAACCCCCCAAGGTAGAAACATCTAACTCAAAATCAGTCAACTACCTCACGAATTGTCCAAAATGATTTTGAAAAGTGATGAGTGATGAAAATAGAAAAATATGATGGATTTTGGAGAGAAAAATAGTAAATATGGGTCGGCCATAAAGCAAGCAGTTGCCAAAACCTCTAGGAGCGCCTAGCTTTTTTCTTATCCACTTAAAAAAAAAAAAAACAGTAAGAGTAGTGCAAAAGGAGAAAGTGTGCATTTTCCACTCAAGAGAGCCAAAAATGGTAGGTAGTTTTCTCATGAGTGCGCTCAAGTGGATGAGGATGACAAAATGTGGGCCTAGGAAGGAAATATGTGGCCAATAACTTAGTAAAACACATAGGAAAAAATAAAACTAATATCATAAGTATGAAAGTGGGTTTTAATGATCTAAAACCCCCCTTTAAGCCTAATTGTATGTAACACAAATCATAAAACTTAGGGCCCAAAAACAAAGCCTTGGTCACCCTTTACATATTGTTGTCCAACAACCGAGGAAAACAGGGAAAACCTCATGGGACAAAACCCTCCCTCAAGATGGACAAGAACAAAAAATTGAAACCTGATCTTCAAGCAACCTTCACCTCATGTTCAGCCACTCCAAGAAGCACCTTAATATGACTGAAAGTATTCTCTGTGAAGGATTTAGTGAATATGTAAGCAGTTTGCTTAGCAGAATTGCAATAATGCAAAACAACCAATCTTTTATGCACTAGACTTCGGATGTAGTGCATGTGTATTTCAATATGCTTGGTTATTTGACTATGTACTGGTTCAGTGGATACATTTATAGCACTCTAATTATCAACCCAAAGTATAGTGGGAGTGCTAAATTCAATCCCAAACTCACCAAGAATTCCTTGCAACCAGATGCACTGAGTAGTTGCATTCACTGCTCCCCGGTACTCTGCCTTTGTTGAAGAGAGTGAAATTGCACTTTGATTTTTACTTGAATAGCATATAGGAACTCCTCCAAGCATGAATACAAACCCGGAAATGGACTTCTAGTCTTTCCTATCTCCATCCCAATCTGAGTCAAAAAATCCAACTAAATCCAAAGAGGAATTGGGAGCATAGTGGATCCCATGTGTCTTGGTCCCTTGCACACAGTGCAAAATTCTTTTTGCATCCCTCCAATGGAGCTCATGTGGCTTCTCCATATACCTTGCAACATGAATTACCACATATTCGTAATTTGGTCAAGAGTGACTCAAGTACAATAGACTTCCACCTAGTTGTCTGTAGAGGGTGTTGTTCACCAAGGGTGTAGAATCTCCTTCTTCTAGTCTTAATCCTGAAAGGAAGGGAGTCTTTGCAGCCTTAAATTATGCCATCTTGAACCTGTTAGGAACCTATGTATTTACTTTGTTAGTATATTGTTGTTGGACGCATATGATTTGTAAGTCGTCCCGTAGTATTTGTTGATCCATAGTTTACATTAGCCCATAGTATTGACCCATAGTATTGGATGCATATGCTTTGTAAGTCGTCCCATAGTATTATATGTCCCATGGTTTTGACTCATAGTATTGACGCCTAGACTTATCCCATGGTTTGTATTGACACATAGTATTGACCCATGGTATTGGTGCCTAGACTTAGTATATAAGTGTGTGTTGAGGCCTATGAAGGCACTGTGAAGTTAATTGTATTGAGCTTGCTCAAAGGAGGTTGCCCCCTTGAAGTGGCCCGTGATCAATATAAAAGTGATTCTGAGTTCTATTATTTCTGATATATCATGTATTTGCATTAATTAATTATTGCAGGTTCTTCACATCTGGTATCAGAGCACTTTCTTGGGCTCATTGGGTGGAATTTCTTCCAAAAAACAATTTTGCATCTGTTGCAGCTTCGGATTTGGGAATAATCCCTATCCGCTTAACTGTGGGAAGTACTTGGGCATAAGCCCTAAAAATAATTGTGAGGAGTACCACAGGAACCCCAAAGTAGCTGGCCCATTGAGAGGACCTGCCAGCGAAAAGGGCAACGACCCCTACCTGATTGACTAGTTCCCACCCGTGAGGTAAACCAAGAGCTGTCGTTTGTGGCAAAGCGGTTATCAGTTTTACCTGAGCCATGGAGTGAGGGCTACTGCCCCAATACACAAGTCATTAGACAACATTGGTGGCTGAGTGAAACACCTAAACTGTTAGGAAGCCGTACATACCTGGGGTCCATATCTATTTTCAGTTGAACTGTTGCCGATCACTTCTGCTCCAGATCCAGCCATTTCAGATCTATTCTGAAAGTCGTTCCAGATCCAGTCTCCGTTTCAGATACAGTCGTTTTCGATCCCTTCCGCGCCATTGCAGATCCATCTATTGCAGATCCCTTCCGCGCTGCAGTTGTCGATCCATTTCTGGTATAAAAAAAGGGGTATAAAATTCTGTTTTTTGGCCATATCTCCCTTATTTCAACTCTGTTTTCCCTGAAACTTCACTGACATCCCTGCAATCCCATTCTGCATATTTCATTCCTGAAGACCCTATCCCAACTTCCACTTCCCAAGACCAGAAATCCCACATTTGCCTGTTTTTAGGGTTTGCCATAACTTCTTCAATTTTCACCCGATTGCCTTCAAATTTTACCATAGAGTTCCCGCTTCTGAAATCCCCATTTTTTGCTTCCCTGTCCCTCAGAAAGTGTCGAAAACCTAGTCAAAACCCAATTACCCTTCCGATTTTTTCCCAAATCCAAATTTCCCCTTACTAAATAAGCTTGTGTTTGTGTTTTTCTATCCATTCCCCCCCCCCCCACAAATTAAAAAAAAAAAAAAAAAAAAAAATTACTCGTTATGGTTGTCACTCACACAGGAGCAAACACCATGGAGGAAGCACTTGCAGCCATCCAAACCAAACTCCAAAATCTTGATGAAAAATTTCTCAGCCTCCATCTTCAGCATTCAGCCATGAACAATAACCAACAGCCAGAATCTTTTGCAGCCACCGGGTTCTCTTCTTCCAGCAATTTTCGTGGGCCGAAGCTTGATTTTCCTCGCTTCAATGGTACTGATCCAACTGGATGGATATATCGAGCAGAACAATATTTCAGTCTGCATAATACTTTTGATGTTCAGAAAGTTCCACTTGCATCCTTTCATTTGGAACACGAAGCCCTTCAATGGTACCGTTGGTACATCAAAGCTCATCCCGAGCCAAACTGGACAAATTTTTTCCAACTCCTTTTGTCACGATTTGGTCCTAGTTCTTTTGACGACTTCAGAGGAGCACTCACTAAACTTCACCAAACTAGCACAGTGAGAGAGTATCAGGCGGAATTTGAGAAACTAGCCAATCACACAGAAGGATTGTCCGATGAATTCTACAGGAGTTGTTTTATCAGTGGTCTCAAGGATGAAATCCGCTCAGAGGTCAAAATTTTTTGTCCCAACACAATGATGGAAGTCCTAGGGTTGGATAAGCTGGCTGAAGACAAGATCGCAGCTCAACAATGCTCCAAACCCACCTTTGTTCCCTTCAGAAATATGGGTTCCCAACGACCTCCCATCACGCCTACTCCTCAACCAACTCCTATCAAGCAATTGTCTGAAACAGAGATGCAGGAACACCGAGAAAAAGGGATTTGTTATAATTGTGATGAGAAAATCACTTGGGGACATAGATGTGCTCAACAAAAGCTCTATCTCTTGGATGTGTATTCTCCGCCTGCCTCAAAACTTGATGAAGAAGCTCCAGATACAGTAGATGATCAGGTCGACATTCAACACCCGCCTGTTGACATCCCATCTCAGGACGACCCACCCGAGATCTCTCTCCATGTTGTAATCGGAGTCACCACCCCACAAATAATGCGAGTCAGGGGATACTTCAAGAAGCTCCCTCTTACCATACTCATTGACTCTAGTAGCACTCATAACTTCATTGATCCTCGGATTGCCAAACAGGCTGATTGTTTTGTCCATCCTTGCTCCAACTTTGCAGTCATGGTTGCCAATGGGGGCACCTTACCTTGCAAGGGGAAGTGTCACAATGTGCGTATCTCTATGGAAGATTATAACCTACACTCTCACATGTTTTCCTTGTCCTTAGGAAGATGTGATGTGGTTTTGGGCGTTCAATGGTTACGCACACTTGGCCCCATCTTATGGGATTTTGCTGAACTCTAGATGCAGTTTTCATTCAATGGGGCACAACACAAATTTATGGGCTTACAACCAGGGTCTCTCTGCATCATCAGTTCACATCGCCTGGAAAAAATACTTAAGAAGAATTCACATGGTGTCATCGCTCAGCTCCATTCCATTCAGATGCACCCATCAGCAATCTCCACTACTTCCTTGGATAGATATGCAGGTGTCTTTGCTGAACCAATCAGCTTGTTGCCTTCAAGAGACCTTTCCGGTAAGAATTTAGCCGCATCTACCTCTCAGTAGGAAATGATGACTATTTTGCATACAGTCCAGAAGTGGCAGCCATCCCTATTAGGGAATTATTTATGCATCAAGACTGATCTCCAGAGTCTGGAAACTTTCCTGGAACAACGGGTCTCCTTCCCAACACACCTGAAGTGGGTTATCCACCTCATGGGTTATGACTATGCAACCACTTACCAGAAGGGTAAGGACAATATGGTGGAAGATGCTCCTCCTCACACATTTGATGACCCAATTTCTCTTACAGCTATTTCTCTGCTTATTCCAAATTGGTTGCAATATGTTCAACGGGGCACTCTGGGTTCCTCAAAACGTATGACCGAGAACAATTTAACTTCTTTTGGCAGGGACTCAAAAGGACAATTCAACGGATGGTGGTTGACTATGATACTTTCCAGGTCAACAAGGGTGAAACGACCCTCCTTTCAGGACTGCTCGAACCCTTACCCATCCCTCCACAGATTTGGACAACTATTTCTATGGATTTCCTAGAAGCGCTCCAGTGGTATAGTACCACATCCCAAAGGACACCAAATGAAGCAGTCTTTGTACATGAACCACCAGTTCTTCTTCCATACACCTTCAGTAACTCCCCAATTCAGGAAATTGACTCAATTCTTCGAAACCGTGATCACTTTCTTCTCATTCTGCGGGACAATTTTCACATGGCAAGAATTCGACTGAAACAACAAGCCGATCAGCACCATTCTAAGCGCACTTTTCACATCGCTGATATGGTTCTTCTTCGTCTACAGCCTTCCATGCAATCCTCCCTGAAACTCCAATGGCGCCAAGGGCTCGGAATGCAACTCGAGGATGCTACAGAGAACCCACTCCATCAGATTCTGCATCAATTTCCACATCTAAAGCTTGAGGACAAAGCTTTTTCTAAGGGAGAGGGAATGTTAGGAACCCATGTATTTACTTTGTTAGTATATTGTTGTTGGACGCATATGCTTTGTAAGTTGTCCCGTAGTATTTGTTGATCCATAGTTTACATTAGCCCATAGTATTGACCCATAGTATTGGACGCATATGCTTTGTAAGTCATCCCATAGTATTATATGTCCCATGGTTTTGACTCATAGTATTGGCGCCTAGACTTAGCCCATGGTTTGTATTGACACATAGTATTGACCCATGGTATTGGTGCCTAGAATTAGTATATAAGTGTGTGTTGAGGCCTATGAGGGCATTGTGAAGTTAATTGTATTGAGCTTTCTCAAAGGCGGTTTCCCCCTCGAAGTGGCCCGTGATCAATATAAAAGTGATTCTGAGTTCTATTATTTCTGATATCTCATGTATTTGCATTAATTAATTATTGCAGGTTCTACACAGAGTCTTTGCAGCCTTAAATTATGCCATATTGAACCTGTTTATCAGATCATAAGCATATTTATACTGAGATACTGTGATACCTGAGGGTGACTGAGAAATCTCAAGTCCCAAAAATTGCCTAAGAATCCCCAAGTCTGTCATGGAGAAAGCTTGATGCAAAGTTGTCTTCAGTTATGAAATTTCATCAATGGAACTACCTATGATTAGTTAGTCATCAACATATAACACAATAATCAGAAAATTTCCATTGATGTGATTTAGATACACATTCGGATCATATTTACATCGGTTGAAACCTTGTGTCAGGAGGAAATGGTCCATCTTGGAATACCAAGCTCTGGGAGCTTGCTTGAGTCCACACAATGATTTCATTAGCATGCACACAAGTGATGGATCTGTAATATAGCCTTTAGGTTTCTTCATATAGATATCCTCATCGATATCACCATGGAGGAAAGCAGACTTCACATCCATGTGATGAACTGCCCAACATTTTGTTGTTGCAACTGCCAAGACTAGTCGAACTAAATCCATCTTTGCAATGGGTGCAAAGGTCTCATTATAGTACAGATCTTGGACTTTGGAAAATCCTTTGGCCACCAGCCTTTCTTTATGCTTGACTACATCAGAATCAATATCTAACTTGGTCTTGTACATCCACTTACATCTCACTAGCTTCCTGCCAGGTGGAAGCTTGACTAGATCCCAGGTTCCATTCTTTTGCAAGGAGTGGAACTCCTCATCCATAAAAAAAAATTATCTTGGATCTTCTGAGGCTTCTTCATATGCCTGAGGATCTGATTCAACCATGAGAAGACACTTCTCATCAAGATTTGGATCCATGATTGAAAGTGCATTCTCATATGGGACCTTGTTCTTCTAGAATCTTGTGGATTCCTAGCAAGTTCACAAGTAGCTTCTATGGTTTTTTATTCCCGCTTTGGCCGTGTTGGTGAGCTTGGGTATACAATAATATCAGCATCATCATCATATGAATATGAATAAGAATATTCATCATCAGAAGCCTCATTCAACTCTTCATTTTCTTCTTATGGTAGTGGTTGAGAAGATTCTCCAATCTCAATTGCTTGTAGGGGCTCTTCCTCAAACTGAACACTTCTTTCTACAAAGGCCTTTTGGGTGATCAGATAAAGGGTATTGTAGCCATTTTATTCTTATGAGTATTCAACACACAAACATGGCCTACTATGTGGCTCTAACGCCCTTCTCTTTTCATATGGCACTCTAGCCCATGCTTTGGAACCAAAAATCCTGAAATGTGAAATATCAGGTTTCTGACCACACCAAGCTTCATAAGGGGTGAATACTTATAGTACTTTATGTGGAACTATGTTTTGTATGTAGGCTAGACATTTGATTGCTTCATCCCACAAATTTGGTGACAAATATTTTGCTTCAAGCATACAAGTTGTCGTCTCCGTAAGAGATTAGTTCTTTCTCTTAGCAACTCCATTTTGCTGAGGAGTATATGGTACAGTGTGTTGCATATGTATGCCATCCACTGCATAGATCTATTGAAAATATGATTTAATTTACTCTCCCCCATTATCATATTTGATAGCCTTTATCTTCCTACCATACTAGTTCTCAACAAAGGATTTAAAAACCTTGAAATAGCAAAAACCTGTAGACTTAAACTGCAGGAAGTAGACCCAAAAATACCTAGAATGGTCATCAATGAAGGTTAACAAGTATCTATATTTTTTCAATGACAAATGAGGGAAAGGACCAGAAACATCACCGTGGATCAGCACCAAGGGTTCATAGGTTCTCTCGGGTCTTGATATCTCAAACTTGCACTTTGGGTGTTTTCCTAGAATACAACCTTGGCAGACTCCCTTAGTAAAAGTGATATTTGGAAACATATCAACCATTTTTTTATCATGCAACTCATGAAGGTATTTGTAATTTAGATGGAAAAATCTCTCATGCCAAAGCTTGCTTTCTTCATTAGCATGACTGAGGAGTGAATTACATGGAGAGACTGGAAAAAAGTGAGAAAAATTGTAGACTCTGGTGGAATGATCAGCAGTGCGTAATGCAACAACTCTACCTGCAGAAATATCAGAGATATCTACAGTATCAAGGGTGAATATGACTCTTTTGGGTGAACCAATATGGGTCATTTGGTAGACAGACAATATTTTGCTACTAGACCTGAGACATAAAGGAAATTAAAGAAAGAGCCATGGTCTATATATACTCTACCTTTACCCTTTGAAGTAGTTTCTAATTCATCTCCCAGGACAATGATAGGACATGGGCCATTGGAGGATTCAAGAGAGGAAAAAGACTCTCTCGTGACAACCATGTGCCTTGAATCTCCTGAATCAATGATGTAAGAATTGGATGTAGATGTGTTGGCCATCAGAGCATGGACTCGCTCCTTGTCTTCATAGTTAGAACCTCCTTCCTTCTTCTTTGCACCTTCGGGAAAAGGGATGCGGTTCTTCTTAAGGAGTTGGGCCATCTGATCAATGGTCTTCCTCATACAAGAGCTTTTTGGATGAAAGTCCCTTTGGTAGTATGCGCACTTGCTTCTCTCCTTCTTCTTATATTGATCCTTCTTAGAGCCGGAGGGCTCCTATTGTGGCTTAGGTTTTTCTTTCTTCTGCTCAAAAGGATTTTTGTGATTATCCTTCTTCTTACCCTTTGAATTCCTTGAATCACCACCAGCCAAAGCTTGAGCTTTTGAAGGTTTTATGGCACTCATCAACATAAGCTTATTTTGCTCTTGAGTCAATGATTCCATGAATTCAGATAGACTGGGCATATTCCAATTATTTACAGTGAGTTTTGTAGCATGGAAGGTTGAGACAAAGACTAAATAGTCTTTCCCCAATTTCGAAAGGATTGCTAGAATCGGCTGCTCATCCTTTTTGTTTATCCCACACTACTTTAGCTGCAAAACCAGTGACTTGAATTTGCAGAAATAATCTTGTAGATTCTTGAAACTGCTTGGACTTGCAGAAATCGGCTCATTCTCTAATTGTTGTCCTCTCAACTCATCAATTTTTTCAAACAAGGTTTGAATTTTCACCCAAACTTCATTCGGTGTTGATAAACCTTCCAAATGGAATAGAAGATCTTTTTATGTGTCGAGGCATAAAAGACAATAAGCCTCATCTCTTTGATTATGCCACTTAGATTTCTCCACAGCTGTAGTAGGCTCATTCTCAGTGGCCATTGTCACTCTGTAGAGGCCTTTTGACCTCAGCAAAATCTCCATCTGCACCTTCCATTCAAAATAATTAAATGGATTCAACAACACATTCTGAGATGGATCCATGGAAAACTGAGGTGCGCACTGTAGAGACTGATATGGACCTAAAAAAACACAACAAAAAAACTCTCTGGAGAATGATTCAAACTATAGAGCTCTACCATATGACAGTAGGCACTTTCAGGAGTATGTCACGTTCGGGTAGACCCCTTGAGCTAAACCCAAGGGTACAAGGAAATTGTCCACGGTACTTATGTGGAAACTCCCTACTTTTGGTGTGCTGATGGATGCAGCTATGCTCCCATAGATGGCTCTGATACCATATGAAAATAGATCACATGCTGATTGTCTAGATTGAATAAACACTCTCACTAAAATTGCTAAGCTAGAATTGCATAGAACATTGAAATCAGACACTGAATGTATGCAATATAATGAACTGTATTGCATAATTGTACATCATCCAACCTTGGACAATAAAGTGGCTGCAAATATCTATAATGTTACATAAGAAAATAAAATCCATGAAGAGGCATTCGAAAATCTCACAAAATAGGATTACTAAAACTAGTTAAAACCCCCCAAGATAGAAACATCTAACTCCAAATCAGTCAACTGCCTCACGAATTATCAAAAATGATTTTGGAAAGTAATGAGTGATGAACATAGAAAAATATGATGGATTTTGGAGAGAAAAATAGGAATAATGGGTTGGCCATAAAGCAAGCAATTGACAAAACCTCTAGGAGCGCTTAGCTTTTTCCTTATCCACTTAAAAGCAGAAAAAAAAAAATAGTAAAAGCAGTGCAAAAGGAGAAAGTGTGCCATTGCCACTCAGGATAGCCAGAAAAGTAGGAAGTTTTCTCATGAGTGCAATCAAGTGGATGAGGATGAAAAAAGGTGGGCCTAGGAAGGAAATATGTGGCCAATAACTTAGTAAAACACCTAGGAAAGTAATAAAATGAAATAAAACTTATATCCTAAGTATAAAAGTGGGTTTTAATGCTCTAACAAGGAAGATTATGCGCACTCCACTGCCGATGGAGATCTTAGTCGATGTAGTGTGTGTTCTTTTGACATGGATTCATAGGATGCACTGGATCATTGGAAGAATTTTGGTGCATGGGTAGACCCAAGGTTCAACATAAACTTCACCAACAAAACCCAAGATATCGGCCCTTTCGGCATCACCTGCAAGCAGATGAAGTCTCACCTGAGGTATTAAGGGGGACTGTAGGGGACTGTAGGAACCAAGCTTTCGTAGTGCTGAAGGGATGTAAACATGCATTTAACAAATCTACTATTCATTCATCTACTACACAACATAATACAACTTATTCATGGAAAATAGATAACACATTCATGACAACAACATAACATAGCACCCATGTGCGCATCAGACATAAGCATTTATGACATTCCATACAAGTGAAAAGTGATTTAAAATATAGACACACATTCTTATTATCAATGGGACGATCTTACATAACCTACGTAGTGCGAATCAGTACTATGTTCAGTCGTCAACTACCTAGCAAGAACAATGACTCGTGGACAAAAAGTAACTAGCTAGAAATTATTTAGCCAACCCCTTTACCCTTAGATCTCTTACATATTTATACATCACAATATGGGATGATCCTGTTACAAAGTGCACACAAACATCTAACTAACTCCTAACTAACTTATGATTTCCACGCAGTTTTGGTCCATTCGTCGAGTTGTCACATGGTTCATCTTTGGTGTGCGATATCCAAGATAGGTCCAAAACCTACTTGAATAGTATCCCAACACTCACATGTTGCTCGTCCTGAGCAAATTCAACTATTGCACAATTTTCTTTGACTAAATTCCTTCAGTTTAGTAGTATGGAAACTACTGAATAACACCTTTTGAACCAGAGTTGTTATTCCCTGGGAACGGTGTTCCGAACCTTGATGTGAGCAGAGTACCAACCATCCTTCAACTTTACAAATAATTTCATCCCACCTTTTGGACACGGCTCAAAATCTTGGATCTTATCCTTCACATTATCAATGGTGTTTGAGCTCGCGACCTTCAGGACACCCCTCTTTCCAACCCTTCGGTCAGTATTACTTTGGTTACTCTAGCTGCTCCTTCCTGAAGCAATGCACCTTGCTCATTAGGTTTCTCTTTATATTGTCAGTTATCCTTTAGGTGGTTCCATGGTTCTATGTATAGTAGTTGATTATCTCTTGGCTTATGGCAATTCTATTTTCTATGCCCTTTTCCTATTTTACTACTCGACCCCTATGCTTTCCCCCCCAGTTCTACATCTCTGCAGCCTACGCCCAAAATTCCAGCATCTACCCCAAAACAAAAAAAAGAATCTTAGCATCTCTGGACTACCTTATGTTTCCTCCTTTATAACTGATCTTGAAGTAACTCACCTCACCACATCATGACTACCTTGTACCGCATAATCTGACTTAGGGGATTTTATGTTGATTCGCTATCTTTTCAAAGCTTTGGACACCAATTTTATTCATGATGGCCAAAGGTGTTGTCTAACATACATCATTTCAGACCTTTTGTCGTCCTACTTCCATGGTATCCATAATATTTTGAAGTGTGTCATTTTCCTTCGTGACTTGCTCCTTTGCCTTAGTTTCTTGCTCTACAATGCCTTCCACTATCTACATAGTGAGTGGTGCTTGCAATTGCTGCTCAATTTTGTTGATTGTTTGCTTTATAACTTCTTGTACTATAGCGAGGTATTGTGTCACTTTGTATGCTTCCTCCTGCAATGGATCCAATTTTCGCACAATTATCTACTGCTCGGCCCTCAGCTAACTAATCTCTTGATGTAGTTTCTTATTTTCAAACAATGCAGCTACTCTCTTTATTGTTGGCAGAGTGTTCATTGTATCTTTGATTTTTTGTTCCTTCTCTTATGCAACACGTATCCTATGCTCTATTTTTTGTGACTTGGTATCCTCCAATAGCGGAATCCATATCTATGTACTATATTCACACAGCTTTGTGCACTTTCCCTATAAAGTATTGATATTTTCTACTGTAGTCGTCGCACTTCCTATATGTTCCCTTTGCTTCCTTTGCTCTAGTGGTGTACTTGGTGTTTCCTTTGCTTCCAAGTCTACAATGTTTTCCTAGAATCTTTTAATTGCTTCACTTATCTTCGCGACTTTTTCTTCAACTAGGATATTCACCTCCTGTTGGTCCTTCAGAATTGTGTTGTATAACCTTTCTAGTGCATAATGCAACTTTTTGTTTTCTAAGGCCACCTCCTCTTCTTCTCTACTTCTTCTTTCTCCTTCTCGAATTCTTGTTTCTCCTTTCCTAACTTCTCATTCTCCAGCTATAGTGTCATTTTTTCTATCATCCCATCGGCCTTCTCAGATAATGTCATGGTTGCGCGCAACTGGATTTCCCTTACTACTCCTTTATGCAAAGTGTACAACACCTCTACTGGTATCTTTGTCAAAACCAATTGAATTGAACTTACTAGTGATATGCTTTCTTGTATTTTTGGTGTAGGGAACTCCATCACTCTCGATGGTATCTTCATAGTTCTTTATGTCATTGATGGTTTAGAAACTATCTCCCTTGGTTCCATTCTCTCTATATGCTCTTCCCCTAATCTTTTGGATGTAATTTTTATTGCTTCCAATGCTTGTCACAATGCAATTAAATGCTTTTGCATGCTTTCCCTCATCTCCTCCTATTTATGTGTTACTTTCTCTACTGCTTCCTCTGTTGTCTCTCTAAATTGATCTCCAATCCTATCCAAGTCATCCTCAGTCAGTGACTAGACCAGTGGCTCTCTCATTTCTTTCATTTTCTTCTTTTGTGTCAAAGGCCATGCCACGGTCTGCTCCTTCCTCTTTTCACCTACTACTAGTATAGTCTCCTACGTAGTGTCTCCTACACTATTTCCTTTCCCTGGTTCATCTCCTTTATAATCTCATGTCCATCATCTCGCTCTTCACTTGGATCTTCTTGAAAATATCCGTCTTGCAGTACATCCTGTTTCTGTTATTCCTCTTTTGTGACTGGGACCGTCCATTCTACCACCCAATCATTCACAATCAAGCTAACATCACTCTTGGTTATTCTAAACATTGTTGGTAACCATTGCTTCTCTGGGTCCATTCTCACTTGGATATACATGTGGTGCATCATGGCCCTAAAGCGTGCAATCCCCTTGTACATTTCTACTATCTGTGGCATAATGCATGTTATTGTCTTGATGATATGCTAGATGGCCTCATTATACACATAAATGTCACATTGTTGTCAATATGCCTCGTCTTATGATTGGTATGCCACCAATTAGCATATTTGGCTGCCAAGCACAGGTTCTGGTCAATGTCCATGAACTATGAGTCACCACGATCCCTCCATGCAACTAATGCAATCAATATCAGTAGCCATGCATAGGAATGGTTTCCTATCCTATTGTGTTTCCTTGCAATCTTTTAAAAACTCATTTATTAAGAATGCCACCCAGTTCAATTGTACACCTTCTGCCCATTTCTCTGCTACTGCTATGACTCTTATTGCGACTTGATCCTTACAACTCTTCCTAAATAGTTTGGAAGCTAAGACTTGTGTTGCAAACTTCACTGTGTCATCATCGATTCTTACCACTTCCGACCCCTGATGTCCCCCATGTTTTCCATACTTCTCCTTCATTATTTTGGCTAGCCCTTTGTCCTAATTTTTGTTTTTAAATAATAATTCTAGATGGATCTATTACATTTATGGTTGTTATGGATATAGTTTTATCTAGTGTGATACCTAGTATGACCAGTCCATCATCCTTCAATTAATGAGAGATGATGAATATTCAGGGTTTTGGGAATCGGCTAGTCCATCATGGGTTTAATTTTGTTGGGGTCTACCTTGACACCTTCCTGAGATACAGTATGACCCAAATATTGTACCTCCTTTACCCAAAAGAAACATTTGGAAGGTTTTGCATATAGTTGTTTCTCCTTTAGTAGTTGTAATACCCTATCAACATGTTGAACATGTTCTTCCCAAGACTTGATCTAGATTAGTATATCACCAAAGAATACTAGCAAAAAATTTCTAAGGAAAGGCTTGAAATGTGGAAGGCGCATTCGTGAGACCAAATGGCATGACCAAAAATTCATAATTACCTTCATGAGTGTTGAAATTTGTAATGAGTAAGGTCCTTCCCCATGATTCTGATGTCACATGGGGGGGACAAAGTTGTCTTTCCTAGTGTTACTTTGTAAATATAATAAAGTGACTTTTATATTTTTTAAGTGAGTTTCACTTAAGTAAAGTGGGTCCCTTATGTAAAAGTGCATTTAATTATTATTAAAATAAATTAAATGTGCAATTAATGATGACCAGTTAGATATTTTTAATCATATCCATTCATTGAGGAAGTTAGGGTTATTAAAGGTAGTTAGGGTTTAGGAGGGGTTTAAGTGATTATTTAAACACTTTGAAAGAGAAGAAGAAGACATCAAGAGAGAAGAGAGATTGAGAGAAAGATAGCACAGTTCCCAAGGTCATTTATGCAAACAGTCCGTACATCTCTTGCTGGCATAGAAATCGAGGTAGTTCGTATAGTTGTGTACTCCTCTACTGGCACAGAAACGGAGGCAGTCCGTACATAGTTCTGTACATTGCTGGCACAGTTTTTGAGGCAGTTGTTTTTACACAGATTTAGAGGTAGTCTGTACACCTTACAACAGTTAGAAAATTGTACAGACAATACAGTTTACTGCTGGCACACAGTTCGAGGCAGTTTGTACCCTTTTCGTACAACAGTTTGATTTTTGCAAAGATAAGTTGGTTTATTTGCATTTCTGATTTTTCTTGCTAAAGGAAAGAATTTATGTGTTGTGAGAAATTCTATTTTTTGTTCTCATTTAATAAAATAGACCTCTCTTGGTTTTCCTCTTGTGAGGTTTTTCCCTAAGCTTGGCCCTAAATTTCTATGTTACTTTCATCTTCAGTTCAAGTGTTTGGTTGTATGTTATTTATGCTTAAACTATCAGAAATTTCATTATATGAATTAATAGTTCATAAAAGTTATAAATCAGAGTTACAGTCAAAGTGTTTGATAAAAGTCCAATAAGAAAGTTTTGTGATTTTTTATCAAAAAACTTCAACGAGTTTTGAATGTTTTTTTTGGAATGTCTTCCTCGTTCATTCTAATTTGATGATATCCGGAACGGAGATCCAACTTTCTGAAAAAAACTGCTCCATGTAATTCATCTAACAATTCATCAATGACAAGAATGGGAAATTTATCTTTAATGGTGATCTTGTTGAGCTCTCTATAATCTGGACACATATGCCATGATCCATCTGGCTTGTGTACCATTACCATTGGTGCATAGTAAGAACTTTGGCTAGGCCTAATTATGCCAACCTCTAACATTTCTTCAACCATACGCTCAATTTCACTCTTTTGTCCATAGGGATATCTATAAGGTCTGATGTTAGGTGGAACACTTCCCAAAATTAAGTGAATAGCATGATCAAAATCTCAAACAGGTGGAAGACCTTTTGGAATATCTTCAAATACCTTGGAATCCTTATCAATCACCTTCTGGAGATCTGGGGAAATAGGAGACTTAGATGTTTGAACATATAATGAGCATAATTGTGCAATTACACCTTGATGTCCCGTTTTATCAATTTTGTCGTGCCATTAGAGCTTATCACCTTACTTGGTTTCCCTGTGATATCATTTAACTCATATTCTTTTCCTTCCCATAAAAATTTCATGAAAAGATTCTGAAAATTAAAATCCATTGTTCCCAATGATTGTAACCATTGAACTCCTAAGACAACATCGACACTCCCCATCGGAATAGAAATCATTGGACTATTCAATACATATTCCCCCATAGTGAGATTGATATGCTAGAGGAATATGTATTGAATAGTCCAATGAATGCTATTCTGATGGGGAGTGTTGATGTTGTCTTAGGATTTCAATGGTTACAATCATTGGGAACAATGGCTTTTAATTTTCAGAAGCTTTTCATGAAATTTTTATGGGAATAAAAATAATATGAGTTAAATGGTATCACAAGGAAACCAAGGTGATAAGATTGTTGAATTTTCTGAATTTACTTCAATCTGATCTAGGAACTTAACTGAGAGAACAACATGTACAGCATATCTATAGCATATCAATCATGGAGACAATAATGCAAGCACACAAGAGACACAAAGATTTACTTGGGGAAAACCATAAAGGTGAAAAACCCCAATAACTTCCTCAGAGATAGATAGAGCAATGATACAACCAACCAATAGAGATAGCCATAACCTAGCAGCAATCCTCCTCCTCCATAAGTGCGCCTCTCCTCCTTGAGAGCATGTGTGAGAAGTGAGTGAGTAAATAGAGTGCCTCCCGCACTCTATTTATACTTGACTTGACTTTCCTTTTTACCTAACTCATGTCGGCTCGAACTTAACCACATAACATAATGCTGAGTGGGCCGACCCCCAATAGGGTGGTCTAATAACCCTTTGACCCACATGGCCGACCCCCAATAGGGTGGTCTAATAACCCTTTGACCCACATGACTTATACACGGCCGACCCCAAACAAGGTGGTCTAATAACCCATCAAGTATAAGTTACGACACTTACAATATAAATGACGACACTTCCTTATAGAGGAATAATACCATCTCTATAGGAATACAATATACATATATGTGAAATACATTCCGAAGTTACATATACATCAACACTCCCTCTTAACTAGGAAGGTATTTCTCAGCACAGTTCTTCTAGCACAAGTCATCTTCTCTGGATCATCGTCACTGGATAATCGTCATCGAGTCATCATCATCGTCACTGCTGCTGCTATCTCAATCAATCTCTGAATCTACTCGTCATAGGAAGTTCTACAGAGCCAGTCCTTTTTCATACTGGATGTAGGCCCACCACCTGCAGGTCTTCGTCATCACTGGCCATACTGTGGAATCCTCAGGACTTATTACGTGCGTCACAAAACCTCGAAAGAGCATCCCAGGATGTTACGGGTACACAACTCCGACCTGTAGGATCTCCCAGGGCGCTATTACATGTGACCCCACCACAAAACCTCGCAAGAGCATCTCAGGATGTTACGGGTACACAACTCCGACCTGAAATCTCCCAGGGCACAAATTACATGTGGTCCACCACAAAACCTCGCAAGAGCATCTCAGGATGTTACGGGTACACAACTCCGACCTGAAATCTCCCAGGGCAACGAATTACATGTGGTCATGGCAAAACCTCGCAAGAGCATCCCAGGACTGATTACGGGCACACAGCCCAACCTATCGGATCTCCCAGGGAAACGAATTACATGCCATAGGACAAAACCTCGCAAGAGCATCTGCCAGATATCCCAGGGCGCTATTATATGCCATAGGCAAAACCTCGAAAGACTATCTGCAGATCTCCCAGGGCAACGAATTACATGTCCTCCCAGAGCAAAACCTCGAAAGAGCATTTGCCAGATGTCCCAGGGCACCGAATTACATGCCATAGGCAAAACCTCGAAAGACCATCTGCAAATCTCCCAGGGCAACGAATTACATGCTCATCTGCACAACCTGATCCACGGCCATAGAGTATCAACCTGATACTCACCATACATCATCCTGATGTATCCATGATCATCCTGATCATCATCACTGCAACGTCCTGCTGCATGTCATCTGGAGCAACATCCTGAAGCTCGTCATCTATGATCATCCTGATCATCACTGCAACATCCTGCTGCATGATCCACCTGATCATCAATGCATCTACCTGATGCATACCAAGTATCATACATGATCCTCCTGATCATCAATGTATCCACCTGATACAAATACATGATACATATCATCATACATGATCCTCCTGATCATCAATGCATCTACCTGATGCATACCAAGTATCTACCTAATACATATCATCATACATGATCCTCCTGATCATCAATGTATCCACCTGATACAAATACAAATACATGATACATATCACCATACATGATCCACCTGATCATACAATGTATCCACCTGATACATATACAGATACATGGTCCAAGCATCCAACATGATGCATACATACATACATAAAATGATCCAACTGATCATATCCAAGCAGAAACCAGAACATCATCCTGATGCTCATCATCCAGCGCTTACATCCACAGCCATGTGAAGGATCCTCCTTCCAACATGCTTGGAATGGCTTCAGCAAATGTGTCCATCACTTCTTCCTCGAAGTATCCTTGATCTGAAGCACGCCAAGCCTCTCTCTGAAGTACTCGAACTTCACCCTGGCTAGTGGCTTCATCAGCACATCTGCAATCTGCTCGTCCGTCACAACATACAGGAGCTTCACAGCTCCTCTCTGCACCATATCCCTGATATAGTGATATTTGATCTCTATGTGTTTCGACCTGTCATGAAACACTGGGTTCTTGGACAGCTTCACACAACTCTGGTTATCACAGAAGATACCAGTAGCCTCCAACGGGAGATCAAATAACTCAGACAGTAGCTTCCGTAGCCATACTGCCTCACAACTAGCTGAACAGGCTGCAACATACTCTGCCTCAGCTGTACTCAGTGCTACGCAGGACTGCTTCCTGCTAAACCAAGAGATCACACCTGATCCCATACTGAAGCAGCACCCAGATGTGCTCTTCCTGTCTGCAGCACTGCCAGCCCAATATGAATCAACATAACCTTCCAGGTTAAACTTTTGATTCGCCTCATACCTGAGCCCATAATCCATTGTACCCTTCAGGTACCTCAGAACATGCTTTACAGTAACCAGGTGAACACTTCTCGGATCCGTCAGGAACTGGCTCAATGTGTTCACAACAAAGCAAATGTCTGGTCTCGTGTTCATCAGGTACATCAAGGACCCAATCATCTGACGATACATAGAGACATCAACTGACTCAAATGAAGCATCACATAGAAGCTTCAGATTCGATGCCATAGGTGTGGCCATGGCCTTGCAATCCATCATCCCGAACCTCTTTGGGATCTCTACTGCATACTTCCCTTGTCCAAGGAAGATTCTATCTGCACTTTGCCACACCTCCATGCCAAAAACAAATAGTGCATCATCCCCAAGTTCTTCATCTCGAACTCGGTAGTAAGCTTCCGCTGCGTGTCGGCAATCAATCTATCTTCACCATACCAAGTTCTGGGAGCTTGCTTCAAGCCATACAAGGCTTTCTTCAATCTGCATACATATGACTCCCTGTCAGGTCTTGGGACTGCATCCCAAACATCTTCTTCATGATCTACGGATCATGGCATTCCATTTCTTCATCCCAGATCCTGGGAACTTCAATATCTTCAATAGATATCTTTCTTGCTGGAACAAATGTTGTAGTCCTTTTGTAGGAGATGGCATATGATCTTTCCTACACAACAAGTTAAATTGCATGATTAGAAAACATCTTATAGTTTTCAGAACAAATTCTTACACATAAAGAAATATGCCATACAGTCATGCAATTATCTTAGCCAATGCTTCAATACAACATTTATCCATATCCCGTAACTTTCTAGATGCCTTCCAATCTCTACCAGAACATTGTTAAGAGTGTGCACAACTCCCAACATGTCAGCAAAGAGGTTTCATTCTAGATAAGTAGCAATGGAATGTTGTACAGTGCCATAGGCTACTTACCCATGCATATTAGTAGTATACTGTTCATCAATGCAATTATTCTAATATGCATAATACACAACCTAATTCTAGGAACATCAGTATATACATTATTGAACAGTATTATTTAAGAAATGACAATTCAAATACTTATCTTTGTTTGTTCGTTGGGTGGACTCCCTCTGAGTCTTTGCTTCCTTGCAGGAGCTGCTGGAGTCCTAATCTGAGGTAGCTTCTTCTACACCTTTCTGTTGTGAAATGTAGAGAGATGATCAACTCCCTCTGAATATCTGCATCCTTGTAGAAACTACTGAAGTGTGCTCCTTTGCTTTCTTGCAGGAACAACTAGAGTGTGCTCCTTTGCTTTCTGGCAGGAGCAACTGGAGTGTGCTCCCTCTTGATCTTTGCTTCCTGAATTACCTGTTCTTGAACTCATATTCATCCTTGGTCCCTATGCATGCTTATTAGTATCATGAATGTGTTATCCTTGTGATCTCATATAAAATCATACATTCATTAGTATACTATTAAAACACAATAATCTCAAGCATGTATAGTCATGATCATTTCAAACAGAAATAATAAGCATTAGCATTCAAGGTTTATGTAGTATTCTTATGGTTAGTCAAATCATAAGAAACATAACATGTCTAAACCTGTAATTACTCAAACCTATGACTCTTCGGGTTAGTTGAATCATCAATCAAGATAAGAGATATAATATGCATAAAAGCTATACCTTCATGATTCTTCTGGTTAGTCATATCATCAATTATGGTAAGAAACATAATATGCATACAACCATGATTATTCAAACCTATGACTCTTTGTGAATAATCATTATCAACAACACAATAGTATAAGATCCTAACACAAGGTAGGATTCTAGCTTGATATAGGAAAAACATACCTGGATTAGCATGCTAGCTAGTTATGTCTAACATACCCGTATAATGTCTTTTGGTTCTCTTCAATGACTTGTGTTAGTAACCTACATGTCTCAATGGTTAGCCATTATAAAACCAAGTTATACATACCTCGTAAATGGATCTTCTATGAGATCCATGACAATGGATGAGTCTTTATCCTCATGTCACCATGATCATATGTTCTTGAACTGGAGCATGATTTGTCTTTCTTGGTGTACCTTTCATGTTAGTAGACAACATAAACCTCATACAACACCATAATGCATTAGTACAATCATAAGTGTCAACACCCTAAATAATGAATATCTTCTATCATGCATTCATAATTTTGTTAAGGTGATACGACAAATCTAAAAACAAAATTGTACTTAACTGTAATAACATGAAGACAAACATACCATAAACTTAATCATGGACAAATATCAAAACATACCTCGATGAGTCATACCTATCGAGATCGCTTGTAATCTTCTTATGTAAGGCCTTAGCCTCATCTCCCTCTGAAACAGGAACTTCTTCACCTATGTAGGTGACCAATCCATCTTCTTCTAGGATTAACCCAATCCACTTGATGTGCAAGAACTGGACCTGGAGCTGGATATGGGTTTGTCAGAGAAACCCCAAAAATTCAAACTTTGAATTTCAAACTTCCGAAAGGATAGAAATATGCGCCTTGATGAGCTGATCAAATTGGTATATTCATAATTTGAAAACTGCAAAGTTTCACTCCTCAATTTTGCCTTTGAAACTTCCGGATTCACTGGACGTGACCCTGAACTGGGGTTTGATGAATCCCACTCTTTTTCCCAATCAAAAGGTTTGATCCAAAGCTCTAAGCTTCTATTTTTCTGAGGAGCTTCCAGCCGTGGTCTCAGATTTCAAAAATTCCCATTTTTACAGAAGCCCTAATTTTCCACTTTCCTGATCAAAGTCCCGAACTAGGGTCTGATCAAGCCCGGCCTTCTTCCCAACCAAAAATTCTGATTTTGGTCTCTAAATTTTTATTTTGATGAGTATCATTCAGCCGTGGTCTCCGATTACAAAAATTCCAACTTTCTTCAAAGCCCTAAATTCCGGAAGCCATGAATGAAGGTACCAAAAAATAATTCTGTTTTGACAGAAATATGTACCTGATTGTTTCTGGTGTAACTCTAAAATTTTTGATCCACAGGGTCTGAAAAAAGTTTCCTGAGATAGCCTGACCTGTTACCTTTCCATCCTGACAGGTCTGACCTCAATTGGATTCTCTGAGAGAGAGTTATGTCAAATGTCGCAACGTGACCTGTTTTGGGATAAAACAGAAGAGCGAACTTGTACGGCGTGCCACGTGTCACTGTTTGAACTTCGGCCTCTGAAAACGTTTTCTGAGATAGCTCGGCCTGTTATCTTTCCATCCTGACAGGTCTGACCTCCATTGGATTTTCTGAGAGAGAGTTATGCCAAGTGTCGCAACGTGACCTGTTTATGGGATAAAACAGTAGAGCGAACTTGTACGGCGTTCCACGTGTCACTGGTTCAACTTCGGCCTCTGAAAACGTTTTCTGAGATAGTACAGACTGTGTAGTACCTGTCACTTTTTACGAAATTTCATTTGGAGCTTCCTAGCCCAAGTTATGACCTTTTTCCCAAGGTCACTTGATTTTGACTCAGATCTGGAAGAGGCAGAAACCCTATATTGTACAGATCATAAATCACAAAGTACAATGAATTAGAGGTTGTCCTTTGGACACAAGGTACCTAGAGATTTTAGCTTCGTCCTGTAACAATTTCAGATCCGAAAACTTCTCCAAAACGGATTTATAGCGAGAGTGCTACGATGACTGGTTTTTTCTATATCAAGCCCTAGCATCGTAAGTGCAACAAGTGTCATACATGCCATATCATGCCTTCTTTCAGGCTAGCTCTGATACCATGTTGAATTTTCTGAATTTACTTCAATCTGATCTAGGAACTTAACTGAGAGAACAACATGTACAGCATATCTACAGCATATCAATCATGGAGACAATAATGCAAGCACACAAGAGACACAAAGATTTACTTGGGGAAAACCATAAAGGTGAAAAACCCCAATAACTTCCTCAGAGATAGATAGAGCAATGATACAACCAACCAATAGAGATAGCCATAACCTAGCAGCAATCCTCCTCCTCCATAAGTGCGCCTCTCCTCCTTGAGAGCATGTGTGAGAAGTGAGTGAGTAAATAGAGTGCCTCCCGCACTCTATTTATACTTGACTTGACTTGCCTTTTTACCTAACTCATGTCGGCTCGAACTTAACCACATAACATAATGCTGAGTGGGCCGACCCCCAATAGGGTGGTCTAATAACCCTTTGACCCACATGGCCGACCCCCAATAGGGTGGTCTAATAACCCTTTGACCCACATGACTTATACACGGCCGACCCCAAACAAGGTGGTCTAATAACCCATCAAGTATAAGTTACGACACTTACAATATAAATGACGACACTTCCTTATAGAGGAATAATACCATCTCTATAGGAATACAATATACATATATGTGAAATACATTCCGAAGTTACATATACATCAACAAAGATCTAATGGTATGACAAAATTGATAAAAAGGGACATCAAGGTGTAATTGCACAATTATGCTCATTAGATATTCAAGCATCTAAGTCTCCTATTTCCCCAAATCTCCAGAAGGTGATTGATAAGCATTCCAAGGTATTTGAAGATATTCCAAAATGTCTTCCACCTGTTCTAGATTTTGATCATGATGTTCACTTAATTTCAGGAAGTGTTCCTCCCAACATCAGACCTTACAGATACCCCTATGGACAGAAGAGTGAAATTGAGAGTATGGTTGAAGAAATGTTAGAGGTTGGCAGAATTAGGCCTAGCCAAATTTCTTACTTTGCACCAATGGTAATGGTACACAAGCTAGATGGATCATGGTGTATGTGTCCATATTATAGAGAGTTCAACAAGATCATCATTCAAGATAAATTTCCCATTCCTGTCATTAATGAATTGTTAGATGAATTACATGGAGCATTTTTATTCACAAAGTTGGATCTCTATTCCGGATATCATCAGATTAGAATGAACGAGGAAGCATTCCAAAAACAGCATTCAGAACTCATGAAGGTCATTATGAATTTTTGGTCATGCCATTTGGTCTCATGAATGCGCCTTCCACATTTCAAGGTTTGATGAATTCCATTTTCAATCATTTCCTTACAAAATTTTTGCTAGTATTCTTTCATGATATACTAATCTATAGAAAGTCTTGGGAAAAACATGTTCAACATGTTGACAAGGTACTACAACTACTAAAGGAGCAACAACTATATGTAAAACCTTCCAAATGTTTATTTGGGGTAAAGGAGGTACAATATTTGGGTCATATTGTATCTCAAGAAGGTGTCAAGGTAGACCCCAACAAAATTAAACCCATGATGGACTGGCAGTTAATGAGAGATGATGGATCTATTACATTGATGGTTGTTATGGATATAGTTTTATCTAGTGTGATACCTAGTATGACCTGTGATAGGTGGTTGATATGTTCAAGTGGTTTCCAATGATAAGTGGGAGATCTATGTGATTATTGACTGGCATGGTTTTATTTCAAGTGGGTGAGATATTGTAGAGGACCTATGATAAGTGCATGATTTGTTCCAGTAGATGCCAACAAAATTTTTCACATGTGATAGTTGGAGGATCTTATTCATATTGCAGATTTTACAATATGGATATGGCTTTGGTATCTTGCTTGTCCTCTAACACTATGCCTATTGTTGCATGGCTTGTGGGAAGTGGAGCTTCAAGGCATGGCATATCATTGTTCAATAGATTTTAGGAGCCAAAGAGAGGCATGCGTGTGGATCTTAGTGACCTATTTCAGGTTGGCTTAGTTGCCAAAGAAATTGTTGTACATGAGAGTGATTCTCATGTGGAAAGGTTGATGATAACCTTGCATAGTTTGATGACTATAACATGAGCATTGTATTCCAGGATCAACTTGAACTTGTCTAAAGATGTGATTGTTTTTATAGCATGACCTAGAGAACTCATGATGTGGTGTTTGTTGATGTTGGTCTATGATGTTGACTTGGAAGATGATGAAAGTTGGCAAGTTGGTGTTACTCCAAGGAGATATTACTTCATCTTCACATATGGTCATTATTTTTTGTTGCACGTGGCAGTGTTTGAATTTAGGATTGTAACTAGTTCTGATTTGCAAAGAGTAGGTTTGGTGGAGTTGTAGAAGTATTCGACAAGCATCAGTGTAAAGACTTTCCTCATAAAGAGGGATGGTTATATTTTCCAGTTACTTCAAAAATGTTCACACCATGTTTTGGGTTGCTTCATGAAATTTTGGGTACAAGGTATATGTTCATCCCCTGGATGGTCCAAGATGCCAGGATTGTAGTATGAAAGATGGTCCAAGATGGGTATGCATGCTCAGTGGATGCTTGACGTCAGTTGATGTGACAAGCTCAATGTTCTTCCCTTTTGTGTCGTAGATCCCTTAGCAGCTTGGTGGACACCCTTCATGATGGCACATGGAAGAACCACTTGATTGGAGAGCACCCCACTTGGTATGATAAGCATTTTATATCATGGAGGAGGGCTAGATGGCTTGAGGAGGATTCATGTTGAGTTGATATATTTAAAAGTGAAAATTGTTAAGTATATTAACATTTAATGAAGAAGATAAGGGGTTGAGTTTATTGTTATATTGTTGTAAAAATACATTTTTTGACCTAGTTATCTATTGATATGTTGCCCTAGAAGGGGTTGAAATTTTTCTCATTGTTTGGTATCTTTTCTCCTTTAATTGTCATGAAGTGTGGGGTTTTTTGAAGTACATTATCGCAATATTTTTGTTGTTTTATACTCTAATTTACAACAATTTTTAAGCTGAAAATTCTTGGGCTAAGATACCATAAAACTTCTAGGAAGAAGGTGAAATTTCATTTTGCATTAACTGCTTGATTACATGAAATTTCAACATGAAGGACTAACTTGTACCGTTTTGGGATAAGTTGTTGGTATGAACTTGTAACTTCATTAGAATGTATATATGAAGTATGCTTTGTTGTCCAAACATTATGTACTTGCATATCTGATTTTCAACTCTTGTTCTCGTGATGATTTAGCTTTTAGCATTGATTATGTATGTTGATTTAACATAACAATGAGAAGAGTTTGTTAAGAAATTTGAAATAAATATAGAAGCCAAGTTGGCATAATTAAGGATGTAATAAATATATTTTAATTAAGTATTTTCATATTTTCAATATGTTGGGATTAATGATTTAAGCATTGGAGACATAGTTCCCTTGAAGTACAATTGTTCTGTGTTTATTTTATTGGGTTACTTTGTGTATTTGGTTGGATAGAAGTGAAATATATACTAATGTAATTTATATCTAAAATTCATCCCTAAAGATGAAAGTTCACAGGAAATAGATCTAGGAAGCCTCAAGTTTGAGGTGAAATTTATGAATTTGCATTGAGCTACAATTTCCCAAATTTTCCACAATAAGGACAAAGGAAGTTGACATACAAGGATTTAGTGGTGCAAGGAGATGGTCAAGTCATTACCTCTACGCTCTATGCCCCACAAGTTAAAGAAAACAAGACTAAGGATTAGGACCCAAGGACACTAGCATGCACAAAGGAAAAGGTGAGAATCAGATTGGAGTCTAACTCCACACTTAGCATAAAGGGGACAAGGAAAGGGAAAACTTGTGAAGCATGAGACATGCTCCTCTCCACAACAAAACCTCCACCATATAATAGAAACATGTTCCTTTTTGTAGAGGTGGCACCTTATGTCACAAATGACATGGACACCCAAGGTGTTGACACATGGAACATCCCACCAATCAGAAGATGGGATGCGACAATATCGAAAAACAAAAAGTTGTTCAAATTACACAATTCGAAATGCCAAGGATGTTAAGTTTAGCATAAAATTAACAACAAGAGCATAATAAGGATCACTAAAAGAAACAAAATCATAAGATAGACACATATTTATCCTGGGAAACCCTCATGGGGTAGAAAACCCAGCAAAGCTTCCTCAATATAGATGACCAACAAATACAAAGATGTAAACCCCAAACAAAAGCTCATTCTCCTCCTTCGCAGATCTCTCTCTCTCGTCTATGCGCAATTCACAAGTAAAGGAGTGAGTGAGTGTGTTAAATGAGGAACACACCTCCTCTATTTATACTTTACTTCACTTGAATTTTATCCCTAACTGGGCCGACTTCTCCTAGGAAAGTCTAATAACCCCTAAACACTTAACTCAGAGCCGACCCCACTAGGGAAGTCTAATAACCCTAGTTACAACATCCCAACGGAGGAATAAACATCTCCGGATATATAATAAAGTCCCGACGGAGGAATGAAACATCTACGGATAATAAAGTACAAATAGAATATTCTTAGAAGTTACAATATTTCAACACTCCCCCTTAACGATAAGGATATTCTAACAACATCTGCAGGAGCAAGGAATCATCAACAACATGATACATGATACATCTATAAATCATTGGAATCTTTCTTCAACCATCATCAATAACTCAAACAGTTACTGGAACATAATCAATACTGGAGCATCAACATCGTCAGTACTAAGTCTTCATCTTCTACAGCACTTGATCAGCTACAGCAGCATCATCTAGATCTTCCGATCAACAGCATCATCTGGATCTCTCGATCAACAGCCTCATCGTCTGGATCTCCCGATCAACAGCATCAACATCTGGATCTTCCGATCAACAGCCTCATCGTCTGTATCTCTTGATCAACATCATCATAATATGCAACACACATGATCCAATTATGGGATGATCAATCCCTCTCACTTTAAGACACCATATCATGTCTAGGGACGATACAATCCCAACCACAGTGCCAGTCATTTTTCATATTGGATGTGAACTAGATCAAATCTAGGATTTACCACCACAGAGCCAGTCCTTTTTCATACTGGTTTGTGACCTAGATCAAATCTAGTATTTTACAACCATAGAGCCAGTCCTTTTTCATACTGGTTGTGACCTACATCAAATCTAGGATTTTACAACCACAAAGCCAGTCCTTTTTCATACTTGTTGTGACCTAGATCAAATCTAGGATTTTACAACCACAGAGCCAGTCCTTTTTCATACTGGTTGTGACCTAGATCAAATCTAGGATTTTACAACATCTTTCTCGGAGACAAGAGTCTACGGATCTCTTTAGGACATGTGTCCAGGTATGATACAATCCACTCATCAACTTAGACCAAGTCTAAGGACCACACATCGACCTCATTGTCAGTACAGGTATCCTCATCATCGACCTCATCGTCGGAACAGGTAACCTCATCATCGATACAGGTATCCACATCGATACCAGTATCCAAATATCATCATTGACCACATCACTCCCCCTTTCGAGGAGGGTCCTTCTGAACTACACCAAGCTTCTCTCGAAAATACTCAAACTTTACACGAGACAGAGGTTTGGTCAATACATCAGCAACTTGTTCATCAGTGCTCACATACTCGAGCTTTATAGCTCCTTTCTACACCATATCCCGTATATAAAATTATCAGATCTCTATGTGCTTTGACTTATCATGGAACACTGGATTCTTCGTCATCTTGATAAAACTCTAGTTGTCACACAGGATCACAGTGGGGTCCATCTCTAAGTCAAATAGTCCTGATAACAACTTTTGAAGCCATATGGCTTCACAACTAGCAGAGCAAGCTACTATTTATTCTGCTTCAGCTATGCTGAGAGCCAAACTGGATTGTCCTACTAAATTATGAGATCATAGCAGATCCTAGACAATAACATCCACCTAATGTGCTCTTTCTATATGAGACACTTCCATCCCAATCTGCATCTGTATAACCATACAATCTGAAATCATTATCTCCAAGATAATATAGACCAAAGTCTATCATACCGTTTAGGTATCTCATCACATGATTTGCAGCTATCAGGTGAACACGTCTACGCTCAACTAGATACTGACTCAATGTGTTCACAACAAAGCATATATCTGGCCCGGTATTCGTCAGATACATCAGCGACCCAATAATTTGTCTGTACTGAGTCATATCCACCAATTCTGACGACTCATCATCCAACAACTTTAAGTTGGTATCCATGGGAGTGGCCATGGCTTTAAATTCCAACATATCAAATCTTTTCAAGATTTCCACAACATACTTTCCCTAGTTGAGAAAGATTCCTTCTGGGCCTTGCCATACTTCCAAACCTAGGAAGTAATGCATCAATTCGAGATCTTTCATCTCAAATTCTGTAGCTAGCTTCTTCTTGCTTTCCATGATTTGTTTTCCATTTCCTATCAAAAATAGATCATCCACATATAGTAATAGTATGATAGGTTCATCATCCATAACCTTAAGGTAAAGGTTAGGATCAGCTTTACTTTTGGTAAAGCCCAAGCTTGTCAAGAATCTATCAATTCTTATGTACTAAGCTCTAGGAGCTTGTTTCAACCCGTACAGATCTTTCTTCAACTTACATACATGAGTTCTTCTATCTTCAACCTCAAATCCTTGTGGTTGTTCTATGTACACTTCTTCCTCAATCACACCATTCAGGAAGGCTGTCTTCGCATCCATCCGGTGTAATCTCCACTTCATCATGGATACAAGTGCCATGATGGTTCTAATGGAAGTGTACCTTGCAACTGGTGCAAATGTTTCTTCATAGTCAATTCCCTCTTTCTGAGAGAATCCTCTGGGCACAAACCTTGCCTTATACTTTTCAATGCTACCATCTGCAGCATGCTTTATCTTGTATATCCACTTGGAGGATACCACACTCTTGTCTTTTGGTTTGAGAACTACATCCCAAACATCATTCTTCATTATTGACTGGTACTCCTCCGTCATTGCTTCTACCCATTCTTTCTTATGAACTACTTCTTCATAACTGGTAGGTTCTTGATCTACAAGATCACACATCAAAGCCACATAGCTGGAAAATGGCTTTGGTTTCTTGCTTGCCCTAGTGGAGCCTTCTGGGGTTCCATATCTTTCTGCTTCTTGTATAATTTCTCTTTCCCATGCTGCCTTTCTCTTCCGTGATATGTTCATAGGTGGGGATTCTTGAGGTTCTATCATATAGTGGTCTTCTAGTGTTTCTTCTTCAGGGAAGGAAACAACTTCTGTATTTCTAGGAGGTGTTTCTTCTTCAGGGAAGGAAACAGCTTCTGTATTTCTAGGAGGTATATCTTCTTCATATACTTCTTCACACTGGCTCTTTCTACATCTTTTGAGAGCATCTTCTTCATCAAAAGTTACATCTCTACTAATTTCCATGTGATGGAATCCTGGGATGTATATTCTGAGTGCTTTGGATGCTTCACAATACCCAAAAAATATTCCCTTCTTTCCGGAAGGGTCCATCTTAGTTCTCTTCTCTTTTGGTATGTGAACATATATAGGGCACCGAAATATCTTGAGATGGATTACCTCAGGCTTCTTCCCTGTGAACATTTCTTCTGGAGTCTTGAATCCAAGGGCATTATGTAACAATCTATTTTGGACATAGATTGTCGTTCTTGCTGCTTCAGCCCATAGGTGCATAGGAAGATCTTGATCATGTATCATTGTTTTCACCGCTTCCATAATGGTCCTATTCTTTTTTTCCGCAACAAAATTTTGTTGAGGATTGTAGGGAGTGGTTAATTCCCTCTTGATTCCAGCTTATTTACAAAAGACTTCAAAATCCTTTGAAGTCACTACTACATATGGCCAAAATTGCCACGTTTTTTCGTTGTAATTGCCACAATATTTCGTCCCTATTGCAACGATCTGGGGTTCATTTTTTCATGGAACCAACTTCATGGATATAGGTACGTAGATTCCCCGTCGTGGCAATAGCAACGTTTCTCAGTGGCCACATGTCACCTTCGCAACAGTCCTCAGATCTTCGGAAAATTAATTCTTCCATGAAGTTTTGTCGATATATCCACGCCCCTCATCTATATGTTTCCACGCAAATGCTTTACCTGCCACAAAATTTCGTGTCTATAGAGACGAACTTAAATTGGAGGTTCGTCGCTATAGCAACAAATGTTCATGGCAGGTTCAGCATCTGCATGGTAACATCTTATACAGCTCCACGAAAGTTTGTCGCAATAGAGATGATTAGATTCACTAACTTTCGTGGTGGGTTCAGCATCTGCGTGGAAACATTTCTATGCTTCCTTGAAACTTCGTCTCTATATCCACGAAACTACGTCTCTGTATCCACAAAAATTCGTGGCAGGAATCCATCGATATTGCGACGATGCCTGGAAGTGTTTAAAAAAAAATCCTAAATGGAAATCGTTGAATCAGTGTTAGTGGTTGTGTTTGAAGCAGTGCAGAGTGAGCCCTCTGCTAGATCTGGGTTACTCTCAAGTGTAGGGAATACACCTATGCAGAACAATGCAGACCTTGTAAATCATTGGTTTGTTGGATCCAATGGGGCTCAACTGAGCAACAATGAAGCAGGGTCTGTTGAAGATCAATTCAATGCTATTAGGGCATTCAAAATATAAGTGTCACAGTGATTGCCTAAAGAAACACAGTAGCTGATGATGAAGAGAATATTAGCCTAATGATGGATCCCGTGGACCCTGAGGAAGCAGCTCATGGAGAGGAGGATGAGAGCACCAGTTTCCTTTTTGATGATATTGTTGAACATACAGAACAGTGGAAGTACTTGGAGCAAGGAAGAGTCATATTATATTTCCTTTGAAGAATGTTGGATGAAGAAGCCTTTAGTCATTGAACTCATCCAAGGGGATTGGTTCTTGATAACTCTGCTTTCCTTTTAATTCTGCGATGGTTGTCAGGTATGATTTGTAGTTTGGTACATGAACAATAGCAAGGCCATTGCCCTATATCCAGTCTTGGAGACATGACTTCAATCCAAACTTCAAAGAACATTAATCAAGCACAATATTCCCTCTAGATTGAGTATGCTAGCTTCAGCTGACATGAGGCCCTTTGTTGATATGTTTGCAAGGTACTAATTAGTGATGACAACCGTGTTCAAACCCAATATTTTTTGTTAAAGTGGATCTAAACATAAAGTGGCCTCAACGTCTCAAATTATTTACCAAGGTTAGGGTACATGATCCCCATGCTCCCCATTCTCCCAGGACATTGGTGTTCCAAGGGGGATATTTTCCCATGTGCCCTTTTAGAAGGGACGCAAGGAAACACAATAGGGAACTTCTCCCTCAAAACATGAGACACTCCCATGCTCCCATTTTACCAAAATCTGTTGTTATTTACAGTTGATGGGGTACTTTCGTAGAAGGTGAAATACTTGAATTTATTGAATGCTTGCTTTGCTTACCAAGATCAAGACTACTAGATAAGGGGGTACCCTAGTAGAAAGCCTTGTTCAACACCTAAGGCTAGCCTACTTCTAACCTACCTCAAGACTTTGCCCCGACAACTGCTCAAATGCCAAGGCCATGAGGAGACCCATATGTCGATGTTGTTCCTCAAATCATTCTATTAAATATTCTTCTTAGGACAAGGGCATGGATCCACCTTCTAGCAAGCATCACCTGCTTGAGATCAACATTGAAATATGGATGAGGAATGGCAAGTAAAGCAGTCAAGAATGAGAGGATCTCAAACTCAACCTAGTCCATCCAAAGAAAGCCAGTAAATGAGTATTCTCAACCACATCATAGGGCTAACAAGGATGCAACTAGGCAATCTCCCACTCACTAAGCCATCACCATGGGACATTTTGTGCCCAACAATCGCTTTGGTTCACTTTTGATGCAAGGTATTCCCAATGTAATTGTCACCATTGTCATGGAATGTGACGGGGATGTCTATCCCCGGTAGGAGCATGCTTGTGAGAGATATGTTGCATGATGTGAAGTCAGATATTGCCTTCCTTCAGGAAGTGAGGACATTTCGTTTTGAGCTTAGGAATAGGATGGGTTGGTGAGGCCCCTTTTGGTCTACAGACCATCAACAAGGTAGCAGTACAAGGGTTCTTCTTGCTCCTTGGTCTCAAACTTTTAGACATGCCTACTAGACCATGGTCTAGATTCATTGCACAGATGTGTATGGGATACATTTATTTATATGGGAAAGATGTGTATGTACTACATTCAAATATGCACCCAATGCAATCCAGTAAATGATTACTGTGGAACTAGACTGCTCCTTCCTCACGGAATGTTGAATACATTCTAGGGGTGATTTAGAATATGGTGAAATGAAGGTGACCAGGAAGGAGGGAACTGTCATTCTCTGTCTGATAATGAAAAAGTGGCTTGGAGTAGATGCAAAGCTACTTTACAAGGGTTTGATCCCAATAGGAGACCAAAGCATCTTGATTATGGGGGGGAATTCACTTGATCTAATATGCAACCAAGAGACAAGTGTATTCAAACTAGATTGTCATTGGACAGAATTTATGGTCGCAAGAATGATGTCACATTTGAAAGTACCCTAGGCAAAGCGATTGATGTCCAAATGTTGGTCCTAGGTTCTAACCATTTCCTAATAATGTCAGCCTTTTCTATTGAACCAGCATAAGAGTACCCTCAATTGTACATCAATTGTGAAGCAAAGACGACAACTTCTTGTGAATTTATTCACATCAACAAAAGTTGCAAGAGTTAAATGGTGTGTAGGCATGATAAGTTATTCGCTTAAATGGTGTGCAAGCATGATAAGTTTTCCTCTTAATTTTCCTATCATGATTAATGGCCATAATACTTCTGTAAATTGGTATTGTTTTGATAAAGGTGTTGATCTATTGTTTGGTCAAGATTTTTTTGACTATCATCTTCCTTTCTTGATAGGAAAAGATAGCATCACCTTTCATACAAGTGGCCTAGCAATTACAATCCCTAGCAAAAACACTTATGAATGCCATGTACCTAGTAATATTAAATATGTTGTTGAAAAATATGTAGAAAATCCTATCAATATCAATAATATTTCTAGACATGCAACAAAACACGACCAAAAAGTACCTCAAGATACCAAAGATAAAATCATCAAGGATTGTACTTCTAAGTTCTAATTTCCTATATTTTGGTGTGCAAATAGTCATCTTTTGGTGGGGAATGTTGGGTTTGGAATTGTGATGTATCTTCTTTATTTCTTCTTGAGTCTTCATTAATGGCTACTGAATGGATGACCTGGGTATCATGCAATACTTTTTATCATACCCACAACCAGCAGCATGTGCCTTTCCACAAAATAGGCAACCATTTTTCAGTATTGCACTAATGGCATTCTTCAACAAATCTATCAAAGAGACAAGAAAATTTATTGACAAGAAGTTACCCATGAAGCAAACGTGCTTGCATCTTGTTCCTCCTGTCCAAGTGAACCTGGCATCATTTTACGGCATGTATTGTATCTGGCCAAATGTACCAAACACAAAATATGTTAAGTTACCTATATATATATGTTAAATTAAGAGTTGATAATGCATAAACACATGAGATAGAAAATATGTTAAGTTACCTATATTCACATACTGATATCCGACCTTGGATAATCCAGTGGAGATCATTGCATCAGCTGTATCATGCAAATTCATAAGAAGGCACTAAATTTAATATTATATTCTGACTGGAATAATTATTTATATGTACAAGCCAAAACCTTTTCTAAAGATGACTATTTACAAGCGAGATAAGCAAGCTACATGTTCCAATCCCATGTGCATTCTTCCTAGAAGTACGACCCATGAACACCTTAAAAGCTAAAGGTTTCCAATTCAAAATTTGGATATGCTCAAAAAAAAATTCACAAAAACTAGTGAAACATTAGAAAACATCTATCTCTAGTCTTCCACAAACCTTATTTTAAATAGTAGACATCCGTGAGCAGCATAATTCAATAGACAAGGTAAATACTCCAGGACTATTGTATTGCAAGCTACCAAACTGAGAAAGTATTCATGTGCAACCTTTCTCTCCTGTGTAGCAAAACTTTTACCTAACAATCGAACAAGTTCAATATTTGGATTCCAAACCTGTCTATCCAGTATTTCTTTAGTGTCTATAAGGAAAGCACCCAACAAGAAAAAGAAAACATCAGAAACACTACCACAGCATGATATACAAAACACCAATATGCTCAAGGATATCACCTTATGTTATTTGGAGTGAGATAGATCCCACTCCTAGAATTGGATATGTGGCATAATCACTAAGTTTCACATGCATACTTACCTCCTGTAACCAAGCACTCCAAATGTACAACCAGTAAGTTCTTAACACAGGCTCTTTGGTATATTCATAATTGCCATATCAACAGATTATAATTGCTTACAATGACAAGCAAACTAAAACTATAAACTAATATTCAGTAGCATGTAATAAAATAAACATGTATATCATATAACAGAAATAGAGATATAGTTGAAGATACCAACCAGCTGGGTGTGAAACCATTATTGAAAATATACTCAGAAGTGTTACTTTCAACAAAGACTGATTGTGCCTCGAAGAGGCTAGTCTTATCTAGGAACCAGTCTTATCAATGCCGTCATCAATGGATTTGAGGGCAACCGCAAGAGTGCCAAAAAGCCTCGTTGGTACATTGCTTATTTTTTGCTTCATGGGACCATCACTGCTACCTATACCTGTCGGGGTAGGTTCTGTAGTCACGGGTTTTAAAAAATCTTAAAAACAATAAACTTTACTTTATCAGATCACTTGGCCAAATAAAAAACATAATATCATATATGAAATCACAACATAGCTTAAAAAATTTGTGAAGATGCCACTTACCCCATAAGATTGTATTTGATCTTGCAGCTCTAGAATCCTTGCCCTGTCCTCCTATGTCAACGGCTTTTTGCGAGACAAGGCAAGCATTTCTATGTTTTCCTTTTTCAAGGTTGTTCTAAAAGTGTGTAGTGGGTCAGTGGAATAGAAAATTTCTTCCTCAAACCCCTCATCACCCAGATCGTGTGCATGTGACTAAATTCATCAAACAATAAATTAAATTAAGCAATATAATTTTAACATCATTCAAATATTGATATTGTAATGAAGATTAAGTCAATATTATGCACTAACACTTACCTGGCGCGGTGTTATGGCTGGTGAGTGTCCACGATGAACCGTCATCGTGGAAGCAGCAAGTGCCTTTCCACGGTCTTGAATGAACCAGTAATCCATCATAATGTCATAAAAATGAACCAGTAGTCCATCATAAGCTCAAAAAAATGTGATTGTCAATAGTGGACATTGAATGTTAACATACTAAATCAAAAAATTTAGTTATTTTACTGAACAATTACCTGACGGGCCACAGAGTGTGACCTTCCATGCTCACCCTCGACCATGGTAGCAGCAGGTGCCTTTCCAATGGCGCCACACTGACACAATCAATCAATAAATAAACGTTTACCTCATACTAAATAATTGTAACATAAAGAAAAACGAGATATTGCATTAATATTAATTTTTACCTCAAAAGTGGAAGATACATGTTCTGCTCCATGGCCATGAGCAAACTCCTGCCACAGTTTAATAAGCATGCTTTCATATGGAAATATTAACAATAAGCACTAAAAAAACAAATGCTAACAGCGAAAATCAGAACATTTTGTTGTTGTAGTCATATTTATTTACTATATTTAACATTTACCTGACGAGACATAGTTTATGACCTTCCACGGTCACCCTAGACCATGGAAGAAGCATGTGCCTTTCCACTGTCGTCACCCTAAACAAATGCCAATAGTCAATAAATGCATCATAAACAAAAATGAGAGATTCATAGCAGTGTAATCACCATGTAATCACACAAAAATATTCATAATAAGCATGAATAAAGCAAATGACAACAGTGGAAATCGAATGTTAACAGAAAGAAGAAGAAAAAGAAAAAAATACGAAACGTTCAGTTATTGTAGTCATGTTTAGATACTACATTTAGCATTTACCTGATGAGGCATAGTTTCTGACGGTCCACAGTTCCCCTAGACCGCGGAAGCCACATATATTCTATTTAAGTTGTAATCGATCAACAACTCTTCACCTGCAAGTATTTTTTTTATTGCACATACAAATATAAGATGATGTTCGCGTGCCTCGAATTCGCAATTTGGTAGCTTATTTGTTGTCACTGGTCGTGTACTATTTATAAAGCCAGCAACATTTCTGAACGCTTTTGGTCTCCCATCAATATACATAGTCGCCCCTTTGTTTTTATTGTTTTCTGCTATTTGAATATAATTCGCGGCAACTCCGTATCTCCGCATACTTCGAGTATATTGGACCAAGATCAACCAATTATTGTATCTGTATAGTGGTCCTACATAATCCATTAATTCAGTTACAGTGCCATAGCAGACCTTTATTCCATCCTTGGAAAATAGCCCCAATCCATGTAAGGACGAAGGAGCGATGCGATACATCCTCCCATTGATGAAGAAATCTGTGTCCACTTGTGGTAGCATATTAGGTACCCATCGTTGCACTAGATGTTTATACCTCAATGGAAAATCAATGTCTCCTATGCTCTCAGCATCATAATTACACGACCCACCGTTGGCAATAAAATATTTCATGTGTCTATGAAATCTTTTCCTTATCTTTTCTGATCTAGTTGATATAAAACCAGTAGATCTAGTACAACTCGTCTCACTTTCAACCTCTCCGAGTATATCTTCATCATCACTTGAGGAAGATAGATCTAACAGATACCTATTTGGTGGTACCTACTTGGCACTCAGATGGCCATGAGAAATTTGATTTTCAAAGACTATTTTCATACATTATGTGTATATCTAAGTACACGTTTTATATACATATATATATATATATATATATATATATATATTTTAAAATATATTTAAATTTAAAAATATAGACATATAGATCCAATAAAATTTAGAAACTAGAACATTTACAAATATTCAATAGAAATTAGAATCAAAACACATTATCTTGATTTGATTTGTCATACACATCTGAGCCTAATTTGCATATCAGACACAACAGTTAGTGACTTAGGCATAACTCACGATAGCTGGAAAAGCACAAGCTGTGAAGCAAGAGAGATGAACGTTGAGGTGAAGATACCTATTCATATATGCTTCCATGGTTTAATTTCCACAAATTTCTCTCTTAACTATTTATGGTAAATTCACTTGCTCCTAAAGCTGTAAAACAAGATGTGGATGGGTTTTCTAATGAAAAATAGGCTCCTGTAATAGCTAGCAGAATGTACTTTCAGATCAACCACACTTCTCTCTGCTATGAGATCTTTGAATTTGTAAATATCTTATTATAAGGGACATGATATGGGTAGACCATGCCATTATCATTGGATATCACAGTATAGGGATTATGCACATCTACAACTAAATTTCTTTTTGAAACTCTATTTGGCCTACCACAGCTAACCAAACCTTAGTTGTGTAGGTGCATAAAATACAAACACCACAACAAATAGCACAACACATAACAAGAAAAAAATCATTACATACGTAACAAAAAAGAGATGAGGTGCAATGCTATAGATACTAATTTCACTTAAGTATAGATGCACTGCAGAACAATACATTAATTTCATTAGACTCCATTCTCAAACTTTGTTACAAGAGGCATTCAACTATTTGTACCTTTAGTTCATATGATACAAAAAATACAAAATTCATCGTTTAATCTTCCAACTCTTCAACTTCTAATCTATTTATCTTCAATTTGTTGTATGTTGCTTCAACTTCTCCATACTTTCTGCATTGGATATTCCACAACCTGTCAAAATCCTTTCTCTCCAAAAATCGTAACCTGACATTATAGTTTTTTCTATGGCCTGCAGCTAAACCTTGTGTATCCACACCAGTTTTCAAATAACCCACGGCTCTAGATATTCAAAATTCACACAGCCTAACCTTGTTGGTCTGCATATGTCTTTCACTTCCTACAACCTAATTTTGTGGGGCTTGGTCCTTCAATCAAAATTCTTGCAACCTAACCTTGTAGGTGTTAGTTCTTCCTATTACCCCCCATTTTGCATGGGTGTCCACTTTTGATTCTTATCAAATATCCAATTGGGGGTTACATCTTGTTGGAAATTTGATACCTTAGATGACTTTATGGATCTTCATGCTAGTAGCTATGGGATGATGGTTGGATATTCAATGATACATCTCTTTCATTTGGATCACTTTCGTATGACGTATTGATGGCATTTAGAGTGTTGGCTACGTCATTTTACTTTCATACTTAGGATGACATGATTGATTGCATGGATGGTCACTTCATAGAAGCATTTTGATGATTGTTTCATGCATGGAAATCTTAGATAACGATTTAGGTAAACAACCCATTCACTCATATTTGAAGACTATTGCAGACTCCCAAAAAACAGTATCTTAGGCCTGAATTCACACGGCAGTTAAAAGCATGCATTTATTCTTCCATCTGATGAAAAACAACACATGGATCTGCCCACCTTTCAATAGGGGTTTGTTGTAATGTTAGGTCTATTGGATATTTTTGTCCTAAAGATAACATTGATGTGTTTGTAGCAACATGGCATCGGATTTTGAATGCACCACTAGTAGATCCTTCATCATATTACAACATTACAGGGTATATTAAGATCTAAGATGGTGATTTTGCTACCTAAAATAATGTTGACCTGTAGCATGATCTGTGCATTTGGTTAATGATACGATGGCAGCTGGAGGATAATATTGACAGTCAGCTCAACATGATAAAGTTTCATCTCTTCAACAACAACAAAAATAAAAATAAAAATAAAAAATCAACATTTAATCCATCATTATCATGTGTAGTATGGAAGTCAGATGAAAGGTTTTCAAACTACCCTATTGGCTATTTCTATTTCTAGTGTGAGGGTCAATCCAGATTGAATATCCCTGTAGATCTGTAACTACACCCATGGAGAGATAAAAATAAACTTTTCTCATATCAAATTTCAGTTCAAGGATTCCACAACTGGATTTCCTTAAAGTAAGGGTCTGCTCTAAAGTTGCAAGCAATGGTTGAATCCCTCTTTCCATGGTTATAATTGTCATTATTATTTTTCTTTGTGTGCAGTAGTCTTTCAATATTTCCTTGTAAGTGTTCCACTATTCCCACATCGAAGGGAAATGGAACCTATTATGGGAACCTTGCAACAATTATGACTTTCAAAATTTTGAAATAAAGAGATTGGAAGTAAGAATTTTTGTGCACCCCAAAATTTGATGGAACCAGAGGTTGGGACATAAGCGAATCTCTGAAGCATATTATTGTTCTATTGAATTCCATATAACCCTAAAATACTAACCCTTGAAAACATCTAATTGACCAACTCAAATTTATTGCACATTTAGACCTAAATTACTAGGTTCTAGTGGAGTATGCTTTGAGATTTGGATATAAAAAAGGGTAAATGTAGAAAGGTCAAGTATGTCTAGTAGAAGACTTGACCATTCTCAAATCCCATTTTTAACTTTCCTACATAGAATGGCTTATATTTTGGCAATTATGTAAAAAAAAGTGAAAATGGGGAAAATGGAAACTTTTGTAGACCTGTAATTCATTTCTCATAATGAAATGGAGAAACCTGGAAATGTGGAAAGATGAGAACCCTGGGACAATTCACCTCCCTTGCTGCAAATTCCATTGAAATAGCTTGTACAAGGATTAGTGTGTGTTAACCCTCATATTCCATGTACAATTTGAGATATCCATGAGGCATGATGAATCTCACATGGTAGCAAATTGGGTTTATGGAGGCATATTTGAAAGGGATGTCTAAAAAAGAGGGTTAAATCTATATTTTGAGGACATTTAGCACCTTACAATGGGGTCTCTATCTCCATATGGATCCAATGTTAACAAGTGATATTATACTTCAATTTTTCACAAAATTAGAGTCATGTCCATGATCTACCTATGTATAAATTTTTCATGGTTAATTTTAAACCAAACCTCCAAGCATGTAGTTGGAATCCCTGGAAAGAAAAGAATTTCCACTATCATCATACATAGTTACCATGCCTCCCCCAAGCTTGAAAATGCATTTGTTGATTAGGAAGGGAATTTTCCTTTAATTGTCTTGCATGTTCAAAATTGGCAAAAATGGCCAAAATTAATTTTTGAATGCCTCAAGTTCATAAAAGAAGGAATCATCAAAATTTCGATTTTTTGCATCATGATACTTGTCACCAAGTTTATGAGGATTGTGAGTCAAACTTGCCAAATAATGAGCTTAACTTGGATTGGGTAGGAAATTTGTTTTCATGAACGACTTTTGTCAAACTTGAGTTTGACCAAGTTTGACTCCATCAATGTGAATTTGATGTTCAACACAAGCTTGACTCCATCAATGCGAGTTTGATGTTCAACACAATTTTGACTCATGGTTAGCCCTAACTATGATCAATCACTAATCTAACTTATTCAAACTCGCATGACAACCTATTAAAACCTATTTTTTACTTGAATTTGATCAATTTTAGCTCTACAAAGTGCATTTCTCCTCTATCACATGATTTTCTTGTGTGAAATAGAGTGAAAGGAGGTCACATTGGCACATCTTAGGGAGTCCATAGATGTTTGTTGGGAATCCATTGACACATCTAGGGAAAATGGGGCATCAAAGCAACAAGTGTTTTTGACGCGCAAGCTTTATACCAGTTGGGAGTAATTGTTACATTATCTTTTTTATCATATAAGGTATCTCAACACAATTTTATTCTTCGTTCTTTGTTGTCCTTAGTTATATAGGGTTAAATAACAACTATTTTTAGGGCATTTTACTATTTTTGGAGTTATTATTTAGTTTTGCTTTTCTTCCTACTATTGGTTTTTCAAGGGTTTCAAGTCCAATTTTCAAGGTTTTTTCCTTTTTTTTCTGTCCATTATTCCTCCCAAATAACATCAACCCCTCCTTGCCACAAAGAAGGACTTTACTTGGATTCATTGTGAAAATATCCAACCCCAAGATCAAAATTTGTTTTCTCCAAAATAATTATAGCCACACAAAAGATGATTTACAGCCAAATACCTCTCATTTTGAAGTGCAATTTCAAAATTTGACAAGAAAAACTCAATTTATAATATAATTTATGCCCAAAATGATTTGATTTTGTTCAAAGAGTGTCGTCCTGTTTTTCATTAAGTAAGACGACCCCCATAAACTACAATGGGATTTGGATTTTCAATAAAGACAACTCGTTTTCATATTTTATAGTAAAATAAACTCAAATGGTGGATTTATTCAGATTAGTTGCAAAAAATCAAACATAAAATGCCTTATCCCTAAATCCAAATGACCTCTTTTTGAGAAATTTGACATAGTAATGGGGTTTAATGACAAGATACTGACTGATTTTGGGGACATTCTGTCCTCTTAGCGACCTCTGCGACCCCTCTGCGTCCTTCTTGACCCCTTGGTTTCCTCCTTCACCTCGTAACCCCTATGTGTCCTCGTTCACCTCCTTGTAGCAAACCTCTGGGCTCTGCGCTTGGTGCTCGGCAAGTGCAAATCAGTGAAAATGCAAATGTTGTGCGTGTGCGGTAGGGGAGGTAACCCCTTGGAGTCCTCCTTCACCTCGTGAACCCTATGCGTCCTCCTTCACCTCCTCACAGCAAACCTCAGGGCTCTGTGCTTGGTGAGGCAAGTGAAAAATGGTGAAAATGCAAATGTTGTGCGTGTGCGGGAGGGGAGGTAAGTTTCATATAAGGTAAGGTTCAAATGTTTGTTTTGTTTTATGTTTTTTTTTTAATTTAAATTTAAATTATTTATTATTTATTATTTATTATTATTATTGTTTTACTATGATTAATATTTATTTTTTATGTAATATTTTTTTATTTGAAAAAAAAAAAATTAACTTAAAATGAAGAACCATGATGAGTAGAGAGTGGGGGTTGGTACTAGCTATATGGATCACACATGTTTCCAACAATTCATGAATGAACTATTCCATCTCATTTTTGTGTGTAATAGGATGTTGATATTGGTGCACATTGGTTGGTTGGATTCCTATAATAAATAGAATTACATAATCATGCTCCCCACATGAGAGTGGCAGTCTATGGGGAAGTTTGTAGACTTGTTGGTGTTTTGTTTGAAACCAACTACATGTCAATATGAACTCATTGGTAACATCCTCAGTAGGTGATATTTTCTTGAGGGGTGGAGAAATATGATATGGACATTGATGCTAATTATGTTGCACATTGCTTATGGAGAGGTCTAAAACCTTATATTGGACTCCTTGTGCCACCCATTGCATTGATTTCATGTTAGATCTAGTTTTCATGTGTTCCAAATGTCGCAAACAAATTGAACAATGAATAAAAGGGGCGGCGATCTTATAGACAAAATGTACAACAACAAAGAGGATAAACAATAGTCATAAATAAGATAAATTTGGGGTGAATGTTCTTGTCACCCATGTGTACAATTAGCAACCTACAACATGGTACCTTAACTCCAATCTCTTTGCAACCTTTAAACAATAGTAAAAGAATAATTTTATAGGTTTGAGAGTAATAACCAATAGCAAGTGTCTACCATATTCAAGATAATATGGTACATACCATGGTTTAATCCTAACAGAAGGAGTTATCGGAAGTGATTTATGGATCTAGGTTATTAACGCTCAAATTTTGAGAGGTTTTATATGCCACCTTTGGAGGAGCGTCCCCTTTGAGGTCTCATTGCATGAAGTAAATAGCATTCAAGGGAACCCTATCATTGCACATTTAGCTTTATAGAGCACCTACACATGAGTGCATGGAATGTTTGTCATAACATTTAACCTAGAGGTGTTATATCCATTAATTTGTGCCTTTATTTGAAGAACGTTCCACTTTGTATGGTTTCTATCCTACTTTGTGGAGGATTCTCACCCATTTGAAGCCAAATCCCACCTAAGGAGGTTTCTTATGCATGATTTATGGAGAGGAATTCGATTTTTTGGGGTCTTATTGAGCACTTTGTGGAGTTCGTTTGTATTTGGTGGATCCACTTGCTATAATGCCCACTTTTTAGCATGACTTTGCATGCATTGGAGTTCTAGCCTTTGGAGGCTATTTTGAGACTTCTTAGCATTACTTTATCATTTCTTGAAGGAACCCCCTCTTTCTTGGGATTTTATGGATATTTGAGACTATACATGTAGCATTTACCACCCTATATTGAGTCTAGAAACCCCCCCATACCGTCACTACATATGTCTAGTATAACCATGCAAAACTCCAGTTCGTACAACCACCCATTGAAAAAAATTCAACGTCATCCCCATTCAGTACATTAATTATTCTATACATTATTCAAAATTAAGAAAAAAATATACTTTTCTTTACATTATACAAATCCACTAATTAGTAATTGAAATATCCCAAAAAATAACACATAAATCTTATAACTTGATTTTGTGTCTTGGTTAATTGACACATGTTCGATTCAAACCATTACCACTACAACCTCAAGGAACACCCACGCTTCTGTACATGTAGAAAATAAGATTAGAAAACTAATTTTCAAATATAACCAAGTTAATCAACACAATGAACATATGGTACGTGAGTGCATTTACTTTAACCTATAAACATTACGTACCTCAACTTTTCAACAATTAAATATCATTCATCTTCTTCTTCATCCAACTCAACATCTGTATCAGGATCTGGTTCTAAATAGATATTGATGAAAGGATCATTCACATCGTCATCATCATCAAAGTCATCTTCGCTAATATAGTCATCCATATCGTCAATGAGATCATCGTCTGCTACATTTGCATGATCAACCTCTTCAACTTCTTCATCTAACACATCGAGTGCAGCTTGATCTGAATCATCATCTTCTTCTTCTTCTCCCTGATTATCTTCATCATCTAGTACATGATTATACTTTACTGGTCTTCCTCTTGGATCGTAACGAACAACGTATGACCAACCTGCTTTACCTGGTACCTCAGAGTAGTAGACTTGCTCACATTGACTTGGAAGAACATAAGGCTCTGTACCCGGTTCAAATGTCCTTGTATTAACCATGGTAAATCCATTAGCATGCTCAATAACAGTTCTTTCAGGATCACGTTCATGCATCTGTAACCTATACCACTTCACCTCAAACAAAACTATTTTAAAGGAATTAAAATCACACTCAAGAATGTCCTCCAAATAGCCATAGTACCTATTCTCGGTTTCTTCTAGATGTCTATCACTTCTAGAGGAAACATTGGTGATCTTAAACACTGTAGTTATCCCACAATCCAAGGTTTTCCTGTTATCATCCAACTTTTTGATACGAAATTTACGACCATTACACCACATAGCCTTGTGATGTTTCAACTGCAACATTGACAACATGTTACAAATACATTGTGAATTAATAAACGTCATAAAGGAGTTAGTAAATATAATTGAAAACTTAAACAAACGAAATGTAATAATTGGAAAAATGGATCGAAGTAACTAGAAGAAATGTGGGTAAAAAATTACTTGTCTTTTTATCTTTTAAACGATAGGCTAAATCAACTTCCCTTTGCGACGTAAGGTCAGGAATTTGATGTCGAAGACGATGAGCTGTTTTAATCATGTTACTGACCCCTTCCCATGATAACCTACCGAAGAATTCTTCACAATCTTTTATCCAATGCTCCATGCAATCAAGGTTGTTTGCAATGTATAAATGTAAAGCATCTCACACTCAACCAACTATATGATAAAAAACAATTCAATTTCATAATTAATTAGATCATCATTAAAGGAACATAGTTTAATATAGATGAAAATGCATAATTATTAAAAAGGGTTAAAAAACAGTATGATAATATAAAATTGGAAAAAATAAATGTGTAGCATATTAATTCAACATTAACGTATAATAATAATTACCTTTCACAGTCCTCAATGTACCTATCCCCAACAGGACCTCCCCTTCAAATTTGTTGATGGAGTCGAGATGCCAAATGCGAGGCACATTCATATTTTCTGCTATTTTAGGTAGATATTCACTAATGTACACCATGCATTGATATACCATATATCCTTCAACCATAGAACCCTCGGGACGTGCTCTTTGTCTAACAAAAACCTTCAATGACTTCAACTGCCTCTCCACCATCCACATTGACCTTGTGTGTACTGGTCCACATAATTCAATCTCCTCAACTTGGTGTATGAGGTAGTGTTCTTGTGCATTAAAAAATGTTGGAGGTAGATACCGTTGGATTTCACACATTAGTCGGGGAATTTCTCTCTTCCAATGCCTTATATCTTCTTTATGGATTTCTTTTGATGAAAGCCACCTACAAATGATGCAATAAAACAATATGTCAAGGCATATATAATATTTGCGGGAAAAACAAATTATATGTCAATAAGTTCTACTACAGACCACAGACCAAGTACATTTTCCAAGTAAAACATTACTTACCTCATGTATTTTCCAAGAACATAAATAATATGTTTTATGTTGTTGTCAAAGTCGTCTGAGAGAGACAAAGGTAGAACATACTGTATCAAAAAACACATAATTATTAATATTTATTTCTAGATAAGAGAATAAAATTAATAAAATAGTGCATACCGATAATGAAATATATTATAGACTAATGATTACCTTAATGAATGTATGCCAATCATGTGTTTTAACCCCTGCAAAATCACCTTTTTCGTCAAGATATTTTTTATGTTTGACGAAAAACCCGTTGGAAACCTAATATTTTTTATGACCTCTCTTACAATATTGCTCTGTTGCTTCGTCAAGCACCAAGGAAGACTAATATTTTGTTGACGACCATCTCCATTAGAATTAATGATCACACTTTGCAATGCGTGATTAGATTCTTGGATGTCACTACAAATCTTTCTAATTCTTTCTTTGTCAGTCCTTCCATCTAATATTCGCCATAACATTTCTGTTATGTTCTTCCCGATATGCATTGTGTCAAACAAATGAACTATTTGCAGGTGCTCGTAGTATGGCAACCTACTGAATTGAATCGGGTAAATTTTGATTCCTCGTGTGCCTTAACGACATTCATGAAACATCAACAAAATCAAATTAAAACCAATTAATCAATAATGGTATAACATATCACGTTGAACATAATTCAATACAAAAAAACAAATTGGCATACCTTGACGGTTTCTATTATATTCCACCTTCCATAGGTGAGGTGTCATTCTTCGTGGTTTTTTTTCCATTCTCTTCTTTACCGTTAAATTTGTCTTTGTATGTAGTTCGATAACTATGATTCTTAGGCAGAAAGTGCCTATACTGATCGAACACTTCATTTGCTAAACTCCTTGAACGACGAGATTTTATCCTAGGACCGCAAAATGGACATGCAAATTTACCCTTAGTTTGAAGACCTACAAGATATATGAATTGGTGTAGCAAATTAGCATTAAAATTTAAAATAATGCATGATATTATCAACAGAGATATAAAATATTAAGGAACAAAAGAAAGTAACAACATACCACAAAAATGTGTTAACCCGGGAGCATCATGAATTGTAAATGCAAGTATTCCATGGAATTGAAATCGTCTTTGCCCGATTGGTCTAGAAATATCATACATAGTGACGCCAGCCCATAACTTCAACAACTCATCGATAAGAGGCTCAAGATATACATTCATATCTTTAACCTGGTACTTGCCTAATTGGTCAAACATACCTGATTAATTATATTTAGCACCTATATGTCGTTATATATAAAAGACATAATTATCATGCACGAAACAAATCAATGAAATATTTACTGATCAGACTTTCAATTAAAAAAATACCTATTAATTAAATACCTGGAACAATCAATGCCAACATTGTGTGCTCTCTCTTGATCGACATCCAAGGAGGAAGGTTATTGTTTATAACAAAAACAGGCCACAGTGAGTAGGTAGAACGAAGCTCTCCAAATGGATTGACACCATCAGCTGCCAAAGAAAGTTTAACATTGCGAGGACCTTCTTTAAAAATTGGTCACTTTTCTTCGATGTATCTCAATGCAGAACCATATGCAGGCATTCGAAGAACATCGTCGCGACTTCTGTTCTTTGCATGGAAATTCATAAACTGTGCTATACTTTGACACCTGAACAACCGCTGGAAACGTGGGATTATCGGAATATAACGAAGAAATTTTTGAAGCACATTTTTTGTCACTTTATCGGTTCGATACCTACTTGTTTGACATTGTGGGCATTCATTTTCTAATGCATATTGTCCATAGTATATGATATCATCATTAGGACATGCATCAATAGCTTGATACTCCATACCAAATGCTTTCATAATGACATATATCCCTCGATATGTGCGTGGTAAAATATTTGAAGTTGGTAATAGAAAATCACCTAACAATCTACAAAATTCAAAAGAATAAATCAATGAAAACAAGATTAATCATCAATATCGCATCCAAACTTTACACATTAGATAACAATAGCAACAATATAGGAAAAAAGTCAACCCTTTCTATATATAGATATTGTGAACATGTAGACAAAAATTTAAAAAACAAATTACATACCTTAGTATCTGTGTCATACAGGTGTTTGATAATCCATTCAAAACCTTTAAGTTCAATAACAACAATATAGCGGATAAAAGATTTGTTTTTGAACCTTCATAAAGAGGTTGACGTGACTTCTCAAGTAGAGGATCAACATCATCACTATCATCCTGGTTGTCCTTATCCATTGGAGCAAATGTGTCTTGGATCAATCTATGTATCTCATCTTCCTGATTTGTGTCACTAATGTTATCTACATCCATTATATCATCAGAAATAACTACTTGATCATCTTCAATATTCTGGAACGCGACATTTTGGGGGCATTGTCTATAAATTTACAAACAACATAGAAAAATTAGTTTGTATAGAACATATAGTAAAAAAATTAAGACATTTTACTAAAATTCATGTAGACATGATGAATATTACAGTGAATATATTAAAAATTGAACCCCAAAAATAGTCTTACCAGGGGACAATATTCATAACCTCCTTCGGCGTGCCCCTTCTCCCTACAATGTCTTTCAGTTGTTTCTATTAAAAGTCTTATTTTTTGCAAGCCCCTGCAATCAAAGCAATGACAATAACATTTTCCATATCCTCTCGCATCTAATGCAACTCTAAACTGAGCAAGCTTCCTTGCATTTTCATTCATAGTGACAAATCCTTGTAGTGGTACAAGTAATTGTCTTACCTACACCATACAAAACAATAACTTGTCAATTACATTAGATATTATAAGTACATTTCTGAATATAGTATATTATAACCCAATATTTTCTATATTTATAAAGAAAAACATGAAGACTAAAGTAAATATGAATGGAAAGATGGTTATAAGTTGGTTGTGAGAAAGTGAATTAAGAATGGAAAGATGGTAAGTTAATATAATATAACGTTTAATGTGAACATTGGGAGGGAGATTGTACCCATGCAGTGGTTGGAATTTTAAATAAATATTCTTTCCATATTTTTAGGAATGCATTGTATCAAGAGCACTAAAATTAGAAGTGGTTCTGGTTGGTTACTTAAAAAAATGGTAAATGTCAAATGTTAAGGAACCAAAAATATTGGAAAATTGATAACTACTTGTATAGTTTGAAGACCTGATCATACAGTTTGACCACCAAAGAGGGTAGGTTCTTAACCAATATTGTAGAAGAAATGATTGTAATAGATCCCAAGCATTATGTATGTCAAATGTTATATAGGACCACAAACACACTAGAGATAGTACCAATTGCAAGAAAAAACAATTTCAAATATGTCTTTTTCAAAAAGCAAGTTAACATGACCTAAGCCAAAAAAACAAGTTCTTGAAAAAAATATAGCAAGTTAAATGAAAATGATAGCAAGTTCTTGAAAAAAATATTAGAAAGGCAAAAAAGCAAGTGAACATGACCTAAGCCAACTCATTACTAAACAATATTAAAATCTAACCCTTATAAAAATATAGACAAAAAGTTACACATTACTAACCTTGCAAGTTCAAAATCAGAGCTATGCAGAATATCCAAGCTCATACAATCACCCCGCAAGTCCAAAATCCGTGCTCAATATGCCGCAAGAAAAGAAAATGTGAAAATCATGGTGAGCGTGTGTAGTTTATATAGCTCGACATTCGTCCCTGTTGCCACGAAAACTGAAACGTAGATTTTTCGTCCCTATATCGACGAATGTTCGTGGAACTTTAGAAAACGTGGATATTGCTACGATTTTTCCGCCCTGACAAAAAAAGTTAAAAAATCATTTTTTGAACCCACGAATGTTGAAAACGTGGAAAATTTTCGTGGAACAACCCGCCCATATGTAGTAGTGAGTATATTCTCGACCATTATCTGTCCTGAGTGTCTTGATTTTCTTTTCTGAATGATTTTCTATCAAGGCTTTGAATTCCTTGAATTTTCCAAAGACTTCATCTTTTCCTTTCAAGAAATATATCCAAGTCTTTCTTGAATAGTCATCAATAAATGTAAGGTAGTATTCATATCCACTCAAGGATGTGGAGGGCATTGGACCACATACATCTGAATGAATCAATTCCAAAGTACTTTTAGTCTTTGTTTCACTCTTTGGAAATGGATTCTTGATATTTTTCCCTTTTACACATCCTTTGCAAGTGCCTTCATACTTTGCTCACATAAGGTAATGCTTTATAGTTAATGTGAACAAGCCTCCTGTGCCATAGCTCACTTGGGATAGTGGCTTCATGAACAAGGGATGCTTCTGAATGTCCCTTGAGTTTGTATAGTGCTCCTTCCTCTTCACCAATAACAACTGCATCCTCAATTAACTTTCCTTTGGGCCACATGAGTACTTGTCCATCTATGAATGCAACCCTATAACCTTTCTTATCTAATGCTGAGATAGAAAGTAGGTTCTTCTTCAAACCTAGTACATATAAAACTTCCTTCATCTTCATGGGGGTCCCAGAATCAAGCTTGCAGCTTGCTTCACCAAGTCCTTTGAAAGGATATTGATAGTCATCTCCTAGTGATACCTTATGTGGAGAGGTCTTCTCTTCAAGTCTTGAAAGGGTTTTCTTTTGTCCTGTCATGTGCTTTGAAGCACCACTATCAATAAGCCATGTGTCTTCTCCAGGTGTTATAGACCCAGAGAGTGCAGAGAATAGAACATACTATTTGGCTTTTTCTTCTACCTTAGCTCTTTTCCTTTGAGGTCTTTCCTCTTCTTCATCTTCACTGTCATCTTCTGCTAGATGTGCTTGATGTATTTTGTGGTGGAGACCCTTCTTCTTCTTTAAAGGACAATTTCTAGCAATGTGTCCTATTTTGTGACAAATGTAACATTGGTATGAGGAGTGATCTCTTTCTGTATTAGCTCCTCTTTTCTTTTGAAACCTTTGTGGAGGTTGAGACTGCTTGTGGCTTCCCTTCTTGAATTTGGGTTGACTTCTTCTTCTCTTGGTATGGGTAGCTAATGCTTGATTATCTTCTTTGAGTAGGGCTTCTCTATTGGCTACTCTAGCCTCTTCTTGAATGCAATCCTCCCATACAATATCAAACTTCATGCTTTCTTTTCTGGCACACATGGTTTGGATGAATGAATCCCAAGGTCTAGTGAGACCATTGAGAGCAGTCATGACTAGTTCATCTTCATCAAGGGTGTCTCCAATGGCTTCTAGTTGTTCATTGAACTGGGAGACCCTTGTAAAGTAACTTGAATAGATTCTCCTTGACTCATCTTAGTGCTCTTCAATTGAGCTCTCAAGTTCATCTTCATATTGATGTTCCTCCCTTCATACATTCTGGTTAGGGCATCATACATTTCCTTCGGAGTCTTCTTGGATGACATTTGGGGAATCAAGTGGTCTTTGATAGAATCAGCAAGAATCTATTTGCCCTAATCATATCCTTCTTGTACTTCTCTTTAGCTTCATCTTCCGCAGGTTCTGCAACCTCATCTTTGATGTATTGGGCAAGATCATTCTCTTCAAGAATGAGACCAATCCTATATTTCCATGCCCGGAAATTCTCTATACCCTCTAGCTTGTCCTCAAGCTTAGTGCTTGGGGCCATTTTATCCAGGAGGTCACCAAAAAATGAAAATTCTCAAAATACAAAACTGATCTTACCAAGAGATGTGCTTGACTGAATTGAGTTGACTGGTGTACTTGATTTCTGAAAACTTCAACTTTTCACCCTTCAAACTTGACCAACAAAATTCGGATCTGCAACAGATTTTCTGGTTTACTGGTTCACTGGTTCACTAGTGCACAGGTTCGCAGCTTTTCGAGTTCACTGGTGCACAAGTTCGCAGTTTTTTCTGGTTTACTGGTTTTTTGGTTTTCTGGTCCAAAAGTCAAACTAGGGTTTGACTTTCCCGGAGATCTACCTACTCAAAAAGTTCGATCTAGGGCTCAAAATTTCGCTTTTGAGGAAATGCATCCAGCCATGCAATCAGATTCCAAAAATTCCAACTTTTGCAGAAACCCTAATTTTCACTAGAGGAGGAGAGAGGTATTTTCACCTTGTGAAAGATGTCCCATTCAAGCTAGCTCTGATACCATTTTAAGTTTAGCATAAAATTCACAACAAGAGCATAATAAGGATCACTGAAAGAAACACAATCACAAGATAGACACGGATTTATCCTGAGAAACCCTCATTGGGGTAGAAAACCCATCAAAGCTTCCTCAATATAGATGACCAACAAATACAAAGATATAAACCCCAAACAAGAGCTCCTTCTCCTCCTTCGTAGATCTCTCTCTCTCTCCTATGTGCAATTCACAAGTGAGTGAATGAGTCAGTGAGTATGTTAAATGAGGAACACACCTCCTCTATTTATACTTTACTTCACTTGACTTTTATCCCTAACTAGGCCGACTTCTCCTAGGAGAGTCTAATAACCCCTAAACACTTAACTCGAGGCCAACCCCACTAGGGAAGTTTAATAACCTTAGTTACAACATCCTGACGGAGGAATAAACATCTCTGGATATATAATAAAGTCCCAACGGGGGAATGAAACATCTCTAAATAATAAAGTACAAATAGAATATTCTTAGAAGTTACAATATTTCAACAAAAGAAACTATAATCTTATATTGAAAAAAAAATGGTTATTTGTGTTTAACATACCATGAGTAGTAAGAATAAAAGACAATTCGGTAAAGGAAAATGAGCTCTAGAGGTTGGCTCATTGGTTCATGGGAATAAGTTTAGAGATTGAAAAAGGTTCATCTGTGAGTTGTTTGGAAGCAAATTGGAAAATTTCATTGTTGGATAGTGAGATAAGGATGGTTCCTACGTAGATTGGACCAAGAGTAAAGTAAAGGAGGATTTTCATTCTTCCAAAGAAAAAGAGGAACAAAGAAAGTGTAGAGAAGGAAGTTTTCTCATCGTACACTCATTTCCAAAAAGGGGATTTCTTCAACTCATTAAACACTTCATGATTTTTCCCAGACTAAGTGGGAAATTGTGCAATGAGAGAAAATGGAGAGAAGCACAAATTTTCTTCGTGCACTCTTATTAAGCCGAAAATTGATTTGAAGGAAGAGTTCAATTTTTGGAGCCACTGATTATATTCAAGAGAGTAGAAAGTTGCACTGGGAAGTAGTTCAATGTTGCATTTGGAGGCTACAAAAACAACCTTCTTGCAAAGAAAAACATCTAGTTTCTAGGTACCATGTACAAACAAGTTTTTCCAAAATTGAAGTTATTGCTAGAGCCCAAGTTCTAGGACAAAGGATAAGAGCCCAAGTTCCAAGACAAAGGATAAGACAAAATTGTTATCATGGCATCTAATCACAATAAAGCTAAAGTGGTGAGTCCTCTAGAAGAAGAACCAAAGAAGCCATTTAATTATGCTTGGTCGTAATCTAGAGAAAACCGGAATCTATGCGGTACATTGTATTTGCTTGGTTGAGTGTATTGAGATTATATTAAGGGTATTACTCTTTCCTTGGCCCTAGGTCATTTACAAGGGAATAGCACAATTTTGGTTGAGCTTGATTTGTAATCTACTATTGCATAAGATTCACTGGAGCCAAGTGAGCTTCCCACTTGATGTTGGTTTTCCCATTTGGGTTTCTCAAGGAAAACCTTTGTATTCTATATTATGTGATTGTGTGAGTTTGCTATGCTGAATTCATTGTATCTTTAATAGTAAAATTTGAAGATAGAATTTACACATTCATGAGGCAATTACACAACCTAAATATGTGATAATAGAGAGGAATGATTTGTTCGAAATAGAGCACAAGAAGATAAAATAAACCAACACATTAATAACATTTTAATCCGCATTTAAAAAAATGAGACGCATTTATGTTGGCGAACCACATTGACCATAGGTTGGGTGATTAAGGATCGATTTTGATGGTTAATACAACACATGATTTTTTAGAGTCTAATTTTGTGTTCTCTTGTGAAATATATATCTGATTTTCTTCCTTCACGTGCTCATATGACATAAGGTTCTTACATTAGTTGGTCTAGCTTTTAAGTTATTGCCATTGAACAAATTTGAAGCATTCAAGGATGAAATGTACTCAAACCACTTTGTCTTTTGCAGAAAAGGAAAATTTAACTCCTCAATGAAAAGAAAGAATCACTTCATTAATTTATAATTATTTCCTCTAAATTGACCACCTACAAAATAGAAGTCAAAATTGGAAGTTAAAGGAAGAAATTGAAACACCGCTAAATTTTAAGTTATAGTGGGGAGTGTCCCTAATTGAGCAATCATGTTTTTTCTATCATGTAATGAAAATTTTCCAACTTCTATATGTTATTAATGGGTTTGTCTAACAAATACTACATGTTAAAAACCATTAGCCAACATTATCAATGCTAATTTTTTAAGACTGCATTATTTTACTTATTTTAGACAATGTAGGCCACATAAGGGAACGTAAAACCTTTTCTCTCTTCAATTACAAGTGCACTGAAGTTCATTTTGTCTTTTGCATTACCATTAAGCAGTAGCATGTTTATTTGTTGATGGAAAACAAATTATTCAACTGTCAAAGGATAATAACACATCATTAACTCAGGCATGCCTAAAAAGCTTCATGCTAAGCCAATGGAAATACACAAGCACCAGAAGAACAGGAATTGTCAATGGGATCAACAAGCAATAATACCTGCACAAAAGTCATTCAGAAGGTGTTAGGAATCATTTCTTTATCCATGAAAAAATATAGTTTTTTCACTAGTACATTATGAAGTGTTATTGTTGGCATCATTCAAAGAAAAAATAACACATAATTTGATGTGAAGATTGTCTCAAACAATATCAAGAACTAAATGAAGAAACCACAACTCCTAACTACCAAATCTTATTAGTGAATTCAAGGCTATCTCATGAAAATGTAAGGTAAGTGGGCTTAAAAGGTAGATTTTTGTCATCATCTATGATGTAACATGCATGGAGGATATGGAAGAGTTAGGCAATGCATTCATTCCAAAATGGTATACCTTAACTAACCAATTGCTCACATTCTAGAAAAAAAAAGTCAATTGCAATGGTAAAGACAAGAAAAATGAGTTTTTTTGTATAATAACGTGAATTAGGCAATGTAATCTGAAAGTAGCTTTGGTTGCAAACTTACGCTCACCATACAAATTGTGTTATGTGGCTTTTGTGGCTAGCTAAGATTCTCACATATCTCAACTTATTCAAAAGAGGTTGATTTCGATATTTTTCATGGATTATCTCTGTTATGGCCCAAATCGGCACTTCTCTGTCCCTGGCGACACTTGCATGTCAATGTTCTCATGATGACACTTTCATTACGACAATTCATGAAGCTATTATTGTTCACATAAAAAGACATTATGGATGGAAGAGCCCTAATTTGGTGCTTAGTAGTATGATCTTAACTTATTCAATGATTATTCAGCAATTATGGAACTTGTAACTACATTTGGAGTCCAAAACACCTATAAAAAGCCCTAAAATTACTTTTTTCCCCATGTGCAGGTTTCCTTTGTCCCACCCACGTGTAATGTGCAGGTTTCTTTTGTTCCACATGTGTGTGGCTTTAAAAATGCCAAAAAAAATATAAAAAATTTGAAATTGGGGCAGTTTGCGTGGTTTAGGAAACTTCCTTCTCGATTACACCTGCTCCCTCCTCGAATCTAACCATCTCCTTCTCCTATAAAAGAAAGCAAGATTGGCCATGAAAAGGACTCTTAGCCCAAGTATTGTTATGTTGGAGAAATCCTATCCATCTACTCTCTTGGATCTTAAAACCCTAATTGATTAAAACCATCATTTTTCACTTTTTCTTAGATCTACTTGGATCTACCTTGTCTTTGGGAAAAATATTGAAAACCCACCTCTATAGTATCCACGGCAATTCGGATCTATAGTTTGGTGTAGTTTGGTGTGGATTGGCCTTCATTTGACACATTTTGCAAGGCACTTAGCCTTCCTTGGGTGAGGTCGCACTCCTTGGTTGGGTGAGTTTTACTAATTCCAAGACTTGGGTAGGTGAGATCACACTTGATTTGCACTCCTCTCACTTGATAACCTACCCTTCGTGCTTCATCTCTTTGATTTTTGCCTTGTGGACCCCATTCCTCATTTTGAGGGTTGTACCCCACTTGGGTCATTGGGTGATGCACTTTCAACCTTAGATCTATGGAGATCTAGCTTCTCTTTGGGCATGCCATCCTAAACCCACTTTGATAATTGCCCTAACTACCCGGATTTACATTTTGGCATAATTTGGACTTCATTTGCCCCTCCATCTAAAGGGACTAGTCTCCTTGGGTCAATTCGCACTCCTTGGCGATTGTGTCATGTGTTAGATCCCATATGTGGGTGTTGCCTAATTCAACTTGGATCCATAGATCCACATCATCAAACACCCCTTAGTGCCATTCCACCCCTAACTTCACCTTGTGGGTCCCATTTGGGTCATTTCCATACATTAAGGAAGTGGGTCCCACTTGTGTATTTCATGGTACTAGATCTATCTCTTTGATCTCCCTACGTGGCCTAACTCATTCATTGGTTGAAACACTTTTCATATCTCAAGCCTCTTAAACCACACTTAAACTCTTGGGCTCACCTAAGCTTGCATTGGTTTCTGTAACTCAACTTTAACATCTCCCTAGGAACCTTTGCTTTGGCTAATCTTCTTTGATTGGTTATGGGGTCTCCCCCTTGATCTTGTCTTGTCTAGATCTAAAGTGAAGAGTGCCTCGGTCGTCGTGACTCCCAGCTTGCATTAGGAACCGTGGCATCTCTTGGGTCACCTCTTTAGTTGTCCATCTCCTCTACCATCCCGGATGGGATATCTTTAGGGACAACTACAAGTTGTGTGATAACAACTACCATTCTAAAAAGAAATATTCATAACTTCATGTTCTTGGCTACCCTCATCTTCATCATCGTCTCTCAAGGGTTGCTTTATGAAATCATTCATCTCAAAACCAAAAAAATTGGATCATGAAATTCAAAATTTTGAGAAGACAACATACTTATCAAACCCTTGTCTCTAGGAGAGGATGAAGTGGAGGTCTGAGTGCCTTCATCTGACTTTTCATCTTCTTCATGGGAAGATGCAACAAGATCTTCAACGATCTCTTCCTTTGAATCTAAAAAATCTTCTTTGTGTGAATCATTTCCAAGCATTCCTTGGTCAACCCCACCATAATTTTTCTTGATATACTCAATCAAGGATGTCAAATCTTCACTCTTGTCTCTGATTTCAGCCAAGAGATTATCCATAGGGATTCTATCACATTCAAGCATAAGGTATCAGATGATACTTTCTTTATCTTGGCAAGCATCAACTAGATCCTCAACCCTTTCTTCTTCTTCATGGATAGGGTCCCATTGCTTGTGAAATGCTTGGATCAAACCTACAAAAAATGATATTTCCCCTTTCCTCAAATCTCTAAACAAATCCCTTGCATCTCTTTCTAAACTGACAAAACAATCTCATCATAACATCTTCATGTTCTATATTAACCTTTGAAATATGATCCATAAAAGATGCAACATGGTGTGCCACTAGATGAATGTCACCGTGAAACTTTGGAATATGTTTTGTCCATTTTGGAGGGACCTCATTTGGTTAGCCAAGAATGCCCAAAAAATTTAAAGGGGCATAAACTCTAGCATGCATCTTTTCTAAGAATGGTGCCATAAGTATTTCCAAATTTTCAAAATGAAATGGTGATATGAAATTTAAAAATAATATTGCATTCTCTGGGGATGTTATTGATTCCTATATTACAGTAGTAGATTAAGCTTCTTTTGTTGGCTGGTATTTAAATTTGCTAATTGATTAAAACCTTCATTTTTCACTTTTTCTTAGATCTACTTGGATCTAGCTTGTCTTTGGGAAAAATATTGAAAACCCACCTCTATAGTATCCACGGCAATTCGGATCTATAGTTTGGTGTGGATTGGCCTTCATTTGACACATTTTTCAAGGCACTTAGCCTTCCTTGGGTGAGGTCGCACTCCTTGGTTGGGTGAGTTTTGCTAATTCCAAGACTTGGGTAGGTGAGATCCCACTTGATTTGCACTCCTCACTTGATAACCTACCCTTCATGCTTCATCTCTTTGATTTTTGCCTTGTGGACCCCATTCCTCATTTTGAGGGTTGTGCCCCACTTAGGTCATTGGGTGATGCACTTCCAACCTTAGATCTATGGAGATCTAGCTTCTCTTTGGGCATGCCATCCTAAACCCACTTTGATTATTGCATTAACTACCCGGATCTACATTTTGGCATAATTTGGACTTCATTTGCCCCTCCATCTAAAGGCACTAGTCTCCTTCGGTCAATTCGCACTCCTTGGGGATTGTGTCATGTGCTAGATCCCATATGTGGGTGTTGACTAATCCAACTCGGATCCATAGATCCACATCATCAAACACCCCTTAGTGCCATTCCACCCCTAACTTCACCTTGTGGGTCCCATTTGGGTCATTTCCATACTTTAAGGAAGTGGATCCCACTTGTGTATTCATCGTACTAGATCTATCTCTTTGATCTCCCTAGGTGGCCTAACTCATTCATTGGTTGAAACGCTTTTCATATCTCAAGCATCTTCAACCACACTTAAACTCTTGGGCTCACCTAAGCTTGCATTGGTTTCTGTAACTCAACTTTCACACCTCCCTAGGAACCTTTGCTTTGGCTAATCTTCTTTGATTCGTTATAGGGTCTCCCCCTTGATCTTGTCTTGTCTAGATCTAAAGTGAAGAGTGCCTCGGTCGTCGTGACTCCCAACTTGCATTGGGAACCGTGGCATCTCTTGGGTCACCTCTTTAGTTGTCCATCTTCTCTACCATCCTGGATGGGATATCTTTAGGGACAACTACAAGTTGTGTGATAACAACTACCATTCTAAAACGAAATATTTATAACTTCATGTTCTTGGCTACCCTCATCTTCATCATCGTCTCTCAAGGGTTGTTTATGAAATCATTCATCTCAAAACCATAAAAAACTGGATCATGAAATTCAAAATTTTGAGAAGACAACATACTTATCAAACCCTTGCCTCTAGGAGAGGATGAAGTGGAAGTCTGAGTGCCTTCATCTGACTTTTCATCTTCTTCATGGGAAGATGCAACAAGATCTTCAATGGTCTCTTCCTTTGAATCTAAAAAATATTCTCTGTGTGAATCATTTCCAAGCATTCCTTGGTCAACCCCACCATAATTTTTCTTGATATACTCAATCAAGGATGTCAAATCTTCATTCTTGTCTCTTATTTCAGCCAAGAGAGTATCCATAGGGATTTTATCACATTCAAGCATAAGGTATCATATGATACTTTCTTTGTCTTGGCAAGCATCAACTAGATCCTCAACCCTTTCTTCTTCTTCATGGATAGGGTCCCATTGCTTGTGAAATGCTTGGATCAAATCTACAAAAAATGATATTTCCCCTTTCCTCAAATCTCTAAACCAATCCCTTGCATCTCTTTCTAAACTGACAAACCAATCTCATCATAACATCTTCATGTTCTATATTAACCTTTGAAATATGATCCATAAAAGATGCAACATGGTGTGCCACTAGATGAATGTCACCGTGAAACTTTGGAATATATTTTGTCCATTTTGGAGGGACCTCATTTGGTTAACCAGGAATGCCCAAAAAAATTAAAGGGGCATAAACACTAGCATGCATCTTTTCTAACAATGGTGCCATAAGTATTTCCAAATTTTCAAAATGAAATGGTGATATGAAATTTGAAAATAATATTGCATTCTTTAGGGATGTTATTGATTGCTATATTACAGCAGTAGATTAAGCTTCTTTTGTTGGTTGGTATTTAAATTTGCTAATTGATTAAAACCTTCATTTTTCACTTTTTCTTAGATCTACTTGGATCTAGCTTGTCTTTGGGAAAAATATTGAAAACCCACCTCTATAGTATCCACGGCAATTCGGATCTATAGTTTGGTGTGGATTGGCCTTCATTTGACACATTTTTCAAGGCACTTAACCTTCCTTGGGTGAGGTCGCACTCCTTGGTTGGGTGAGTTTTGCTAATTCCAAGATTTGGGTAGGTGAGATCCCACTTGATTTGCACTCCTCACTTGATAACCTACCCTTCATGCTTCATCTCTTTGATTTTTTCCTTGTGGACCCCATTCCTCATTTTGACGGTTGTGCCCCACTTGGGTCATTGGGTGATGCACTTTCAACCTTAGATCTATGGAGATCTAGCTTCTCTTTGGGCATGCCATCCTAAACCCACTTTGATAATTGCCTTAACTACCCGGATCTACATTTTGGCATAATTTGGACTTAATTTGCCCCTCCATCTAAAGGGACTAGTCTCCTTGGGTCAATTCGCACTCCTTGGGGATTGTGTCATGTGATAGATCCCATAAGTGGGTGTTGCCTAATCCAACTTGGATCCATAGATCCACATCATCAAACACCCCTTAGTGCCATTCCACCCCTAACTTCACCTTGTGGGTCCCATTTGGGTCATTTCCATACATTAAGGAAGTGGGTCCCACTTGTGTATTTCATGGTACTAGATCTATCTCTTTGATCTCCCTAGGTGGCCTAACTCATTCATTGGTTGAAACACTTTTAATATCTCGAGCCTCTTCAACCATACTTAAACTCTTGGGCTCACCTAAGCTTGCATTGGTTTATGTAACTCAACTTTCACATCTCCCTAGGAACCTTTGCTTTGGCTAATCTTCTTTGATTCGTTATAGGGTCTCCCCCTTGATCTTGTCTTGTCTAGATCCAAAGTGAAGAGTGCCTCGATCGTCATGACTCCCAGCTTGCATTGGGAACCGTGGTATCTCTTGGGTCACCTCTTTAGTTGTCCATCTCCTCTACCATCCCGGATGGGATATCTTTAAGGACAACTACAAGTTGTGTGATAACAACTACCATTCTAAAAAGAAATGTTCATAACTTCATGTTCTTGGCTACCCTCATCTTCATCATCGTCTCTCAAGGGTTGCTTTATGAAATCATTCATCTCAAAACCATAAAAAACTGGATCATGAAATTCAAAATTTTGAGAAGACAACATACTTATCAAACCCTTGTCTCTAGGAGAGGATGAAGTGGAAGTCTGAGTGCCTTCATCTGACTTTTCATCTTCTTCATGGGAAGATGCAACAAGATCTTCAATGGTCTCTTCCTTTCAATCTAAAAAATCTTCTTTGTGTGAATTATTTCCAAGCATTCCTTGGTCAACCCCACCATAATTTTTCTTGATATACTCAATCAAGGATGTCAAATCTTCACTCTTGTCTCTGATTTCAGCGAAGAGAGTATCCATAGGGATTCTATCACATTCAATCATAAGGTATCAGATGATACTTTCTTTATCTTGGAAAGCATCAACTAGATCCTCAACCCTTTCTTCTTCTTCATGGATAGGGTCCCATTGCTTGTGAAATGCTTGGATCAAACCTACAAAAAATGATATTTCCCCTTTCCTCAAATCTCTAAACCAATCCCTTGCATCTCTTTCTAAACTGACAAAACAATCTCATCATAACATCTTCATGTTCTATATAAACCTTTGAAATATGATCCATAAAATATGCAACATGGTGTGCCACTAGATGAATGTCGCCGTGAAACTTTGGAATATGTTTTGTCCAATTTGGAGGGACCTCATTTGGTTAGCCATGAATGCCCAAAACATTTAAAGGGGCATAAACTCTAGCATGCATCTTTTCTAAGACTGGTGCCATAAGTATTTCCAAATTTTCAAAATGAAATGGTGATATGAAATTTGAAAATAATATTGCATTCTCTAGGGATGTTATTGATTGCTATATTACAGCAGTAGCTTAAGCTTCTTTTGTTGGCTTGTATTTAAATTTTCTAATTGATTAAAACCTTCGTTTTTCACTTTTTCTTAGATCTACTTTGATCTAGCTTGTCTTTGGGAAAAATATTGAAAACCCACCTCTATAGTATCCACGGCAATTCGGATCTATAGTTTGGTGTGGATTGGCCTTCAGTTGAAACATTTTTCAAGGCACTTAGCCTTCCTTGCGTGAGGTCGCACTCCTTGGTTGGGTAAGTTTTGCTAATTCCAAGACCTTCTTAGGTGAGATCCCACTTGATTTGCACTCCTCTCACTTGATAACCTACCCTTCGTGCTTCAGCTCTTTGATTTTTGCCTTGTGGACCCCATTCCTCATTTTGAGGGTTGTACCCCACTTGGGTCATTGGGTGATGCACTTTCAACCTTAGATCTATGGAGATCTAGCTTCTCTTTGGGCATGCCATCCTAAACCCACTTTGATAATTGCCTTAACTACTCGGATCTACATTTTGGCATAATTTGGACTTCATTTTCCCCTCCATCTAAAGGCACTAGTCTCCTTGGGTCAATTCGCACTCCTTGGGGATTGTGTCGTGTGCTAGATCCCATATGTGGGTGTTCCCTAATCCAACTTGGATCCATAGATCCACATCATCAAACACCCCTTAGTGCCATTCCACCCCTAACTTCACCTTGTGGGTCCCATTTGGGTCATTTCCATACTTTAAGGAAGTGGGTCCCACTTGTGTATTTCATGGTACTAGATCTATCTCTTTGATCTCCCTAGGTGGCCTAACTCATTCATTGGTTGAAACACTTTTCATATCTCAAGCCTCTTCAACCACACTTAAACTCTTGGGCTCACCTAAGCTTGCATTGGTTTCTGTAACTAAACTTTCACATCTCCCTAGGAACCTTTGCTTTGGCTAATCTTCTTTGATTGGTTATAGGGTCTCCCCCTTGATCTTGTCTTGTCTAGATCTAAAGTGAAGGGTGCCTCGGTCGTCGTGACTCCCAACTTGCATTAGGAACTGTGGCATCTCTTGGGTCACCTCTTTAGTTGTCCATCTCCTCTACCATCCCGGATGGGATATCTTTAGGGACAACTACAAGTTGTGTGATAACAACTACCATTCTAAAAAGAAATGTTCATAACTTCATGTTCTTGGCTACCCTCATCTTCATCATCGTCTCTCAAGGGTTGCCTTATGAAATCATTCATCGCAAAACCATAAAAAAACTGGATCATGAAATTCAAAATTTTGAGAAGACAACGTACTTATCAAACCCTTGTCTCTAGGAGAGGATGAAGTGGAAATCTGAGTGCCTTCATCTAACTTTTCATCTTCTTCATCGGAAGATGCAACAAGATCTTCAATGGTCTCTTCCTTTGAATCTGAAAAATCTTCTTTGTGTGAATCATTTCCAAGCATTCCTTGGTCAACCCCATCATAATTTTTCTTGATATACTCAATCAAGGATGTCAAATCTTCACTCTTGTCTCTGATTTCAGCCAAGAGAGTATCCATAGGGATTCTATCACATTCAAGCATAAGGTATCAGATGATACTTTCTTTATCTTGGCAAGCATCAACTAGATCCTCAACCCTTTCTTCTTCTTCATGGATAGGGTCCCATTGCTTGTGAAATGCTTGAATCAAACCTACAAAAAATGATATTTCCCCTTTCCTCAAGTCGCTAAACCAATCCCTTTCATCTCTTTCTAAACTGACAAAACATTCTCATCATAACATATTCATGTTCTATATTAACCTTTGAAATATGATCCATAAAAGATGCAACATGGTGTGCCACTAGATGAATGTCCCCGTGAAACTTTGGAATATGTTTTGTCCATTTTGGAGGGACCTCATTTGGTTAGCCAGGAATGCCCAAAAAATTTGAAGGGGCATAAACTCTAGCATACATCTTTTCTAAGAATGGTGCCATAAGTATTTCCAAATTTTCAAAATGAAAATGTGATATGAAATTTGAAAATAATATTGCATTCTCTGGGCTGTTAATGATTGCTATATTACAGCAGTAGATTAGCTTCTTTTGTTGGCTGGTATTTAAATTTGCTGCTGCTATATTATAGCTAAAGACGTACATGCACTTGACGCTTACCCTCTTAAAAGCATTTATTGATATATCAGTGCATGTGCTAACTCGTTTGACCCCATCAAGGCATTGGTAAATGGGTCATCTTTATAAGAGGTTGTTGAGAAGAATATCTCATGTTTGGAGTATTGTTTCAATCATCTTGCAGGGATACCCACCTTGGCTACAAAGAGCATAGTCTAAAGCGAGGAGAAGGGTGTTGTTGTAACATTGGGCATTCTTCCTTTTAGCACATGTATAAATTTTCGGAAAAAAATTATAATTTGGCAAAAATTGGTTTTTACAGGGTTGTTGTGTTTTGGGGATTAGGTGCACTGTTCCTCAAAGGTCAAGATCTTCAAGCTCTTTTGGGAAAAATATTTATAATTTTGGCAAATAAAAAACTTGGTGTTTATGTTAGGATATTCCTATACTCCATCCTAGTCCTACTAGCTTTCCAGTCATTTTCATTTTCAGTCATGCATGCAAAACTAGGGTTTGCATGCAATTAGGGTTTGCATGCATTTTGCATGCATTCTAGGTCATCAGTCCTAGCACCTAGTCCTCAGCAAACTAGCCCCCGGAGCTTCTTTCAGATCATTTCTAGGCCTCCCAGTGACTAATGCGCCCTCCTTTGCTCCACTTCATGACAAGGGCACCTTCTTCACCTACCAGTCCAGTTATATTCAGTTATATTGAGTTATCTTCAGTTATTTCCTTGATTTAAGGATTAACTGACTCTTTACTGAGTTTATCACTCTGTTGGACCTCCAGTGAGACTAGATTGACCATTCTGACTCCAGTTAGAACCTATGGCGCCCTCCACTAAGCCTCCTTCACTATATTAGTGCTTCCATGTGCCAATTACACCAACCACATTCAGTTAGACTCAGTTTGACTCCCGGTTGACCATTACTTGTGCATTGATGACTTCACTGATGAGAAGGTCGACTCCTAGTTAAGCATTGATGACTCTCCACTGATTATGGATCTGTGCATGAAGGCTAATTCGAATTCCTCCTAGTGAATTCGAATCCTCATACTCAGCATTGTATATTTACCTGTTTACTATTCAGTTTAATGTAACATGTGTAATTATTCTGCCTCAATCAGAGTTTCTTTGGATCTAAGTTCTATTGCTTGTCTCTTCTTCTATTATTCCTAAATTCTTTCATTGTGAGGTTTACATCATCTCTTTGGATCTTATGTGGGCAATTTCACATGGTATCAGAGCCATTTGAGAGTTTATTCTACCTCCATTCTTGAGAGTTTTTTGCAAGTATTTCGAAGTTCCAGCAGTTGTAGCAGCAGATTCAGCAGTTTCTTTTTGCACTTGTTCTAGCAGTCAAGATGAGCAGTTCGAATGCTTCTCCTTCTTCTCCTTTGATCCTCACTCCATTCAACTACTTCGAATGGAAGGATAGGATTATATTTCACTTGTATCACAAGAGTCTAAATCGAATAGTATTTGAAAAAGATGATATTCCTCATCATGCTGTTGAAAGAACCAAGCATCTAAATAAAATGGATGAGGTTTTGGGATTCATATGCCTCCATATGTCAGAAGATCTACTGTTTCATGTTGAAGGAGTTAAGTCTCCCAATGAGTTATGGACAAAATTGGGGAATCTGTTTGGAAAACAAGATGGGATGAGAGGCTACACTCTTGAAAATGAATTGGCTTCTCTGCAACCTAGCAATTTCGAGAGCATTCAAACATTCATCTCAAAATTTCAGAGTTTGGTTACTCAATGCAAGCACTGTGGCATCACCAAAAGTGATGAACAATTAGTGCTCTCCATTTTGAGCAGACTTGGATCTCAATTTTCTGTTTTTGTCTCTACTTTCCATTCTGGGCGAATGTCAATCCCTGGACGGAAGTTTCCTACCTTGGAAAAATTTACTACCGCTCTCATTCAAGAAGAGGACAAATTGATTCAAATGGGTGCCATCAAAACCTCCAGAGATCTAGCTCTTTTAGATGGTGAATCAAGTGGAGCGAATGCAAAAGGAGGACAAAAGGGCAAAAGCAAGAAACCTTCAAGATCCAAGAATGACAAACAAAAGAGACCTAATTGCACTTACTGCAAGAGAGGAAATCATCCTAAGCATGCCTGCATGCACAAGAAGATTGATCTTCTAACCAAACTTCTTGAACAAAACCAAATTATTGTTCCAAAAGAAGCAAAGATGACTGATTATGGAAGTGGATCTGATGATTGCCATGCATTGATGGCTGGCTTTTCAAAGACAAAAGCCCTCCTCATAGATTCTGGAGCCTCCAACCACATGATTGCACAAGAAGACTCATCCTCCTTGAATCTTCAAGATGGGCCTACCATTCACATGGGAGACAACTCTCAGATTTCTGCCAAAGGTTTGGGTACAATTCATATGGAGCATGGTAAGTTCAAAAATGTCTTGTGTGTTCCTTCTCTTACAGCTAATTTGTTGTCAGTATATCAAATGACTCATACAGGATCTCCAAAACAAGTAATTTTTGGTCCAAACACAGTAGAGATTACAGAAATCTCCACTGGAAAGGTTATAGCGAATGGGATTGCTAATCATGCCTCAAAGGCATATGAGTTCTCACACTTCATGCCTTTCGCTCCAACTATTCCTTCAGATTCTGATGAAGATCACAGTGACTCCTCTTCTAGTGAAGAAGAAGATCAAAATTTTGATGTTGAGATCATGGTTCAAGAAGATTCAGAACCAACACCTATTCTCAGTCCAGATTCAAGAGAAATATGTTCTCACACAATCCTTGCTACTACTGAGAACACAGTTGATGATTTATTTGCTTACAGAACTACTAGACTCCAGCATCATGCCAACCTTGCATTATGCCATCCATCTCTACATGAGAGATGCAGTATGATGATGGGGTTCTCTCTTCCATCTTTTGGGAAGACTACTCATGTTCCATTCGCTCCAGATACAGAAAAAGTTCCTGAAAGACTTGCTTCATCCTCCACACAGTGCGAGACCTTCCTACATGGGATCAGCTTGTCAAGTCTTTTGCAAAAGTTTTCACTGATGAAAGCTTCCTTCTTTTCTGCATGATGGTTCTTTGAGTTACTTACTGTTCTTTTGAGGGGGGGTATTTTTCCCACGAGGTTTTCCCCATTTCCTCAGTTTATGGACAGTTATGTATTTTATTATCATTCGATTTATTGTATGGGTGACCTTTGGTCCTAGTTACCAGGGCCCAGGATGGATTAAGGGGGAGTGTTAGGATATTTCTATACTCCATCCTAGTCCTACTAACTTTCCAGTCATTTTCATTTTCAGTCATGCATGCAAAACTAGGGTTTGCATGCATTCTAGGTCATCAGTCCCAGCACCTAGTCCTCAGCAAACTAGCCCCCGGAGCTTCTTTCAGATCATTTCTAGGCCTCCCAATGACTAATGCGCCCTCCTTTGCTCCACTGCATGACAAGGGCACCTTCTTCACCTACTAGTCCAGTTATATTCAGTTATATTGAGTTATCTTCAGTTATTTCCTTGATTTAAGGATTAACTGACTCTTTACTGAGTTTATCACTCTGTTGAACCTCCAGTGAGACTAGATTGACCATTCTGACTCCAGTTAGAACCTATGGCGCCCTCCACTGAGCCTCCTTCACTATATTAGTGCTTCCATGTGCCAGTTACACCAACCACATTCAGTTAGACTCAGTTTGACTCCCAGTTGACCATTACTTGTGCATTGATGACTTCACTGATGAGAAGGTCGACTCCTAGTTAGGCATTGATGACTCTCCACTGATTATGGATCTGTGCATGAAGGCTAATTCGAATTCCTCCTAGTGAATTCGAATCCTCATACTCAGCATTGTATATTTACATGTTTACTATTCAATTTAATGTAACATGTGTAATTATTCTGCCTCAATCAGAGTTTCTTTGGATCTAAGTTCTATTGCTTGTCTCTTCTTCTATTATTCCTAAATTCTTTCATTGTGAGGTTTACATCATCTCTTTGGATCTTATGTGGGCAATTTCACAGTTTAAAGCTACGAATACTCTCGGGCTTATTAGCAGGGTGAAAACACTGTTTTGTAAAATATATTGGGCCTGAGGCGCAATCTCCAAATCCACGAGTTAAGCGCCAATGAGGAGTAGAAACCCATGAAGAAGAGCAATATGGGTATATTAGTATATTACACATCAAACAGGCATGCAAGCCAAGATGTATATAAACACCGTGAAACTTTTCCACCCAACCAATGTGGGATATATCCCATATCCACAAAGCAAAACAAGTGCTCAATTACTCAAGCACTACAGGTGTCATGATTTGAATTTCAAAATAGGCACATGTCAAAAGCTTTAGAAGATATCAAAGAGACGAGGTAGGTGATCCCAGGTGTCGAGGAGCATAAAATGTTAATGCCAAAGTTCACAGCCAGGCATTCATAAGACAGTTTTGATCACCATAAAAAAAAGGTTCAAAAAGTAATAGCCAAGTGTTTCAAGTGTGATTACAGTCTTCAGCAGATCTGCAGCGTCTATAGTGTAAAATCAACGATACAGTTTTACAGTCTTCTCAGTTTCAAGTGTGATTACAGTCTTCTGCAGTTTTGCAGCACCGATACACTAAAAACAGGGGAAATTGCTGCAAAAGTTCTGGAAACTTACAGAAAATTCTGGGATTTCCCTGCTTTAGTCATTAACTTTGGGCGCAGATTCCGAGCAAATGATGATTGATCTCAACAAAGTGAAAGAGGTTTTTCTCAAGCACGGGTTCATCTACAAAAACCTCTCGCAGTTTTTACCCAGGTGTCAAGGTTTGGGAGATTCGAAGGAATCTCTGAACCCTATTTTTCAGTAATTCGCCAGATTTATTTTTCTTAAAAAATGTCTAGTCATCAGTTGATGAGCCACCTCATCATTTCGACTTGGGGATGAGATATTATCTCCTCCTTGACAATTAGAAACAAAACGCTAAAGGATAGGAGGTGGATGTAGGTGACATCATTTTTTTAACTACTTGCTATTTTAAGAAAAAACTGATGCAACCGAATCCCTAAAGTCTTGATGTAATGATATTCTATATATTACAATTTTGGGGGAAGAAGTAGGGGTTCGAATTCTGAGAGGAAAGACATCATTGTGCTTGTACTATTTTCTGAAGTTAATTGAAGTTTATCAATAAAGAAGTACAGAGCATTTCAAAGCAGAGATTCATGTGCCAGTGTGTTCAAGTTTGTGTTTACCTTATTGAATGTTTTCTCTTTTCTCAAGTTTTCCAGTTGAATGTATGATCTTCAGTATTTAATTGAAAGTAAATGAATCAGAATTCATCTTTGATGCTCTGAGATCATAACAGTTGAATACTTTCACCATTTCCTCTAAAATTAACACAAAATCCATCCATATTAGATGTTTTGTGTTAGTGGACTGTTTATCCTCACATCCTCCACCATACTACAACGAATTTAATAACTTGAAAGCATTGTCTATCATGCCTCTGTTATCTGATTTGTTCTAACACCAGCTATTGATCACTTAATTAATAGTGCAGCTCTTGCAGCTCTCGACTCCATGCCAAATGGTTTTTTTCACTTAAACCTACCAATTACATCATAAACCCTATCCACATTTAAAGATCTGGCCACTGTGTTTTATCATATGAGGTGTTGTTGAGGTGACATTGGACAACAGACTTGTAGAGGGAGGCCCCTCTGGTTGGAAAGGCCAGTTTCCAGCTAAAAGATTGGTTTGAGATTACCTTGGAGATTTACTTCTACAGCCAAAGGAAATTTCTAAGTGATAACACTTGCCATCTGTGCTTAACCTAATTAGCAACAGGATTCAAGTCTTCATCAAGGGTGCTAATTTGAGCAGTAAAAGGCAATCATGTAAAGATTAAGTTGCAGGGAAGATGGTAACCAAACACTAACATTAAATAAACATGGATAGTAATCCCCTTGTCATATCCCAATGTGTGTTTGATGGAATTTTAATTTTATTTTCTTAATGTTCAAAAATTGCACATCTCTCTCTCTCTCTCTCTCTCTCTCTCTCTCTCTCTATATATATATATATACAATGGGGAATATAAAATTGTACATCTCTCCCTCTCTCTCTTTCTCTCTCTCTTGATATATATATATATATATATATATATAATGGGGAATGGAAAGAGTTGTGGAACTCTTTTATTTCAGAAGTAAAGAATGGACATGTTTGACTGGGGAGAACCAGACTCCCTAGCTTGGTCCAATAAGAAGGCTTCAGGGATTTATAGTGCTTGGCCAGGATATAAGACCTTCCTTTCAGGAGAGAGTCAGGTGGAAAAATTATGGTGGCAGAAATTCTGGCATATCAAAGATCAAAAAATACTAGAATCTTTCTATGGTTGGCTCTCAGGAATAGGGCCTGACCTGGGAATTGCTTCCAAAGAAAGGTAAACAGGGTCCAAATATGTTCATTCTATGCAGAAAGGATGTTGAAACTATTTCCGATTTAGTGATTAGCTATCCTTATGCTCAACAAATTTGTAGAGATTCAGAATAGATAGCAGGCATATCAAATGTTTGGAATAAGTCAACTGTTGAGCAGTGTCTCAGGGCTTTGTTTGAGAAGAAAGAAATGAAAGATTTTTGGGGGTTAGGGTATTGTCTTATGGGACCTATTGTTGGCTAGAAATGCCCATTTATTCGAAGATAGGCAGGTTCCAACATTTCAGGTGTTCTCACAGGTCTGTGCCATCTTTCAGTGGGTCAAAAGATGTCAAGGAGAGGGTGCTTAGACAGATTGTTAAACTTTTGATTGATAAGTCATGTGCATGGGGATTCTTTGGTGGGGCCAAGCAGGGTTTATCTAACAGCTGTGGAGCAGTAAGCATTCTTTTCTTTTCTGAAAGCAATCACAGTCAGTTTAAAGTTGGATTGGGACCACGGTCAAATAATTTTGCTGAGTTGTTAACCCTCAGGTGTTTGCTTAAGTTTGTCTTAGAGAAAGGCATATCTCAGGTTCAACTATTTGTTGATCCATTATTGGTCATTAATTGGATGTTGAACAAATGAATGATTCAAAATGTAGTCTTGAGACCTTTGGTAGCCCAGTTGAGCATGGTTGCTGCTAGGTTTGAGAAGATCTCCTTTTCACATGTCCATACAGAAATAAACATTGAAGCAAATAGTTTATCTAAGGAAGCCTTACAGGTTGAAGTTGGAAGCATTCTACTGAAAGAATCTGTGAATGGAAATGTGTCTACTTTTGTTTCCTTTCTCTGATGAAAGTGATCTACTTTAGTTTGCTAAGTCAGTTTATATCTTATTTCATAGGTTTATGTAATTAGAGTATGTCGTAATCTTTTTTTGACAAGGGTATCTTGACCTTACAGTTTCTATCTGGTTTTAAAGACTATTAGGGGTATGGGTGTATAAAATTCTGGAGATTTCCAGCAAAAGCATTTTATTTTCAGAAGAGGAGGCAGAGCTTCTCTAGTTTTTTTGGTCAGATATCTATGATAATGACAAGCTGCAAGAAAATAGGTCATACAACCTATGCCCTCGTAGTTGTGAAAGGAGGTGTAGCCATCACTGGTGATCCAACAAATACTGACAGCAACAGTCCATCAAACACTGACAATGGCGATGACCCTGCTGAAGAACTAGCATTGTACGAATTTTAAGAAGCTCAAACTCTGTAGACAAGAAGAGATTTAATGTAGATATGGCTTAGCATGAATTATACCCTTACGAGGGTCATGAGACAGTCAGATGGAGAACTTGTTGAGATTTTACTTATGCAATTATGATTTTCAGAATTCTTTAGACTTTAATTCAATTTTATCATATCATAATAACTGCATGCATAAGGATCACTGAAAGAAAGATATTCACAGCATACACAAAGATTTATCCTCGGAAACCCTCTAGGGGAAGAAAACCCAGCAGAACCTCTTCAATATAGATTCATCAACAAAGTACAATGTCAGCTCTAGTGCCCAGCACTAATTACAGAATAATGATACAAGAAAGATACAGAATAACCTCTGAGCCCGAAGAAGAGAGAGTGAGAGAGAGAGAGAGATAAAACCCCAAAAGATTGTCTTCTTGATGCCTCTTGAACCCTTGACTAGTCTTCCATGGATCTGTGCACTTTTCCTCTTGCTTGAGCGAATTGGTGTGTTGCAAATGAGCCACCTTCACTTATATAATTATATTTATACTAGAAAAGGTCACTTTGCTTACTGGGCCGACTTGTCTTCTTGACTGGGTCATTTTCCCCTTTAACAGGGCTGACTTGACCATTTGACTGGGCCGACTTGTACTGAGCTTTGTTATTATTCTTTCTTGTAGAATATCTTCCGATGCTACTCAAAACATCAACACTCTCTCTTAGTGAGGAAGGTATTCTTCTAGCACGTTCTTCAATACTGATTCCGTTGACCATTTACTTGTTGACCTTTCCCGAATCTATCCATCACTAGAATTTTTGTACGAGCAAGCCATCATCCACATCATGCATCCGGGGCCTCATCATCATACATAGCATCTCTCTAGTGGGTATAGTCCCGATGTCCTTTCGGACCTTATGTCATCACAAGACTTCATCTAGTTTACACAGAACTAGGCATCTAGCTCACACAGAATCTAGGCATCCAGGTCACACAAAACTGGGCATCCATCTCACACAAAACCTGGGTAACTATCCATCTCACACGGAATTGGGCAACTAGCCTGAAAGCTAGCCCTTCTGGTTGGAACCACTAGGCATCCAGCCCACAATGACTGGGCATCTAGCCACAAGGGTTAGGCGATCCAGTGCACACACACTAGCCATCTAGCCCAAGGCTAGGAATCCTCCAACCCACATAGGTTTGACCCTCCAGCCCAAAAGTTGGGCATCCATCAGTCCACATGACCTGGCTTCCAGCCTTGAAGGCTGGTATCCTGACCGTGTGTGAGGTCAGACTGACTTGTGCCGTAGTCGGTAACGTGCCCGTGAATGACTACCCATTGATTGCACACTCTATATGCTACTGCCCCTAAAATCGCATATGTAACTCAACACTCCCTCTCAGGGAGGAAATCATTCTATACCACGCCAAGCTTGTCCATGAAATACTCAAACTTTATTTTTGATAGAGGCTTGGTCAACATATCGACTATCTACTCGTTTGTCGCAATATACTGGAGCTTCACAACTCCCTTCTACACCATGTCTCGGATATAATGGTACTTGATCTCAATATGCTTTGACTTGTCATGAAACACAAGGTTCTCAAACAACTTTATGCAACTTTGGTTGTCACAAAAGATACAAGTCACCTCCAACTTGAGATCAAACAACCCTGCAAGCAATTTTCAAAGCCACATAGCTTCGCTACTAGCTGAACATGTTGCTATATACACTGCCTCAACCATACTGAGTGCCACACTAGTCTACTTCCTGCTGAGCCACGAGATCATAGTTGATCCCAAACTGAAGCAACATCCCGATGTACTCTTCCGATATGTGACACTACCTGTTGATTTCCTGAGCAGCATCGAGTGCCATTCTCTGGGAGAATGGAGGCACCTGGTCAGTTACCAGGATATTGACCCAGTCTGGGACTGGAAGCTCAGCCTGGGGCTGAGAGCCATTCTCTGGGAGAATGGAGGCACCTGGTCAGTTACCAAGATATTGATCCAATCTGGGACTGGAAGCTCAGCCTGGAGCTGAGAGCCATTCTCTGGGAGAATGGAGGCACCTGGTCAATTACCAGGATTTCACTGTAAGCCCTAGACCAAGTCTAGGCAAGTGGTGTACTCCTCCCCTTGATCTATGGGCTATGGGACCTTCTCAAGGGACTGATCAACCCTTGTTGAGATACCTGGCACTTGATCTTGGTAGCAACAGGAGGGTGAAGTAAAGCAATTAATTTATCTCCTTATGACGATGTATTTGGAGTGGACATAAAGACCTTGAAGAACACCTGGATGGCTTGTTGAAAACCCAAGCACAACTTGGCTTGGTTCGTGTACCCACCTTTTGAAGAAAAGAAAATATATATATATATTCATGGGTCAGCTCAGCTCATTATCAAAAAGAAAATATATATATATATATATATATATATATATATTCATGGGTCGCTCAGCTCATTATTAAAAGGAAAAATATATATATATAAAGTCGGGTCGGTCCCAACATAATTTTTTCTTTGCTATTCGACCACTATAAAAGAAGAAAGAACTTCTCATTTTATCAATTCAATTTCAAAGTACATTTTTCTCTCTGCTCAACTCGTGGATTTGTTATTGTCTTCTCTGCTCAGCTCGTGGGTGGTGTTACTTTCTGCTGGGTTCTATTCTTTGGAGAAGTGAAAGCCCTAACTCATTTTTCTGCTGATTTAAAAGTACCCTATCTTAGCTAGGGTTTGCTACTGCCACCCGAATTTCATTTGAAGTTTTTTTCTGCAGTGTCTGTGCATTCGAATTTTATCAAGGTCTGAGTTTGGCAGCTCTATTAGGGCACCCACAGTTACAGCAGTTCACCAAAGGACTTACACAGGGTTTAAACAGATCTCGACCCCCTCAGTAAAGTATACACCAACAATTTTTGCATGGACAAGCATGTACAGGTTGACTGTGTTAGACTGAAGCTGCTCCAAGCATCTAGCAACACCTACAGTCATTTAGTGGCAGATTGGGGACAGCAGACATTGTACAGGGTTCTTCTTGATCAGTGAAACAAATTCTAATTTGTTGAAAAGGCTTGTTCTTAGCTTGCTGTTGTAAAAACTCAATCATCTCATTCAGGAGATAAATTATTATTAATTGCTTTGGGGTTTTTGTCCTTGAAAGGTTTCCCCATGAAAATATTGTGTTCAATTTTTGTGGATGTGTGTTTACTGCTAGCTATCTCTGCACTATTTTATTTTACAGTCTGTTACTGCTATCAAATTTTTTAAATTTTAACATGGTATCAGAGCTCTGCTTGTGAAGTATACAGCATTTGAGCAGGTGACTGTACCTTCCATAGATCTTGGGACAGTACAGACTGAGATAGCAGATCAGAGATGGCTTCTTCCACCACTTTCAGGCTTCTTCCACCACTTTCAGGCCAGAGGGCAGGCTTGAGGGTTCAGCCAATTTCAATTCATGGAAAGCAAGGCTTATCGCCACCTTGGAAGAGAATGACCTTGATGACTTGGTCATCAATGTTGTAGAAGAGCCCACATCAAATACAGGAAGGGCAGCGTTCAAGAAGAAGCAAGCCAAGGCAAGAAGGATTATCTATGACTCAGTCAAGGAGACCATAATGCCTACCATAACACCACTGAAGACAGCCAAGGAGTGTTTTGACACTTTGACAAATCTGTACGAGAAGAAAGCACCCAATCAAAAGAGAGTCTTGAAAAACAGACTTCGTACATTGAAGATGGAAAAAGATGAAGGAGTGGCCTCCTTCTTCACAAACATTGCTCAGGTAAGAGATCAACTTTCTGCTATTGGGGTTACAGTAGATGATGATGACCTTGTACAAACTGTTTTTGATGGCCTTCCAAATTCTTGGGAAACTTTCTTGGCTTCTGTGAGTGGACGTGAGACTCATCCATATTTTGAGAGACTTTAGCATGACTATTTGGAAGAAGAAGGCAGAGTTCAAAGCAGAATTAGGAGTCCTAAGGAAGGGAATCTTGCACTAACAGCCAAGACTAAGAAAAAGTTCAAGAAACCCTTCCCTCCCAAGAAGAAAGAGAACAAGCCGCAAGGTAAGCAAATTGATATGTCACAAATTGAATGTTTTAACTGTCACAAAAAGGGACATTATGCTAGAGACTGCAGGCAGCCACAAAGAAGGTTCAAAAGAAGGTTCCAAGCATCTACAGCTGAAGAAGAAGAACCAAAGAAGAAGAAGAACGCCAAGTCTTCCAAGGAAGAAGAGTCAAGAAGAGAATACTACTTGATTTCTGCTCTAGCAGGTTCCATCACCAACAGTTCAAATTCTTGGTTGGTGGACAGTGGAGCATCAAAACATATGACAGGTTCTCGTGAAGTTCTTACAAGTTACAGAAAGAAGAAGTTTGCCACTCAAGTAGAACTTGGAGATGACTCCACCTACAAAATTGAGGGAGTGGGTTCAGTTTCATTTCAACTTGATTCAGGGACCATGTTGCACATTGAAGACATACTGTATGTTCCAGGCTTGAAGAAAAATCTCCTTTCTGTTGTTGGCTTAGAAGATAAAGGCTACAGAGTTGTATTCATGGACAAAAAGGTTCTGCTGTGGTCAAAGAATGAAAGATTGAGTGCAGCAGAATTGATTGGGGTACGAGAGGGAGGCCTTTACAAGGCATCTGGGCATTCTACTCAAGCATTGGTTCACAGTACAATCAACCCTTGTGAGTTATGGCACCGAAGGTTTGGGCACCTTCATTATACAGCTCTCCCTGGTCTTCAAAAGATGGTTACAGGTATGCCTGAGTTTTCTAATGAACATAGTGGTATTTGCAAAGGTTATGCCCTTGGTAAAAATACCAAGAAGTCTTCTTCCAAAAGTAACAGCAGATCAAAAGGGATTTTGGATTTGATTCACTCTGACATTTGTGGACCAATGTCTTCACCTTCCTTAAGTGGTTGTTTATACTATGTACTGTTCATTGATGATTACTTTCGTAAATCTTGGATTTACTTTCTAAAGGCTAAAAGTGAAACTTTGGATAAGTTCAAGGAGTTCAAGGCGCTGATTGAAAATCAGACAGGAAGACACATCTGTATCTTGAGGTCAGACAATGGAGGTGAGTTTGAATCTAATGATTTTGATGACTTTTGCCAAGAAGCAGGAATTAAGAGGGAGTTGACTGTACCTTACAACCCCCAACAGAATGGGGTTGCAAAAAGGAAGAACAGAACAGTCTGTGAGGCTACTAAAGCCATGTTGTGTGATCTAGATCTTCCTTTGTCTCTATGGGCTGAGGCTGCTGGTACTGCTGTCTACATTCAAAACAAAAGTCCTCATGCCATTTTGGGAAAAAAGACTCCAGAAGAAGTCTTTACAGGTAGGAAACCTGCAGTTGACCACATGAGGATCTTTGGCACTCCAGTCTACATCCATGTGCCAAAAGAAAAGAGACTAAAGCTGGAGCCTTCCGGAAAGAAAGGCACTTTTGTTGGGTACAGTGAAAACTCAAAAGCCTACCGCATCTATGTTCCTGGTCAAAGATACATTGAAGTCAGCAGAGATGTGATATTTCATGAGGAAGTTGTTTTCCGCCACTCCAAAGAGCTTCCAAAAGATACAGAAGAATCTCTTTCCGACATTCTAGACTCTCCTCATTCAGAGAATCGGAGGGAGGAAGAAGATGAGCCTCAAATTCCAAATAGACCAGCTGAAGAACTACTTGAGGTTCCTCTTTCCAAGAGAAGACCTGCTCGGTGTCGAGAGACATTGCAAGAAGCAGAGAAGCATAAAGCTTCTTTTGGGACATTCAGAGAAAGCAAGAAGCCCCAGAAGTACTCAAGTCTTATGAGCAAGCTCATTGATGCAGAACCTTCTACATTCAAAGAAGCAGAAACTCATCAGGTATGGATTGATGCCATGATAGAAGAATATAATTCCATTACGAAAAATGATGTGGGAAATTGTCCCTAGACCAAAAGGGAAGTCTGCGGTGACTTCCAAATGGCTCTACAAAATCAAGCATGCTGCTGATGGCAGCATTGAGAAATATAAGGCAAGATTTGTGGCACGTGATTTCTCACAGAAAGAAGGCATAGACTATGATGAAACATTTGCTCCTGTTGCCAGGTATACCACCATTAGGACCATTATCTCCCTCGCTGCTGTCTTTGGATGGAAACTCCATCAAATGGATGTAAAGACAGCTTTTCTCAATGGAGAAGTTGAAGAAGAGGTCTACATTGACCAACCTGAAGGTTTTGTGACTCCTGAAATGCAGTCTCATGTGTGCAAGCTAAAGAAAGCTTTGTATGGACTCAAACAGGCCCCAAGGGTATGGTATGCTAGGATTCATGGTTACCTTCACAGTTTGGGATTCTCCAGGAGTACTGTCGATTCCAATCTTTACTTTAAGATTGTTCAGAACCATGTCTTGATCCTAGTCCTATATGTGGATGACTTGTTCCTTACTGGAGAGGAGCAACTGATAGCTCAGTGCAAAAGAGAGCTTACTTCAGAATTTGAGATGAAAGATCTCGGACTCATGCACTATTTTCTTGGTTTAGAGGTCTGGCAGAAGCCAGATGAGATCTTCCTGTCTCAAGGGAAGTATACAGTCGATATCTTGCAGAGGTTTGGGATGCATGACTGCAAACCCATGAGTGTACCCATGACATCAAATCTGAAGAAGTTACATGACTCAGCTACTTCTTCACAGGCAGTGGATCCTACTCAGTATCGCCAACTTATTGGATCTTTGATGTATCTAGTGCATACGAGACCAAATATCTGTTATGCAGTCAGTGCATTGAGTCAGTTCATGTCCGAGACGAAGCACATACATTGGATCACTGCCAAACATGTGCTTAGATATTTGCGAGGTACTATTACTTATGGGATCAGATATACCTCCAACAGTGGAGTAATGCTACTTGGATATGCTGACTCCGATTGGGCTGGCAGTGTAGTGCACCAAAAAAGCACATCAGGGTATTGTTTCAGTTTGGGATCAGCCATGATCTCGTGGTCCAGCAGAAAACAAGGTTCCATAGCTCAAAGCACAGCTGAAGCTGAGTATATTGCTGCCAGTGATGCCTGCAGAGAAGTAGTTTGGCTTAGAAAGCTTCTCTCTGACCTATTTGGTGGAAAGCTTGAGCTAACTATTATTCATTGCGATAATCAGAGTTGCATTAAGCTTTCAGAGAACCCTGTATTTCACGACAGGTCAAAGCACATTGAGATGAAGTATCACTTCATCAGAGATATGGTACAGCGAGGTGCCATTAAGCTCCAGTACATCCGTACAGATGAGCAAGTTGCAGACATATTGACCAAGCCTCTGTCGTTGACAAAGCTTGTGCACTTTCGAGACAAGCTTGGTATTGCAGAGAATGACCTTCTCGCTGAGAGGGAGTGTTGATTTTCTGGGCAGCATCGAGTGTCATTCTCTGGGAGAATGGAGGCACCTGGTCAGTTACCAGGATATTGACCCAGTCTGGGACAGGAAGCTCAGCCTAGGGCTGAGAGCCATTCTCTGGGAGAATGGAGGCACCTGGTCAGTTACCAGGATATTGATCCAGTCTGGGACTGGAAGCTCAACCTGGGGCTGAGAGCCATTCTTTGGGAGAATGGAGGCACCTGGTCAGTTACCAGGATTTCACTGTAAGCCCTAGATCGGGTCTAAGCAAGTGGTGTACTCCTCCCCTTGATCCATGGGCTATGGGACCTTCTCAAGGGACTGATCAACCCTTGTTGAAATACCTGGCGCTTGATCTTGGTGGCAACAGGAGGGTGAAGTAAAGCAATTAATTTATCTCCTTATGACGATGTACTTGGAGTGGACATAAAGACCTTGAAGAACACCTGGATGGCTTGTTGAAAACCCAAGCACGACTTGGCTTGGTTCGTGTACCCACCTTTTGAAGAAAAGAAAATATATATATATATATATTCATGGGTCAGCTCAGATCATTATTAAAAAGAAAATATATATATATATATATATATATTCATGGGTTGGCTCAGCTCATTATTAAAAAGAAAAAATATATATATATATATATATTCATGGGTCGGCTCAGCTCATTATTAAAAGGAAAAATATATATATATAAAGTCAGGTCGGCCCCAACATAATTTTTTCATTGCTATTCAACCACTATAAAAGAAGAAAGAACTTCTCATTTTATCAATTCAATTTCGGAGTACATTTTTCTCTCTGCTCAGCTCGTGGATTTGTTATTGTCTTCTCTGCTCAGCTCGTGGGTGGTGTTACTTTCTGCTGGGTTCTATTCTTTGGAGAAGTGAAAGCCCTAACTCATTTTTCTGCTGATTTAAAAGTACCCTATCTCAGCTAGGGTTTGCTACTGCCACCTGAATTTCATTTGAAGTTTTTTTCTGCAGTGTCTGTGCATTCGAATTTTATCAAGGTCTGAGTTTGGAAGCTCTATTAGGGCACCCACAGTTACAACAGTCCACCAAAGGACTTACACAGGGTTTAAACAAATCTCGACCCCCTCAGTAAAGTATACACCAGCAATTTTTGCATTGACAAGCATGTACAGGTTGACTGTGTTAGACTGAAGCTACTCCAGGCATCTAGCAACACCTACAGTCATTTAGTGGTAGATTGGGGACAGCAGACATTGTACAGGGTTCTTCTTGATCAGTGAAACAAATTCTAATTTGTTGAAAAGGCTTGTTCTTAGCCTGCTGTTGTAAAAACTCAGTCATCTCATTCAGGAGATAAATTATTATTAATTGCTTTGGGGTTTTTGTCCTTGAAAGGTTTCCCCGTGAAAATACTGTGTTCAATTTTTGTGGATGTGTGTTTACTGCTAGCTATCTCTGCACTATTTTATTTTACAGTCTGTTACTGCTATCAAATTTTTTAAATTTTAACACTACCGGCCCAATTTGAATTAGTATAGCCTTGCAGTCTCATCTCACGATCCAAAACATATATGAGTCTATAGTCAACTATACATTTCAGGTATCTCATCACGTGTTTTGTCGCAATCAAGTGAACACGTCTTGGCTCCACCATATACTGACTCAATGTGTTCACCGCAAAGCATATATCTGGCCTCATGTTCGTCAAATACATCAACGAACCAATAATATGTGTATACATGGTGGAATCCATTGTCTCTGAAGAAGTATCACTCAATAACTTCAGGTTCATTACCATCGGTGTAGGCGTGAATTTACAATCCATCATCCCGAATCTCTTCAAGATTTCTACAGCATATTTTCCTTGGCTAAGGAAAATCTCGTTCTGTCTTTGCCATAACTCTAGACCCAAGAAATAGTGCATCATACCAAGGTCTTTCATTTTGAACTCTTTAGTGAGCTCCCTCTTGCACCCTGCAATGAGCTTCTCATCCCCTGTTAGAAACAGGTAATCCACATATAATAGAAATATTACTGGACTACCATCCACAACCTTGTAGTAAAGGTTGGAATCTGCTTTACTCTTAGTAAAGCCAAGCTTATCAGAAAACTGTCAATTCTGCCATACCATGTCCTAGGTGCCTGCTTTAGTCCATACAAATCCTTCTTCAAGCTGCACACATGTGTCTACATGTCATGTGTCTCGAATCCTTGTGGTTGTTCCACATACACTTCCTCTTCCACTACACCATTCAGAAAGGTTGTCTTTATGTCCATCTGATGTAGCTTCCATTTCATCATTGCAGCTATTGCAAGTATAGCTCTAATCGAAGTGTATCTCGCCATAGGAGAAAATGTCTCTTCATAATCTATTCCTTCTTTCTGGGAGAAACCACGAGCCACGAACCTTGCCTTGTACTTCTCAAAGCTACCATTCGCTCCATGCTTCGTCTTCTAGATCCATTTGGAAGTCACCACTGACTTCCTTTTGGTCTCGGAACCACATCCCAAACATCATTCTTCATAATGGACTGGTGTTCCTCGATCATGGCATCCTTCCATACTTTCTTATCAGTTGCTTCTTCATAATTGGAAGGCTCTGCATCAAATGATATCACATAATAATGCCACGTAGTTGGAATATGGTCGAAGTCTCTTGCTCTCTCTGAAAGACCCGTTTGGAGCACCATATTTCTCTGCATCCTAAATAATCTTTCGAGCCCAAGCTGGTCTTCTCTTATATGTAATCATTTCTCGAGGTGGATCTACAGGTCTCTGCGGTTTTGCCATATCATGATCCTTTGGAACATGCTCTTCTAGTACAACATCATCTTTTGTACCAGTATTTGTGACTTTAGGAGCTTCAAGCTCCTCATCATGGAACGCATTTGTATGAGTCTGTCTCGATCTGCTAAAGGTTGCATCCTCATCGAAGGTGACATCTCTGCTAGTCTCAATTTTCCTGTAACCGAGAATGTAGACTCTGTATGCCTTTGATGACTTATTGTATCCAACAAATATACCATTCTTGCTTGAAGGATCGGTTATCCACTAGATTGCACTTAGTGGATTCCGAGTGAACCGTCGAAGACTTTAACAATCTAATTGTTCATCATCAGTGTTCTGAGATCCATTAGGCCAAGTTTTGGCCCTTTTTTTTATAAACCACATGTTCATACCCCCTTGGGGAATTTTGTAATAATGTGCTAGCATGGTACCTTTTTTGTAAAGGACTCGGCTTCTAGGACTTAAACGTTAATTCGACCAGCCTAGAGTGTTTTTTTCCTTGGAAATTATTGGTTGTTGAATAAACGACTAATAATTTTTGAGTTTTTCACTCAAATTCTCCAAAATTGGGGTGGTCGGCATAATTTTTAAGCCTTAGGAAGTTATTAGAGTCTATGTGTCAATGTATTAAACCATGCCAGGCATAGTTTTTGAGTCGTATGAACATGTCTTAGGTCTTCAGAAGAGCCTTTCAAATCAATATGATGAAGTAGTGGATCTGCCTCATCATTCAGAGTTTTTTCTCAGTCCTATCCAGTCATGGATAGAAGAGGCCTGCAGGAGGACTTACCATTTGAGGAAGCACTTCAAAGATCTATTACATGCTTATGATTTCCCATCCAGCCCTCCCATCAGGAATATCCACGCAGGTTTGCACTTTCTGATAAACATATCCTTGCTTTGGCTGGTAACCAAAGACAAGGCAAAAAACTATTATATTGATAAAATGCTTATGTGGTTACATTGGATTTATCACTTTACTTAACATTTTACTTTGTACCATGCTTAGAGTAGGAAAATAAGCTCCTTAAAGTGAGCATTTACTTTATGCATTTCTTTCTAGTACTTAGGAATGATAACTTCTTTTCTAGTTAGTTTTAGTTTTTATAAATAAATGCAATTTGTGATGCTTTGGTTTCTTCATAAAACTTGTGCTGCTGAAGGTTTTTCTTGTCAAGTTGAGATGTTTTTACAGGTTGTATAAACCAGAGATTCTGGTGTTCTCGCATCCTCTCCTTGCCCAATGGCCAGATCGAGCACACATCCCACAGTTGGAGCCAGCTGTTATCCACTAGATTGCACTTAGTGGATTCCGAGTGAACCGTCGAAGACTTGAACAATCTAATTGTTCATCATCAGTGTTATGAGATCCATTAGACCAAGTTTTGGCCCTTTTTTATAAACCACATGTTCATACCCCCTTGGAGAATTTTGTAATAATGTGCTAGCATGGTACCTTTTTGTAAAAAACTCGGCTTCTAGGACTTAAACGTTAATTCGACCAGCCCAGAGTGTTTTTTTTCCTTGGAAATTATTGATTGTTGAATAAACGACTAATATTTTTTGAGTTTTTCACTCAAATCCTCCAAAGTTGGGGTGGTCGGCATAATTTTTAAGCCTTGGGAAGTTATTAGAGTCTATGTGTCAATGTATTAAACCATGCTAGGCATAGTTTTTGAGTCATATGAACATGTCTAAGGTCCCCCTAGGTTTTTTTTAAGTTCCAAGAAATTTATATTTTTCCATAAAAACAAGCCATTTTTTAATGGTTTGGTCAAAAGAATTAAAAAAGTGATAAAATCATGGTCTAGGGGTTGTTTTGGCCATGGGGGTGCTCGTTTTCTAACCCGGAGCACCCACATTACCCCTAAACCCACTTTCCATAGTCATTAGACATTTTATTTTTCATCTTTTGACAAAAATCCAAAAAAAGTCAAAAAGTGCAAAAAAACCAAAAATGAGAAAATTGAAAATTTCCAAAATTGATGGGATTTTGGACCAGCTATATTTTTGGGATGTGTAAGAGGCATTTAGAAACATTTTTGGGCAGCTAATAAAGTGGGATTGACTCCTATAAAGGTGGCCGCATTCCCCCATGTGTTGGGTGCATTTCCCAAGGAGGAATGACCCACATGTTAAGGAAATGGCAGCTTGATTCTAGGGCTGTCATGTGGATGATTTATAGTTGATTTATGACTGTTTTGGGCAGCCAAATAGGTGGGATTTGGCAGCCCCATTTGCTCCACCCATTTCTCCATCACTCACTCCACTCCCTCCTTGCCCATTCTATATATTTGAGGCACCTCTCTCATTCCAAACTAGTCAGAGTTGGATTGATAGGAGGTTTTCCATATTGTAATTGCTCTATTGTTCATTTTGCTAATAAAAGAAGCTTTGGAGGCTAGATGTGGGGTACTTCTATGTGTGGATCTACATTGTCTTGAGCAAATGAGGTAACCTGTGTCATTTCAATTTCTTGCTATCTACTTGATGTATTTGGGCTCCTTAATTGTTTAAGGTAGAGTAATTTAAGTAAGCTTACTTTCTTGTTCTACTTTCATAAATATTTTAGAGATCTAGATCTAACTTGTTTCATAAGTTTATGTACATGTTGTTTTAGTCTCTATTCATATGATGTTATCAGATCTCATGGTTTTTTGTAAGTTGATTGATTGATTTCAGGTTACAAGGCTTGGAGGAGTTGTGGATCAAGTTTGACTCCACTACATTTCCAAAAAACATCTAGACATTGTCCCTCGGTACCCCACAGAAGAGCTCCTTGGTTGATATTTTGGCAACAAATTTCCTCATCATTGCTCTCTCTCTTATATAAAAAAATTTCTTCTTGGTTACTTTGTTTGGATAACTTTCAGATCTGATCTGCTTGACTGTCTTATAAAAAATCAGATCTGAAAATTATTTGCATAGATCTAACATGCTTTAAACATTCATTTCATAAGTTTGGGTCTTGCTTAAAAGAGGTTATTAGATAATTTTTTACAAGTCAAAATTCTCAGATTTGTTTAATGATTTCTTTTATCAAAAGTTTAAAAGTTCATATCAAGTATTTTAGTGCCTCATTGGCTGCCTTTTAAACGCTGTCCAAGATCCCAAGTGGGTGGCTTTTTAGCCATTCCATCTTAGTTCATTTTCTTGTACTTAGCTAGTTTTTTCAACTTAGTTTTTTCTAGAATTTTGTTGTTGCCCAAAAACACTTTTAAAGTGATTTTGGGCAATTTTTGGACTAATAATGTTTGTTGGTTTTTGTACTATGACAGCAGGTAAAGGGATCTTAAGCACTTCTTTCAACCATTTGGGATGATCCAAAACTTCCTTTGAGCCGCACCTTTCTTCCGCTACTTTGCTTCTATCTTTGTAACCTCTTCTCTCCAGATCTGTAAGGAGAAAGAGGAGTTCTTTACTTTCAGCATTAAGCATTGTAATTGGTAATAAAATTATTTTTTGAAGTAAGCTCACAGAGCTTGCTTTCATCCCCCAGAGGGGATTGGTGTCGGTTCGGAATTTTTGTGTTTGTTGTCAATTTTTGCAAACTTAAGCGAATTTTAACATTAGATTAGATTAACTTAAAATTAACCAAGTAGATTAAAGTCTAACGTCTTGGTCCAATCCAAATATTGGGCCATTGACGCACTCAGAACGTAGGAACATTTTGTTTTATTTTTGCAGACCGTATACTTTTTTCACTACAATATTGTTTATCTTTTGCAAAGAAGTAATTCGGATACTAACCCACTACCTCGGTAGTGTAGTAATTAGAAAACATTTACTTTTCAATCATTTACAATTCAAAACACCCCCTTGCTTTCCCGAAGTAAGGTTTCAGGATAAGGGCTTGACCGAGTACTGTCCTAAAAAGAGACTCTTGGGGCATTAAAAAGTAAAATTTTGTGTTCGAAAATCTTTTAAAATAAACAAGGTCTTCTCCCGTATGCTCTGTGGCCAACTTGCAGCTTAGTCCGAACATGTTCGTACACATCAGAAAGGGGACGATGACTAGTAATAGGTTTTAACACGCCCAAATAAACAGACCTACTTGTGAAAATCTGGCACAAAGCAAACATTCTTCTGTTGTTGGCAAATTTTTCAAAGGGCTTGGGATAACACTGGGTAGTGACCTCTTGGAAAACAGTAGGCTTGCCCTCATTGGTATAGGATTTGAACACCTCCTTGAGACTCCGATCCAGCCCAAGTCTGAGTGAGAAACCACACAACTGAATTCCGAACATATTCCCTGTACCTTTGTGTATATCGGGAATCCACCATCCTTTAATAAAAAGATCATTACCACATTAATTTTAAAATTGACCAAGAACATTTGCACAATATTTCTTTTCAGCATTACAATTTTGACTCCATTCTTCAGCACTGGTCTCTTTATTTATCATTGCAAATTATTTTCAATTGCTATCATGTGTTGAATGATTTGTTAATCATGTTCAATTTATATGTTGTTTAGATCTTTATGCTGCTATACTTCAAGTTATACTGCAAATCTCTTATGTCAGTTTTATCATTATTGAAAAACTCCTAAAAAACTGATTCATCCACTTAACTAGCTTAGCTTAACCAGCCTTAGCAACTTTAGGGTCCACCCCCCTTGGCTTCGTTAGGAGTTTGCCTAAACGGAGGAGTCAAGAATCAAGTGGCAGTACTTGACTCGAGGCTTGCCCCCAAGGACACACTTAGTGGCTTAAAGATTCCTGCCATGTTAACCCTAGGTGTGTTTCCGGCGGCAACAAGATCCAACTTCGTTCTCTTATCCTTGGGAACAAGTACATATACAGTGTTGTTGTAATTGTAACTTCGGAAGATATTCCCTTGTATTTTATATTGTTATTATTATTGTATTTTATTTGTACCTCCGACGGAGATGTTTTTCCCTCTGATCGGAGATGTCATTATTACAATTGGTCATATAAAGTCATTGAGGTAAAACCTCCATTGTAAGTCGGGGCAATAGATCCCCTAGAGTCAAATGTATTAGGGTTATTGAGTCTCCTAGAGAAGTCAGCCAAGTCAGGTTTAGTTGGGGCCGACCTAACTAGTGAAAAGGTCAAGTGAAAGGTAAAGAATAAATAGAGAGCAAAGCTCTCTCATTTGGACACACACTCACTCACTCAAGTTCGCATTAGTGAGAGAGCGAAGACAAGTTCGCATAGGAGAAAAGAGAGAGAGCTGCAGAAGACTATCTTGTTTTGGGGTTTTCCATTTTGTGATATTGTATTGGTGACGATTCTATCTCTGAGGAAGTTGCAGGGTTTTCTCCTTTATGGTTTCCCCGAGGAAAATATTTGCGTCTCGTGTTATGTTGTGCTTGTTATTCTTTCAGCTAAGATCCTAGATAATATTGATTAAAAGTAGAAAAACTAACATGGTATCAGAGCTAACCTGAAAAGAAGACATTGTGCAGCTACGGGAAGCTAGGGCTTCTAAGTTTGAGGTTTTCTCTCCACAGATCATCAAGAAAAGGAGGCTAGGCTAACTCTCCCTAGGAGGGCACATCTTTCTGTCGAAGCAGAATCTGATTCCGACAATTTTCAATTTTTGGCCCGTCACTACTGCCGGAGGAAAACTAGGGCATCAGCTATTTTGGGATTCTGTTCACAGATTTGGAGAAGTGAGTACATTGGACAACTCGCCTTGAGGAGGCGCATCTTCCTGTCCAATCAGAAGTTCCAAATTCCAAGTTTGGAAAATTAGGGTTTCTCTAACAAACCCTAGGCCAACCAGCTCCAGAACCAGTTTGGGCATCTTAAAAGTGGTAAGACCTAAAAGCTTTGCTATTTCCATTTGAAGTACTCATTCAATATGTCTCACCACACCAAGCTTGAGGATAAGCTTGAAGGAGCTAAAGACTTTCGAGCATGGAAGTATAGGATTGCTCGTCCTTGAAGAAAATGAGTTGGTCAAGTATGGAAATGAAGAGATTCCAGCACCAGAGAGAGATGCGGCTAAGGCTATCCACAAGAAGAACTTGGTTAAGGCCAAGAGAATTATTGCAAACTCCATTAAGAATCATCTCATCCCACATGTGTCATCCTTGAAGACACCTAAGGAGATGTTCGATGCTTTGACGAAGCCATTTGAAGGAAAGAACATCAGTCGAAAGATGACCTTGAGGAACCAGCTTAAGAATGTGAAGATTCAAAATGCAGAGACCATGCAATCCTATTTCACAAGGGTCTCACAAATCAACGAGCAACTTGAAGCAGTTAGAGAAAAGGTAGAAGAAGGAGAGATCGTGATGACCACCTTGAATGGTCTCCCAAGATCATGGGACTCAAGGGATATGTGCCAGAAAGAAGTTGATCACATTCAGTAGACTATGGGAAGAATGTACACAAAAAGAAGCTCGACTTGTGGCATGAGAAGAGAAGATGGGAGCAAATGATGATCAAGCTCTCACAGTACATGCCAGAAGAAAACATAACAAAAGGGAGCACCATCATCACAGTAAGAGGGAGAAACACCATCAAAATCAAAGGGTGAACTATAGAAGACACAGAAGAGATCTATCCAACATTAGATGTTATACATGTGATGAAAAGGGACACTACTCCAGAGATTGTCCCAGAAACAGAAATGTCTCCCACAATAAGAAGTCCAACAAGAAAAGACACCATGCTCACACCGCAGAAGATGATGAACCTCCAAGGAAGAGAACCAGAGAAGAAAGTGATGAATCTTCAAGTAATGAGGAATATGTCCTGATATCAGCACTCATGAGCACTGTCACACATGGGAGTAATCATTGGCTTGTAGACAGTGGAGCTTCCAAGCATATGACGAGATACAAAGAATCCTTCACAAATCTATCTGAGCATGAGTCACCTCACAAGGTGAAACTTGGGGATGATTACCAATACCCCATAAAAGGAAGTGGAGAAGCTTCATACAAGCTAGACTCTGGCAAATCTCTGAAGATGACAGATGTCCTATATGTTCCAGAACTAAAGAAGAACCTTCTCTCCATATCAGCACTAAATGCTAAAGGTATGAGGGTTGCATTGGTTGATGGCCAAGTCCTAATGTGGCCAAAGGGAAAGATAATAGATGATGTGATTGTGATTGGAGACCAAGAGGGAGGTTTGTACAAATTAAAGAGCCAACCTGAACAAGCCTTGGTTCATGACTCCATGGAGCCAAGTGAACTATGGCACAGAAGGCTTGCACATGTGCACTATAGAGCACTACCCATTGCAAGCAAAGCAGTTGCAGGACTTCCATAAATTCGGACAAAACATGAAGGCATTTGCAAAGGATGTGCAAAAGGAAAGAATGTGAAGAAGACATTTCCAAGCAATGAAAGCAAAGCGAAAGGAATATTCGAGATCATCCACTCCGATGTATGCAGTCCCATGTCATCCAGTTCATTAAGTGGGTATGTATATTATGTTTCATTCATTGATGACTTTTCCCGTAAGACTTGGATCTACTTCTTGAAAAATAAAGATGAAGTATTCAGCAAGTTCAAGGAATTCAAAGCCTTGATCGAGAATCACACTGAGAAGAAGATCAAGACCCTTCGATCAGGCAATGGCAGAGAATTCACCTCGGAAGATTTCAAGAACCTATGCAAAGAATATGGGATTAAGAGGGAGCTAACCACTCCCTACAATCCACAACAAAATGGCATTGCAGAAAGAAAGAATAGAACGATAATGGAAGCAACGAAAGCAATGCTTCATGACCAGGATCTTCCAATGCATTTACGGGCAGAAGCTGCGAGGACAGCGATGTATGTACAAAAGCGTACTCCTCATCGAGTACTAGACAACAAGACTCCAGAAGAAGTATTCTCCGATGAGAAACCATAAGTCAACCATCTCAGGATATTTGGTTGCCCAGTGTACATACATATTCCGAACGAAAAGAGGACGAAGCTAGATCCCTCAGGAAAGAAGGGAATATTCGTAGGATACAGTGAAACTTCGAAGGCCTACCAAATATACTTCCCAGGATTCAAGAAGATAGACATCAACAAAGACATGACATTCGACGAAGACTCAGCATACAACAAATCCAGAAAATTACCTATTGAAGATATTGAAGAACCTGAAGTTCCCAGGATTCGAGATGCAATAATGGAAGAAGCAGTTCCAGAAGAACATGAAGACAGTGATATGGCAGAACCACAAGAACCTGTAGATCCACCTCATGAGAAGAACTCCCACAAGAGGAAACCAACATGGGTACGAGAAGCAATACAAGATGCGGAGAAGTATGGCGCTCCAAAGGGGATGCACAAAGAAAGCAAGAGACCTAGGCCATACTCCAGCTATGTAGCCCTGTTGTGCAACATCATTGACAAAGAACATTCCAACTATGAAGCGGCAGAAGAACAAAAAAAAAAAAAAAATGGAAGGATGCCATGATTGAGGAGTAACAGTTGATTATGAAGAATGATGTCTGGGAGGTATTTCCGAGACCAAAAGGGAAGTCTGTTGTGACTTCGAAGTGAATCTACAAGATCAAGCATGCTACAGATGGTAGCATCGAGAAACACAAGGTGAGGTTTGTGGCACGTGGCTTCTCCCAGAAGGAAGGCATAGACTACGAGGAGACATTTGCACCTGTAGCCAGATACACTTCCATCAGATTTGTACTTGCATTGGTTGCAGTGATGAAATGGAAGGTACACCAGATGGACGTCAAGACAGCATTCTTGAATGGTGTAGTAGAAGAGGAAGTGTACATGGAGCAGCCACTTGGATTTGAGACACATGATAGGAAGACTCATGTGTGCAAATTGAAGAAGGCCTTGTACGGATTGAAGCAGGCACCCAGGACGTTGTACGGCAGGATGGATAGTTACCTGATGAGCTTAGGCTTTACTAAGAGTAAAGCAGATTCCAACCTTTACTACAAGGTTGAGGTGGGAAATCCAGTGATACTTCTACTCTATGTAGATGACATGTTTGTAACAGGGGAGGATGAGCTCATTGCAGATACGAAGAGGAAGCTTGTCGCATAGTTCGAGATGAAGGACCTGGGTATGATGCATTATTTCTTAGGCATGGAGGTGTGGCAGAGTGCCGATGGAATCTTCCTTGGACAAGGAAAGTATGCAGTGGAGATTCTAAAGAGATTCGGAATGATGGACTGCAAGGCTATGACCACACCCATGGCATCAAACTTAAAGCTACTATGTGATGCTTCATCAGAGTCAGTTGATGCCACGATGTATCGTTAGATGATTGGTTCATTGATGTACTTAACGAACACGAGACCAGACATATGCTTTGTTGTGAACACATTGAGCCAGTTCATGACGGATTCGAGACATGTTCACCTGATTGCTGCAAAGCATGTATTGAGGTACCTGAAGGGTACAGTTGATTATGGGCTCAAGTATGACGCGAATCAGAAGATTAATCTGCAGGGTTATGTTGATTCGGATTGGGCACGCAGTGCCGCTGATAGGAAGAGCACTTTGGGATGCTGCTTCAGTATGGGATCTAGTATGCTCTCCCGGTTTAGCAGGAAGCAGTCATGCGTGGCATTGAGTACAGTCGAAGCAGAGTATGTTGCAGCTTGTTCGGCTAGTTGTGAGGCAGTATCGCTTAGGAAGCTACTGTCTTATTTGTTTGATCTTCAGTTAGAGGCGACTTGTATATTCTGTGACAACCAGAGTTATGTGAAGTTGTCCGAGAACCCGATGTTCCATGACAAGTCGAAGCACATTGAGATCAAGTACCACTATCTCAGGGATATGGTGCAGAGAGGAGCAGTGAAGCTCCAGTATGTAGCGACAGATGAGCAAATAGCGGATGTGTTGACCAATCCGTTAACTAGAGTGAAGTTCGAGTACTTCAGAGAGAAGCTTGGTGTTCTCCAGATCGAGGTTCCTTCTAAGAGGAAGTGATGAGAACGGAAGACGCAGATGCACTAGAGCCATTCTCGCACGATGGTAGGTTTGTCCTCTCATGTTGGTAGATGTAAGGGCTGAGCCATTCTCACATGATGGTAGGTTTGTCCTCTCATGTTAGTAGATGTAAGGGTTGTATCCATTCTTGCATGGTGGTAGGTTTGTCCTCCCATGTTGGTAGATGTAAGGGCTGAGCCATTCTCGCATGGTGGTAGGTTTGTCCTTCCATGTTGGTAGATGTAAGGGCTGAGCCATTCTCGCATGGTGGTAGGTTTGTCCTCCCATGTTGGTAGATGTAAGGGCTGGGTCTCGCATGGTGGTAGGTTTGTCCTCCCATGTTGGTAGACAAGGTCTCGCATGGTGGTAGCCCTCCCATGTTGGTAGACGAGGGTCTCGTATGGTGGTAGGTTTGTCCTCCCATACTGGAGACGTGAGGTCCACCAATCATAAGACACGGTATGTGCACCTATGCAGGATCTCACATGGTGGCAGGTTTGTCCTCCCATGCCGGTAGATGCGAGTTGATTGTTGTGGGACATGTGATGTGCATCTGGGTTGTGCTCTGTGTGATGATGAGATGATCTGGAGACGATGAGGCGATAGTAGGAGACGCAGGTGATTGTTGTGGCAATGTAATGACTGGCCCTGGGCTGTACCTACATGATGGCTTGCTCGCAGAGATGATGAAGACCTACATGAAGGCTAGGCCTACATCCAGCATGAAAAAGGGTTGGCTCTATAGAACTTCCTATGACAAGTAGATTCGAGAGATGTCACCAAACAATGATCGACATGATGAGGATTGCAGCAGCAGTGACGATGATGATCCATTGTTGATGATAATGTTCCAGCATTGAAGATGATCCAGCGATGATGACATTATCCAGACTTGTGTCCAAAGGGTCGATGACTGTGGCACGAGAATACCTTCCTAGTTAAGAGGGAGTGTTGTTGTAATTGTAACTTCGGAAGATATTCCCTTGTATTTTATATTGTTATTATTATTGTATTTTATTTGTACCTCCGATGGAGATGTTTTTCCCTCCGGTCGGAGATGTCATTGACTCATTATTACATTTGGTCATGTAAAGTCATTGAGGTAAAACCTCCATTGTAAGTCAGGGCAATAGATCCCCTAGAGTCAAATGTATTAGGGTTATTGAGTCTCCTAGAGAAGTCATCCCAGTCAAGTTTAGCTAGGGCCGACCTAGCTAGTGAAAAGGTCAAGTGAAAGGTAAAGTATAAACAGAGAGCAAAGCTCTCTCATTTGGACACACACTCACTCACTCAAGTTCGCATTAGTGAGAGAGAGAAGACAGGTTCGCATAGGAGAAAAGAGAGAGAGCTGCAGAAGACTATCTTGTTTTGGGGTTTTCCATTTTGTGATATTGTATTGGTGACGATTTTGTCTCTGAGGAAGTTGCGAGGTTTTCTCCTTTATGGTTTCCCCAAGGAAAATCTTTGTGTCTCTTGTGCTATGTTGTGCTTGTTATTCTTCCAGTTAAGATCCTAGATAATATTGATTAAAATTAGAAAAACTAACATACAGGACAGCCAAATATCCTCAGGTGGCTAACCTCTGGCTTTTCTCGTGTAAACATCTCTTCTGGCGTCTTGTTCCCAAGTTCACGGTGAGGAGTTATATTTTGCACATATACAGCACTTCTAGCTGCCTCTACCCCTAGATGCAATGGTAAATCTTGATCTTGAATCATAGCCTTCACTGCTTCCATTATCGTCTGATTCTTTCTTTCTGCCACGCCATTCTACTGAGGATTGTAGGGAGTGCACATCTCCCTCTTAATCCCAATTTCTATGTAGAATGTCTTGAATGCATCTGATGTGAACTCTCCTCCATTATCTGACCTTAATGTCTTTATCTTCTTTTCAGAGAGATTCTCTACAAGGGCCTTGAATTCCTTGAACTTGTTGAACACTTCACTTTTTGCTTTCAAGAATAGATCAAAATTTTACGAGTAATCATCAATAAATGATGTTGATGACATCAGTCCACACACATCCGATTGTACTATGTCCAAGATTCCTTTTGCTTTGATGTCACTGCTTGGAAACTGACTCTTCATGTTCTTGCCTTGTGCACATCCCTTGCATATACCATCATGATTCACTTGAATCTCTTGTAGACCTGTAACTATTTTGCTTATGATCGACAATGCTTTGTAATGTATGTGAGCAAGTCTTCTATGCCATAGCTCACTCGGATTCATAGTGCTATGTACCAACGCTTGATTTGATTGTGTCCCTTCAGCTTGTACAAGCCTCCCTCTTGAACACCAATCACGATAGCATCATCAATAGTCTTTCCCTTTGGCCACATTGTTGATGTATTTGTAACTTCGGAAGATATTCACTTGTATATTACATTTGTACTTTATTGTATATCCAACAGAGATGTATTATTCCTCTGATTGGAAGTGTCGTCATTTGTATTTGCAAGTGTCGCAAGTTACATTGTAAGTGTCGTCATTTGTATTGATGGGTTATTAGACCACCAGTGTGGGGTCGTCCCTAATTAGGTCATGTGGTTGGGTTATTAGACTTCATTAGCAAGTCGGCCCTGTTAGGTTATTAGCAGGTCAAGTCAGTGTATAAATAGAGAGGTTGTGTCTCTCATTCTATTAATTCACTCACTTCTCAAGCTCGCATAGCTAAGAGAGAAAGTGGCGCACAAGTGGAGGAGGAGAGGTATCTGCTAGAGACATCTCTTTGGGTTTGATCATTGTGATCTTAGTTTGTGGCTTATTCTATCTCTGAGGAAGTTGCGGGGTTTTTCACCTTCTTGGTTTTCCCCGAGGAAACTCTGTGCCTATTGTCTCTTGTGTTTATGATTGTTATGTTGCACATGTTATTCTCGTAGTGATCTTAGATAATATTGAATGAAATTATCGAAAAATTAACATGGTATCAAAGCTGACCTAAGAAGAAGGCACTGTGCAGCTGCGGAAGCTAGGGCTTCTTAATTTTTGGGTTTCTATCCACAGATCATCAAAGGCAGGAAGCTAGATTGACTCTCCTAGCAAGGGCACATCTTTCTGTTGAGACAGAATTCAATTCTGAGCATTTTTCAGTTTTTGGCCCATCACTGTTGCGGGAAATTAGGGTTTCGGAGAAAGTTGGAATTTTTGGAATCTGAGACCACGGCTGGAAGCTCCTTAGAAAAATCGAAGTTTAGAGCACAAGATCGAACTTTTTGGTTGGGTGAAGCTCCAGGAAAATCAAACCCTAGTTCAGGGTCCTATCCAGTGAATTCGGAAGTTTCAAAGGCAATTTTGAGGGGCTAAATTTTGCAGATCTCAAAATCAGAGTATACCAGGTTGACCAGATCAGCAAGGCGCATCTTTCTATCCTTTCAGAAGTTTGAATTTTTAGGGTTTCTCTGACAAACCCTAATCCAGCTCCAAATTCAGTTTTCAGCAAATCAAGTGGTAAGACCTAAAACTTTCTATTTCCATTTGAAGTACTCTTTAAGATGTCTCACCACACCAAGCTTGAGGATAAGCTTGAAGGAGCTGATAACTTTCGAGCCTGGAAGTATAGGATTGGGTTAATCCTAGAAGAGAATGAGTTGGACACTTACATAAGTGAAGAGGTTGCAGTTCCAGAGGGAGAAGAGGCTAAGGCCTTACACAAGAAGAACTTGGTTAAAGCCAAGAGAATCATTGTTGATTCTATCAAGGACCATCTCATTCCCCATGTGTCTTCCCTAAAGACACCTAAAGAGATGTTTGACTCTTTGACCAAGTTGTTTGAAGGAAAGAACATAAATCGGAAGATGACTCTGCGGAACCAATTGAAAGGGGTAAAGATCCAGAATGGAGAGACCATCCAATACTACTTTACTAAGGTCTTTCAGATCAACGAACAACTTGAAGTTGTGGATGAAGTAGTGGAGAATGGAGAAATTTTCATGACCACATTGAATGGCCTACCCAGGTCATGGGACTCCTTCATCCAAGGAATCCGTGCAAGAAAGAAATTGATCTCTTTTAGTAGACTTTGGGAGGAATGTTCACAAGAAGAAGCTAGGCTTGTGGCCCGAGAAGAAAAGATGGGAAGTGAAGATCAAGCCCTCACAGCACACACTAAAGGAAGTAAGTTTAAGAGGGAGAAATCTCACAACAAGAAACATTCTCACTTCCATCATAAGAAGAAAGATCTCTCTCATGTTCGATGCTTCACTTGTAATGAGATAGGACACTTTGCTTCAGATTGTCCCAAGAACAAAAGGAACAATCACAACAACAACAACAAGAGCAACAAGAAAAGATATCATGCTCATGCAACTGAGTATGATGAGCCTCCCAAGAAGAAGAAAAGAGTAGAAAGTGAAGACTGTTCAAATGAGGAAGAATATGTGTTGATCTCTGCTCTCACATGTACTATCTCACATGGATGTGATGATTGTCTTATTGATAGTGGGGCTTCCAAACACATGATGAGATTTAAAGAATCCTTTGTAGACCTATCTGAACATGAGTCACCCCATAAGGTGAAACTTAGGGATGACTATCAATATCCCATAAAAGGAAGTGGTGAAGCCTCCTACAAGTTAGACTTTGGGAAGTCTTTGAAGATGCAAGATGTTCTATATGTACCTGGACTCAAGAAGAACCTTCTCTCCATATCATCTTTGGATGCAAAGGGAATGAGAGTTGCATTTATAGATGACCAAGTACTCATGTGGCCAAAGGGTAAGACACTAGATGATGCAGTGGTGATTGGAGAGCAAGAGGGAGGATTGTACAAATTAAAGGGACAACCTAAACATGCCATGGTACATGAATCCATGGAGCCAAGTGAACTTTGGCATAGAAGACTTGCTCATGTGCACTATAGGGCACTACCAATTGCAAGCAAAGCAGTGAAAGGTCTTTCTGAAATCCAGTCAAAGCATGAAGGTATTTGCAAAGGATGTGCAAAAGGAAAGAACACAAAGAAGGCATTTCCAAGAAGCGAAAGCAAAGCAAAAGGAAGCTTGGAAATTATCCACTCCGATGTATGCGGTCCAATGTCATCCAATTCTCTGAGTGGGTATGTATACTATGTCTCCTTCATTGATGATTTCTCTAGGAAGACTTGGGTTTATTTCTTGAAGAATAAAAATGAAGTGTTTGATAAGTTCAAGGATTTCAAAGCCTTGATAGAAAATCAAACTGATAAGAAGATCAAGACCTTCAGATCTGATAATGGCAGAGAATTCATTTCAGGTGACTTCAAGAAGTTATGCAGTGATTCAGGGATTAAGAGGGAGTTGACTACTCCTTACAATCCACAACAAAATGGAGGTGTAGAAAGGAAGAATAGAACTATCATGGAAGCAGCACGGGCAATGCTTCATGACCAGGATCTGCCTATGCACCTATGGGCAGAAGCAGCAAGGAAAGTTGTATATGTGCAGAACAGAACACCTCACAAAATACTTGACAACAAGACACCAGAAGAAGTGTTCTCCGGTAAGAAACCTGAAGTTAGGCATCTTAGAATATTTGGTTGTCCGGTATACCCACACGTTCCAAAGGAAAAGAGGACAAAGCTGGATCCTTCAGGAAAGAAGGGTATCTTTGTGGGTTACAGTGAAAGCTCGAAGGCTTACAGAATCTACTTTCCAGGGTTCAAGAAGATTGACATCAGCAGGGATGTAACATTTGATGAAGACTCAGCATACATCAAATCAAGGAAGACACCTATTGAAGACAATGAAGAACCAAGGGTAACCAGAATTCAAGACACCACTATGAATGAAGCAATTCCAGAAGAAGATCGTGAAATTGAAGATCCACAAGAACCTGTAAATCCACCCTGTGAGAAGATCTCTCACAAGAGGAAACTTGCATGGGCTAGAGAGCTCATCCAAGATGCAGAACGATATGGTATTCCAGAAGAGGAACACAGAGAAAGGAAAAGGACAAGGTCACACACTAGCTATGTTGCCTTGCTCTGTGACATTATGAACAAAGAACCTTCCAGTTATGAAGAGGCAGCAGAAAAGAAAGAATGGAAAGATGCCATGGTCGAGGAATACCAATCGATCATGAAGAATGATGTTTGGGATGTGGTCCCAAGACCAAAAGGGAAGTATGTTGTGACTTCCAAGTGGATCTACAATATCAAGCATGCTGCAAATGGTAGCATAGAGAAATACAAGGCGAGGTTTGTAGCTCATGGCTTCTCCCAGAAAGAGGGAATAGATTATGAAGGGACTTTTGCACCTATAGCCAGATACACTTCCATCAGAACAGTACTTGCTCTGGCTGCAGTGATGAAATGGAAGATACACCAGATAGATGTCAAGACAGCTTTCTTGAATGGTGTAGTCGAAGAGGAAGTGTATGTGGAGCAGCCACTCGGTTTTGAGACACATGACAGGGAGTCATATGTGTGCAGGTTGAAGAAAGCCTTGTATGGCTTGAAGCAAGCTCCTAGGACTTGGTATGGTAGAATATACAGCTTCCTATCCAGTTTGGGCTTTACTAAGAGTAAAGCGGATTCCAACCTTTACTACAAGGTTGAGGAAGGCAATCCAGTGATACTACTACTGTATGTGGATGACCTACTTGTTACAGGTGAGGATGGGTTGATTGCCGACACCAAGAGGAAGCTTGCTGATGAAGGACTTGGGGATGATGCATTACTTTCTAGGTATGGAGGTGTGGCAAAGTGTAGATGGAATCTTCCTTGGACAAGGGAAGTATGCAGTAGAGATCCTGAAGCGGTTCGGGATGATGGACTGCAAGGCCATGGCCACACCTATGGCATCGAACCTGAAGCTATTGTGTAATGCTTCATCTGAGTCGGTTGATGTCACGGTGTATCGTCAAATGATTGGGTCCTTGCTGTACCTGATGAACATGAGACCAGATATTTGCTTTGCGGTGAACACATTGAGCCAGTTCTTAACGGATCCTAGACATGTTCACTTGATTGCTGTGAAGCATATTCTGAGGTACCTAAAGGGTACGATTGATTATGGACTCAAGTATGATGCGAATCAAAAGTTTAACCTGGAGGGTTATGTTGATTCAGATTGGGCAGGCAGTGCTGCAAATAGGAAGAGCACTTTAGGGTGCTGCTTCAGTATGGGACCAGGTGTGATCTCTTGGTTTAGCAGGAAGCAATCCTGCATAGCACTGAGTACAGTCGAAGCAGAGTATGTCGCAGCATGTTCGGCCAGTTGTGAGACAGTATGGCTTAGGAAGCTACTGTCTGAGTTATTTGATCTCCCGTTGGATGCTACCTGTATCTATTGTGACAACCAGAGTTGTGTGAAGTCGTCAGAGAACCCGGTGTTCCATGACAGGTCGAAGCACATCGAGATCAAATATCACTATATGAGGGGTATGGTGCAGAGAGGAGCATTGAAGCTCCTATATGTTGCGACGGATGAGCAGGTTGCAGATGTGTTGACTAAACCACTAGCCAGAGTGAAGTTTGAGTACTTCAGAGAGAGGCTTCGTGTTCTTCAGATAGAAGATACTTCGAGGAAGAAGTGATGGGACACATTTGCAGGAGCCATTCCAAGCATGGTGATAGGAGGATCCTTCCCATGGCTGTGGATGTAAGCGTTGTGTGATGAGCATCAGGACGATGCTCTGGATGATGTTCTGCATGATGTTGATCAGGATGATCACATGTGAAGATATGCATCAGGACGATGCTATGATGATGATCAGGATGATCATATGTGACGAGTATCAGGACGATGCTCCAGATGACATACATCAAGACGATGCTATGATGATGATCAGGATGATCATATGTGACAAGTATCAGGACAATGCTCCAGATGATATGCATCAAGACGATGCTATGACGATGATCAGGATGATCATGCGATGACGATGTGCATCAGGATGATGTACTATATGATGATGATCAGTATGATCATGAGTATCAGGTTGATACTCCGTGGCCGTGGACAGGTTGTGCATGTAGCATAGAAAAGATCCTGGGAGATCCTATAGTCTGAGCTAGGATGCTCTTTCGAGGTTTTGCTACTAGAGGCATGTAATCAGCCCTGGAGATCCTATAGTCTATGCTAGGATGCTCTTTAGAGTTCTTGCAGGTTGCAAGACACTCTTTAAAGGTTTTGCCTAACCACATGTAATCAGCCCTGGAGATCCGATAGGTTGAGCAGTAAGCTCGTAATCAGTCCTGGGATGCTCTTTAGAGTTCTTGCAGGATGCAAGACACTCTTTTAAGGTTTTGTGACAGTCAACATGTAAAAGATCCTAGGAGATCCGATAGGTTGAGCAGTAAGCTCGTAATCAGTCCTGGGATGCTCTTTCGAGGTTTTGTTGGCGCACGTAATAAGTCCTGAGGATTCCACAGTATGGCCAGTGATGATGAAGACCTGCAGGAGGCTAGGCCTACAACCAGCATGAAAAAGGGTTGGCTCTATAGAACTTCCTATGACGAGAAGAATTCAGAGATAGCCCAGTGATCGAGATGTCGAGTGCAGCAGCAGTGATGATGAAGATGCTCCGTGATCCAGTGATGATGATCCAACTCCAGAGTTGAAGACTTGCGTCGATATGTATTGATGACCTATGTCTAGAGAATACCTTCCTAGTTAAGAGGGAGTGTTGATGTATTTGTAACTTCGAAATATATTCACTTGCATATTACATTTGTACTTTATTGTATATCCAACAGAGATGTATTATTCCTCTGATTGGAAATGTCGTCATTTGTATTTGCAAGTGTCGTAAGTTACATTGTAAGTGTCGTCATTTGTATTGATGGGTTATTAGACCACCAGTGTGGGGTCGACCCTAGTTAGGTCATGTGGTTGGGTTATTAGACTTCATTAGCAAGTCGGCCCTATTAGGTTATTGACAGGTCAAGTCAGTGTATAAATAGAGAGGTTGTGTCTCTCATTCTATTAATTCACTCACTTCTCAAGCTCGCATAGCTAAGAGAGAAAGTGGCGCACAAGTGGAGGAGGAGGAGTGTCTGCTAGAGACATCTCTTTGGGTTTGATCATTGTGATCTTGGTTTGTGGCTTATTCTATCTCTGAGGAAGCTGCAGGGTTTTTCACCTTCTTGGTTTTCCCCGAGGAAACTTTGTGTCTATTGTCTCTTGTGTTTATGATTGTTATGCTACACATGTTATTCTCTTAGTGATCCTAGATAATATTGAATGAAATTATCGAAAAATTAACACACATGAGAACTTGGCCATCAATGAAAGCAACTCTATATCCATGTTCCTCCAATTCTGAGATGGAGAGGAGATTCTTCTTCAAACCAGGTACATACAACACATCTTTCATCTTCATAGGATTTTCGGAATCCAACTTGTAGGAGGCTTATCCTACCCCTTTTATGGGATACTAGTAATCATCACCGAGCTTCACCTTATGAGTTGAATCCTTTTGAACCAAATTTGTGAGAGAACTCTTGTAACCAATCATGTGCTTAGAAGCACCACTATCAACAAGCCATGTGTCACTTCCATGAGTAACTGTTCCTATAAGAGCTGATATTAACACATATTCTTCACTTGAATCAGCTTCTCTTGCTTTCCTCTGAACAGGTTCAACATCTTCTGTGGCATGAGCATGATGTCTTTTATTCTTTCCTTTTCTGATCTAATCTTTTATGTGAGGACAGTTTCTTGCAATGTGTGCCATCTTCTGGCAGCTGTAACATTTGTAATTTGAGTAATCTTTTATGTCTTCTGAACTTTTTGCAGGAATGGGATTCTTTCTTGCTTTTCCCTTTTCTTGCATGTGTTGCTAGTGCTTGATCTTCGTCATCACCCAACTTTTCTTCTCTTACTACCAATCTAGCTTCTTCTTGTGGGCACTCTTCCCATAGTCTATTGAACTTTGTTAGCTTCCTTCTGGAACAAATTCCCTGAATAAATGATTCCCAAGACCTTGGGAGACTTCTTGTGGGCACTCTTCCCATAGTCTATTGAACTTTGTTAGCTTCCTTCTGGAACAAATTCCCTGAATAAATGATTCCCAAGACCTTGGGAGACCATTCAATGTAGTCATCACTATCTCAGCTTCATCAATTGTTTCTCCAATGGCTTCAAGCTATTGTTTTATTTGAGATGCCCTTGTGAAGTAGGATTGAATGGTTTCTGAATTCTACATTTTCACATTCTTGAGTTGTGTCCTCAATGTCATCTTCCGATAGATATTCTTGCCTTCAAACAACCGAGACAAGGCATCAAACATCTGCTTTGGAGTCTTCAATGGTGAGACATGAGGGATCAAGTGATCCTTGATGGAATATGCAATGATTCTCTTTGCCCTAATCATGTTCTTCTTGTGCCTTGCCTTAGCTTCATCTCCCTATGGCTCATCAACCTCTTCTTCAACACATTTTTCCAAATCATTCTCTTCTAGAATGAGAAGCACCCCATACTTCCATGCTCGGAAGTTATCAGCTCCTTCAAGCTTCTCATCAAGCTTAGTGTTGTTCATCATTTTGTCCAAGCTTAAAAATATGACAGAGCTGAAAGTTTTCAGAAATGAAATTTGGACTTACAAGTCAATGCGCTATGCCAAGGTGATCTCCACAAGCCAAAATCAGCTCCAATGTCAACCTAAAAACTGCTTAACATCTAGCCTAGGGTTTTATGAGGAAACCCTAATTTTTTTTCATACTTTGAATCTAGAGAATCGGATCCAAGGAGAAGATGCGCCCTCCCGAGGTGAGTTGAGCAAACATTCTTTTCTTCCAAATGTGTGGTCAAAACAAGAAAAAACTGGAAACCCTAGTTTCTACAATTTCTACAGAATTTAGGTCAAAATTGAAAATTCTCAGATCTAAGATCTAACTCCACAGGTAGATGTGCCCTCCTAGGGTGAGTTCAAGGATGCTAAGATTGAGCTTGACCTGTGGATGGAAGGGCTGGAAACAGGAAGCCCTAGTTTCCGACAGTTGCAGCTGTTGCAATGACTTCTTTTAGCACTACTCTGATACCAAGTTGAGATTTTACTTACGCAGTTATGTTATTCAGAATTCTTTAGACTTTAATTCAATTTATATCATATCATAATAACTGCATGCATAAGGATCACTAAAAGAAATATATTCACAGCATACACAAATATTTATCCTGGGAAAACCTCTAGGGAAAGAAAACCTAGTAGAACTTCTTCAGTATAGATTCATCAACAAAATACAATGTCAACTCTAGTGCCCAGCACTAATTACAGAATAATGATACAAGAAAGATACAGACTAACCTCTAAGCCCGAAGAAGAGAGAGAGAGAAAGATAAAATCCCAAAAGATTGTCTTCTTGATGCCTCTTGAACCCTTGGCTAGTCTTCCTTGGATCTACACACTTTTCCTCTTGCTTGAGCAAATTGGTGTGTTGCAAATGAGCCACCTTCACTTATACTTATACTAGAAAAAGTCACTTTGCTTACTAGGCCGACTTGTCTTCTTAACTGGGTCATTTCCCCCTTTAACTGGGTCGACTTGACCATTTGACTGGGTCAATTTGACTAGGCCGACTTGTACTGAGCTTTGTTACTATTCTTTCTTGTAGAATATCTTCCGATGCTACTCAAAACATCAACAGAACTATGGTGTCAATATGGATGAAAGTCCAATAATTCAAGAGATTCATAATTCAGGAGTTCAGGGAGGTGAAATCCAAGAACTCGAGAATTCATCTTGAGGACTACATCTCTACAAGGATTACGAGGAAACTTGATGCAGTTCTACCTAGTCCAAGAACTATTTTCCAAAGAAGAAGTTTTTGAAGAATGTTTGGTTATGATTACTTCTGATATTTTGTTTTTCAATCAGTATGTGTTTGATTTCACTAAATTTTCTTTTCAGTTTTGTAAGTCTTAAGAGGCAGTGTTAGAATATAAGGCTTACATGTGTAATAAATTCACCTTAGTGACAAGCTATAAAAGTTAGGGTTTTCATTATTATTAGATTTTAGGGTTCTGGGCAAAGAAGACCTCTAGAACTCTTTATAAGAGGTGAATCTAATTGTAATAAATGAACCGGTTACTCATAATGGGTGTTATTGTGTAATATCTCTCATGTGCTCTATGATGTAACCTTATCTAGGGTTTCTAGCTCTTGTAATAACATGCAGCTACATCATCGTATTCAAACAAAATATGTCCACCTAAAATAACCCATTGGTGGTCCATAAGGGCATAGACTTTCACTCTTACAAGATGCCTCTATGTCTTGGACCATTTACCTAATTCCTTGCATCCAAGGAAGACAAGCTCTTAACCAATAAGAAGTAGTTTTAGGTCAGAATCCAAGACCAAAAAGGCAATTACAACCTATATTTGTAAATAGGAAAGCCGGTATCACATGCTAGTCATCATTGAGACTCTCGCAAGGTGGCCATGTGCTTTCCTCGAGAAGCTTTCCTTAGCCCCCATACATGAAGACAAGATATACAACCTCGCTTGCAATTTAACAACGGTGATACAGTTTACCTCATAAACACATGACAAGTTTAGCATCCACACATATGAGAAGATGATCCTGAGGTAGCCTCCAAAGCCTTTCGTTATTAACACAATGCTTGTTCTCCAAAAGAGTATTACAAACAAGCTCTGAGTTTCAACCAACAACATAATGATAGGGGTATCCTTGCTTTACCCTTTTATACCAAGAATGTAGAGAATCCACCCACCTTATATGTCTCATGCATGTAGGAGGGAGTGCGCCACCACTAGGGATTGAATGGATCTCACTAGGGCCCAATGCGCCACCTCTAGGAGACTTAATGCCATCCCTAGAGTGGACTGAGACTAAGTAGGCCCTCATGCACCACCTCTAGAGTAAACCGGGACTGGGTAGGCCTTCATGTGCCACTGATTTGGCCCTCATGCACCACCTCTGGAGTGAACAATGGAGAGATGACATGTCAACTGCACTTGACTGAATTGACATGCAATGCTCCTGAGTGAACTGGCACTCTAGAAGAACGCACCCCCAAAAGGAATATTCATTTTCCTTAAATTAAGGAAAAGGTCTCCAAACACCATAATTTATGGAAAAAATGCCCAAAAAAGGTGCACTAGGTTTCTCATGTGTGTCTATATGGGTTTAAGATCTGTATTAAGGTGTTTGACACCCCCCTTGACAACATTTATAACATTTTTACCCCCCCACCAAGTGATTTAAAAAGACACTATTGACAAGGGAAAACATGGTAACACGTTAATGCATGCCATCAAAACCAAGGACTCAAACACCATCCTGGGGCAGATGCATTAGTACATACTGATGGCTTTGGAGGATTGAGTGAAAAAGCCTAGACAAACTCCAATCACTAGGATCTAAGTTCGTCTAGGTAAAAAACACTCTAGAGCATTACTAAGACAGGTGACCCATTTGGGCTAGACCTTTTACACATATAATAGGATGTCATATCATTTTACAATCATCATCTTTTGACCATGGGAAAAAGAGATATACAAGGACTAGAAGAGTGCTCGAGCTAGATCGTGGAACTGAGGGTTCCCTAGGTATTTGGCATCTTTTGTTTGCTATTCATCCTGTGTTAACTGGGTGGTAACACTCCTACCTTGTAACGACATCAATGTACTAGACAGTCCCATTGACCTACTTTTGTGGTCATTATCCGTACATAATAAAATTATCTTCTCTCTCTTGTCTTAGAGGCACTACGATTTCTTGGAGCTTTTGGAGCATCTTGAATACTAGGGTTAGGGTTTCATTCATCAAAGACATTGGAGCTAGGATTTTGTGTTTAAACCCCTAGATTGTACATGTTGAATAGTGGAGAAGAGATGTCTTTCCTTGGAGGACATGTTAATGTGATGCTTGCTTGTTGAAAATCCTTGGTGTTGGCTAGGGTTTTCTAGAGCTAGAGGAATGTACTAGCCTTAGGATGAGGCTATGGTGTGTACATAAACTTCATATATATATATATATATATATTCCAGGTAAATTTCCTAAGGCAAACCCTAGGCACTTCCCCTCATTTCGAGGATAGTACCCAAGCTAAACCCTAGATTCTTTAGGGCACAAGGCCAATCAACAAGGGCTCAAAGCCATTATAACGATATACACATTATGGGCTCAACATGTCTTATTGCAGATTTGAATTTCAACCAGTTCTATCTTCATGGTTTGGTAATTTCCAGCACTAGTATGTCTTGAGGATTTGACATAAGTTAAGGCTGAAGGTCAAGTGCTTTAGCATTAATATTGAAGAAAATAAGGAAGATTTACTGTTATATTTACAGCTGTCATAAAGTGAATTTCAGATCTGGTTTTTGCATGAGAAGATTGTCCTATTGGCTGAAACTCATCGCAAAACATTTGGTATCTTTTCTCTTGGATTGCCTTGTTGATTGGGGTTGATTAGAGGTGAAATATTGCCCGTTGTTGCTCCTATATTTATCATATTGCATAACAGCCCTAAGCTGAAAATTCATAGGGTTAAGATACAAGAAACCTCTAAGAAAGAGGTGAAATTTTTGTCACCTTAATTGCGCCTAATTCAAAAAAAAAATACATGGTATCAAAGCTTTTGTCACTGAGATCACTCTAGGAGAAAGTGGGAGTTGGTATTTCAGTTGTGGTGTACCTAGTAGGGTTGTTTGACCTTCTTAAGGTTGTTTAGTGTGAAACTCTAGGTCGATTGAGAAAAGCACTTAGACCCTAGAAAAGGTTTTGTCTACTTCATTTATTACTGATTTATGCACTAGAGAATTGTTTCAAGATGTGTAAATTGACTCTCAGTCTTAGCAAGTGTGACAGGTTGGAAGGGGCTTCCAATTTTATTCCATGGAAGCTCGGGCTCTAGATACTTATGGGTTGTCACCTACCACGAGCTTGGTATTTTAGGATCAATAAGTTAACATAGGAAGACTTCTATCTTTGTGATTTTGATAGATCTAATCCACTTGTCTCTGTCTTGCATGGAGATATGATTATTTTTGTAGGACATCCCAAACAACTTATGATGTGGTATCTATTGATTTTGGCACGTGATGTTGACTTGAGGGATGTTGGAGTTTGGTAGGTTGTTGATGATCTAAAGTTATGCTCCTTCAGATCCATAGGTGGTCAACATTCTGTAGAGATTCGAGATGCTATGATATCATCTTGTGTTGTTGGATATTGTGACACTTTGACAACTTATGGGATCAATATTCCATCATAGTAGGAGAATGTGGTGAGCAAAGATGTGAAGTTTCATGAGGATGTTAGGTTTTCTAGTTCAGAAGATTCTCTTTTAGTGATTGAGGAAAGAGAGGAGGTTGTTCCAGCATTTCATTTAGAGATTAAATCCAAGTTAGATTCAAAGGGAGATGAGGTGAGATTAGGGATGGATATGCACTCACCTTCTACCCCAGCATGCGGGAGATCAAGATGGCTCACCCAAACATTGCAGGAGGATTGAGAGCATGTAGGAGCACTCAAATATTCAATAAGGGTGAGTATTCCTCTTAGGAGAAATTCTGGCTATATTGCATTGGTTTCTTCCATCTATGAGCCTTCTAGAGGAGAGTTGTGATACCTTGATGAAGGACGATGTTTGGGTTAGTTCCAAGATTGCAGTAGGTACAAGTTTGCAAATGCTAGGATTGGTGGAGTTACAAAGGAAGTCAACGGGTGTTGTTGAAAACACTTTCCTCATAAAAAGGGAGTGTTAGCTTTCAAGGTTACTCCAAAAAGTGTTTAGGCCATGTTTGGGGGTGCTTTCATCAGATTTTGGGTACATGGTGTATGATTAGCCCCTAGATGCTCCATCATGGATTTTCACATTGGATATGGCTTCCTCAATGATTACTTGACCTCAGTTGGGTGTTTGCATGGCATTCTTCCTTGGTGCATTAGATATTTGCAAAGAACTTGGTGATAGTCTACATGCTAGCCACATGGCGGAGCTTGCTTGCATGGATAACACTTGATATTGGAGGAGGAGCATTTGGCATTTAGGGTGTTGAGCCCTAAATAGCATGGGGTAGCTTGGATACTTGCATGGAGGCATGGAGTTGACTTGGGAACCCTAGGTTGCAATAGTGTTCATGTAGAGGGACTCGACCCAGTAAAGCACATGGCTTAGGAGAAGCGTTGGAAACTCAAAATCCTTAGAGGCTTGGAGGAGGGTTAGACACATTTTGTGGGGTGCCCTTGCATTGGAGCCTTTCTTGTGAACGACATTACCTTGGAGCGTGACATGTATACCCTTGGAGTTTAGCACTTCACATCTGTGAGCCTACATGTGGCTTTGTAAGTTGTTTGTAAGTGTTTAGACCCACATGTATTATTGGCCTCCCTTACCTCTCATATATATAGAGAAAGGAGAGAGTCCTTTCACATCGGCATCATTGTACCTTGTTCTTTATAGTTGTCTCCTTGGAGTGAGATGTTGGGGTTCATGACGAAACCCTAGGAAAAGTTATGAAAGGGAAAGAGGATGCCTTTATTGGGAGCATTCTCTTCTAAATACTAGGGTTTAATCTTGTAAAGAAAACATTGGAGATGATCTAAAACTCATTATCACTTCATCATATTGTGTTAGAGATGTGAGGAGATGAGCACACTACCCTCTCTCTCTCTCTCCCCTTGTCTTTCATCTTTGTAATTTCTATCTCTCGTCTTGGAGGTGATAAGGTTTCTTGGAGCTTTTAGAGCATCTTAAGGGTTATGGTTTCATCCCTTGGAGAAACTAGACGGTGAGACACTAGAGCTAGGGTTTCGTGATTGAACACTAGATTGTACTTGTTGTTGGAGAAGAGGAGACATCTTGCCTTGGAGGGCATGCTAGTGTGATGCTTGCTTGTTGGAGATCCTTGGTGTTGGCTAGCATTTTTCTTGTTTTCCCTAGCTAGGGTTTTGGAGAGCTAAAGGATTGTACTAGACTTGGGATGAGGCTATAGTATGTACATGAATTTCATCTTTATATATGTGTGTGTGTGTGTGTGATTTTCTTAGCAGTCCCAAAATTGTCTTAATGCAGATTTGATTTTATATATATTATTATATATATATATGATTTTTTCAGAAGTCCCAAATTGTCTTATTGAAGATTTGATTTTCAGCCATCTTTATCGGTTTGGTAATTTCCAACACTAGTATGACTTGCTGATTTGAAATAAGTTAAGGTTGAAATTGTTAAGCAATTTAACATTAATATTGAAGAAGATAAGACAGATTTACTGCTATATTTACAGCTCTCATAAAGCGAATTTCAGAATTTCAGATCTAGTTTTTGCATAAAAAGATTGCCCTAAAGGACTGAAACTTATTGGCACACATTTGGTACCTTTTCTCTTGGACTGCCTTGTTGATTGAAGTTGTTAAGAGATGAAATATTGTCCACTATTGCTGCTGTTTTTATCATATTTCATGACAGCCCTAAGGCTGAAAATTCAGAGTGCTAAGATCTACGAAACCTCTAGGAAAGAGGTGAAATTTCTGAAGATGCATTAATTGCCCCTAGTTCAAAAAAATTCTGCCTTCAAAGTCATTCATTTATGAGCATTTTCCTTGAGCACCATTTACTACTGACCAATTTCTCATGAGTTTAAATATTCCACTTAGCACTCATTGCATAAGGTGATGCTCACAGAGGTGATGAAGTCATATTAAAACTAGTGAAATGAATCACATAGTTGTCAATCATCACTATCAAGACTTGCACTTAGTAACCAGGACTTCTCAGGAAGGTCACCCATCACAAACTCCTATGGCTCAAGCATGCTTAACCATGGAGAATTTTCCATAGTCAAGCCCACTTAGCTTGCTAACCCCTTGCAAAACCTTAGCAAGTATTGTACCTTATGAACTATTCAATCACAGCTCCATACTCTTTATTTAAGAATTAGGGGGGATTCTGCAGTCCAACATTATCAGATATCAATATCATTTTACTGGATTAATTGTGTACTCAAAGTCATTCATCTATGACCATTTCCCATGAGCACCATTAACTAATGATCAATTTCTCATGAGTTTGAATAGTACTCTTAGCACTCATTGCATTAGGTAATGCTCACAGTGATGAAGAAGTGGAATTAAAACCAATAAAATGAATCGCACGGTGTCAATCATCACCTCCAGGACTTGCACCCATTAACCATGGCCTTCCCAAGAAGGTCACCTAGCCTAAGAATCCTAAGGCTCAAGCACGATTAACCATGGATGTTTTCTCCATACCCAAGCCCACTTAGTTTGCTACCCCATTTGCAAAACCTTAGAAAGTATTGTGCCTAATGAACTATTCAATCAAAGATCCATACTCTTTATTAAAAAATGAGGGAACTTCCGTAGTCCAACATTATGAGAGATCATTTTTTTTTCTGAATTAATAGCATATTCAAAGCCATCCATCTATGACCATTTCCCATGAGTGCCATTAACTAATGGCAATTTTCTCATGAGTTTGAATAGTCCACTTAGCGCTTATTGCATCAAGCAATGCTCACAGAGGTGAAGAAGTCGGATTGAAACTAGTGAAATGAATCACAGTGTCAATCATCGCCTCTGAGCTTGCACCCTATTACGCCTCAAAGTGCATGAAGCATTCCTTCCAGATATACCAAACTAAGGAGTTTCTTTTTCTTTTGTAAAGGCCAAGTTTTTGGGGTTATATTATGTAGAGTGTTGATTTTGGGGCTAAATACCCCCGATCAAGTCATGGCAGGTCCTCATCATTTTCATGCCAGGAAGTGTTGGCTTAGTGGCATTGTTGATTGCCTCTTGATGGGCAGAAGTTCCCCATATTGTTGGGCCATTTGGGCCCTGAGTTGGTGTCTGGTACTTCTTGGGATGGGTCCATTAGGACACATGACCACACTCATATTTTGCTTTGTAAAGGTGATTGTGCATGTAAGGGTTTTCATACCCAGTTTAGCACACCTCATTTTGCCCACTTGGACCTATTGTTTTGATAGAAAACCCCTCCTCCTAGTCTCCAGACCCATGATAGCATTCCTTAAAGAAGAAGCCTGCATTGTTAAAAAAGAGGGCGTTGAGGGATAAGCATCTATTGGGGTTAGTTGGGGCATGGCATCCTCCTTTTGGCTCACTTTGCACTTGGTGAAGCCTAATTGCACATTTTTATTCTTATTTTATGTCATTGTATGGTTTAGTACCCAAGTTTGTGGGTAAACTAACCTAAAAAAAAATATTTTGTCATTAACTTGTAGGCTCAAATTTGTAAAAGGTTGAGGGTTGTAGCATATAAATAAGACATCCTCACCTCATTTGTAAATCATGGACAAGGGTTCAAATTATGTATTCTTTTATCTTTTTCTTGGTTTACTGGAGCATTTGAAGCTAGGTGCACTTCTCTTTGAATGTATTTTTCTCTTGCATGAAGGATGAATGGAAGGATTTATAGGGTTTGACAGTCACATGCTAAGTGGATGCTAAGAATAGTTGTAATAACTCATGCTCAAGGGTGACCTAAGGTGCTTCTCCTTGCTCATTCTTGATTAATGTTGGTAAGTTTATCTCCTAACCCTAATGTAGCGTCATTCTTGAAGTGCCTTGGACTTAGGTAGGCTTTTTTTACTAGCATTTTGTCTACTTGCTTGAGAACTTCCTACCAAGGAGCTCTCCATTGTCCTATTGGGACTTGGAATTCTCTATTTTCCCTAATTAGGGTTTTGCTACTGAACCCTAGAGGTTGCTAGCGTTTCCCTAGTTGCAAGTAGTGGAAACCATCTTAAGAGGAGGGACATTAGCCTTGATCTCTCATAGCCCTAGGGTTTGAGACAAGAATCTAATACCCTATCCTTCAACTCTCTTCTTTTTCATCAAATTTTACATGTTTTATTATGCATAGAAATATGTTACAACTAGAAAAAACCCGAAAAATCTAAGTGAATTCAAAAATCCAAAAAGTAGTCGTGAATTTGTTTTTCTAGCCCACCCTAAAATTTCACCCTAGGATTTTATCCACAATCCCTAGAGGTCGTCCTCTTCTAAGGAAGTGCATTGGGATCTGTGTAACCCTTGTAATTCGTCAATTGGAAGGTATTTGGTATTTCTTGTTAAATTTTGGTTAGGGTTAGGGTTTAATGCAAAGAAATAAAAATTTCACATACTTTAATGCAAAATTTTATTACAACAGACTAGTAATCTCCACATTATACTTTAAAACATAATTTTCATCTCTTTCAACTTTAACACTACCAAGTGGTTCCTTGTGTTAAAGTGAAATCTTCAATAACATGTAATTACCAGCAGTCGTATAACTAACAAAAGCACTAACAATAATAATGACATGAATGAAGAAAAGAACAAGTTAGGATACTTACCTGGAGTGTGGGACCCTTCCTTTATTATACTCAAAAGAAATTACTTTTAGAACAAACTATGCCTCTCAAAGGCCAGTCCATCACTAGGAACAAGCTGACCCTTACTAGAGGATAAGTACAAACCTGAGAGAGAGAGATGATAGGTTGTAGACAATAGTAGTGATAGTCAATGACAGTTAAAAACACAATGACAGTCACGATTAGGACTCAATACAATAGAGGTCAGCAAGGTCACAATAGATATGATCTCAACTAAGTCTCAGCACAAGAAATTTGAGCACAGACAACTCTCAGCACACCAAATCTGATCACGGGTGACCAAGGTTAGTCTGAAACAGATAGATCTGACCACAAATAAAAACTCAGCATAAAAGTGTTGAACCAATGGTAAGTTTTAGCACATAAGTCTGTCCACAGACAAGGCTAACCTTAAACAATATCCCAACATATATATATATATATAGAGAGAGAGAGAGAGAGAGATATCAGACCACATAAAGGTCTCAGCACAAGGGTCTCAGCATATAGATCAGAGTCTCAAATGGTACACAGAGGGTATTAGCCCTCACACACACCAACCAATAGTCATGTATCAGAAGTGACAGAACATATGAGTTCATGACCTAATCTATATGGTCAACAAAAGGTATTAGCCCTCACACACCAACCAACAGCCCTGTATGAGGTCACGGCCTCCATAAGATTAACTTTCAATCCTTAGATGAAAACACATGGTTTGGAAGCCTTCGCTTAGGACAATAGATAGTCCACAATTCAATCTACAGTGTGATGCAGCCTTCATAAAACACAGAATAATGATCATTAAAAGATCCCTAGTGGATACGGCCTTCACAAAAGTGCATTCAGCAAACAGATGGGGACCAAAGGAGCTCACGGCCTCCTTTAACAAACATACAGGAAGCAGATCGGACCTCAAAAAAAAAACTCAACTGAGCCACGGTTCAGTTTTCTAAGGCAGGCAACTGAGTCACGGTTCAGTGTTCTAAGGCAAGCGACCTCTATATCAGTCAAAGGATAGTCCATAAAAGCTTACGGCCAAGTCACAGGTGAACAACAGTTGTTACGGTGGCTTGAACATGTCTTTTCAGGGTCACAGCTCTCCTCATTGGTTAATAAAACAGTCTTCAAGGGCCACGACTCAGTAACAGATGGCAGCAGTAACCTCATGACCAAACCCTAGCAAGAAACCCTTAACGTTTAAGTTGTCCAAGAAGTCAGAGCTAAGATAGGATGTCAAGATAATATCAAAATGAGAAAATAGACTTCATTATATAGACCTTTAATGACTTCTAGAAAGGTCATTAAATAATTCTTTAATCAAGTTAGGGTTCCATTAAATAAGGTAAGTAGCAACATATAATGGTTAAGACACCAAAACAATAAAACAACTTAAGAATATCAAAAATATAATTAAGGTGTCTTAGGTGGGTGGTAGGGTAAAGTCATCACACATATAATTAATTAGGTGAGGGTACAAGGGCCAACACATGGTATAAGTCAAAACATAAAACAAGGATGGGTAAATGACACATAAACCCTAGGACCAAAGGGTGTACCACAAAGGTGGGCAATCACCCCTAATACCCATAAAACCAAAACATTAAGGTGGTGCAAATCAAGACAACTCAAGGTGGGTAGATGACCCTACTAACCACAAGTCAAAGTGGTGAACAAGACAAGGTACCATAAGACCAAGAACAACAAGGTGTAAAGACCAAGGATGAGCAACCAAGGTGGGGTACAACCAATCATCTCTCTCTCAAATGTACAAGTGTTCCATACACAACCTGAAAGTTCATCATCACTGTATAAAGAAGGTCCACACTAGATGATGTGATCATGTGGTCCTCGAAGCTGCTCCACAGGTCAAATGCTAGTGACTCCATCAAGGGGTGGCTAGTCCCTTGAGAAGACCATCTAGCCCAACCATCTCGAGGACCTAGGAGAAGAGGACATCACACATCATCATCTTGGTTAATTGACCAAGATCCTCCATTCTTAAAGAATGGATCTCATCCCTAGGTTGAGCTTCAGTCCCAGACTAAATCATGTTGATCAACCCCCTGGTCCTTGACCAGGTACTCCATTCTCCCGGAGAATGGTCCTCAGCCCCAGGCTGAGCTTTCAGTCCCATATTGAATGTTGATCAACCACCTGCAGGATCTACTTGGTCCTCGTGACCAAGAATCTGCTTGGTCCCAGACTAGGAGGTCTTTGTCTCAACCTGCAAGATCTGCTTGGTCCTCGTGACCAAGAACCTATATGGTCCCAGACCAGAATACCCGAGAGACAAATAGGGGCCCTAGCCACATGCTAGGGACTTTGCCATGGCATCAACATGCTTGGTCCCCGACCAAGAACCCCAGGAGACTGCTGGGGGGCCTAGGGTACCTTCTAGGGACTTACTCTTTACTCTGCCTGGTTAACTGACCAGGAACCCTAGTTAACTGACTAGGGTACCATCCTCTCTGAGAATGGGTCTTGCAACTGCACTAACTTTAACATTTCTGGCTTATCCTCCAAGTTCGCCCTAGTCGAATTATCCTCTTTCCTTTGAGGGTGCACTTTTTGGAGTGCCTTCCTTGGGAAGTGTGACATTGCCTTGGGAGACATGAAATTGCCTTAAAAGGCGTGATTTTATCTAGAATTTGTGATAAAGTGAATAACTCCATTTATATATGATTTGTGTCTAGATTTGATATTGTTTGACAGTGACTGTAATAAGGCACTGATCATGGCTATTAAGGTTTTGTGGAAGGTATTTGTGGTTTGTTGGTGGTTGCAAGTATCTTTCATTGATTAAGGTCTCCCCCAGGGTTTTGGAGTTACTCGAAGTGTTAAGAGGTTAAACTATGGTGACAATGGGTTTAACTCTCTCTCGAGCTTACCGTCATTGGCACTAGGTATACATCGCCTTGATTCGAGAAGATGTGCTAGTTTGGGCAGTAACACACCCAATAACCAAAGCTTCTTGTGAAGGTCAACCATCACAAGGCTCCTTAGGCTCAAGCATGCTTGACCATGGATTCTTTCTCCATACTCAAATCCACTTGGATTGTTAACCCATTTCCAAAACCTTATCAAGTATTATGCCTATAAACTATTAAATTAGAGGTCCATACTATTTATTTAAGAATGAGGGGGGCTTCCATAGTCCAACATTACAAGAATCAATTTTTATTGGATTAACTATGTATTCAAAGTCATTCATCTATGACCATTCCCCAAGAGCATCATCAACTAATGACCAATATCTCATGAGTTTAAATAGTCCACTTAGCACTCATTGCATAAGCTTATGCTCATAGGGGTAAAGAAGTGGGATTGAAACCAGTGAAATGAATCACACAGTGTCAATCATCAACTCTGGAACTTGCACCATGTAATCGAGTCTTCGAGAGAAGGTCACCTATCCAAAGACTCCTTTGGCTCAAGCACATTTAACCATGAATTGTTTCTCCATACTCAAGCGCACTTAGCTTTCTTAGCAAGTTTGTGCCTTATGAACTATTCAATCAGAGCTTCATACTCTATTTAATAAAAAGGGGGGCTTCCACAGTCCAACATTATGACATATCAGTTTTTTTAAATTACCTGTGTATTGAAAGTCATTCATCTATGACAATTTCCCATGAGCAACATTAACTAATGACCAATTTCTCATGAGTTAATATTGGAAACCTCAAATTTCCATGGCAAGTAGCAAAAATATAGTCAGCATTTGTAATAGGTGGTAGATCTCAAGGTTGTGCGTATGGCAGTAAGAATTATGTTAGTATTCAAATTTTTCACAACTGACTTCATCTCTAAAGCTTGATCTCTGAGCTTGGACCCACAGAAGACATTGAGCAGGCCAACTTTAAACTAGTCCTGAGATTTGGGTTCAAGGTACTTTTCAGTTACTGCAAGATACAGGTCACTTTCAGGTTTGATAGGTTCACACTCACTCCTAAAATTTGATTGCAGTGAACAATTCGGCCATAATAGCTTAGCCAGTATCCCTAACAATCCAAGGTAGCCACATGAATTGAGCAGAAAGTGTTGGTTGTGGAGCCTGATCTTCTTAATCCAGAGATGTTGTTTCACCCGTGTTTGTACCCCAGTTTTATATGATATGCAGGTGGACTATACACTCATCCCAGCAAGGGGATGTGGGGGGGCATCGCCCCCCCACGGGGGTCTGGGGGGACCATCCCCCCCGGCTGGGGGGGTCCAAGGGCCAGCAAGCCCCCGACAAGGGTTTGGGGGCAGCACCCTTGAGAAAGGGGGTTCGAGGGCGAAGCCCTCGAAAGAAATTTTATGGGTTGTTTTGTTGGCCAACAGTTTACGGGACCATGGTATGGGGTAGCCTGTAGTATTTTCCCATGGTAATTCCCTTTAAAAGGAAGACATTGTAATACGGTTGTGTAATGTATCGTGATTCGTAGCATTGTAAAGATCTCTGTGATTGTATAAGAGAGACTGAGAGAGATTGAAGAGGAAGTTGCAGCGGATGTGTTGCAGGTTGTATGCCTTCATTTGTTGGATGGTATAATAATAAAAGGACTGGCAATTTCTCCATGGACGTAGCCCAGATTAGCTGAACCACATTATATTGGTGTCTCTCTTGTATTGTGTTGATGTGATTTATATTTGCATCTTGTTTATTGTTATTGCTCTACGATCCTGTTTTTCTAACAAAAAGTAAGATTGGAAAATAAATGGATGGCGTTGTGTACATTATTAAAGGTATCAGAGTATTCTGAGAACCAAACATACAATTAGGAACTTTAGTAACCATTTCCACAATGGAAAGTCTGCCATGACTTGTATTTCTTAAAGATCATAGTACATAAGTCTTTTCTAAGAGGAAAGTATATCTGAGAAAAGGCCCTAGCACTTCCCACAAATAGTATCATGAGAAGACGTAAGTTTTATTGGAACTAGAATAGATCCATCTTAAACCCGGATCTTTTACGCACCGAGAGGGATCCAATTTCTCGAGGTGTAAATGTTTTTTATCTTAAATTTTTTACACATCTAGAAAAAATTTACACCTCAATAAATTGGATCTCTCTATATACATAGATCCGGATATAAGATGGATCTATGTTGGTTTTAATTTTTTTATTTTATGAGCCGACATGGGAATGTTACATTACGTAACATGACAAATGTGACAACGTCTCCCCCATACTAAGTTGTAAGCACCTCACTACTCTCGAAGCAATAATGAATTTTATCTTTAAATTTTCAAATATTTGCTATAGCATGGATCTTGGCCATGCTGTGTGTCTCTTATCAAAACTGAAATTCTATATTTATAAAACTGAATCTTCCTGCCCAATGTAAAAAAGGTAAAATAAACCCATTTTCAGCTCTCCTTATATTTGAGCATAAACCCTCTTCAAAACTTTCATCACTAATGGCTCTATAATATCAGCATAAATCCATCTTAAAACCGGATCTACCAAACACCAAGAGGAATCCAATTTCTTGAGGTGTAAATTTTTTTTATTTTAAATTTTTTACACATTTGAAAAAATTTACACCTCAAGATATTTAATCTCGATATATCTAAGTTTAAGGTGAAATCAATATAATTTAATTTTTTTTGTTTAAGCCGACATCATTGCATTTTTTTATGGGAATGTCATGTTACATAATGTTACATAACGTTACGCATTACAACATCTCCCACATACTGGGCTGTATAGCACCTCGCGCCCTCTTCAAAACTTCCATCACTAAAAGACAGATCCCATTTTCAACTCATCATCACTAATGGCTCTATAATATGATATATCGCACACTCAGCCTGCATTAGAAATGCCTTACAGGTGAAAAAAATAGAATTTAGTGACCTTCGTAGCGGTCTCACAAATTTGGACTTTATTTGCAGCTTTGATACATAGGAATTTTCAGTGAAAACCCTCGATAGCAGCTTTGATATGGAATTTAATTTACCGATTTGATGCATCTAAGACTTCAGCTGACAGTAAGAGTTTGCAATTTGTTTTCACTTTTTCCTGATACCAAAAACCTCTGATGGGCCATTCAAATATACATCTCGATTAGCCCATCGGGGTTTGGGCTCGTGGCCAGCGGACGCTTGCTAAGGCGTTCGTGCTGCTAAGCAGGTCACGGGTTCAATCCTCTTGCAGCCTGAGGGCCGTTCTTGGTGGGCAGGGCAGCTCCTCTAGGGTTTATAGTGGTAGCCGGCGGGATTCGACCCCGTGTCACGCAAGTACGATGCCGCCACCATTGCCGATTCCCCTACTACAAAAAAAAAATATACATCTCGATTTGTTTCTTTCTTCAGTAATTTGGCCTTGTAAGTCCATGACTAAAGTAACAAATCTTCCTGTGGCAATAATTTCATGCTTTGATGCTCTCTGCAGAATTAATTATCAGTGCCCACCTTGTTGTAACTATAATTTGGAGCTGTAAAGCTGTGGGAAATATCAGAGGGGGCAAATTTCTCAAGCATCACCTTATGTGGGAATGGTTTTATTGCAGGGAATAATAGACCCTGAGGTCAGAGATATAAACTGAAGAATAGATAGATAGATAGATCGACAGTTGTAACAAAATAAGGAAGCTCCATTTCCTCACTGTTGCAACATACTTTACAAATTTATCAAACATGAACTTTAAGAACATAATAAATGCTTCTAGACTGCATTACCTGTCATTCTCAATGGCTGAGAGAAGTGGAATTCCCGATGGTGGCAGTACCTTAGAGAGAACAGTTGCATAGAAGAAAACTATGAATGAGGAAGTTCCTGATATAATCAATATCAGTCCCCAGTAAACCGTACTGGAGCCCAGTTGAAGAGGGCAAGCAGTAGACGAGTACAGCGGAAAGGTCACTGAATTTGAGCCCATAACTGCTTTTTCCTGCAATTATTACAACATGGAAACAAAGTCAGACATTCCACAATCAATCCCTATGCTCCTTTTAATATTTTATTGACATTGCTTTTACACTGCACGCATTATTGCTTGCAGAGTTATCCTAGCCTTCTAGAACTCTCAAGTCTTCCTGTGTCAACAAAATAATGAGTAATCGCCCAAGATTCTTCCCAGAAACTTTCAACTCACTGACACTAGCCCAAAAACCAGAAAACTGGCCAAAACTCAGGAGTCCAACATACAGCTCGCATCTCAGGCAAGTCCACAGGCCTGCAGGCCAGTAATTAAAAAAATTGGAAAAATACAAAACTAAAAACACAAAAAAAGGGTTGGAAAGGGTGGGAAAGGGAAAGACCTAAACCCCATAACACCAGGTGGACAGGATTTGAAAAACATTTATTAGCTGAACAGGTATTCCTGCATGGAGATCTGTTGGAGATATTTGTATTTGACAGTAGGAGACCAAATCCAAGGCGGTGAGCCATTGCATTGCATTTTTGGATCTCTAGTTTCCGTTGCATTCCTTTTTTGGAGAAGGTATTTTCTGGTTTTTTGAGTTTTCAGTTGCAATTGTGATTTCAGCCTACACTTTCAAGTTCAAACTTAATATCTCTTTGTTTCAACCCTCCATGGCTACTAAAAGACAACTAGATCAAGCATGGGAACATGCTATCCGAATTAATCCAAATGGTGACAAGGTAAAGTGGAGATATTGTAACTACCCTATCAAAGGGGTATAAACAGGCTCAAATACCTCCTAGCATGAATAAAAGCCCAAAATGTCATGGTTTGTGATCATTTCTCTGCAGAAGTTGCAGCCGAAAAGAAACTTGCTTTGGATACTGTCACCCTCATTTTGGCATAAGTGTCAAAATGGGGTAATTTAAAACAGTCCTAACAGCAAATTGAAATGAAAGCTACAGAAGTAATGATGAGCAGAAGACCTAAATCTTCAGTTCTGGGCATGCCAATGCAGTTTTACACCTGTCCATACTTTCATACTCAGTTCTGGGCATTCTTGACGAGGTTTGAGGATCGTACCTGTCATCTAGCAGCAGTAAACCATGTTTATCTCCAATTCTGGGAAAACTGGTGCACAATCAGGCCTTGTTTTGACTCGGCATCTGTACATGAGTTAAACCTATAGCAGCCATGTCAAATCTTATTTCTTTAGGATGGTCACTGCTTCTGAGATAGAAACATCATTTCTGAACTATTTGACATTTGAAGAGCTTCTGGGCATCTTCCTGAGGTTTTCTGTGGATGCAAACAGCTTAAATTGAAACCCTGACTTTTGTGTACAGATCTATGGGGCCAGAAGACAAGAGAGATAACAAACCTTTATTGTGTAGTCAAAGGGAAATCATGGGGAATGATCAACCTTATTTTATATTTTACTACATTTTGGTGGAAACAAGTAATCTCAGGAGATGTTTACAGCAGCATAATCTGAGTAGCTGACAAAACTCTGGGTATTCTGGTCCATGACATTTGAAAAGATGTTCGAAACTGAGCATTCAGTTCAAATATATGCAGCGCTTGGATTATGAGCCAGTGCAAAGATTGTGGTAGCTGAATTGAAGTAATTGGGGAGAATTATACGCAGCACTACAGAGGTTTAAGACAAGTAATGTCAGCGATACATGGAGGGCCAAGGAACGCCCAGCATCATACCAGTTACTGAAACATGCTATGGCTTTTTCCGAGATGATCTTGGTGTCCTCTTATCAATAAAAGTCCGAGCTGTGATTTTCTTCAAGGGCAATGAAAAGAAGAATGTGTTTCCCGTGGCCATTTTCACTAGCGATAGAGGAAGCGGCATCGTGCTATTTCTTACACATCAGTAAACTCAGACGATTGGCTATTTCTATTTTCCTGTAGCCGAAAATTTCTTTTGGACAGAGTTGGAAGAGGAGGGGGTGTCAGTTGTCGACATATTTTCTGTCCAAACATCCTCAAGTGTGCTTGATCGGGATTCCCTAATAAGTCTGGTTTTCATGTTTCTGGTTCGTTGATGGCAAATTGTGTGGGGTCGCTCCTCTAAGAAACTTTTATTATCCCTGAAAATTATCAGCGCTGTAAATCCCCTCTTATTCATCGACTTAGAAAACTGACGAGTGAAATCTGGATTTCTCAGAATTTTGAGGAAACAAAGCAAAAGTGTAGCAGCAGCATCTATAACACAGATCCAAGATACGTATGTAGGGGCGTCATTGTAGCTTTGGTCTTTCTGGTTTACAAGTTTAAGCCACCGATTTAAATAACTTTGTTGAATACATTGCAGTTCGTGATGAATTGGGCAGAAACATAACCTAGTTTCGTTCTACACTTGGAAAGGAGATTCCGCGTGATCCAAAGGAAGGGGATGCACTGTAGCGTTGGATCCCGTTACAGCCAGCACTTGGAATCATAAAATTGGGCACATTGGCTGCGTCTGGACTGGAAAGAGGAAAATCGCTCGTAATGGAAACAATTCGAAGCAGTATACTGTAGTAGGCGAGGAATTTATGAGCCAGATGAGGATAACGTGGATCGATTTATGGATTCGTGGTATGGACCCACCTTCACTCCATGGTCGATTCCTGTAGCGTGCATGGTTGTGGGCTGATACTTGGCTATAGCCATTGATCTTATGAAGCTACGCCCTCTAACTTCCACCGAGTCGGGGACCTTCCCTTGTGCGATTGTCAAGGAATCACTCGGAAGAAGTTGGTTAAGAAGTGGTGGACATCATCGCTTTGGAATTCACTATCGTACTAGTGGTGATGCGCTTTACCTTTGGAGGGCCCTTTCTTGTTTGGAAATGGAGTAGCCTATTTATTCTAAGTTTTAGACTTTTCAGTGGGTTTTGGTCGTAAAAAAAATTGGTAAGATCCAAATTTAGAAGTGTTCAAATTGTGTTTTTGAATCCATAAATAGATTCGGCACCCTCAAATATCCTCATGGCACCGGGATTATGCAATTTCAATAGCTAATATATGTGATTCTAAGATTTTTTATAGATTTCCAAAGGACTTGAACAAAACAACAAAACAAGACGGAAAATATACTCGGAAAAGGTTGAAAACGTAGAATATTTAGACTACACCTTTGGAAAGTGCTTATTATGGGGTTGGTTAAAGATTGTTATTATTTTATTATTTTGCTAAAAGGTTGGTTTTAACTACTAAGTAGTTCGAGGTGGATTAATAAAGATTATTTTGTGGACAAGGTTTGATTACTTTGAAGAAACCTTTGATTAATAAAGATTATTTTGTGGACAAGGTTTTAACTACTAAGTAGTTCGAGGTGGATTAATAAAGATTATTTTGTGGACAAGGTTTGATTACTTTGAAGAAACCTTGGATTGGTTGCCAAGTGGGTAGCATTGATGGTTTTGGAGCCCTTTGAAGACCTTGATTGAGTAGCAAGTAATCTTGGAAGAATCCTTTGGAGGCTAATGCGGACACCTTTTGTTGCTTGGTTGATTTGGTGGGTTGAAGACCCCTTAGGAGAGGAGCGGGTTGACTTGGTGGGTTGAAGACCCCTTTTGGAGAGGAGCTTTAAGGGTGGTCTTGTGGACATTTCTTGAAGCACATTCTTTGAAGGGACCTTTGGAGGCCATGTGGCATCATCACAACCATTTGATCCTTGCTTGATGGAGCATTTCCCCTTTGTTAGGGGCCCCATGTATCTCTTGACATTGTTCCTATTTTGGATCATCTTCCTCTTCACAATCTCTATAGAATAATTTCTTCTCACTGCAATTATGCCCTTTACTGTACTCGCTGACACAATTGAAACATAGTTCATTTTCTCTTCTTTCCTCCACTTGTTGAGGCATCAACCTTGTAGGTTAAGTGAGGTTAGGGGGGGGACATTTCCCTCTCTATAGGTGTTAGCAACAACCTTTATAGTAGCCATATTTTTACTTTCAAATTTCCTTGCCAAACTAAAGGCATTCTCCAATGATTTAGGTTCAAAGAGACATACCTCATGCTGAATGCTCTTTTTTAAAGTGCTCATAAAGAGGTCCAACAAATTATCCTCTGGAATGTTCTTCACTCTAAGATTCAACTTTTGAAACCACTTAATGTGCTCTATGAATAGACCTTTTTTCCTAAGATTTATCAATTGGATAAAGAAGGTGTTGTTCCTAATACCCCCATAATGTGATATCAATTCATTCGTAAATATAGACCAAGATACAATAGGGTCCCTTTTACGATCGCAAAGCCATTAGTACCACAAAAATTTATCAGGTTCCAAATACAAGGATGCAATATCAAAGAATTGCTTCATCTGGAATATCCATGTTATTGGATCATTGCCATCAATATTGGGAAGGAAGTAGTTCCTTGGTCCCAAGTTGAATTCATGATGATATCGATTATGGAGTGATAATTGATCAAATGTCTCAAACCTCTTGTTCTGCAATTGTTTTTTAATTTTCTCAATATATGACTAGGATGGGACCCTATTCTTCTCCCTATCTTATTCTTGAGGAGGTGAATTAGGGGTAAAGAGGAGTCTCATCTCATTTAGAACTACCCCCTTCATATCTTCCACACTAGCCATCTTTTCTATCTTTTGATCCAACGTTTCCATCTTTTACATATTCAATTTAAAATACCGTCTATATCATTTTTTGTGTTTACCAATTGAACATGTGTCGCTGACCTATCACTCAATCCTTTAACTTTGTCCTCCAAATTGGATAGCTGGTTATACATTTCTTTATTTTCTTCATAAGTCATGGTTGAGCTCTCTAGAGGTTTAATCGATGTAGCATTTTTTGTAGAACCTTTTGCCATGTGAACCCAAAATAATGTTTACCTATAATTATCATTTTTCCCTTTATCACACCTTTTAAAACACACAAAACAAATATCCCAATCAAAAGTTATGCAAATTTCAAGTTAACATACCTTTAAAAACCCTAGTTTGTAGGCTATCTTTCTAGCTGACCTTTCTCCTAAATTATCTCTAAAATTTTGACCCCCTAGAGTCTTAAATTTTGTCCTATATTAGCCTGGTCTGTCTTCTATGTAATGCCATAGGTTTGACCAAATTTTGATGTGCCAACAAAAATTTATAGTAACCTCCCCAAAACTTGTTGTTTTTTCCCTTTTCAGAAGAGCAAACTTGTACAACCTACCACATGTCCAATTTTTTCGATCTGCTTTTGAAATTTTTACCAAAAACACTATGTTCTACCTTCTTTCTTATGGAACTGGTGCCACTCAATTTGGATCTTGAAATCTTCAGATACAATAGTTTTATCCAAAACAATTGTTTGAGACTAGTTTTTGGACTAGTCAAAAACCCTAACTTCAATAGACTATAACTCCAAACTTATAGTGAACCAGGACATGAAATTTTTACCACAGATACTTTTTTATGTCTCCCAAGGTGCCCAAAATTTTTCTATCTAAAATATCCCTGAAAGAAAGTTATAGCAAAAAATGACTCTAATACCAAATGTTATGCACCAAATTCCCAAAATAGCAAAAAATTAGAAAAACTGAGTAACCCAACGCCTTGAGAATGAAATAAAGAGATGAATAAGAAGCATCTTTAAGGAGGAAACCTCATTTTACAATGAATCAAATATACAAAACAAAATGAGATGATAGCTAAAACTAGGTTTCCTTGGTATATATATATAGAAGACGAAGGGTACAATTACAATTAAGGTCCTAGTTGACCATATAATTACAATTAATGTCCTATCCAACCAATAAAGACAATACTAATATAATAGTAGGAATGTAATGTCACAATATATAAGTCTTAACACTACTAGCATCAATCTACCATCCACTCAATCAAAAGGAGAGCAACAACCTTAGGCCAAAGCTCACATGCACCCCAATCCATCCAATGGATCATCCTACAAGCTCAATCTTTGTGATGAAAACTGCACAGTGTAGTCCTCATACAATATAAGGGGAAACAACTAGCTCCAACTTGGGGACATTTGTTCTTTGAAGAAAATCTATTGCATGTACCTACTAGAAAAAGGAAAAAAAAAGGGCAAGAGAAACCATGTGGTGGGATGGCTCAATTCACATCCTAATACCTCACATGCAATGTCCATATTACATCAAAATAGCTAAAAAATTTGGCTTTTACAAGAAAGGGCATAAGCCAAACATGCCAAAGGAACATGAAATCTAATGCTCATGATGTTGAGCTTATTCTTCCTATTCTAATGCACATGATATTGTGTTTATTCCTCCTACCCTACTCTACTATAGGAAGAAAATTGATGCTAAGTGAAATCATACAATCAGTGCAACCACTCAAGCATCTCATCAAAGCCATGAACTCTTCCCTTGTGTTTGATCATCAACCAAAACAAGGCCTCATCAAAAATCAAGTGGATCAATACTGGAATCTTCATGAGATGAGGGTTGACATCTAAAATGTCCTCATGAAGATGGCTCAAAACACCATAATCATGCCAAAATGGGCATGCACAAACACTAAAAGAAAACTTATGAAGACATCCCATATCAATCTCTTCAAAATCATCATCACTCCCCTCAAGAAGCAAGGGCTTAGACTCTAGAGGGCTCTACAAATCTACAAAAATCTTCAAGATTATCCTTCAAATAAGATGTACATGAGATATGATATAACATTACAACCTTAAAAAAAATCACCCCCAAATTTAAAGCTTGAAACTCATTTTTTGTTGGCTGGAAATTTCTGCAATATAATTCAATATGAAATACTTGGTTTCCCATACACCATTTTCAACATTAAAATCACAATTTTCAGCTGAAAGCAAATGCAAAATATGAGAAGAACTTGAAAAAAAAAGGTGGTTGGAAAGGGAGTTAGTATGCTATGAAAGGGATTGACTTGGAGTTTGATCCCTTCCTTATCTCATACCTCTAGAGCGCATGCGTTGAGAACCTCTTCTCCCACACTCTATAAAACAGACTTAGAGACCATTATTTTATAGATTCGATTCTTCTTGCAAGTTTGAAGAGAAATTCTTCCATCTTTCTTCCATCCCTACTCACCACTTCTATTACTGCTTGCCAGAGATTAACAAGGCAACCCCTAGTGTATTGCATCTATGGTTAATTTTTGCCTCTATATTAATATACAAATAGATTCAACTATGTTTTTTCCTAGCTCTTTCAATTTTGTGGTTGTTTTCTAATGCAAGGTTTGTGTTGTTATTCTTATGCACTCGGTTTGAATTTCTCATCCACTCAAGGCACATATTATTTTCAAGCATTTGTTTTGAATTGTTCTTTCACTTAAAGCTCATAATCTTCTCCATTCATTTCTATTTTGCTGTTGTAATCCTTCTTTTAGTTTCAATCATAGTTTTAAAAATTGGTCTGATCCGAATCGGAATCGACCAATTTGAGCAAGCAAAGGCTAAACCAATCCAAACCAGCCCTAAAATCAGTTTGGGTGACCGTTTCAGTACCGAAATGGCCGAGTCATTGTTCGAATCGGCCAATTCGGTACCAAGCCGATCAGATCGCCCGAGTCACGAAATAAATCGGACGAGTTGTTTGGGCCGGCACGTCTGAGGCCACAGACAGCAAATTACTCAAAATTTCAGTTTTTTTCTAATTTTTCCCTAATCTAACCAAACCCTAAAGCTTCTAGCCTAATCCTAATCTAATTTTTCCCTAATCTAACCTAACCCTAAAGCTTCTAGTTCTAGCAGTGGTGATGAGTTTGATGATGTATGACAGTTAACTATTAGTATGGTCATTGATATATGATGTATGATCATGATGTAATGGCAACATGATTCATAGCATGTTGTTTTTTGGACTCTACAAGCCATATAGCCTATAGGCCTCATTGATTATGTATTTTCTTCCAATCCCAATCTCCCAGATATGTATTGCACAGTACACTTTGTGCCATTTTGATATATTCACTCTTATATGGTATATACATGAGCAGACTTTGGTATGTTGTCTCTAATGCCTTGGAATCATGGATTAGAATCTTTAAAATATTGTTTTCCTTTAAATTTAAATATTTTATGTACTTTTGAGTAAACCGAATCATTAAATTCAAATCGACCGAGTCATGACTGGTTTATTACCAATTCCAAGTCTGAGTCCAAGTTAACCCTCGACCAATTCCAAGTCCAATTCCGATTTTTAAAACTATGGTTTCAATTTATAGTATTTACCATGTTCTTAGGTGCTTTCTGGGCCCTTGAGGGCAGCTTCACATTCTAATTTTTTTCAAGTTTACATGCATATTTCTATGAAGAAAATACGGCACATAAAACCCTAGGGACACCCCCCCTTGGCTAAAAATGCACCAGCCTAACCGGAAAGGCACCTAGTGGTGACAGGGCTAGATTGCCTATAATTATCACTCAAATCCTGTTCTTTAATCTTGGTGCAGATTTGTGTGATAACAAGACAAGATCAAAAGGACACCAATTCTACAAGTACGAAGGCATCCTTCGAAAAATGTATAAAAAACAGAAGCACCAATTGGAAAACCTTTTGCACACATACAAATTATCGCTTTTCTACATCATAATTCAGATCTGCGCTCAAAGAATCAATCCTATGGGTCCTAAAACTGGAAGTTTAGATTGTGCCTATTAAATCTTAAAACTTTGTGAAGATAAATTTAAGAGTGCAAATTCACTGAACTCTATGAGTAATTCAAAACAGATGATAGAAGGAATCTAACTCTACATAAAATCTACAATCTGGAAATTGAAATTTGAGACAACAGGGACAGACTCTGATCAATAATCACATATACTTTCTAATACTAAAAAATTACAGCAGTTGTTAACACGCAGACAGCCACAAACTACTTGTGACAGCAACAGACAAAAACACTCAACTCACTGAAGATCTAATGTGCCCTTCTCTCATTTTATAAGCTAAGGAAAAGGAGGTTACAACGTGGCCAGAAATGGCCTCAAGGAATGCGCTCTTATGGGTAATTAATGCCCACAAAATACAGTGCCCTTAAGGAGTTAAGGTGATCAAGGAGTGCACCCAGCATTGAATAAGTTCCCAAGGAGAGGTGTACCCCACTTAGCATTGAATGCATACATGGAGAAGTACACCCCACCTACAAGTAATTCCTGTCATCAATGCACTCATATTGAAATGTAATCATCAGCAGTTACAGCACTCCATTACTCTAGCACCAAAGCACTGCCCTACCTACTAAATGCACAGTAACTACTTACTACAAACAAAAAATAGAGAAGGAAGATGGTCATAAAACCAACTCACCCTCATGAGGAACACTAGTGTACCCTCCTCCACTGTTGCTTTACTCACCATGGCTAAAAGTGAACTTTTGTTGTTGCTTACCCAAACTGAAGGTTAACAGCTCCAAGCAACAGGAAATCTAACACTCCCTCTTTGCGAGGAAGGTGTTCTCCAAAACCCCAGCTTCTCTCGGCACCTCAAACTTCCCCTTATATAGGGAATTTGTCAACATATTAGCCACTTTTAAAACTGTCAGAAAGTAGTCCAACACTACAAGTCCCTTCTAAACTCACTCTCTCAAGAAATGGTATCATTGGATGTCAATATATTTGAATTTTGGAGTGATCATGAAAAACCGGATTCTCAAAGAGCCTAATACAACTCTAATTGTCACAGTAAACAACAGTGAGCTCCAACAATTAATTGGTCAACTTTACAATCAACTTGCAAAGCTGGCTTCATAACAAGAAGATGAACTAAGAACAATTGCCACCTACTTCCTGTTGAACAAGAAAATCATCTAGTTTTAGCCTTTAGTGAGGAAGTCTCTTTCATGATAAAGGAAACCCCAAGCAACGCAAGAATCATCAGTGCCATTCAGAATCCATTCTTCTTCCTCAGCATCTAACCTACTTCTTGTCCTATAGACTTAATGTCCAAATCTGAAAGCTACTTGTTATCACACAAACTCTAGCTGATGGATAGTGAATATCCCAACAGGGATGGTAGACGGTGATCAACTAGAATGGTGTAACCTGCAATAGCCAGGTCCTCCGTTCAGGGAACAGAAGTCACACCGGACAAGGCTATTGTCGCTTCAGACAAGGCACGTAGCCTAGTCAAGGGGGAGACCCCACTCAACCAGTGATGGTTGAGACTCAACAATCAGACACCCAACCCCAAAAGATAAGCAAAGCAAGACACGAGGTGAATGCCTAAGTGTGAGATTTCTTCCAGCCTAGTGAAATCAAGATTCTGAATTAGGAAAATATACTAAATGAAACGATCTCAAATCTGATTATGAGTGTTAAATGATGGATTCTTTAAAGATTAGAAGGCTGGAAACTAAATCAGAAAATAGAAATTGACTAGAAGAGTGACTGAAAATCCTGCCTATGGGGAATGAGAATCACTATGGCTACTCTAACATGGCAGCAGCAAATTAGGTGAATGAAACACATCTTCTAGCAATCATACATTGAATAATAACTGATTTAGAATGAAGAAATACAAACCAGCAAGAAGTGAAGTCAAACTGCCCAAGGGAATGAGTTAAGTAATGGACAAAAGGACCTAGGGCAGTGGATAATTAGCGTTTATAATCACTTCCAGCCAATGGTACTTGGTTTCCTACGATAAAATGACGTTCTAAAACCAAATCTGAAGTACCCAGAACCCAAAAAATCTCCCAACAGCGTGATTGGCCAGTTTGCCCAAGTGGGGCGAATTCAGTGAAAGACTAGTGCCTGGTTAAGTGGGTAGATGGAGTCGGAATCAAATGAAATTTAAGATATGGAGTTTTAAGAGCATTGCATTAGTGGGTTTGCAAGAAAAACAAATTCTAACGATTGATTTTTGAGATTTTAATTTTTTAGGGTTTTAATGTAAATTTCTGCTCAACACACACATTTAAATTTGAAATGTAAGAGACCAGCAAAGATAACCTACTTGAGAGTGAATAGACGGATGAGATTGCTGAAGACTAGCCCTCCAAACTCAATTGTTGAACAGCAGCGTGCTCCCTTTGGCGTTTTGAGCTCCCAATGACCAAGTTCGCCCTAGGTACCTACCACAAACAAGATCAAGTCAGTGTATGCAGCAAATAACAAGAGAAACCAGCAAGTAAAAATGACTGAAAATAAAAGAAATTGAAAGGCACGAAGCAATAACAACTCCCTTTGTTGATACTCTGAAGAAAACGAGCAGTTGTGGGGTTCCCACTCTAAAAACTGCGCCCTCCTCTAGTTGTGCTCTTCACCTGCAAATCGTTGGCCAAGGAAATGATGGAAACAATACACTAACAACTCAACAAGGCTAAGGAAAGTTAGATATCAGTCAAGCAACACACATCCATCCATAAACTCTCAAGAAACTATGGAAGAATGGCTCTATATCATCAAAAACTCAAGTGTACAAATGTGGCAAGAGTGGCAACAATGGAGTGAGCTCATTCTCTTATAGAGATGGCTCAAAACCTAGCTTCATTTCCCCCCAAAACCTATGGCTGGGATTGACTTTCCCAATCACCAAATCGAGGGTGGAGATGAGCTCATGGAGGGGGTGTGAATTGCCCAAGGATAGCGCACAAGTGGAGAGGGGGTCCCCTTGTGGGGCCCCTACAATACATAAGATGATGTTGGGGGGTGTCTATAGGATGTTTTATCCCCCCAACTAAATACAATAAGGTCTCACATACCATAATATATGAAAAACGAATTTGCCAAGTGAGGAAAAACGCCCCCATGGGGAAATTCGACCCATCTAGAGAGCTGGCCCAATGGAGGGACCCACACTGTACAAATGCCATGTTAAACATTACCAATTTACCTTAGGAATCACCCCTTTATTTGCCAACCATTGATTTTTACCCTTTGTCAATTTCTGATTTTCCATGTATTTTATTGCTGGTTTTAATTGCTGAAGATGAAATTTGGGCTTTTGACCCGCCTAGAGTGCCCGGATTGCCGAACCGTCTGCTGCAATGTGATCGTGGACCCCAAAAATAGTAGGAATGACCACTCGAACGACCCTGATCCATCACTTAGGCATTATTTGCCCAAAATCCATGATTTTTAATTAAAACACGTCATTAATGACCAATAATAATTAAAAATCTCACAAACGCCTCGATCTTTTTGCATTGTCACTTGGAGGTTCATATGGGTCCCCTGTAGATAATAATTGACCAAAATCGAAATTCCGGTCGCAACATTTTTTCGGGCCCATTTTTGGCCTGGTCAACCTAGTTTGACCAAGTCAAATCTGGTCAACAATAGTGCTAGCTGAATACCTATATGCAATCATGAAGCGAAAGGCTTCCTTATACAAGTTAGTACATTACTAAACAATATGACAATAAAATGGTGATCAAAAACTGCATTAAATCTCGGAAAATACAAGGCCCCAGGTGAGGTGGGCCCACCACATCCAAAAGACTCAACTGCTATGCACAACCTATAGACTTGACCACCTAGCTGACTTTGGGTGATGTGGAATACATGCGAAGGATAAGGGATGACAAGGATGAGGATCATGTGACCTTTCAGATAACTCGGGAAAGTAGGGTCCACTGAGATAAGTATACCATGACAAAACACGGGGAAGGGCGATGCCTCACAAATGGGTATAGTGCAAGGAAACCGCCACTGGTCATCTAACAAGTATCTCACAACTCACATCCGTGCCCGAAGACTCTGTGAGGTTCTTTTCTAGAGCCGCCAAACTGGGTGTCCGGCAAACCGTAACTTGAGACTCTAAGGGACAATCTTGAGCTTGTCCCTTGCTCCCTCTCACCTCCTTGCCCCGCAGGACTAGGTGAGGAATAACCACTACAAATGCTGACATGTATGGCTGACCTGTGTCCATGTGTGTTTACAAACACATTGCATGGATTTACAATGAGTTTCATACTTAGCCCTTTTTTGGCTAGATTTACATTTACAAAAAGCCTTTTTGGCTTGCTTTACATTTCTTCAATTTACATCAAGGCCCTTTTGGGCTACAATATATATCTCAATAGATATAAACATGGTGCTTGTTGACCGCCAAACTGCACATCAGCAACAGAAATCTTTCGAAAGCTGTCTCCCTCACTAGAAAGTGGGGAGAGTTGTGGCCTTGGGGGCAAGCAATGAGCCAGGTACTGTCACCTGAATCCCAGCTCCTCCGTTTAGGCAAACTCCTAACGAAGCCAAGGGGGGTAGTCCCTAAAAAAGAGTTGTCTAAGGCTCTTTGTATGTTTAAATGTTTTTGGTGTTGTGATGCGGATGGGTGTTGTTTTAGGAGTCTTTTGTATAGTGACTATAACAGAATTAAACACGCAATCCACGTTGCAAAATTCACAAGATACAAATTCAGAAGATAACAAAATACTTTGACTTAGAAATTAAAGCAAAGCATCCACAAGATAGAGATTAAACCAATGACAAGGATATATGGTCCAGATTCAAAAGATATGTGAGGAATATTAAAGACCAGTGCCAAATGGAGTCAAAATAAAGTACTTGTGATGCTGAAAGAATAAGTCGAAAGTAGTTGTTTGTGAGAATGTTTTGAAATTGTTCTTGGTAAATTTTAAGTGTTTTAGATGTTCTTGATTATTAGGGCTAAAACCAAGGATGTTCAAAGAGTGTCCGGGAAGTAATTTTAAGCAGCTCCTTTAAGAGACATGTCGGAACCTGTCTGGAATCACAGCGAGGCGCGCAATGCTAACCAGCCACCGTGTCGCAGATTGGGCACTTCGGCGCCTCCCCTGAGAACTGATTAAAATACTTTATGAACAACGTCGGTTCGTTGGTTATGGGGGTGAAAGTTTTAATTAGATTTTCACTTGTGAATTAACAAGTCTTCCACCTTTCTGAGTACTAGCCCAACCGGAAACTGTTGGGCTAGTACTCAGAAAGGTGGAAGACTTGTTAATTCACAAGTGAAAATCTAATTAATTGGCAGAGCATACGGGTGTAGGACAGAAACCAAGGTGAATTAATTAAAGGGGAAGTGTGGATTGAAAATTTTATTATTAGAGCACTTTGTTCAACTCTCCGACAGAGAGCGCTCTTCACTTGATCTTATGACCACAGTTCAAGAGACTTGCTACTTTAACAAATGCCTAATGCAGGGATAATGCAAAACTAAAATGCCCTCCGATAGAGGGTGCTCTTGACTTGGATTTGGCCAAGTTCAAGAGACTTGGTTTATTTTAAAGAGGCAAATAGTAGTTGTGTTGTAAAAGCAATAAATCAACTTTAAATGATTAAAACCACGTGATATTCTTGAAAGATATGAAAAAATGCTTAACAATACTATTTTGCCAAAAAATGAAACTAAACTCAAACTAGTGTTCTACCACACAAGATTTAATCTAATAGGTGGGATTGATCTCCGAACAAGATCAACCACTAGAATCGCCTGCACTTGAGAACCTCCAGCTAGCTGAAAGCTCTACCAAGGAAACCGACAGGGAAGGAAGAGTAACCACAAATTATGTGGTCCTGCCCTTGAGATTTCATCTCGAGGATACAACTTCCGGTCACAGGTTTTGGAAGAGAAAATATGAGATAAAATTAAATGACAGTAAATCTAAACTACCCAAGAGTCTCTTTCAGGTCAAGGACCCTACTCGGGAGAGCATGGGGGTAAGTCAATATGGAAAATAGAGCAAGATGACTTATTGAAATAAAACTAATCTAAGAGCATATGAAAGATCTAAACTAAGTCAATCCAACAAAACCCAACACCTTCCCCAAATGGGGAAGAAGACCAAAGAGTGGAGGACCTCTCCACTATAAGTTTTATTAAATCTTTTACAAGTGCCTTAAGGAAAATTCCTTGAAAGGTCTTTGATGGCTACCTAGAACAAACTTATGAAAACTGAAAGCCTGAAGCCCTTAATGGCTTTTACAAAGGATAAGAAGATGTATCTTATGATGCTTGGTTCCTTCTTCTCCCTTTGGTTTGATCTTTTGATTTAAGAAATCTTTCTCTTCCCACAATCCTACCACAAAGATAAGCCAATAAACTCATGCACCCATTAGTGTTAGAAAATTAATCAAACTTTGAACTATCAAGTCTAAGTTTGCAAAATAAGACTAAAACATGAAAGAGCATGAGATTTTGACTTGAAATAATTAGTATGGTAAAACGGACCAGCAAGCTAACATGCTCTAAAAAATGGTGGGAATGAGAATGCAACCACAAGATTTTACACTACTTGATATGCCAATTTGTTTATCTTTGAAATGAGACTAAGAAACTTTAAGGAAAGAAACTAGATGCAAGTCTAAATGCTACTTCTAAAGCATGAACTAGAAGCTACTAAGTAACAAATGTTGAAAATCTAATCTAGTGATAATGCAAGTGCAAAACTAAATATGGCTAACAAAATGCTACAAAGTGAGATCTAATTACCAACTTTGAAATGGACACAACAAGATGTAGCAAACAATTTGAGACTTTAAACAAAAAGAACTAACAACTAACTAAGTATGAAAACTACACTAACTACTTACTAATACTTGTTTTTTTTGTAGTTTTATGTTGTAGGGCAAAATGGGGATGGACGATAGGAAAAGAGGCAAAAAACCAAGGAGAAAACGAATGTGAGGAGGAGAGGAAGTAAGAGAAGGACGAGAGGAGGGATAAGGTAATAATGAGAGGAGAAGCTAAAGGAGGTAGGACGAATGGAGCAAAAGAAGGAAAAAACGAAAGGGAGGGATGGTAGAATGAAGACAAAACCAAGGAGAAGGAGATCTAGGGCAAGGGCTTCAAGTGGAACACTTGAGATGGTAAAAACACCGCCTTGGAAATCCTCCGGTTAACCGGTGATACGCCAACAACGAGTGTTGAAGAGAGCACAAGGGAACAAATCCCAAGCTATTCCCCAAGGTTGAAGGAACTTCAACCTTATGGTAAACTAATCTATGGCTTGAAGACAAGAACAATCTCGGATCAAGGCTAGAAGGGCTAGAAAGGGCTTAGCAAATCAAAGCAAAAACTCAAGGAGCAACCAAGAAGGCTTGAAGAAATGGAAGCCTAAAGTAACAAGTAACCAATATTGTGTTTTGAATGTTTGATGGAGAAGATCCAAACTCCTTTTGTTTCTCAAATCCAAAAGCCAAAACTCCTTTGATCTTATTATAGAGTGAAGATGTACCTGCAAGAACCTTGAACATGGATAATATATTTGAAACAAAATATTTAAGTGAAAAGAACTAGATACATGCTACTTGTGCTAGATTGTTAGCCATCTTGAACATGATCTACAACTTAAGAGCCTCAAATAGAATGTAAAACAATATCACCTCAAATATCAAGTGAAGCAATGCACATCAAGAGCCTCCACGTTTTTGACCTCCAAAGTCTCAACTTTATTCTCAATAGAAAGTGCTTACAATTTCATCAGAGTTTCGATGCATAAAAAATCCATGAGATAATAACCCCTAAGGGCCTCTCTTTATAGTAAAAGACACAAACTAAACCCTAGGTCGAATTTGGCAATGGCAAGTAGTTCGAAATCCAATCAAGACAAGGCTTGGCATGCTAAACTCGAGTCTATGGTAGGTGAAATGGCATGAGGTGGCAAGAACTCGACTATGGGAAGTATCATCCAACGAATAGGCATGCTACAACAAGGGTTGACGTGAGCATGTGGAGGGGTTGACATGAACTTGAGGATGATGCAAGTTGGTTAGTGAATGACAAGTGGATAAAAGGTAGGTGCTAATTCGCATGGATGGAGCATGGGATGTATCACAACCAATTACCACACTCCAACAAGGCTAGGCTCGAGTTTGATGAAGATTGACGTGAGGGTTTGGTAGATATGCGAGCTAGCATGGTGAAGACACATGGTAGCAAGTAGGTGCTAACTCGAAATTGAATGGGAGCCAAGCTTGGTAGGTATGGTGAGTCATGAGGGCGCCCATCTCTAACTTTAATGCTAACCACCAACCCAATCATCAAATGCCAACACACCAAATCGAATTTTGCATGAGGAGGGCGAATTGCCTTGAATGGATAACACTCTAGTGACTGGATAGTTGACTGGGAAGACTTGGAGTTGATTGGAATCCTCCTAAATGCTCATTGCCATGTCATTTAGCCTTTTATTTTAATCAAATTGATTAATTTTGGAGAGATTTGGATTATCTCCAAAATATTCAATTTTATTAATTTAATTAATAATTTCTCTGTAAATGACTTTTCAGAGAAAATATTAATTACGAGGCTGAATTGACATCCGAAAGTTGGGTTTAGCTACTCGATGGGTCATGTGTGATTTTTGGCTTATCAAACGAGCCATCAATCACTGAATTCGGACCCCGGACGACTGACATATTACAAATTATTATTTCTCTATTTAAACTATAGAGAAATTTATTAAATTTAAAAAATAAATAAAACCCAAATTTCGACGGACCCGGTAAAATTTTTTCGAAATTTTTTCTGAGGGTTTTATGGACCTAAGACATGACCGACACCTATTCTAACAGTGTCTAGTAGGCTTATATACATTAGTTGGCCTCTAATAACCCCCCATGGCCAAATTTTCAAAATCGGGCATTCCAGCTTTGGAGGAGCGAGAGAAAACCTCATCGATTATACATCGCCTTAAGCAAAGTATAATTGACAAGGGAAAAAACTCCTTGGAATACCTTAGTTGCTTAATCCAGTCATGAAGAACCGAGGCACTCAGATCCTACTAGCACACTTTATTACAAACCCCCATGGGGCCATGGTCATGTCGACTCAAAAAACAAAACAGGCTAACCACAACTGGCTAGCCACAACATGCTGGATCATCTGATACACTGGAATCAAACATTTATCATGTTTGTCAAATGGCGGCTCTCCAGAAAATCCAACTATGGTACAGAAAAGTTGGTAACATCTGGCTCCAACTGTGGGACGGGTGCTCGTTTGATCTATGGTTCAAAAAGAGTATTCGAAAACCCCAGAATATCAGTTTCCTACACAAAAATGGAAGTGTCTTAGTAAAACATCTCCATGATAAATAATACCAAAATGAAATACCAACATAACATTTTTTTTTCCTTTTTTCAAAAGCATATAAAAATAAAATCTTTTCTTTTTCTAGCCTATATATGGAATATGATACAAAAACTAACATATGAAACTATGATACATCAATATGGTACAAAAGATTGCATAATTTGAAAAAGATAAGGTTTAGGAATCTCCTGAGATGACCCCCTGGTCATCTTGAATGTTGTTCCGATAAAATGGTTTCAGATGTTGCCCGTTTCTGGGCAATGGTATCATCTCCCCATCCATGGTATTTAGAAAGAAATAATGTGTTCCGGCCTGACAACGTATGATAAAAGGACCTTTCCAAAGGCTGTCAAATTTTCCATGCTTTCCTGGTTTTTCCCCTCTCTTGTCCCACAAGAGAACAGTATCCCCCACTTGGAAATCTCTGGGCTTAGCTGACTTGTCAAAAGTGGTCTTCATGCTTTCCTGATGTCTTAACATTTTGTCCAATGATGTCCTTCTGCTTTCATCAAGTTCAATGATTTGGTTTGCCCTGTCATCTAACTCCAGTCTTTCGGTACCATAATCAGTCAACATTTTGTAAATGGGTATTTGCATGTTGAAAGGCAAAGCTGCTGTGATGCCATAAACAAGTTCAAAAGGAGATTTCCCAGTGGAATTCTTCTTGGTGATCCTATCTGCCCACAATGCATACTTGGTTTTGCTATCCCAAGATCTCTTGTTATCCCCCACAGTTTTCTTAAGGATGGTCATCAAATTTTTGTTTGAGGACTCTGCAAGTCCATTGCCCTGAGGATAATAGTCAGAGGAGTGCGATAGAACAATGCCATACTTGAAGCAAAAGTCATTCATCTCTGCCGAACTGAAAGCCTTAGCATTGTCTGTTGTTATCTTCAGGGGAGTGCCAAAACGGGTGATGATCCTATCCTCAATGAAATCCATGATTACCTTTTCAGTGGTTGTTTTGGTGGGTATAGCTTCCACCCATTTAGTGAAGTAATCAGTTGCAGTGAGGATCCAGCAAAATCCATTGCTAGAGTTGTCTTGGAATTTGCCAATAAAGTCGAGACCCCATTGTTGAAAAGGGGCAATGACAACTACTGGTGCGAGAGGTAAAGAAGCCAATTTAGGCTTTCCCGTGAAAAGTTGGCATTCCTGGCAATACTTGACATATTTGTAAGTATCAGCGAAAATAGTTGGCCAATAGTAACCTGCTCTCAGAATTTTATGAGCAGTTGTGTTTGTTGCATAGTGGCCCCCACAAAATCCGGAGTGGAATTCAGTCAAGATCTTTTTGGAATCCTGCTCGTGCACACATCTAAGTATCACACCATCAGGGTTCCTCCAACCCAAACCTTCTTGAGTAAGGCAATATCTGGCAGTTTTTAACCTAAGAGCTCTTCTTGTATGTCCCTTGAGATGATCTGGGACATCCAGGTGTAGCAGAAAGTATATAATGTCGGAGTACCAATGATTATCCAGGTCCTGTAAAGCTGGTGTCATACGAGGATGAGATGAAAGGCTTGCACAACTCATGTCAATGGCCTCCTCATTTTTCTGAGTTAACATCTTAGCTAGGCCTTGCCCCTTTATCAGTTTAGTGGGCCTAATTTCAAGGTCATACTCCTGGATTTTGGACACCCATGTGCCTCTTGTTCCTAAGCAATCCTGTTGGGATAGGATGTCTTTTACAGTGGCATGGGGGACATATCCTATGACTCTCGAATAACCAATGTATGTCCTAAAGTGTTTTAGAGACTTCACCAAGGCATAGGCCTGCTTTTCCATGGTAGTATATTTTAACTCAGAGTTTTGGAGGGCTCTACTCATGAAGGCAATTGGTTGCTCAAACCCTTCGGAATTCTTCTGGAGCAATACCCCAGCTATTGTGTCCTCTGAGGCAAAAGAGAATATCATGAATTCTTTAGTGTAATCAGGGCTAACTAACACAGGTGACTTAGAAATAGCATCTTTGATAGTTGCAAAGGCTTCCTTCCCTTCATCATCCCAGACAAATTTAGCATCCTTTTTTAACAACCGTTGCATGGGTTTTATTATCTCGGCTAAATTTGGTATGAATCTCCTTATGAAGTTGATATGGCCATTAAAAGATTGGAGACCTTTGACATTTCTAGGAAGGGGAATTTTCTGGATTGCTTCTACTCTTTCGGGGTCAACCTTGACCCCGTCCTTGTTAACAATGTGACCCAAAAGTTTACCTTCTTCGATGCCAAAGACTGATTTCACCGGATTTAAAGAAATCCCATACTCTCTACATCTTTCAAATACCTTCCTAAGGTGGCCAACATGACGAGATCTTTCTTTTGAAAATACGGTCAAGTCATCTTGGTAAATTTCAATGATTTTTCCCACTAATTCTTTGAAGGCATAGTCCATGGCCCTTTGAAAAGTGGCCCCAGCATTTGTAAGGCCAAAAGGCATTCTTAGATACTCGAAAGTTCCCCAAGGGGTTGTGAAAGCAGTTTTGTGTCTATCTTCCTCCTTGATGACTACCTGATTGTAACCTGAAAATCCATCCAACATTGACATCATGCTAGATCCAGTGACCCGTTGGAGGAGGGTCTCCATATTTGGAAGGGGTTAGTTGTCTTTTTGGCATGCTATGTTCAGATTTCTAAAGTCTATACATATTCTTAAGCTGCCATTCTTTTTTCTGACCACCACCAAATTGGAACACCATGAAGTATGTCGAGTGGGTGCTATGATGCCTGCTGCTAACATTTTTTCTAATTCCTGTTTTACAATAGGAGCTAGTTTAGGATTAATCTGTCTCAGCTTTTGCCGGAAAGGTTTTCCCTTCTGACATTCCGGTTTCAAGGGAATGGTGTGTTGGAAAACATCCTCCCTATATGCTTTGAGCTCATCATATGTGAAGGCAAATATGTCCCTAAATTCTCTTAATAAGTTAATAAGGGCATTTCTTTCTTCATCAGGGATACCTTTTCCAATCTTCAGTATTTTTGGTTCCTTTTCCGTTCCAATGTTAATCTCAATGTACTCACCTGGTTTCATCTGGTCCACATTACTCTTTCTCCTATCCTGTCTGTCAAAAACATGTTCCAAAACCACAAAACCTCGTGGAACAGGGTTTGAGCGGTTACCATCATCCTGATAAACTTTGCCTTCCTCCTGATCATTTGGTTTATAATTTAAGAACTCATCAATGTTGTTTATGAACTTAAGTATCTGTTCATCATCTTTGAAAACTTGCCAATGTTCTACATTATCAGGAATGGAAGGTCTAAAGTTTATTTCCAAGGGGCAATGCCCTTCTAACATTTCGTCTAAAGGTTGAAGTGTTGAGGTTGAAACTGCAAGTTTGTCCGCGGCACTATTCTGGTCTAGAGGGACTGCTTCTATATTAAGGGCATCAAAGAATTCCATTGTGTCCCATATTGCATTTCGGTATTTCTTAAGTCTGTGGCATTTACATGCGAATTGACCCTTAATGTGTTGGACAATTAGATCTGAGTCCCCTTTTATAGCTAGCAGTTTGATTCCCATGTCCTTGGCAATCTCTATGCCTAGTAGAAGTGCCTCATACTGTGCCACATTATTTGTTGCTTCAAACTCTAGTCTAAAAGCGAAATTGAAAATCTTACCCTCTGGAGAAATGATGACAACCCCAGCACCCTTTCCTGCTCTAGAACACGCTCCATGAAAATTCATTTTCCATAGCTTACTTGTTTCTTCATTTTTTACTTCTTCCTGGATTGGATCTAAAAAGGTGGAGTTGATTTGAATATCCCCTATCTCACCGACATGGCAGACAAACTCATTTGATGGTCTATCCGGATTTTCCACATGGTATCTCCTTTCCTTTTCCGTGTGTAATTTTACAAGTGAGTCCTCAGAAGCAGGAACTGTTGCATAAGACCAATCCAACTGTATAGAACCACCCAAGGTTGCACCCCACTTTCTAGGGAGTAGCATGCCCCACCTATCTGGTACATCTATGACAAGGATATCCATGGTAATATGGATGTCCGAGTACTTGGCCAATCTAACAGGAACTTTCTCTATCATCCCTTCAACCTTAACGGGTCTGGAATCCATGGCACACACATTCTGGTAGGGCCTGGTGGTTCTTAAGTTAAGCTGTTGCATAACCTTTTTAGTCATTAAACTTGCACCGGATCCTGAATCCAGCATACAATTGTGTAGAAGGTCACCTATCATCAATGATATGTAGAAAGGAGGGTGAGCTTCTCTTCTTGTATCCCTAGTATGCAGGATTATAGGAGGGTCCTCATAAGTTGATTCACAGCTGGTTGAAGGTTCTTCCACATTATCCGAAAAAGTGACCTTTTTAGGAGTCTGAGGAGTGAGAGGAGTGGGTGGACTAGGATTGGTAGTACATGCAGGAATAGGTGCTTCTAATGTTTTCAACAACTTTTCCTTTTGACCAGGAATCTTGTAGAGTTCATTTATGGGTATAGGTACCTTAGTAGTATTGAACCAATTATTCCAATCAAAATTTATTTTACTAGAGTCAGTTGAATCATTTGGAATAATTACCTTGGGAGGTTGTATAGCAGGTGCAGGATTTGATCTTCTTTGGTATCTGACCCCTTTAAATCTCTGCATATTGTGGAGCTGTTCATTGGATGGTCTTCCTCCATAGTTTTTTGTCATATTGTCTGGTTCATTGTCAGCAGGTTTCCAGTTTTCTCTGGGAATATTGCGGATATCTCCTACAGCATTTATGTATTCAGGCTCGCTTGATGTTGGATTACTGGTACCCTCCCCTTCAGGATAACCATGCTCTTGTACATAGTTTGCAAAGTAGCAAGCGAATTCCTCATGGAAATCCTTGCAAGCTCTGCAAAATGGGATGTACACCTCATTTGTGTTAGCAGCCTCTATCTGAGTTGGAGGCCTCTTTTCATTTTCGGGAGCTTTCTTTTGCCAGTTATTTTTGGGAGGGTAATTTCTCTGAATTGGTTGAGTTTGTTGAATTTGCTAAACTCGTTGGACATGTGCCCTTTCCATGTTTATTATCTTGTTTTGTACTTCCTTCATTTGGACTACATGTTTTTGTTCAGCTCTTTCCATCCTCTCACACATATCCATCATCTTTTTCTCGTATGATTCTTTCAAAGCCGCTAGAGGATCTTTATCTTTAGGCTCAGTTGTTTTTAAAGGAGTTTGAGCTCTTGAATAACCAGGTAAATTTGACTTTCCAGAGGACTGCATGTTCTTATTGATCTTAGTTGCCATTGTCTGTGCTTCTAACAAAGTAGCAGGTTCTTTATCCTTAAGTTGATATTGCATCTCTCCACTCAAAGCTTCAATGTAGTAAACCAGTATAGTATGTGGAGTTGGCTTGTAATCTGTAGGGATTGCATTGTACAAGTCGGTGAACTTCTTGTTGAACTCTTCCATGGTTTCTATCTCATTTCTTTTGATGTTTGTTAGAGCAGCAAGTTGATGACGGGGCTCTTTTTTCTCACCATACTTGTTGGTGAAAGCATTTGAAAACTCAGTCAAGGTGGCAAAGGAGTTGGCTGGCAAGCCGATGAACCAGTCACCAGCATCCCCATCTAAGGATAAGACAAACAACTTCATGTACACATCCTCATGCCTGTGAGCAGGATCCCTGACATATCCACTTTTTATTTTTGAGAAAACAGTGAGGTGATGTGCAGCAGTAACAGCATCAGTGTCGGTAAAGGTGGGAAGTTTGTCGATGGCCTTATCTGGAAGATCATGTGGTTGACCTGCTATCTGAGCAATGTTGAGGGGAGCGAAAAAATCACCCATTGTATCGGAAAAACAATTATTACTGTTTTCAAAATTTTCAAAATTTTCTAAGTTATTTTCTTGAAAAAGACTATGGATGTCAGAAATAGATTGAGACCTAAGTTCTTCAAGGATTTTACGAGAAGCAAGCTTGTTCAGTCTTCTCCTATAAACCTTTTCAGGTTCTAGGATAAAACTAAGCAAGCCTTCAGAGTTTCTTCTAGTCGAATACCTTGAGGTGTTAATTGACAATGGAGTCGCCAGGTGGATTCAAGTCTAATTTCTGAGAGTGATTAAACTAAAAATCTACCAAAAAAGGAAAAAAGGGCAGTGGAGTCGCCAGACAGATTTGAGAATCTATCAAAAAGGTAAACAAACTAGAAAAAACTAAGGTCGTCCAGGAACAAAAAGATTTGTCCCCGGCAACGGTGCCAAAGATGTTGAGCGCCAAACTGCACACCAGCAGCAAAAATCTTTCGAAAGCTGTCTCCCTCACTGGAAAGTGGGGAGAGGTGTGGCCTTGGGGGCAAGCAATGAGCCAGGTACTGTCACCTGAATCCCAGCTCCTCCGTTTAGGCAAACTCCTAACGAAGCCAAGGGGGGTAGTCCCTAAAAAAGAGTTGTCTAAGGCTCTTTGTATGTTTAAATGTTTTTGGTGTTGTGATGCGGATGGGTGTTGTTTTAGGAGTTTTTTGTATAGTGACTAGAACAGAATTAAACACGCAATACACGTTGCAAAATTCACAAGATACAAATTCAGAAGATAACAAAATACTTTGACTTAGAAATTAAAGCAAAGCATCCACAAGATAGAGATTAAACCAATGACAAGGACATATGGTCCAGATTCAAAAGATATGTGAGGAATATTAAAGACCAGTGCCAAATGGAGTCAAAATAAAGTACTTGTGATGCTGAAAGAATAAGTCGAAAGTAGTTGTTTGTGAGAACGTTTTGAAATTGTTCTTGGTAAATTTTAAGTGTTTTAGATGTTCTTGATTATTAAGGCTAAAACCAAGGATGTTCAAAGAGTGTCCGGGAAGTAATTTTAAGCAACTCCTTTAAGAAACATGTCGGAACCTGTCTGGAATCACAGCGCGGCGCGCAATGCTAACCAGCCACCGTGTCGCAGATTGGGCACTCCGGCGCCTCCCCTGAGAACAGATTAAAATACTTTATGAACAACGCCAGTTCGTTGGTTATGGGGGTGAAAGTTTTAATTAGATTTTCACTTGTGAATTAACAAGTCTTCCACCTTTCTGAATACTGGCCCAACCGTTTCCGGTTGGCAGAGCATACGAGTGTAGGACAGAAACCAAGGTGAATTAATTAAAGGGGAAGTGTGGATTGAAAATTTTATTATTAGAGCACTTTGTTCAACTCTCCGACAGAGAGCACTCTTCACTTGATCTTATGACCACAGTTCAAGAGACTTGCTACTTTAACAAATGCCTAATGCAGGGATAATGCAAAACTAAAATGCCCTCCGATAGAGGGTGCTCTTGACTTGGATTTGGCCAAGTTCAAGAGACTTTGGTTCATTTTAAAGAGGCAAATAGTAGTTGTGTTGTAAAAGCAATAAATCAACTTTAAATGATTAAAACCACGTGATATGCTTGAAAGATATGAAAAAATGCTTAACAATACTATTTTGCCAAAAAATGAAACTAAACTCAAACTAGTGTTCTACCACACAAGATTTAATCTAATAGGTGGGATTGATCTCCGAACAAGATCAACCACTAGAACCGCCTGCACTTGAGAACCTCCAGCTAGCTGAAAGCTCTACCAAGGAAACCGACAGGGAAGGAAGAGTAACCACAAATTATGTGGTCCTGCCCTTGAGATTTCATCTCGAGGATACAACTTCCGGTCACAGGTTTTGGAAGAGAAAATATGAGATAAAATTAAATGACAGTAAATCTAAACTACCCAAGAGTCTCTTTCAGGTCAAGGACCCTACTCGGGAGAGCATGGGGGTAAGTCAATATGGAAAATAGAGCAAGATGACTTATTGAAATAAAACTAATCTAAGAGCATATGAAAGATCTAAACTAAGTCAATCCAACAAAACCCAACACCTTCCCCAAATGGGGAAGAAGACCAAAGAGTGGAGGACCTCTCCACTATAAGTTTTATTAAATCTTTTACAAGTGCCTTAAGGAAAATTCCTTGAAAGGTCTTTGATGGCTACCTAGAACAAACTTATGAAAACTGAAAGCCTGAAGCCCTTAATGGCTTTTACAAAGGATAAGAAGATGTATCTTATGATGCTTGGTTCCTTCTTCTCCCTTTGGTTTGATCTTTTGATTTAAGAAATCTTTCTCTTCCCACAATCCTACCACAAAGATAAGCCAATAAACTCATGCACCCATTAGTGTTAGAAAATTAATCAAACTTTGAACTATCAAGTCTAAGTTTGCAAAATAAGACTAAAACATGAAAGAGCATGAGATTTTGACTTGAAATAATTAGTATGGTAAAACGGACCAGCAAGCTAACATGCTCTAAAAAATGGTGGGAATGAGAATGCAACCACAAGATTTTACACTACTTGATATGCCAATTTGTTTATCTTTGAAATGAGACTAAGAAACTTTAAGGAAAGAAACTAGATGCAAGTCTAAATGCTACTTCTAAAGCATGAACTAGAAGCTACTAAGTAACAAATGTTGAAAATCTAATCTAGTGATAATGCAAGTGCAAAACTAAATATGGCTAACAAAATGCTACAAAGTGAGATCTAATTACCAACTTTGAAATGGACACAACAAGATGTAGCAAACAATTTGAGACTTTAAACAAAAAGAACTAACAACTAACTAAGTATGAAAACTACACTAACTACTTACTAATACTTGTTTTTTTTGTAGTTTTATGTTGTAGGGCAAAATGGGGATGGACGATAGGAAAAGAGGCAAAAAACCAAGGAGAAAACGAATGTGAGGAGGAGAGGAAGTAAGAGAAGGACGAGAGGAGGGATAAGGTAATAATGAGAGGAGAAGCTAAAGGAGGTAGGACGAATGGAGCAAAAGAAGGAAAAAACGAAAGGGAGGGATGGTAGAATGAAGACAAAACCAAGGAGAAGGAGATCTAGGGCAAGGGCTTCAAGTGGAACACTTGAGATGGTAAAAACACCGCCTTGGAAATCCTCCGGTTAACCGGTGATACGCCAACAACGAGTGTTGAAGAGAGCATAAGGGAACAAATCCCAAGCTATTCCCCAAGGTTGAAGGAACTTCAACCTTATGGTAAACTAATCTATGGCTTGAAGACAAGAACAATCTCGGATCAAGGCTAAAAGGGCTAGAAAGGGCTTAGCAAATCAAAGCAAAAACTCAAGGAGCAACCAAGAAGGCTTGAAGAAATGGAAGCCTAAAGTAACAAGTAACCAATATTGTGTTTTGAATGTTTGATGGAGAAGATCCAAACTCCTTTTGTTTCTCAAATCCAAAAGCCAAAACTCCTTTGATCTTATTATAGAGTGAAGATGTACCTGCAAGAACCTTGAACATGGATAATATATTTGAAACAAAATATTTAAGTGAAAAGAACTAGATACATGCTACTTGTGCTAGATTGTTAGCCATCTTGAACATGATCTACAACTTAAGAGCCTCAAATAGAATGTAAAACAATATCACCTCAAATATCAAGTGAAGCAATGCACATCAAGAGCCTCCACGTTTTTGACCTCCAAAGTCTCAACTTTATTCTCAATAGAAAGTGCTTACAATTTCATCAGAGTTTCGATGCATAAAAAATCCATGAGATAATAACCCCTAACGGCCTCTCTTTATAGTAAAAGACACAAACTAAACCCTAGGTCGAATTTGGCAATGGCAAGTAGTTCGAAATCCAATCAAGACAAGGCTTGGCATGCTAAACTCGAGTCTATGGTAGGTGAAATGGCATGAGGTGGCAAGAACTCGACTATGGGAAGTATCATCCAACGAACAGGCATGCTACAACAAGGGTTGACGTGAGCATGTGGAGGGGTTGACATGAGCTTGAGGATGATGCAAGTTGGTTAGTGAATGACAAGTGGATAAAAGGTAGGTGCTAATTCGCATGGATGGAGCATGAGATGTATCACAACCAATTACCACACTCCAACAAGGCTAGGCTCGAGTTTGATGAAGATTGACGTGAGGGTTTGGTAGATATGCGAGCTAGCATGGTGAAGACACATGGTAGCAAGTAGGTGCTAACTCGAAATTGAATGGGAGCCAAGCTTGGTAGGTATGGTGAGTCATGAGGGCGCCCATCTCTAACTTTAATGCTAACCACCAACCCAATCATCAAATGCCAACACACCAAATCGAATTTTGCATGAGGAGGGCGAATTGCCTTGAATGGATAACACTCTAGTGACTGGATAGTTGACTGGGAAGACTTGGAGTTGATTGGAATCCTCCTAAATGCTCATTGCCATGTAATTTAGCCTTTTATTTTAATCAAATTGATTAATTTTGGAGAGATTTGGATTATCTCCAAAATATTCAATTTTATTAATTTAATTAATAATTTCTCTGTAAATGACTTTTCAAAGAAAATATTAATTACGAGGCTGAATTGACATCCGAAAGTTGGGTTTAGCTGCTCGATGGGTCATGTGTGATTTTTGGCTTATCAAACGAGCCATCAATCACTGAATTCGGACCCCGGACGACTGACATATTACAAATTATTATTTCTCTATTTAAACTATAGAGAAATTTATTAAATTTAAAAAATAAATAAAACCCAAATTTCGACGGACCCGGTAAAATTTTTTCGAAATTTTTTCTGAGGGTTTTATGGACCTAGGACATGACCGACACCTATTCTAACAGTGTCTAGTAGGCTTATATACATTAGTTGGCCTCTAATAACCCCCCATGGCCAAATTTTCAAAATTGGGCATTCCAGCTTTGGAGGAGCGAGAGAAAACCTCATCGATTATACATCGCCTTAAGCAAAGTATAATTGACAAGGGAAAAAACTCCTTGGAATACCTTAGTTGCTTAATCCAGTCATGAAGAACCGAGGCACTCAGATCCTACTAGCACACTTTATTACAAACCCCCATGGGGCCATGGTCATGTCGACTCAAAAAACAAAACAGGCTAACCACAACTGGCTAGCCACAACATGCTGGATCATCTGATACACTGGAATCAAACATTTATCATGTTTGTCAAATGGCGGCTCTCTAGAAAATCCAACTATGGTACAGAAAAGTTGGTAACAGTGCTCATACTACAAAGTAATGGGGGTGAGCAATACATGCTTCGATGACCAATGGGGAACACTCGGTGAGGCTACACAATCCTAATTGCATTGCAACATCGGGGCAACCGACAGGAGCAAATCTCAGGTTTGAGAGTGCATCTCACACACTAAAGAGTCGAGGCACAATAGACAAGGATTCATGGCATACTCAGAGATCAGTGGGGAAAGGGATCCTCAAGGTCACAAATCAGAATCCAAGTCGGGAAAGTATATCATGTATGAGTCGGATGGATGGAGAAGGTGAAGGTGGATCCAAAGTCAGCTGCCGAGGGGGACTAAATGACCAAGTCTATACCAAGAGTAGAGGTGTAACCCAGTGTGCATATAACAGGAGCCTACTAGGAAGGGGTGGACTGACATCACCAAGGGCCCAATCACATATCATAAAAAACTAGATCACCAAATCAATCATCATATGTATAGTTAGTGTACTATCATGTATAAACAAGTCTAAGCAACAATCATAAGCAATATACATCAAATGCAATACCTGCCGCACCATATACCTGCTGCTGAGGCTGTCTCTGAACTAGATCTCTGCTAAATCCGGGCACAAATAGTAAACCAGCAATACTCTGTGATAGTCTCAATCAAAACAAGACTAGGCAACTGTCTCAATGGGCTCATATCAAAGCCTGGCATGGAAGGGTGACCCTGTGGTAAATGCTAAGTAACATGACTGTACCACTGTACAACCAACTGTCCCCTCTGATATATCTACTCGGGGCAATCTGAACAAAACTGTGTGCCTCCTCTGAAGGCATCGGATCTCTGATCTGGAAAAAAAAGTACTGTGCGGTCCTCGGCCGCACAGTCTGCAGTATGGTAGCTCCAGCGAACATAGATGTGATAACACTACTCTAGGGTGTCTTTATAGATCAGCAAGGTCTTCCGCAGTAACTACTTCTCTGTGTCCCCTCTGGTTCCTTGGGGCAAGCTTAGTCTTGATTTGGACTATAATTATTTAAGTGTTATCTCTGATTAATGAAAATGGGTTTTTGTCTAATTTATGAAATTCCCCTGCCGTGCGAATTCCATATTGGCTGTCTTTGCTTTTAGATCTCAATTTTTAGGGCTTTTTGAGAATTCCATATTATTGGGTGTCTTTGCTTTAAGATCTCAGTTTTTAGGGCTTTTAATTAGAAAGATTTAATGTAGTAATTCCTTGCTGATTTTCATCTTTCCACCTTTCCTTCTTGAACCAATTTTGTTGATCTTTGTGTAAGCACTCGGGGTATCAATTGAGGTTCATTACATCATTCTACCGTCAAACTAACGATCAAATTGAGATTGTTAACAGAACCCTAGTCCCTGCTCTTCACATAAATCATGAGCAAAACATGCAATGGCATAACTACATTTTGCAACATAGTTACAACAGAACTACTCATATCTCGACAGGGCATTCTCCTTTTGAAGTCTGCTATGGCTTCCAACCCTGGATACCTTATGAGATTCTAGATGCACTTCCATCCCCTATTACATCTCAATGCTCATTAGAGGAAGGAATGGGACAAGGCTTCTTGATTTGTGCAAAACATGGAAAAATACATGCTAGAGTACATGACACACTCCACCAAACACTCCATGATTGGAATCGAGTCCCTCCATAGTTCCAGGCTGGTGGCAATATTTGGACACTGCAGGTATTCCACAATCCATAGCTTAATTCTGCAGATCTTCCATATGCAACTTACTTGCAGTCAATCCTTGTGTAACTTCCACAAATTGAAATCCACCTGCAACACTCTTTGGAACACTTATTTTCACCAATGTCTTGCATCAAAATCTTTCTTCAAATGGAGTCTAGATGTTGTAATTTTCAGTTTATACGTCTTAACAAGGGCATTCGAAGCATCATTTGTTGATTTTGCATATGCAAATTGTAATAGCTGTGTCTTTCAAAGTTAGGACTACACTAGCTAAAGATTTTGAATCCCCTGCCTTCACTTTGCAGCTCCATTGATTCAGAGGGAACAATCACTCCATCAACGTGTTCCTAGAGATCCCTGTCTATGCATTCATTTCATCATGAGATTCCAAATATGGAAACTCTCCCAACCAAACTTTTCAATTACGTCGATGGATAATGCTGTTTGCCATTTTGACTCAACTACACAAACACCCCGCTCACTAGATCTTAGGGACACTCACCAAAGACCACTAGTTCGGACAAAACTCTGGTTATGCACCACTTATTCACAAAGAAACACTGGTCATGCACCACTTGTTCACAAAATATACTACTCCTGAGACTTTATCCCATACAGGATTTAGCGGCCTAGTTCCAACAATAGTTTTGAACCGCAATCTCTTACAAGAAAATCTAGTTTTGAACAAGAAAATCATCTAGTTTTAGCCTTTAGTGAGGAAGACTCTTTCATGATAAAGGAAACCCCAAGCAACGCAAGAATCATCAGTGCCATTCAGAATCCATTCTTCTTCCTCAGCATCTAACCTTCTTCTTGTCCTCTAGACTTAATGTCCAAATCTGAAAGCTACTCTAGGGTGTCTTTATAGATCAGCAAGGTCTTCCGCAGTAACTACTTTTCTGTGTCCCCTTTGGTTCCTTGGGTCAAGCTTAGTCTTGATTTGGACTATAATTATTTAAGTGTAATCTCTGATTAATGAAAATGGGTTTTTGTCTAATTTATGAAATTCCCCTGCCGTGCGAATTCCATATTGGCTGTCTTTGCTTTCAGATCTCAATTTTTAGGGCATTTTGAGAATTCCATATTATTGGGTGTCTTTGCTTTAAGATCTCAGTTTTTAGGGCTTTTAATTAGAAAGATTTAATGTAGTAATTCCTTGCTGATTTTCATCTTTCCACCTTTCCTTCTTGAACCAATTTTGGTGATCTTTGTGTAAGCTCTCGGAGTATCAGTTGAGGTTCATTACATCATTCTACCATCAAACTGACGATCAAATTGAGATTGTTAACAGAACCCTAGTCCCTGCTCTTCACATAAATCATGAGCAAAACATGCAATGGCATAACTACATTTTGCAACATAGTTACAACAGAACTACTCATATCTCGACAGGGCATTCTCCTTTTGAAGTCTGCTATGGCTTCCAACCCTGGATACCTTATGAGATTTTAGATGCACTTCCATCCCCTATTACTTCTCAATGCTCATTAGAGGAAGGAATGGGACAATACTTCTTCATTTGTGCAAAACATGGCAAAATACATGCTAAAGTACATGACACACTCCACCAAACACTCCATGATTGGAATCGAGTCCCTCCATAGTTCCAGGCTGGTGGCAATATTTGGACACTGCAGGTATTCCACAATCCATAGCTTAATTCTGCAGATCTTCCATATGCAACTTACTTGCACTCAATCCTTGTGTAACTTCCACAAATTGAAATCTACCTGCAACACTCTTTGGAACACTTATTTTCACCGATGTCTTGCATCAAAATCTTTCTTCAAATGGAGTCTAGATGTTGTAATTTTCAATTTATACGTCTTAACAAGGGCATTCGAACTTCGAAGCATCGTTTGTTGTTTTTGCATATGCAAATTGCAATAGCTGTGTCCTTCAAAGTTAGGACTACACTAGCTAAAGATTTTGAATCCCCTGCCTTCACTTTGCAGCTCCATTGATTCAGAGGGAATAACAATCACTCCATCAACGTGTTCCTAGAGATCCCTGTCTATGCATTCATTTCATCTTGAGATTCCATATATGGAAACTCTCCCAACCAAACTTTTCAACTATGCCGATGGATAATGCTGTTTGCTATTTTGACTCAACTACACAAACACCCCGCTCACTAGATCTTAGGGACACTCACCAAAGACCACTAGTTCGGAAAAAACTCTGGTTATGCACCACTTATTCACAAAGAAACACTGATCATGCACCACTTGTTCACAAAATATACTACTCCTGAGACTTTAGCCCATACAGGATTTAGCGGCCTAGTACCAACAATAGTTTTGAACCGCAATCTCTTACAAGAAAATCTAGTTTTGAACAAGAAAATCATCTAGTTTTAGTTTGAACAAGAAAATCGTCTAGTTTTAGCCTTTAGTGAGGAAGACTCTTTCATGATAAAGGAAACCCCAAGCAATGCAAGAATCATCAGTGCCATTCAGAATCCATTCTTCTTCCTCAGCATCTAACCTTCTTCTTGTCCTCTAGACTTAATGTCCAAATCTGAAAGCTACTCTAGTGTGTCTTTATAGATCAGCAAGGTCTTCCGCAGTAACTACTTTTCTTTGTCCCCTTTGGTTCCTTGGGGCAAGTTTAGTCTTGATTTGGAGTCTGGACTATAATTATTTAAGTGTTATCTCTGATTAATGAAAATGGGTTTTTGTCTAATTTATGAAATTCCCCTGCCGTGCGAATTCCATATTGGCTGTCTTTGCCTTCAGATCTCAATTTTTAGGGCTTTTTGAGAATTCCATATTATTGGGTGTCTTTGCTTTAAGATCTCAGTTTTTAGGGCTTTTAATTAGAAAGATTTAATGTAGTAATTCCTTGCTGATTTTCATCTTTCCACCTTTCCTTCTTGAACCAATTTTGGTGATCTTTGTGTAAGCTCTTGGGGTATCAGTTGAGGTTCATTACATCATTCTACCATCAAACTGACGATCAAATTGAGATTGTTAACAGAACCCTAGTCCCTGCTCTTCACATAAATCATGAGCAAAACATGCAATGGCATAACTACATTTTGCAACATAGTTACAACAGAACTACTCATATCTCGACAGGGCATTCTCCTTTTGAAGTCTGCTATGGCTTCCAACCCTGGATACCTTATGAGATTCTAGATGCACTTCCATCCCCTATTACTTCTCAATGCTCATTAGAGGAAGGAATGGGACAAGGCTTCTTCATTTGTGCAAAACATGGCAAAATACATGCTAGAGTACATGACACACTCCACCAAACACTCCATGATTGGAATCGAGTCCCTCCATAGTTCCAGGTTTGTGGCAATATTTGGACACTGCAGGTATTCCACAATCCATAGCTTAATTCTGCAGATCTTCCATATGCAACTTACTTGCAGTCAATCCTTGTGTAACTTCCACAAATTGAAATCTACCTGCAACACTCTTTGGAACACTTATTTTCACCGATGTCTTGCATCAAAACCTTTCTTCAAATGGAGTCTAGATGTTGTAATTTTCAGTTTATACGTCTTAACAAGGGCATTCGAAGCATCGTTTGTTGTTTTGCATATGCAAATTGCAATAGCTGTGTCCTTCAAAGTTAGGACTACACTAGCTAAAGATTTTGAATCCCCTGCCTTCACTTTGCAGCTCCATTGATTAAGAGGGAATAACAATCACTCCATCAACGTGTTCCTAAAGATCCCTGTCTATGCATTCATTTCATCTTGAGATTCCAAATATGGAAACTCTCCCAACCAAACTTTTCAATTACGTCGATGGATAATGCTGATTGCCATTTTGACCCAACTACACAAACACCCCGCTCACTAGATCTTAGGGACACTCACCAAAGACCACTAGTTCGGATAAAACTCTGGTTATGCACCACTTATTCACAAAGAAACACTGGTCATGCACCACGTGTTCACAAAATATACTACTCCTGAGACTTTATCCCATACAGGATTTAGCAGCCTACTTCCAACAATAGTTTTGAACCGCAATCTCTTACAATCTCTCTCTGGGGCTTTGTGAAACACTCGTGGACACACCATCGGATTATACGTGGACGGATACAACACCCTGCCAAAGAAATTTCATCGTTTTCCCCACCAAAATTCATTCACATCGAATTTTATATGATGAAACAAGTTGTTTTGTTTCACAAACAAATTGATGACTATACTTGATATTCATTATGAATCAAAGTATACATATATTGTTTCATATCCTTCAATCTAAAATCTATCATCCTCTTGAGTGAAAAAAAACCTATGATCACCACCCGGCTATGGACCTATCATCCTCCGATATCCATAACTGGATTCTAACAAAAAGTCCAATACAGATCGATGCATCCCGTAGACAACACTTACAATATCAAAAAAAAGAGGACCGGCAACAAAACAGAAAGGCATTCGGCAGAATGCATCTTACCACACAGTGCAGAAACTAGCTCAAGCTGAAAAAAGGTTGGACGCCCTGCTCTATGAGATGGCCATCAAGAAATTCTTCATAAAACAGGTTCCCTTCCTCGCATCCCAGAGCACGTTTGGATAGAGAAACAAGTTATACAAGCACAAATTTTAATCGTAGCATAGCATTCTATTTCCGGAATCCATATATGATAGATTTTATATCAGAACTACACAGCCCTAAGATATGAGTTTATCAACATAGATGATACAGTAGAATGAGACCGCCGTACCTGTTGGTTTCAAATATATGCCTTAAACAACCTAAAATCTATCTTGAATTGATCGGCATTTAAAATACGAAAATTTTAGAACACAACACTGAAATGATATGTGTTTTTTTTTGTAGTGTTACTAGTGGCATGATAATTCCTAGTATCGAATATTTTGCAAAGTTTGGAGTCAACATTTCTGAAGAAATTTCTACTCCCTGCCTTCTCTCAAATATTTTGCAAAGTTTGGAGTCATACATTTCTGAAGAAATTTCTAGTCCCTGCCTTCTCTCAAATATTTTGCAAAGTTTGGAATCGTACATTTCTAGTCCCTGCCTTCTCTCAAATATTTTGCAAAGTTTGGAGTCATACATTTCTGAAGAAATTTCTAGTCCCTGCCTTCTCTCAAATATTTTGCAAAGTTTGGAATCGTACATTTCTAGTCCCTGCCTTCTCTCAAATATTTTGCAAAGTTTGGAGTCATACATTTCTGAAGAAATTTCTAGTCCCTGCCTTCTCTCAAATATTTTGCAAAGTTTGGAATCGTACATTTCTAGTCCCTGCCTTCTCTCAAATATTTTGCAAAGTTTGGAGTCATACATTTCTGAAGAAATTTCTAGTCCCTGCCTTCTCTCAAATATTTTGCAAAGTTTGGAATCGTACATTTCTAGTCCCTGCCCACGGCCCGCTTTTATTCATTATATTCACTAAACATAGAGATAGATGAAGGTCAAATTTATGTATTTGAAAAAATGTTTTGGCCTCTCATTGGATGAAAAGGTTTTGTTGAATATTTTTTTTATTATGGATGAATATTAAAAAATAAAAATATAAAACTGAAAATAATTTTGTGTCACTATTAATATAATATTTTACCGGTGTGCCCGTCGGGGTTTGGGCTCGTGGCCAGCGGACGCTCGCTAAGGCATTTGTGTTGCTAAGCAGGTCACGGATTCAATCCTCTTGCAACCTAAGGGTCGTTATTGGCGGGCGGGGCGGTTCCTCTAGGGTTTATAGTGGTAGCCGGCGGGATTCGACCTTGTGTCACGTGAGTAGGATACCGTCGTCGTTGTCGATTCCCCTACTACAAAAAAAAACAATATTTTACCGATGTGAATGTTTAAGTATTGATGTAAATCATTATCGACATATTAGTTATCCAATAAGGCTCGACTTACTCACATTAAGTGATTTGTACTAATCTATGAGATAGATCATTTGCATATCTAACACATTAATAGAAGTGAATGGTGTCAGATTTATATTTTGGCAAGTGATAATTGCTTAGGTTGAGGAAGGGATCATTGTAGGCACTTAGTGGTCTTCGTTCACTCCATAAGCTTGTAGAAACTTCACTAATCTAACAACATAAACTTACATGGTCTTCAATGAAGCTATGAAGACCTTTACATTGAGTGGTTTCCTTCAATGCTAGTTCAATTGGAATAAAATCTAGTATGTGTAATTATGGTTGCACAAGTTCTTTTGAGGATGACCATAAATATGTTGTTGCATAGTTGACATCAGTCATTTACATTAGTTGTCCCAACAAGTAATCATCGTGTTAGTTGTCCAATAAGGCAACTTACTCACAAAATAATTTGTACTAATCTATGAGATAGATCATTTGCATATCTAACTCAAGTGGGGAAGTGACAGTGGGGCTAAGGGAAATTACCTTAATAATATCTAGGTGGTGTTTCTAGCCTTAGCCATTTAACCCATGTACTTAAACTTTGATTAAGAGCCATGCTTTGATTAATTATTATTTAATTAGCTTAAAAAGAGGATTAAGGGGGGGGAAGTGGTCACATGTGGAAAAGCCACATAGCAATCTAAACCATGCTTATAAAAGAGAGAATGCAAGCTTGAGAGGGGTTTGTTCCTTCATCTAACTTCTACCATTCGAATTTCCTTCTTCCTCCTTGCCATCACCTTGAACCGCATAGCTTGGTACTTGTGATAGAGAGTCGAGAAGCCATTGTTGAATATGAATTATTCATGTCATTAACCCAGGTAGAGTAGTGTGTATGAGAGTAAGTTGGCCTGCAGTTGGTGCCTTGGAGTCCCAATTCGAAGACTTCCCATTGAGCCTGTGTTGGACAAGGATAATTTTAAGAACCCCCTAGATTTATATGTATAATAATTGGGGGAATCCTCATGCTACATAGGAAACGTTGAGGGCTATTTTATCAAGAATATAATGTATATACAATTTTTTGGTGATTTTTTTCATAAAATTATGTAATCCTGTAAAATATTGGTGAACCTTTCATAAAATTATAAAATCTTCTAAAACCTTGGCGAATCTTACATTGAATTATAAAACCTTATAAAATATTGGAGAATCTTCATTCAATTATATACTTTGCGCCTCTCTTGTAGTGCTTATGTGTTATTGAAATGGAAATGCTACTCAATAGATAATATATAAATGATCTATTTGTAATAGCTAATATAACTTCATGGAGCTCGGGTAACACCTTTTAGGACGAACCCTTCAAAAGGTTGACTGGGGTGGGGGAGAAAGGGGTTGGATCTAGTTTCCATAAGGTTTTTGAGAATTGATAAAGGATAATGATAAGTTTCCAATGTCATTTTTAGTAGTTTACTCTGTGCTCATTTGTGAACCTAAGTTAAAAGTTGGTGAGCAACAGGATGGAAAGGTGTAGATCAGCTAGGTCTCCAAAATGAGCTAGTAGGTACAAACATTGATGAAGAAAACAACATAACAACAATTGTCATGACACCTAAAACCTACAATAAAATATGGTCATTAGTAGTAAGATTAAGTGCACCCTAATTTATATTAGATTGACGATTTCAATCCAAATAATGAAAATGGTAGAATTAAATGACAAAAGGAACTATCATTCAATGTAGTGTGTTTTCATCCCCTTAATGGTTTCCTAACATAATCCATGTTTTCCCATGACATACGAAAATTATGCCAATTACACTAGAGGAATGTTGGTCTCATGCCAATAGGTCTCCTACGATGAATGCGTAGGAACCTAGTACATAGACCATTTTTCTCTTTTCTTAGCTATGCAGAGCTCATTTCCCTTTATGAATACTGATAAGTACTTTCAAAGAAAATATGAAATAAGTAAATACATTCTAAAAAGTGAAGATGCTTAATTCATGGAAGTGAAAGGAAATAAAAACCTAGTGACCTAAATTTAACATTATCCAATGTTGAGACATGGGGTCTTTGTGCTAGAATGGATAAATTATGCTCTCATTTTTTTTATTTCTTTGCAGACCTTGGATTAAATGATATTGAACCTATACCCATTAGGTCTGACTTGGTGCAATGGCGGACTAGAAAGTGGAAAGATATCCAAGCGTCTGGATAGATATTTGATAGATGATAATTTGATACAAAAATTGAACAAATACATATCCCGGACTGTTATATCGACTCTTTCAGACCATTATCCAATTCTATTGGAGGTGGATTTTGGTGCGGCTAGGATTCCATATCCGTTTAAATTCAACCACTCCCTTCTACAGATTGAAGATTTTAGACATTTTGTGCATACTGAATGTGGCCTGATGAATGTTTTGGGGGTAACATCACCTAGCCAGAGATTAATTCAGAAATTGGGACTATTAAAAGGCATGGTTAAATCATGGACGCAGTCACGTAAGCTGGCTGATAAACTGGAGATGCTAGATATTGATGCTCAAATCAATTCTCTAAATGGTGCACATCTTGGTGGCCCCCTTCCAAATGGTGCCCGAAAGCTATTGGTGGATCTGGAGGGTCGTAGACTGCTGTTGCTGAAACTTGTTGAGGCTGCATGGCGATTGAAAAGTCGGGCCATATGGGTTTCCCTGGGTGATAATAACTCTAAACTCTTTCATAGGTTTGCCAACAGTAGTCGGATTACAAAGACTATTTGGCACTTAAATAGTCAATCAGGGGTTTCTATATCGACGTTGGGGGATTTACAGGAGGAAGCAAAAGCTCACTTTCATGAATATTATAGAGATCCTAGTAATTCTACTATAAGGGAACAAATTGGTATTATAAAATAATATCCATGTATCTTTTATGAGCAGGAGGGGAATGATATTATGATACCGGTTACACTTGGGGAGATCCATACTGTTCTCTATGGATTTTCCAAAGACAAATGTTCGGGTCCAGATGATTGGACTGCGGAACTATTTTTGGATTTTTTCGATGTTATGAGACCAAATATTTTAGCCATGGTCGAAGAAACCAGATTGAAGGGCGAAGTGGCAGGGTCTCTCAACGATACTTTTATAACACTTATTCCCAAGGTTTCAAATCCTACATCCTTCTTGGATTTCCGGCCGATTTCACTATGCAATCTTGTCTATAAGGTCATCTCAAAGGTTATAGCATGCAGGATCAAACCAATTCTCTCTCGAGGGATCTCTATGGAACATTATGGCTTCTTGGATGACAAGCAGATCCTAGATGTTGTGGGGGTCACCCAGGAAGCGATGCACAATATTGAGACTAAAAATATGCAAGCCTTGATTCTACAACTTGATATTTCCCGTGCCTATGACAATGTTAACTGGTCTTTTCTCCGACTAGCTTTGGTACAAATTCGCATTCCATGGGGTGCTATTAAGTGGATTATGGCCTGCATCATGTCTGTCAACTATTCTATACTGATAAATGGTTATCCTACGACCTTTATATCTTCTTCGCGGGGCCTTCGATAGGGTTGTCCACTGTCACCACTCCTCTTTTTTATTGTGATAGAGGGACTCGGTAGATTAATACTCAAAGCTAAAGTTGGATCGTTATTCTCTGGGATTCAGGTAGCACCACACATCTCTATTACTCATCAATTTTTTGTGGATGATGTAATGTTATTCGGGCTTGCTATTACTCAGGAATGGGAGCCTATGCAGGGTATTCTTCATGGTTTCTGCCACTCTTCAGGGATGCTAATTAATGAGAAGAAATCCAAATTATTGAAACATAACCTGGAGAGGTTGGGGCTTCTTGAGATAACTGCACTCCTTCCATTTTATGTGGCTGAATTGACTGATGGCACCTTCTATCTTGGTTATTTCCTCAAACCAAATAACTATAGAATTGTGGACTGGCTATGGTTACTCAAGAAGTTTGATAAACGCATATTTAATTGGCGGTGGCGTTGGCTTTCTAGTGGGGGTTGACTTGTGCTAGCTAAATCTGTTTTACATAACTTGGGAGTGTATTGGTTCTCACTATGCAAGATTCCAAAGACTATTTTAACCTGCATCTACCAAAAAATACATCGTTTCTTATGGTCTGGGAATGGATGTCAAAAGATACATTTAGTGGATTGGCATAAACTGGCTCAGCCATATGCACAAGGGGGATGGGCATTAAAAAATATCTTCACCTTCTCTGCTGCATTGTTGGCCAAAAGCCTGTGGCATGTTTTATTAGTGCACTGTGTTTGGGGAAGCATTACTAAAGATAAATATTTTGGTAAGTTGACGACTGTACAATGGATTAGGTGTGGTCGTAAAACTACAAAAGGTGTATCTATCATCTGGGCCGGTCTGCTATCATCTTTCCCGACTATGGCTGAGTGGCTGGCTTGGTTTTCGGGAGATGGTCGACATATTTTGATTGGGGAAGATCCAATGGTTGGTGGACCTCTGTCATATAAATTATCATCCCTGTTAATTCAACATCTTCGTAGTCAGGGGTATTATAATCTTAGCCATATCTTGGTACAGGCGGTCTTTCAACACTTGGTTGAATGCTACTCAGCTTGGTTTGGTGGGATCACTAGCAACTTAATGGAACACTTATTTAAGGGACTTGTACCATGCAAATTTTCAGATCTATGATGTGGATGACCATTCACTTTGGTCTTGGAATACCAAGGATGGTATTGTATCACCTAAAATGGCATATTCGGCAATTATATCCATTATTCCAAAAACTGGGAAGTGGTGGCATGTTGCATGCTGGAAGTGGTGTATTCCCCATAAGGTCAAGATTTTTATTTGGCTACTGTTGGAGGAGAAGATTTTGCTCTGGAGTAATCTTCAGAAAAGGGGTTTCTCAGGGCCCAATATTTGCTCTCATTGTATGCAGGATGCAAAATCATTTATTCACCTATTTGTTTTATGTCCATTCTCGGTGAAAGTTTGGCATTATCTGGGTGACCCATTATCTTCTTTAAATATTGGTCGGGATTTTACTATTGAGCACTGGTTTAAATGTGTTTTTTTACACACTAGGAAGCTGGGTGTGTTGGCATGTTTGGTATCATGGGAGATTTGGAAATCTCGTAACAGGTTGATATTTGAAAACATTGTTTCTGAAGCTAGTCGTATAGCCTGCCTGGTTCAGTCTACTACAAAAGAATTTGGTATTCTTACTCTTGGGGATCCTTCAATTGCGGCTCATGATACTAGACCTTCTCAGCTCCTTCGGATTGGTAATAGGGCTTGTTTCGATGGTGTTTCCTAGGCTTCTCTTGGTGATTGTGGGGCAGGGGCCTTCATTGAATTGGATAATGGAGATCAGATCAAGTTGTGGCTTCATGGAGGTATTGGCACCAATACGAAAGGGGAGATCCTAGGACTATGGCTCGTTCTGTTCTTCGCTTACAAGGCCCACATTAAACTGGAGCAAATTGCGGGTGATTCCTTGATTATTGTGAACTGGGCGAATGTTGTTGCGACTATCAATGCCTTAGCACTTTCTGCATGGATGGATCATATATTATTTCTCCTCAGCCATTGTCCTGGATCCTCTATCATACACATTTATTGGGAGAATAACTCTATTGCCGACTCTCTCTCCCGTCGTGGACTTGCTGCAGTGGTTGGCACGATTTTCTATGAAATTATTGAAGGTTCCCGAGCTCCTTCTCTGGGATGCTGGAACATTTTTGCAGTATAGTCTATTGTTTTTCTCTTTTTTTGTATATGTTATTTCCGGTTATACACTTTGGTTGGCTGGGTTGTCATATCGGTGGTATCATCCTTTTGTTGGTCGATGATTTCTCTGTTGGGGGATTGGTATATCCTGGGTCATTTTTTACTCATGGTTTGTTGTATGGGAGACGTGTATGTTCTCGGATCTGGCTTGTTTGTCTCTTTGGATTATTTTCAGGCTGTAAGTACTTTATACTTTTAATACAAGTAGAATTTTTCTTATGAAAAAATAAATAAAAACATCTTTCCTCAAATTGTTGAATCAAAGGAAATCAAATGAAACCAATGAAGCTACAAAAAGGGTTCAATCAAGCATCGAATAAGAACTAGAAGCATTCAAGAGACTAACACAATATTTAACCAAAATAAACCCAAACTTCCACAATCGACATAATACTACAAACATAACAAGTAAACAAACAAGAGAAATTCTCCAAGGTATCAGAGTTACACATTAACACGGTTTCATGTACTAGAATGAGCCCATTCTTGTTTAGTGGAAGTCTTGATAAATTATTTATTTATCCTGTAATACTAGGACACTATCTATGTGAAGAGATAGGCCCTAGCTTCGTCAAATTCCAACTTCATTTCCTGTCACAAACAAGAAAGAGAATGTAATAGTTAAATAGCAAAACATCAATCTCAAATAACTTACATCAAGGAAATGTAGTCTCAATCATCAATGTTACAATGAAAAACACAAAATATAGAATCTATTTTTACCTAAAATGCAACCACAAATTGACATATAGTGATCTTTCTATCATAAAGACTTTCCAACTTACTTCAAAAATAGAGGAACAACAAAGTTAATCAAATAACATGAATCACATCATCAACAACATAACACCTAGACTCACAATTGGAAGGTGTCAATGGAACACAACTGCACTAACTAGATTCAAGGCTAGTGGGGACTCCACTTGTTATCTCATCCCTTAATGATCCAACGGGCATGTGGGGAACCGAATCTTGACAAACCAACAAACCGATAGAATCAGTCAGTTTACATTGTGGAGTGATTATGACACCCAAAAACCATCATTACAACATAGAGTCTCATCAAGACCCAAAACCTTAACATAGTTTATTCCCAATTAGCTTATTGTCCAACCCTCTAGTTAGTTGATTTATGAACTCCTTGTCTTGGGCTCCACTAGCCATTTATGCCCATGGAGGCTAATATAATTATGCATTGTAATTATGCCATTTTCATTAGAGGAATGTTGGTCTCATGCCAATATGTCTCATACGGTCAATGCATAGGAACCTAATGCATAGACCATTTTTCTCTTCGCTTAGCTATGTAGAGCTCATTTATTTTTTTGAATAATGATAAGTATTTACAAAGAAAATATACAATCAACATAATGGATTCGAAAAAGTGAAGATAGTTAATTCATGCAATTGAAAGGAAATAAAAACATCTTTCCTCAAACCCTGAATCAATGGAAATTAACTGAAACCAAACTTGAACCAAGCTATAACAGAGGGTTCAATCAAGCAACAAATGAAAACTAGAAGCATTCAAGGGACTAACACAATATTCAACCAAAATGGCAAAATACAATCAAACTTCAAAAATCGACAAAATGCTTCAAATAAAAGAAATAAACAAACCATAAAAATTTGTCAAGATATTAGAGCTAAACACCAACATGGTTTCATGTACTCGAATGAGTCAATTCTTTCTTAGCGAATTAAAGTGTTGTAAAATTAGTTATTTATCCTTTAATGCTAGGACACTATCTATGTGAAGATATAGCTCTTAGGCCTAGCTTTGTCAAATTCCAGCATCATTTCCTGTCACATACAAGAAAGAGACAATGTAAGAGATAAACATCAAAACATCAATGTTAAAATAAATTGCGTCAAGGAAATGTAGTTCAAATCATCAATTTGATGTTACAACAAAAAATTACAATGTATAATCTATTTTTACCTGAAATGCAACCTCAAATTAACATAATTAATTTTGGGTTATTAATTGGTGATCAATTAATAACCCCAAAATTGATCACCAATCAATTTTCCAATTCATATTCCGGCCTTAGTCCTCTTATGGTCCTAAAAAACATTATGTTCCATATCAAGTTCATTAGAGAAATTTGTTATGTTGTTTTCTCCCCTTGTTTCACGATCCGATCACTAAAGAGCTAGTGCTCCTTCAAATGGAAAATTGTCCACCTCATACTTTGTTGCATATAGTCTTAAGCATGTATCCACATTAAATTATCAAGCTTGTTCCTCAACTTTGACTTCAAGAATGATAGTGCACTCAACATTCTCTCATCCTCCACTGATCCCAAAATCATGGTTTGACATAAATCTGCTAATTTGAAATATTCTGACATTCTTTGCAGCAGGATTTCGCTACCATTGAGTTTAGTCCATAATCTTGTAATTGCATCATATTCTAGAGGAGTGTCCAACTTAGAAAATTGCGACCACATTGTTTCAGTAAAGCATTCGGCCTGATCTAACATTTTTTTTCGATCTAAAATACCTTGAATATGTTCTCTTTGTATCTCGGCCTCTTGACAATTGTTCCAATATTAAGGGTATACCACAAACATGGCCTTCAACAATTCATCTCGAGGAAATCGTTCTCTTATCTCTAATGATAGTGATTTTGCAATTTCTATCAAGTCGTGTCTCACCGAAATCACAACATTGTCAAATCGTTCTCTTGACACAGAGCACTCTTTGGTGGTTCTTCCTATCTTATCATTATAATAAAAGGGAACCATATGCCCACACACTGCCATACATAGCATCACTTTTTCATCAAACTTCAAAAAAATTCATCATTTTCTATATTGATTATCTTAGTCCAATTTGTAAATGTGTTAGACCTATAAAAGAATTTGCCATCATTATACAAATTATCCAATGCAAGGCATGCTAATTTTCTTGCATTTGTGTATTCACCAATAGACATCGTGTGACTCTGAGACATCTTCACGAGGTTATTCATTTCATGAATCATAGAAAGAATTCCATCCAATGTTAATAATGTCTCTATATTAGTTAGTAGAAAGAGAAGAGTTTGAGATTTTTCTACACTTAAGCGATGTTCATACATCACCCCTACCAAGGATGCATATTCATCAAATAGTCTTTCAGTTGGTCCATTCAATGATGTTGACACAACGACTATCGACAGGGGTTCACTTCACAATTTCATCAACAAACATCAACCAAACTTCCTTAAACACCGGCCCAGAAAGGTTTAACCCTTTCCAGCAAATCTAGATCCCAGCATTCCAACAAAAGATGGTAAAGTGGAATTGATTGTTTTTTATAGACATGTTGTGCAGTTGCTATTAGATATATCCCTCTAGCACTGTACCAGCCCCTAAATATTATGGGACAAGGAGTCTACAGTAGTAATTCCCGGAGCATATAATTTAGATTCAAGGTTGCTTGAACTGACGATTTGTTGAATAGCTTCTTAACAACAACGTTAAAGACATCAGGTTTGGAGATTTTTCAAGTCAAGGTAATTGAAATTCAGAAGTGCCCACAAGCCCAGGCCCGAAAAAACATTAGGGTTTAGAAGGCGCCAAGATCTATGAAGAGTTGACTTTGAAACCCAATGTGCTCTCCTCTCTAAAAATAAAATACTCACATGAAAAAAATGGAAAGGACCATGCCGACTTGAAACCCACTGTGTGAAGATCTCTTGACATCAAGGTTGCTACTTGATAATCGAAAATAGTTCCTACAAACAAACAATTGAGTAAGTAGTCAGAACATCAGAAATGGAAAGGACCATGTCGACTTGAAACCCACTGTGTGAAGATCTCTTGACATCAAGGTTGATACTTGATAATCGAAAATAGTTCCTAGAAACAAACAATTGAGTAAGCAATCATAACATCAGAAATGGAAAGGACCATGTCAAATTGAAACCCACTGTGTGAAGATCTCTTGACATCAAGGTTGCTACTTGATAATCGAAAATAGTTCCTGCAAACAAACAATTGAGTAAGTAGTCAGAACATCACAAGCAAAAAGATGTACATAAGAAGATTGCAACCAAGGACATCTTATAGCATAAGCACCTCTGATTAGGGTTGTTCTTCGTGAATGTTTTGCGGTTAGAAATGCATATTATTTGAGAGCCTAGTGCTCTGCTTTTCTCTTCTTGTAGGATGGCTCCTACTCCTATGAAATCACCGGTAAGTTCGAATCCCGTGCCATCACAATACGAAATTAGAAAGGGTTTGAAACTCAATTCTCCACACTTGTGGGGCTTGGCTTGCGATATTATAAATTGCAAATTAAATTGAATTCGAAAGAATAAATAATCATCTGAACTTCACCATGTACTTATTCTTCAAACCTGATTTTGGTGTAGGTTTTAAGGAGTAGAAACTTCACCATGTACTTGAATCTTTAGCCCCGATTTTGTTGCAGGTTTTGTAGAGCGGGCTTGAGTCTTACAGAAGGGTGAATGAGCTGGGAATAAATCAGCCTCGGCAAAGAACCATGGTGCCTCTCCACCGTCCATCTACCTTCTCTCAAACTGCTTCCATGATTTTCCATTATTTTGCAGCCAAGCTTCGTAGCTATTGTCTTACATAGGACTATCTTAATGATGCAGTCGCCTAGCACAAGAACCATGCATCTTGCCACGCTCTCTGCATGCATTGAGCCATGCAGGTTTCCATGCCTTGTATGTATTTCATCGACTGCAACAGAGGTGGTCTGTGTTGATGTATTTGTAACTTCGACAGATATTCTTCTATGTATTACACTTGTACTTTATTATATTCATGATGGAGATGTATTATTCTTCCAATTAGAAGTGTCGTCATTTGTATTTGTAAGTGTCGCAAGTATTATTGTAAGTGTCGCAACTTATATTTGATGGGTTATTAGACCACTAGTGTGGGGTCGGCCCTGTATGAGTCATGTGGTTGGGTTATTAGGCTTCCTTAGGAAGTCATCCCTGTTAGAGTTAAAGGCAAGTTAAGTTGTGTATAAATAGAGAGTGACTGTCTCTCATTCTATTCATTCACTCACTCATCCAACTCGCATAGTTGAGAGAGAGGAGTGCGCACAAGTGGAGGAGGAGTAGCTGCTGGAGTCATCTATCTTTTGGGGATTGATCCTTGTGATCTTTGTATTGGGGCTTATTCTATCTCTGAGGAAGTTGTGGGGTTTTTCACCTTCTTGGTTTTCCCCAAGGAAACTCTGTGTCTCTTGTGTTTATGATTGTTATGTTGTGCATGTTATTCTCTTAGTAGGATCCTAGATAATGTTTGAATGAAATTATCGAAAAATTAACATGGTATCAAAGCGGTGCTAAGAAGAAGACACTGTGCAGCTATGGAAGATAGGGCTTCTTAATATTTGGGTTTCTCTCATCATATCATCAAAGGAAGGAGGCTAGGATGACTCTCCTTGCAAGGGTACATCTTGCTGTCGAGACAGAATTCAATTTTGAGCACTTTCAGTTTTTGGCACGTCACTACTACGAGAAATTAGGGTTTCGGAGAAAGTTGGAATTTTTGGAATATGAGACCACGGCTGGATGCTCCTCAAGAAAATTGAAGTTTAGAGACCAAGATCGAATTTTTTGGTTGGGCAGAACCCCGGGCATCATCAAACCCTAGTTTGGGATTTTGATCGGAAAGGTGAAAAATTAGGGTTTCTGCAAAAGTTGATTTTTTTGGAATCTGTGACCATGGCTGGATGCTCCTCAGATAAATCGAAGTTTAGAGCACAAGATTGAACTTTTTGGCTGGGCAGAACCCCGGGCATTATCAAAATCTAGTTCGGGATTTTGACCAGAAGATTCAGAAGTTTCAAAGGCCATTTTAAGGGGTCAAATTTTGCAGATTTCAAAAGTGAAGTATACCAGCTTGATCAGCTCAACAAGGCACATCTTTCCATCCATTCAGAAGTTTGGAATTCAAAATTTGAATTTTTAGGGTTTCTGTGACAAACCCTAATCCAGCTCCACATCCAGTTTTCAGCAAATCAAGTCGTAATACCTAAATATAAGTATTTGATGAAAAAGTGTCATGGGCGCAACAGTAAACGAAGGAGATAAATTTTACAGATTTGGTGGAGCTATGTGTAGGGTGAAGTTTTATTATTGCGATTTCTTTGATATCTAATAATGATGTGAAGACTTGAACTGTCTTTTCCTTGATCCCGATGATTTCACACCGCAATTTGGATTGAGCTCCTCTCTAATATTCAAGTAGTGCACAACATATGATGTTTGTTTCTTAAGGTATACACATTTCAAAACAGTTTGAATCCCATTATGTATTGCATTATCATGTATTAATATGTTTGGATTCTCGCCATAGTTACCCAACTTCCACCCATACATGTATGATGACACATCTTTCCTTTCCACATAGGCTTGCATAAGTTGTTGTTGATATAATATTTCCTTAAAGGTGCATTGTTCTACAATGCAATATTTAACAATAGACTCATTTTCTTTGGCATCTACAATACATTCAAATTGAATCATAAGCTTGTGATCATTAAGAACTATCAAATTCAAAACAATTCCTACGGTTGTCACACTATCCCCCCTCTCAGTGTGAACGTACAGGTCTGGGTAGCTATTCGCTCGCTTTGCAACCTCTACAAACCAATTTAAATCGTACTCTTCACAAACACTATCCGAAGAGACTTGAAGCCTAGGTACAATTATATAAGAGGATCCAAGGTGTGCCATTAAAACTCCTGTAGTAAATTTGATTTTAAGACTAATTAGTACAATAAAACATGATAAATATATAATGGTACAACAACAATAAATACAATAAATTTACATGGAAGTCTAGAAATACTTTCGTAAATTACATAAGTAACTCATTGGAAGCTAAATCCCAACAACTTATTTTGGCACCGATGGAAACTATTTTATGTTAAAATATGTCTTAAATGCTGCGAAGCACATAGGGAAATTGGCCCTGGAATCTAACTTGATTTCATTAAAGAAAAATAGTTTATACCTAGATTATTTTGGGAGCTGGGAAAGCACCGCACAATAGAGTAGTAAAAAAAACACACTGAATTTGTGAACCGTTATCACTTTATAAGGTATATTTTATAATTCCATGATGGGTCCATGGACCCAATGGCTCCATATAGCCTCGAATGACTACAAAACAAGAGGCAATGTGCTATGCATTACCACAAGAAGAAAGCACATCTCGTCGCAGTCTTCCAAGCGCACAGTAGCGAAAAGTAATATACAATAAAGAACCGCGAATAATGCCCCGTACCATGTAGCAGCCTTATCAGTGTGCCTCATTGTAAATCGTGCTTCATAAAAATGGCGCATAAACTCCCCTCCGCGTAGCACATGGCCTTTTGGCCGGGAATTAAAATTTGCTCCGGGTGACTGCAATTTAGTCAGTGTTTTGTATTATTATGTTGGAGAAATTTACAACACCGCTTTATATGTACTTGGAATACTAATCTATAACGAAACTATATCGAAGGTGTTAATGGCTATTTTTTCAATAAGATTTGTTCATCGACCGGATAGGATATCTCTTTGTTTATTTGTTCCAACTATAGCTCACCAATGGAGATAACCCTTAAAAGGTAGGAGTTACAAACCCTAGGCTGTCACTGAAGTACCTTTCAAATATGCATAAAACTCGACTGGATTTGCAGCTAAAATCTGAGGTGTGTCGGGCAATCTCGGCCACGAAAGTAAATGTGAGTGTTTAATTTTTAAAAAGAGGCACAACTATTCCAAAATAAAACAAGCTCAAAGCAACGACAATTGAGGCGTCTGAATCATAACCGATGAATTTTATGGGAATGAGTTGCTGCTCTTCTATTCATGTGAAACTTCATGATTACATTGGACCCTAGAGGTTTGTATTTAAACATTTCTACATGCTAAAACCCTAACCTAGCTTTATGATTTATGTACATGCTTTATGATTTAATTGAATTTAGCTTTACTTCCAATAATAGGACCAAGATAAAGCATGAGTTAATTACTTTTTTCTAACAACAAATTCCAAAATAAAGCAATATTAGAGCAAGGGTAGGCAGCGCGCCTTAATCATAACTTGATTCTGACGCTTGATATTTGCTTTGGCAAGACAAATGGTTTAATCTTGGTCGTTGGTGGGGAGTATACCTGCTTATATTCATTGCGACTTATAATGCCTCCAATGGTCGCGATATTTTCTGGGAAGATTTCATATTTTGTAGCTCCAAATATTTCCTCACACACGATATATTGCATCATCCAATTCATTCATTCATCCACATGATGCATCACAACCTTTAAATACTTTCCCTCTTAGTGATTACCGATAAAAGATCTAAATAAATGTTTAATGAAAAAAAGAATTGCATATTCACAAGTCATTTTCAAAAAGTAGAGACTTTTTCCAACGATCCCAGTGAGGCCATGGGGATCGAACCCGTGACATCTATCATGATCGTTGTGGGGAAATTGAATCGATTGGTCAGATCGAGGTTGATTCTATCCAAACCCACTTGGATTTTTAACCATATAATGATGGGTAAGTCATGATCTTACCCATTTCTTGTTGATTTTTTAATTCATGTAAATGAAATTAAAAATAAAAACAAACGTGGGTATGCACTTATAGAGGCAGTGCATAACTAGTAGCCACCTGACATCAACGACCACCATGGAAATGATCTATTAGTAGCAAAATGAACTGACCTATCTCCAATATTTAAAACCCGATGCATTTTAATGCCATTCTCCATGATTGTGGAAGGCCCTACGGTTGATCATGATAGAAATCTTGATAGCATATTTGTGACTAAGCACTAACCCCATTCTGAATTTATTTTCAGTAGTCCCGCTAAATACCCCATCGATTGGTACCCCATTAACGAATGTGTTTCATTCCTTGATCCCAATTGAGGAAACATCACCTTAAATTTTCACAAGTGAGCTTGCAACTAATCCTAAGAAATAAGAAAAGTGTGAAACATTGCACACAACAATATCATGTGAAATGGCTATGATATGGGGTTCTCTAGTCAATCCCTACTTGCTATGTGACATCACAACGTATCACCCTCCCCAATATTGTTGTAGAATACCATGCTTGCACATAAGACCCATATTGAAATGATGCCATACAACTTAGGTAGGGTATTAATCATTATGATTCATTTCACTGTTACACTTATTAGTTCATGCATACATGTGTTTTGAAAAAAGAAAGTTGACAATCATATCCAAAATATCAAGAAGTCAAAAGGAGGCAGTAATAAATACTAGTCTAGAGAGAGAGGATTCCCTTGAGCAACAAATATAAGAAGATGTAGTTATACTCTCCGGATCAATTTATGGTGATACAAAATGCATGATTGACAAAGATACTAGTTATCAATGGGGTGAAATCTACTAGATGTTCACTCAAGAGACCTATCCTAAGCCAATTCCTACTGCAAGGCCATTAGAACCAGACAAGGGAGTATTTGTGCTTATTAAAAGATCAAGTATGCATAGGGTAGATGCTAGATCTAAAATTCTCCAATGTTCTAAAACAATATCTTGGATCATAGAGTGTACATAATATATTAATTGTAGAATTGTCAGAGATGCACAAGTAATGGCAATAACTTCTTTCCTACCTTTGAATATTGAATTAATGTACAAATTCCTGAATCTCCAGGTGTACCTCATAATGGATTGGCTATTACAATTCAGAATTAGTTACCATGAGTTATTGAAATGTTGATGGATAAATAAGAGAACTTGTAGAGCAAATAAGACTAGATAATACTATACCAAGAACTTGAGAGCACCTTACAAAATCATAACATCTATGATTAGCAAGTTCTATGCAGAAGTATATGCAACTATTTTCAAAGAAACATGGATTCCATTGTTAAACCAGATAACCTAGGACGACACAATATTCAATTGGGACACTATTCTCTCAACTTCTCTCACACAATCCATATCCAAAGTGAAGAATGTAGTAGCTCTAGGAAGTCCTCCATCACTTTATATTTCTTCTCACGTCTTGAGGATTACCATATGTGAGTCCAACAACTTCCATGAAATGAACTAGTAGTTGCAACTACATGATCTACGATTCCTCCTGCACAAGTATATTGCCAAGTGTTATGGGAACATAAGTACAAAATTCATTATCACAAGATCTATGATCATTTTTTGGCATCTATCTATGAACTATTATTTTTCACACCCACTCAATGCATGTCAAAAAATGTTATGCAAGATTTTAGTTGCATTGTATATTGGTATGTAACTGCCAAGGGTACCTACACTAGAATGTATGGTGCTACAAAGAATATAATCTCTTGCTTAAGTTCATCCTAGACAAGTTGGTATTGCATACCAAACTTATGCTCATGGAGTCACCATAGTTCTTATAGCTACCAAGAAAGCACCATGGCTTCCTCTGCCTATTGTTGTAGGAGCATACATCATAATGAGAAAAGATGAAGTAAATATTGAGGTATAAACTTTAGATTCATTCGATGTTGAAAAAGAAACATTCATAAGCCACGATCCTAGAAATATAGTATATAACCACTTCCATGCTTACAAGAACAAATTGCCTTATCAAGGTGAGTGTTGGAAACATGAATAATACATTAGAAAAGAAGTCTCATTAGAAGATGTTGTGGAAAGGATGGGAAACAAGAATAAAGGCCCCTCTTCCATGAAGAAAGAGTAGAAAAATGAAGAATACAATGCATCCAAATTGGTAGCATTAGAAGTTGCAGAACGAGAAAAGGCTAGATGCCAAGCATAACTTGATGCCTTAGAGAAACATTGTTATAGGTCAAATATGCACTTCTCCGTCCGTGATCACATTGCCCTGTTGATCACACAAAAGGACACTATGGATGGAAGAGCTAGATTGACCTTGGATGAGTTATTGCTGAGTGTACACCTCTTTCAGCTAAAAAGATATTTCATGATGTGTGCGCTACTTCTCCTACTGACATCCAACATTCTAAATGCTGGTCTACTTTAAGACAACCAGCGCACTCCTTAAAATGTTGTGTGTGCTTGATGTTGAGAACAAAAGATGTGCACCGTGCGTTGGTTCACTCATATGATACCTGCACACATCTTAAGGTGAAATGGAAAAAATAATCAAGATTACGAATTGAGTTTAGTTGGGGTTGGTTCTGCAACTTCCCCAACCTCCCAATTCAACCACCTATCGAATCTAACTTCCTTCCTTGTCCCATAAATACAAGGGGAATCCATGAGGTAGGGGACTGGAGAAGAAGATGCTAGTGTCATGCTAGAGGAATTTCTAGGTCATTGTGAAGAGCAGGAATCCAAGTCTCAGTTACGAAAGTGCCTCAGATAGAAGTTAGGTATTGTTGTACTTGCTTCATTTGCTGATCAATAAAGTGGATATCTTTCCTTCCCAACATTACTTGTGTTATGTATGTTGTGCATTTTGGTTATTATTTGATGCTTTATGCAATCTTAAATGCCAATTTATTTTATATAATCAAATAGGCTTGAGGAAGGTGTAAAGTTTGTTTTGCAGATTGACACATCAAGGAGTGAAAGAGGAGAAAGCTAGGATCAGACTTCGGTAATCAGGTACGCCACTTTCTCACCCTTATATCATTTGCTTATAAATATGTGTCCACAAAACTATATCTATCCACCTTGTACATTTGTATGTTGACAGTCTCGGTTCCCCACCTGTAGGGTATTATTCCCGCCAATAGAACTGGAGACCATACTGGGGACCCTTTTTTAGTTTTCTGCTCTAGGGACCATTGCTAGTCTTTCTTTCAGCTTTTTGGTTATTTTATGGGAGGTTTTATAGGTCATTTCTATTTTTCGTTTTACTTAGATTCATTTTAGCCTGCCTGAGAAATTTTTTTTGATTGTTTTGAGTCACTGGGCGTTGGTATACTGTACTTACAATAGCGCATTTTTTGTCTTGCGCGTTGGTTTCTCTGAAACACAGTAGCGCATATCTTGTGACAGGCACTGGTCTTGGTACCACACACTAGCACACTTTTCCTGTAGGTTCAAGCCTTCTACTAGGGTTTGATTTCCAAGTTTGGGAGTCTACTTCTAGCCTTTTGTTTTGCTTCTTCGCTGATCACTAAGACATATTTGTCTTTCTTAAGTCTTGTTTACCTCTTTGAAGTCCTTTTATTTGTTAGGAACCCATGTCTTTACTTTAGTAGTATGTTGTTGTTGGACGCATATGCTTTGTAAGTCATCCCGTAGTATTTGTTGATCAATAGTTTGTGTTATTGTTATTGGCGCATATGCTTTGTAAGTCGCCCGTAGTATTGTTGATCCATAGTTTGTAGTGGCCCGTGGTTTTGACCCATGGTATTGGCGCTTAGACTTAGTATATAAGTGTGTGTTGAGACCTATGAAGGCACCGTGAAGTTATTTGTATTGAGCTTGCCCCCTAGAAGTGGCCTGTGATCAATATAAAAGTGATTCTGAGTTCTGTCATTTCTGCTATTTCGCATATTCGTATTAATTAATTGTTGCAGGTGCATCACATCTGGTATCAGAGCACTTTCTTGGGCTCGCTGGGTGAAATTTCTGCGAATTTTTTTTTTCGCATCTGTTGTAGGTTCGGATTTGGGAATAATCCCTATCCGCTTAACTATGGGAAGTACTTGGGCATAAGCCCTAAAACTCATTGTGAGGAGTACCACAGGAACCCCGAAGTAGCTGGCCCATTGAGAGGACCTGCCAGCGAAAAGGGCAACGACCCCTACCTGATTGACTAGTTCCCACCCGTGAGGTAAACCAAGAGCTGTCATTTGTGGCAAAGCGGTTATCAGTTTTACCTGAGCCGTGGAGTGAGGGGTACTGCCCCAATACGCAAGCCGTCAGACAGCATTGGTGGCCGAGTGAAACCCCTGAACTGTTAGGAAGCCGCACATACTTGGGGTCCATATCTACTTTCAGCTGAACTATTGTCGATCACCACTGCGCCGTTTCAGATCCTGTCGTTTTCAATCCATTTGGCGTTGTTCCAGATCCCTTCCGAGCCGTAGCCACTCCAGTATGGATTAAAAAAAAAACCGAGTATAAAATTCAGTTTTTGGTCCATATCTCCCTTGTTTTCACTCTGTTTCCCTTGAAATTTTCAGGGAACCCCTGTTATCTCATTCTGCATATTTCATTCCTGAGAACCCTGTCCCCAATTCCCCTTCCCAAAGCCCGAAAGCCCACATTTGTCTATTTTTAAGGTTTGCCATAACTTCCTCAGATTTCACCCAATCACCTTCAAATTTTACCACAGAGTTCCTCTCTGAATTCTACTTCTTTGTCCCCCTATGCTAAATTTTCCTATTCTTTCACCCCACTTTTGAAATCCTCATTTTTGCTTCCCTATCTAGTCGACAGTATCCAACACCTAGTCAAACCCCAATTACCCTTCAGATTTTTTCCCAAGTCCACATTTTCCCTTACTGAAGCAGTTTCTGTTTTTGTTTTCCTACCGAGTCAAAAAAAAAAAAAAAAAAACTCCTTGTTATGGTTGTCACCTGTGCAGGAGCAAAAACCATGGAAGAAGCACTTGCAGCCATCCAAGCCAAACTCCAGGATTTGGATGAAAAATTTCTCGGCCTCCATCTTGAACATTCAGCTATGAACAACAAACGGCAGTCCGAGTCTTCATCAGACAATGGGTTCTCTTCTTCCAGCAATTTTCGTGGTCCGAAGCTTGATTTTCCTCGCTTCAATGGTACTGATTCAATGATCCAGGTGGATATCGGTGGCGGCCCACCTCTTCCAACTGGCTCAAAACAGTCTTCTGGCAATTTTGGTAAATTACTATTTTTAGCAGTTTTTCGGGTCCTGAACTTCCGGAGCCATTTTGAGGCCCTAAACGACATTTTTTGGCGATTTGGGGGACCAAATGGTTGCCAACGGCATTCATTTGGGCCCAGTCGAAAGTTGTAAATCTCGGATAGACCTTTCCAATGGGCTACCGAGCGCCCCAAACGGAGATCGTATGCAAAAGTTATGACCCCGGGAAGTTGACTGTTCAACTAACCACCTTGGGGCCGCAAACTTTATGACGGTTCATCTTCTAGGGTTAGGTTTTTGGATGTTTGGGATTCTTTCCCTCATGCTTATGATAAATAGGCCCTTTCCGCCTCTCTTTGTATTCATCTTGGCACGAATGAGCATAGCGGCCACATCTCTTCTCAGAGATAGCTACCACCATTCTAGCTATTGTATTTTACAGTCTGTTCTATTTCCGCTATTTAATAGAATATGTGTTTACTGTATCACTGTGTTATTTGCAATATATCTCTGTGTATGATTCTGTATATGCTATCTTTTGTTTCGTTCCCACATAAATCCGGATCATCCAACTGGATGGATCTATCGTGCAGAACAGTATTTCAGTTTGCATAATACTTTTGATGTCAACAAAGTTCCGCTGGCATCCTTTCACTTGGAACAGGAAGCTCTTCAATGGTACCGTTGGTACATCAAGGCTCATCCAGAGCCCAAATGGTCAGACTTTTGCCATCTCCTTTTGCAACAATTTGGTCCTAGTACTTTTGATGACTTCACCGGAGCCCTCACTAAACTTCGCCAAATTGGCACTGTGAGAGAGTATCAAACTGAATTTGAGAACCTAGCTAACCACACCGAAGGATTGTCTGATGACTTTTACTGGAGTTATTTTATCAGTGGTCTAAAGGATGCCATCCGCTCTGAGGTCAAAATGTTCTGTCCCACCATAATGATGGAAGCCCTAGGGTTGGCTAAGTTGGCAGGAGACAAGATTGCAGCCCAACAACGCTCCAAGCCCACTTTTGTTCCCTTCCGAAATATGGGTTCTCAGCGACCACCTATACCGCAGGCTCCTCGACCAACTCCTATCAAGCGTGTAATACCCCAATTTTGACCCTTATGAAATATTGGCATCTAATGTAAATATTGTATACACACGTTGTATGTTTCCCTAGCGTGGAGCTCAAGGCCAAGGCCCCGCTAGTTTATGCTCAGATTTTATTTAAATTAGACACGCTTTGATATTGTGTTACCCACGTGCTATTAAGCCATGGGATATTGTAAATTGATGTAAATATTTAATATTGAAATAAAATACCAAAACTGGCTATGGGAGCAACGAATGAGAAGGGGCCATGTGTATCCACTAGGGAGTGGTGAGGGGGCTAAGGGATTGAACCATAGGATGCCATATGTCACCTTGGGAACCCATTTGACTTACCTTGCTGACATTTATTTATGTTGTAAGGAAGTGGTTGAGGAATTCAGTCCATGGCTTCAATGGAGCATGGGTAGCCCAGAAATTCGTATGGCAGGGTATGGGCTCTATTTTCTTGTACCACAAGCCACTCTACCTCATGAGAGTTGCTTCTTCCTCATCCCCATTCCATTGTGAAACTTACCAGCACCATTTTCCATAAAAAAAAAACGAATTGCCAGCAGAGAAAAAAACCAGAAATCGCGACCTTGAAAGAACCAACGTTTTGAAGAGCCAAAAACGCCCATATTTGGCATTGGACAGTGAAATCCAATGGGGGATCCATTGGTATGAACCTTGGGGCGAATTTGGGAGCATTAGCTATCCCGAAATCCATAGGAATACCCAGTTTTTGCAGCCCATAAAATCAGTGACGGGATTGAGTTATTGCATAACAGAACTATGAGAAATCCAAGTGTGAATGACTGAGCAGAGGTTTGGTTTGATTGATAAACCCAGTGAAGGCTAGAATCTCAAGGAATTAGCAGCTGGACCTTTCTATGCCCACCCTGAAGAGCACTGGAGGGAAGGGACGTCTAAGGGACTGTGCAGCAGAGAAGGGGACCTTCCTTGTGTTGGGTGCGGTAGGTATTGTGGGTGCCATGACTGCTGAGTTCATTTGAGATGCCTGTAGCTTTGTGGTTGAGCTCACTGGCTTAGCATCCTCCTCATTTGTCATTTGTATGCTTGATAAACCCAACGGTGTGTTGGCTTAGCATAGCTGATGACCGAAACCATGGCTGTGAGTGAGCCCAACTAGTTCTTCCTTAATGGATACACAGCCCAGCTCGAGGGTGGTCTCTCAGCTGAAAGAATATAGGCTGGATAGAGATCTATGGTTGGGTGGAACGTTGCCCTCCCGTAGCCAGTCGTTGGACATTTACATTTCAAGATAAGTATTTTTGTGAATTAATTTATATACATTCTGTGTTATGCAATGTGTTCAATTTGAATGTTAAATATTCATGGTAATCAAATTGAGATGGAATCTGTAAATAGCATGAGAATGAGATTGAATCTCTGTGTATGGAATCACCTTTTTCTTGAGATAAACATGTTGATGCATTCCATTCTGTTTGTGTATTATTATGTTTAATTCCGCTATGTTTATATTGAGTTGATTCTGCACACAGAAGTTTTTAATTGTTATGAATTTATGAGTAAAGAAAGAATATTGGGGCTAAGTCTGCCAAAAGCCCCATATGTTTGGCCATGTTCTCTCCCTTGCAATTGGAAGGCAGGAGGGGACGTTACAGAGTGGTATCAGAGCCCATGTTGCAACATTGGGGATGCTTGGGCCAAATTCTGAGTTACAGGCAGGTAACAGAATGTTTTAACGTGGTATTGGTGAAATTTGGGGCGTGATTTTGATATGGAAAAATGGCAGGATCATATTTCTCAGATGTAGCAGGGGATCACACCATTGCATAGAGCTCTCCGATATCTTTCCAACGGTACCAAACTTGCCTTATTTGGTTAAGGGACGAGGGAGATATGACCCCTGCTAGCACGCAGATTGCGTGCGGGTTGCGCGCGGATAGTGCGCGGATTGCACGCAGGTTGCGCACAGGTTGCGTGCGGATTGCGTGCAGGTCGCGCACAGATTGCGTGCGGGTCGCGCACAGATTGCGCGCGGATTGCACGCAGGTTGCGCGCGGATAGTGCGCGGATTGCGCACAGGTTGCGTGCGGGTCACGCACAGATTGCGCGCAGATAGTGCGCGGATTGCGCGCAGGTTGCGCACAAGTTGCGTGCGGATTGCGCGCGGATTGCATTCAGGTCGCGCATAGATTGCATGCGGGTCGCGCACAGATTGCGTGCGGATTGCGCGTAGAGTGTGTGCGGGTTGTGCACGGATAGTGCGCGGATTGCGTGCAGGTCGCGCACAGATTGCGTGCGGGTCACGCACAGATTGCGCGCGGATTGCACGCAGAGTGCGTGCGGGTTGTGCACGGATAGTGCGCGGATTGCGCGCAGATTGCATGTGGGTTGTGCGCAGAGTGCGTGCGGGTTGCGCACGGATAGTGCGCGGATTGTGCGCAGATTGCATGTGGGTTGCGCGCAGGTCGCACACAAATTGCGCGTAGGTTGCGCACGGATTGAGTGCAGGTTGCGCATGGATAGTGCGCGGATTGCGCGCAGGTTGTGCGCAGGTGGCGCACAGGTGGAGCACATGTTGCAAAGAGAGTTAAAAAGGAAAAGTAGTTAAACCCAGAATTTTATAAAAGATGAATGGTGCAACGAAATTGAGATCCGCGAATTGCTGAGTGTTCCTTGTTATATGGACTAACTTCGCCCGATATAATTTTTTTTGTGATTCTTCATAGATTTTCTTCCACAAGTGGCTGAAGTTGGCATTCTGGACCAAAATACAACTGTGTAAAATGTGCAGAATTATTGGTAAGAGTTGTCATTTTTGAAACAACGTTGTTTCCACACCTGATGTCGGAATGGAGCACGGGGACAGGCATTGGAAAGATTTTCTAGTAGGGAATAATGGTGTATAACCAGAATTGGAATGAAGTTATCATACTCCACAAATAATTAGATCAGAAATGTACCAGCGAATGTTTTGACAAATTATTGATAAATATGGGCAATTTCCAGAAGTGCTTGAATGGGCAAGGGAAAGGAATGCATAGCAACTGTGTGAATTATTCCATGAGTTCTATTATGTTAAATATTGATTGTGTATATTTCTATATGCATTCTTATGATGTCTGACAAATATTTTCATAATGCACAGTGCTTGCATCTCATAAAATTTATAATTGTAGCAGAGGTAGCATACAGGAAAGATGGTGACCATAAATGATGCTCAAGATCCTTATGAACAAGAAGAAGATGTTCTAGGAGAAAATATGCATGAAGAAAATGCGGAGACTGAATCCAATGGGAGAAGGGAGCAGGTGACTCAGAATTTGGTTGAAACCATGGTGAGCTTCAATGAAAGATTGATGAAGGCTCAAGAAGAACAACACCAACTCAATGCTGCTATTTTGCAAAGCCTCACTGATATGCAGCATAAGATAAACCTTGGGTCCAATCCAAGCAATATGGGTGAAGAAGGAAGAGATGCAGGGAGTCATTCTAGAGGTCGTTCGAAGAGGAGGACTCCAAGCCCAAGGAAGAGTTCGGTGAGCATAAAACATAAAACATCTTCATCAAGGTCCTCTTCCAGCAGGTCGTGTGACTCCAAATGTTCTAGAAGAAGTCCAAGACGTGCACCTAAGAGATTGGATGGAAGAAAGAAGTTCAAGGGCATCCCACAGGGAGAATTCAGGAAGGCAAGACCTCCCACATTTGACGGGGAAGCCAAGACTGGCCAAGAGGCAGAAGCATGGCTTCTTGGAATGAAGAAATACTTCAGAATTCAAGACTACTCAGGAAATGAGAAAGCCAGAATTGCCATTTACAAGCTAAATGGCAGAGCTTCCATTTGGTGGGACAATCTCTTGCAAGTGAAAAGAATTAATGAGAGAAAGATCAGTTGGGAAATATTTAAGAGGTACTTCAAGGAGAAATACCTTTCTGCTAGGTATTATGACGGTAAGAGAAAAGAGTTTAATGAACTCAGGTTGGGACTAAAGTCTATGGAAGAGCATGTCCACAAATTCTTGGAATTACTAAGGTATGTTGACTACATTAAGGATGAGAGAGTAAAAATCCAATGCTTCCTTGGAGGTCTACCTCAAAGCTTCAAGGATCGTATTGAGTTTGTTAATCCACCAAGTTTTGATGAAGCTATTAGGATGGCAATGCATTGCTATGAGCAAAGTAAAGGAAAAATAGAGGCTAACCCAGCATGGAAAGGAAAGCCAAAAGGAAAGTTTGATCAAAAGAAGAATGGCTTCAAGCCACCATTCAGAGGTCAGCCTAGAACCTTTCCACAGGGACAGCAAGCAAGGAGTGGATTCAAACCAGCAGTGACAGCAGACAAAGCATCAAAAGGACCACTTCAGTGTTGGGGATGTGGAGAAAACCACATGTTGAAGGATTGCTCACATCGAAAAGACAATTCTCGAAAGTTGAACAACTTGAAGGGAGTAGCTATGATGGGGGACATGGCAAGGACAGCACCTCGGATTTATGCAGCGTTGGATAATCATCAAGCAGACCATCAATCATCAGTGGTGGAAGTCGAAGGTAAGATTGCTACGTAATCTATTTCTGTGTTGATTGATCCAGGATCTACTCATAGTTATGTTTCTCCAAAAGTGGTTGAAGGTTGTTCTCTTAGAAAAATGAAGCATAATAAGTCTTGGCTAGTGCAATTAGCCACGGGAACCAAGAGAAAAGTAAGTGAGGTAGTGATGGAGTGTCCCATAGAATTGAATGGACTCCACACATATGTTGAATTGAATGTGTTACCATTAGGATCCTATGATGCATTAATTGGCATGGATTGGTTAGAAAGAAATAGAGCCAAATTGGACTGTTATGAGAAAGCACTTGAGTGCATTGATGAAAAGGGAAGGCCAGCATTGGTAAAAGGGATTCCCAAGCAAGTTTCAGTAAGGCAGATTTCAGCCCTGCAGTTGAAAAAGTTTTATAAGAAGGGTTGTCAATTATATGCAGTCCATATGCCAAATTCATTAGAGGACAAAGGGCCAAGAATAGAAGACTTCAGGATATTGCAATAGTTCCAAGATGTGTTTCCGGATGAGGTACCAGGGTTGCCACCGACGATAAATATTGATTTTACCATCGATCTTGTTCCAGGGGCAGCACCGAATTCCAAAGCTCCTTATAGAATGAGTACACCGGAGTTGGTGGAATTGAAGATACAATTGCAAGAATTAATGGATAAAAGGTATATCAGGCCTAGTGTGTCTCCTTGGGGAGCACCAGTGTTATTTGTCAAGAAGAAAGATGGGACTTTAAGGCTGTGTATTGATTACAGGAAGCTCAATAAAGTGACAGTTAAGAACAAGTATCCATTACCAAGAATTGATGACTTGTTTGATCAAATGAAAGAAGCCAAAGTATTTTCAAAGATTGACTTGAGGTCTGGCTACCATCAAGTGAGGATTAAAGAAGAAGACATTCACAAGACGGCTTTCAGAACTAGATATGGTCATTATGAGTTCACTGTGGTTCCATTTGGCCTTACCAACGCACCTGCCACATTCATGTGTCTCATGAATAGCGTATTCAGCAAATATTTGGATAAGTTTGTGATTGTGTTTTTAGATGACATTCTTGTCTATTCAAGAAATGAAGAACATGAGGAGCATCTAACAATGGTGTTGCAAGTTCTTAGAGAACATCAGCTGTATGCCAAGTTAAGCAAGTGTGAATTCTATCAAAAGAGGATTCAATATTTGGGTCACGTCATTTCAGAAGAAGGAATTGCAGTGGATCCGGAGAAGATTAATTCCATCATGGATTGGCCAACTCCAAGAAATGTTTCAGATGTTAGATCTTTTATGGGCCTTGCTGGTTACTACAGAAGGTTTATTGAAGGATTCTCCAGGATAGTTCATCCGATCACTTCATTGCAAAGGAAGAACATCATATTTGTATGGTCTGAAAAATGTGAGAAAAGTTTTCAGAAGCTGAAGGAGTTACTTACCAGCGCTCCTGTTTTGAAGATAGCAGATCCAAGGAAGGATTTTGTAGTGTGCACAGATGCTTGCATTGAAGGACTGGGTGGGGTTCTCATGCAAGAAGGAATTGTGATTTGCTATGAATCCAAGAAATTAAAAGAGCATGAAAAGAATTATGCCACACATGATTTAGAATTAGCAGTCATAGTGCATGCTCTTAAGATGTGGAGGCATTACTTGATGGGAAGAAGATTTGAGCTTAGAACAGACCACATGAGCTTGAAGTATTTGTTTGATCAACCAAACTTGAATGCTAGGCAAGCTAGATGGATGGAATTTATTTGTGAATTTGATTTTGAAATTAAACATGTAAAAGGGAAGGAGAATAAGGTTGCAGATGCTCTTAGCAGAAAATTTCATGTTTCAGCAATAAGTATGTGCAAATCAGATTTGAAGACAAGAGTTCTTGAAGCCCAAAACGGTGACGAAACTTGCCTTCAAATTAAAGAGAAGTTGCAGCATGGTAATGTGGATGAAAAGTGTGTAGGATATCAGCTGGGTGAAGACAGTATCCTCATCTTCAAATATAGGTTGTACATTCGAAATAATGCAGATTTGAAGAAACTAGTGATGGATGAAATACACCAAATTCCGTACTCTGGACACCCAGGATATCAGAAGACTATAACAGCGGCAAGAAAGCAATACTTTTGGAATGGCATGAAGAAGGACATAGCTGAGTACATTGCTAGGTGTCAGAAGTGCCAACAAGTCAAGGCAGAACACCAACATCCAGCAGGGTTATTGCAGCCCTTACCCATTCCGGAATGGAAGTGGGAAGTGATCTCCATGGATTTTATAACAGGTCTGCCCATGACAATGAAGAAGCATGATTCAATCATGGTTGTGGTGGATAAGCTATCGAAGGTAGCTCACTTTATTCCAGTGAAGTCCACTCACAAGGCTAGTGACAATGCGAACATCTTCATGAGAGAGATATTCAGATTGCATGGATTGCCTAAGGCAATAATTTCTGATCGTGATACAAAGTTCACCTCCAATTTCTGGAAGGGATTATTCCAGGAATTGGGAACTAAATTGAATTTCAGTACAGCTTACCATCCTCAAACGGACGGCCAAACCGAAAGGGTGAATCAGATTCTTGAAGACATGCTGAGAATGTATGTGATGGACAAACCATCCAAGTGGGAAGATTATTTACACTTGGTTGAATTTGCATACAATAATGGACACCATGCATCCTTGGGAATGAGTCCATTTGAAGCATTGTATGGCAAGGGATGCAGGACGCCAGTGAATTGGGACGGCCCAGTGAACAGGGTAGTGCTTGGACCAGAGATGATCAAGGAAATGGAACAGGAAATTGTTAAGATCAGGCAGAATTTAAAGGCGGCTCAGGATAGGCAGAAGAGTTATGCAGATTTGAAAAGAGCACATAAGGAATTTCAGATCGGGGATCATGTTTACTTGAGAGTGAAACCAAGGAAGAGTTCCCTCAAGTTGGGGAGTTGTGCCAAGTTGTCACCAAGATATTGTGGGCCATTTGAAGTCCTTGATAGGATAGGGCCAGTTGCATATAGAATTGCATTGCCTGCTAACATAAGAGCTCATAATGTTTTCCATGTATCTTTGCTTAAGAAGTATGTACATGATCCTAATCATATGATTGATTGGAATGTGATACAGGTGGAACCCAAGGGAGAGTTCCAAGTAGAACCTATGCGCATCCTCGACAAGAAAGTCACATTGCTCCGGAACAGAACCATCGGGCAGGTAAAGGTCCAATGGGAGCACTTAGTCCTGATGAGGCTACATGGGAGCTAGAGGATGCCATGAGGGAGGCATTCCCATTTTTGTTCAGTTTTGAGAACACCGAGGACAGTGTTGTTCTAAGGGGGAGGGGAATGTAATACCCCAATTTTGACCCTTATGAAATATTGGCTTCTAATGTAAATATTGTATACACACTTTGTATGTTTCCCTAGCGTGGAGCTCAAGGCCAAGGCCCCGCTAGTTTATGCTCAGATTTTATTTAAATTAGACACGCTTTGATATTGTGTTACCCATGTGCTATTAAGCCATGGGATATTGTAAATTGATGTAAATATCTAATATTGAAATAAAATATCAAAACTGGCTATGGGAGCAACGAATGAGAAGGGGCCATGTGTATCCACTAGGGAGTGGTGAGGGGGCTAAGGGATTGAACCATAGGATGCCATATGTCACCTTGGGAACCCATTTGACTTACCTTGCTGACATTTATTTATGTTGTAAGGAAGTGGTTGAGGAATTCAGTCCATGGCTTCAATGGAGCATGGGCAGTCCAGAAATTCGTATGGTAGGGTATGGGCTCTGTTTTCTTGTACCACAAGCCACTCTACCTCATGAGAGTTGCTTCTTCCTCATCCCCATTCCATTGTGAAACTTACCAGCACCATTTTCCATAAAAAAAAAAACGAATTGCCAGCAGAGAAAAAACCCAGAAATCACGACCTTGAGAGAACCCACGTTTTGAAGAGCCAAAAACGCCCAGATTTGGCATTGGACAGTGAAATCCAATGGGGGATCCATTGGTATGAACCTTGGGGCGAATTTGGGAGCATTATCTATCCCGAAATCCATAGGAATACCTAGTTTTTGCAGCCCAGAAAACCAGTGACGGGATTGAGTTATTAGATAACAGAACTGTGAGAAATCCAAGTGTGAATGACTGAGCAGAGGTTTGGTTTGCTTGATAAACCCAGTGAAGGCTATAATCTCAAGGAATTAGCAGCTGGACCTTTCTATGCCCACCCTGAAGAGCACTGGAGGGAAGGGACGTCTGAGGGACTGTGCAGCAGAGAAGGGGACCTTCCTTGTGTTGGGTGCGGTAGGTATTGTGGGTGCCATGACTGCTAAGTTCATTTGAGATGCCTGTAGCTTTGTGGTTGAGCTCACTGGCTTAGCATCCTCCTCATTTGTCATTTGTATGCTTGATAAACCCAACGGTGTGTTGGCTTAGCATAGCTGATAACCGAAACTATGGCTGTGAGTGAGCCCAGCTAGTTCTTCCTTAGTGGATACACAGTCCAGCTCGGGGGTGGTCTCTCAGCTGAAAGAATATAGGCTGGATAGAGATCTATGGTTGGGTGGAACGTTTCCCTCCCGTAGCCAGTCGTTGGACATTTACATTTCAAGATAAGTATTCTTGTGAATTAATTTATATACATTCTGTGTTATGCAATGTGTTCAATCTGAATGTTAAATATTCATGGTAATCAAATTGAGATGGAATCTGTGAATAGCATGAGAATGAGATTGAATCTCTGTGTATGGAATCACCTTTTTCTTGAGATAAACATGTTAATGCATTCCATTCTGTTTGTGTATTATTATGTTTAATTCCGCTGTGTTTATATTGAGTTGATTCTGCACACAGAAGTTTTTAATTGTTATGAATTTATGAGTAAAGAAAGAATATTGGGGCTAAGTCTGCCAAAAGCATCGTATGTTTGGTCATGTTCTCTTCCCTGCAATTGGAAGGCGGGGAGGGGACGTTACAAAGCATTTGTCTGAAATAGAGATGCAAGCACGCAGAGAAAAGGGGCTTTGCTATAATTGTGATGAGAAATTCACTCGGGGACATAGATGTGTTCAACAAAAGCTCTATCTCTTGGATGTGGAGTCTCCGCCTGCCTCTGAAATTGGTGATAAAGATCTAGAAACACTGGATGCTACGGTCGACATTCAGGAACCACCTATTGACCCTCCGTCTCAGGATGACCAACCAGAGATATCTCTCCATGCTTTAGCTGGAATCACCACCCCCCAAACAATGCGGGTCAGGGGTTACTTTAAGAAGCTTCCTCTTACAATACTCATTGATTCTTGTAGCACTCATAATTTCATTGACCCTCGGATCGCCAAACAAGCTGATTGTTTTATCCATCCGTGCTCCAACTTTGAAGTCATGGTTGCCAATGGGGGCACCTTACCTTGCAAAGGGAAGTGTTGAAATGTGCGTATCTCTATGGGAGATTATACCTTGCACTCTGACATGTTTGCCTTGCCCTTAGGCAGATGTGATGTGGTTTTGGGCGCTTAATGGCTACGCACACTTGGCCCTATCTTATGGGATTTTGCTGAACTTTGGATGCAGTTTTCCCTCAATGGACAAAAACACACATTGACAGGATTACAACCAGGTTCTCTCAGTATCATCAGTTCACATCGCATGGAAAAACTCCTCAAGAAGAATTCACATGGTGTCATCGCTCAGATCCATTCCATTCAGATGCAACCATCAGCGGTCTCCACTACTCCTTTGGATCTACAACAAATTCTGGATCGATATACAGGTGTCTTTGCTGAACCAGTGGGATTGCCACCTTCCAGGCTAGAAAACCATCGTATTCAACTCCTTCCTGGCAGCGTTCCTCCCAACATCAGGCCCTATCGCTACCCATTTCACCAAAAAACGGAGATTGAAATGCTCGTTCGGGACTTATTGAAGCAAGGTATTATTCGCCCAAGCACTAGTTCCTTTTCTTCTCCCGTTATTCTTGTCCGCAAAAAAGATGGGTCATGGCGCCTCTGCATTGACTTCCGAGCACTTAATCACCTCACCATCAAGGATAAGTTTCCAATTCTTGTTGTTGATGAGCTTCTTGATGAGCTTCATGGGGCTCACTTTTTCTCCAAGTTGGATCTTCGTTCTGGGTATCATCAAATTCGGGTTCATGAGGATGATATCCCTAAAACAGCTTTCCGCACACATGATGGACATTATGAGTTTTTGGTCATGCCCTTTGGCCTCACTAATGCTCCTTCCACATTCCAGGCCTTAATGAATAAAATATTTCGACCCTACTTACGGAAATTCATTCTGGTATTCTTTGATGATATCCTCATCTACAGTAAAACATGGGATGAACATCTCCAGCATCTGGATCTTGTCATGCAACTTTTCTCTAACCATCATCTCCATGCCAAGCAGTCTAAATGTGTTTTTGGACAGAAGGAAGTTGAGTATCTCGGGCACATTATCTCAGCACAAGGGGTTCGCATGGATCCTGCCAAAATTGATGCCATGAACAATTGGCCGCATCCTCAGACACTCAAGAGCCTTCGTGGTTTTTTTGGGTTGACTGGCTACTACCGCAAGTTTGTCAAGGATTATGGGAAGATTGCAGCTCCATTAACTGATCCATTGAAAAAAGGATGCTTTTACATGGACACCTGCTGCTCAGTGTGCATTTGACAAACTAAAACAAGCTATGTGTACTACACTTGTGCTAGCTATGCCCGATTTTTCCAAGCCCTTCACTATTGAGAGTGATGCTTGTGGCAATGGACTTGGTGTTGTTCTCCTTCAAGATGAACACCCCATTGCGTTCACCAGCAAAGCCCTTTCAGGTAAGAATTTAGCTGCCTCTACCTATGAGAAGGAAATAATGGCTATTTTGCATGTAGTACAAAAGTGGCACCCATACCTATTAGGGAATCATTTCTGCATCAAGACTGATCACCAGAGTCTGAAATATTTCTTGGACCAGCGTGTCTCCTCCCCGGCACAACAAAAATGGGTTAGCAAACTCATGGGTTATGACTATGAGATCACTTACAAGAAGGGTAAAGACAATATTGTTGCAGATGCTCTTTCTCGTACATTTGATGCCCAAGGTTCTCTTTCAGCTATTTCTATGCATGTTCCAAATTGGTTGCAATCTGTTCAATAGGGTTTTGTCAATGACTCTTCCTTATCTCAAATCATCCAACGCTTGACCAACAACCCTTCTGCTGTACCACATTACTCTTGGGATGGTGCCTCTCTGCGATACAAGGGTCGTTTGGTGCTTCCCCAGAGCACAGATCTTCAACAGGATGTCTTCTATGAACTCCATGCTTCTCCATCGACAGGGCACTCTGGGTTCCTCAAAACGTATGAACGAGCACGGCGTAACTTCTTTTGGCAGGGCATGAAAAGGACAATTCAACAGATGGTGGCCGAATGTGATACCTGCCAGCGCAATAAGGGTAAAACAAAACTCCTTCCAGGATTGCTTGAACCCTTGCCCATACCTACATGGATTTGGACAGATATTTCTATGGATTTCATTAAAGGGCTCCCTAAATCTGGCGGGAAGACAGTGATTCTTGTTGTGGTTGATCACCTCTCCAAATATAGTCATTTTTGTGCTCTCAACCATCCCTATACAGCCTCCTCCGTCGCTCAAATTTTCCTGGACCAGATCTTTCGTCTTCATGGCATCCCTTCTTCCATTGTCTCGGATCGTGATGCGACTTTCACCAGTCATTTTTGGACAGAACTATTTCGCCACACTGGCACCAAACTGAAGATGAGTTCAGGGTATCACCCACAAACAGATGGTCAGACTGAAATTATCAATAAATGCTTGGAAACTTATCTTCGTTGCTTCACCTCGGAACAACAACATCAGTGGGCAAAGTGGCTTCCTCTCGCTGAATGGTGGTACAATACCTCTTACCACACCGCCTCTAAAATGACCCCATATGAAGCAGTCTATGGTCAGGCACCTCCAGCTCTTCTTCCATACACCCCCACCAGTTCACCAGTTCAGGAAGTTGACACGGTCCTTCGAAACCACGATCAGATTCTTCGCATTTTGCGGGACAATCTTCACATGGCAAGAAATCGCATGAAGCAACAAGCTGATCAGCATCGTTCTGAGCGCACTTTTCAAGTCGGCGATATGGTTTTTCTTCGTCTCCAGCCGTACAAACAATCCTCCTTGAAACTCAAAGGGCGTCATAAGCTCGCTCCAAGGTTCTATGGGCCATATCGGATTCTTCAGAAGATTGGGTGCATTGCTTATAAATTGGAACTTCCTCCTTCTTCCCGCATTCATCCAGTCTTTCATGTCTCTTATCTGAAGAAAGTTCTTGGCACCAACATCAGTGGACAAACGATTTTACCCGAACTGGATAATGAAGGATCCATCCTTTTGAAGCCAGAGGCCATCCTCAATCGGCGCACGCGTCAGCTTCGCTCTCGCTCTATCACAGAGGTCTTAATTCAGTGGCACGGCATGCAACCAGAGGATGCTACATGGGAACCACTCCTTCAAATTCAACAACAATTTCCACATCTAAAGCTTTGAGGACAAAGCTTTTTTTTAAGGGGGAGGGGATGTTAGGAACCCATGTCTTTACTTTATTAGTATGTTGTTGTTGGACGCATATGCTTTGTAAGTCATCCCGTAGTATTTGTTGATCAATAGTTTGTGTTATTGTTATTGGCGCATATGCTTTGTAAGTCGCCCGTAGTATTGTTGATCCATAGTTTGTAGTGGCCCGTGGTTTTGACCCATGGTATTGGCGCCTAGACTTAGTATATAAATGTGTGTTGAGACCTATGAAGGCATCGTGAAGTTATTTGTATTGAGCTTGCTCATAGGAGGTTGCCCCCTCGAAGTGGCCTGTGATCAATATAAAAGTGATTCTGAGTTCTGTCATTTCTGCTATTTCGCATATTCGTATTAATTAATTGTTGTAGGTGCATCACATTATTTCGCTTCAAGTACTGTTTAGGTGTCTTTCTGCTTGTTTAATCCTTTCTGAACCTACTTGACTGTTCTACTAGGGTTTGATCCTAGTTGGAAATCTCTTAGGTATTTTTTGGAAAGTTTTGATGATTTGATGCCTTCTGAACATCTGTTTAGGTCAGTGTGATTTGCTTGAAGCCTTCTTAGCTTTTCTTTTCAGTTGGTGTAGTGGTAAAGTGGTTTTTGGTTTGCTTGCCTATTTTTTTTACTTGGATGATGTTTTCGTTGGGTTTTGATGCTTAGGAGCATCCTTATCGGCTTGTCTTTCCGTTACACGCATCTTTTTCCCTTTTTTCTTTTACATTCAGATCCAAGTCTAGAGTTTTTTTGTTTCGAAACAACTTGGTAGGCCGAGTCTTTCCCAGTTTCCGCTTTGATTGTTTAAACCATTAGTCTTTTATCTTTACCTGCACCAGTGTTAAGTCTTACTTGTTCCGTTTTCTGATTCAGTTTCTTTGAGAAATAAAGAAAAGATAGAAATTGAAAATTGGTAGCATCATTGTAAGATTTATCGTTTCTTTTCGAAGTAGCATAAATTTTGTTTTTCTTTGAAAATTTAGAAGAAAATAAAAAATATCTTTAGGTTTGCTTATCTTTAGTGTTGGAAAACAATGAATGAGAAAGTTTAGTGAAAGTTGTTTACTTTTATGCACTCTTCATTTCAGTCACAACCACACCACACACTTCACTACAATCTTTGAGTAAGAACAACCATTTAAAAAGAACACTTAATAAAATTTATTAGCAACTTTTTCTTTTTTAGGGTTTTCACTTCACCAACTAGCTTAGGCTAGGGTTTCAGATCAAAACACACTTAAACTATCCAGAATCAGTTTCATTACTCAACAATTGTACTAAGACATTCTTTAGGTAAATCCATCTGTATAAAAATATCATGGGAAAATCCACTGAAACTGGAGCTAAGCACGAGGTCGTGTGAGACTAGAATTGCTGAGGATAACCCCTCAATTTCTTTTCAAGCATAAACTAGCACTATCTCACGTACGGGGATCCTTTTGGATTTCAGGATTTGTTACCCTACCCACGCGTTACGGTTAGACCGACGACTGTTCCCCCAAGAATTTTCATACTTATGGTAGCTTTAGTATCTTGACCATCTATGATTCTTCACAGGTAGAGTGGAAGGTTATTCCCACTTCACCTCAGAAAGCTGTGGAAGGTAACCCTTTGGTAGTAATCCCGAGAGGGCGGTTTGGTGATTCAAATTCTTGCACCTAGAGGACCTCCATTGGACGTCATGGAACTGACCATCTATACTCTATCAACTTGTTTTGGGCCCTCATCATCCCAGATTAGTTTCTGAGAGTATCGGCTTTGTATTTGGTCTTGATCACCTTAGGAAATTTTTAGTGGTATGTTGTTTGTTTCCCCATTGAGTAGTGGAAGCTAGGTTTTATACTTAGTCTATTTTTTAAATAGCTGTGGAGGATCAACCTCTTCGTAGGTCACGAAGGTTGCAAAACCTTCCACCACTCACTGTGGAGCCCCCTCCACCACCTCGACGCCGGAGGACTGATTCCCGTGGTTCTTACGAACTGACGGGTGAAGCTGAAATACCTAGAGAACCACAGCCCATAATTCAAGATCAACAGGTCTTTGATACTGTTGAGATTGAGGACCTAACTTCTCAAGAGTTTAGTACACCTTTCAACCCTCCCCTAACTAGACCCAACGATCCTTTACTAGTATCTGTAGATTCTTTAGGGAAACCCGAGTACAGTTCTTACTGGTTTACACCTAGTCACACCATGACTAACCCAGGAAATGAGCAGGGAGCCTCTTAGACTCCCACAACAGCTATGGCTTCTAGGATTATTAATCCTTCGTTTACAAACACTGCAACACCAAGCTCTTTGCAGACTGCTTCTGCTTCGAGCCTGTCCTTTAGCTTTAACACTGGTACTGTAGCCATGGAAAGCTCACAACCTTCGACGTCTACTTCAGTTTCCACCCCTAGCTTCGGACCAAATAATATCCCTTTGACAGGGATACCCACAGTGAATTTTACTCAACCTCCTGTTACTCAATAGTACCCGTGTAAACCTCAAGCTTTTGCTTCCACATCTTATGTAGGATCGATCCCCTCTACATCTATGCCTATTATGGGTACAATGACAACACCATCCGTTACAAATACCCCCGGTTTCAACCCCTATGCAGGTTACAATGTGAATGCATCTAACATACCTGTAGGGAGTATCCATTTCTCTTTGTTTGCTGTAGGAGGGGTTAACATGTCTAACCAGCAAATATGGCGGGGCTAACACCCAACCACAATGGACAAACACACAGGGAATTAATCCTCTTTCATTTGGATTGGGAAATTTTAATAACACTTTCACATCACAGTAGATGGTTGGGGGAAACCCCAACCAGCAGCTTACGAGTCAGGCTATGGGAGGTTCCCCCTACATGGATCAAGCTTATCAGATGCCATTTGCTAGACCTCGTTTACCATTTTTGGCAACTTTGAATTTTCCATACCTTTCCAAAATAACCAACGATCCGGTGTGCCACAACCCTACATGGCCATCAGTTCCCACTAAGCTGCCTTCAGACATTCCAAAGTTTGAAGGGAAGACAGGTGAGGATCTTGGTGATCATGTTACCACTTTCCATCTCTGGTGCTCTTCAAATTCACTGAATGACGATTCCGTCAGGTTAAGACTCTTTCAGAGAACCTTGACTGGCGCTGCAGCCAAATGGTACATCGAACTACCTGTAGCCGCTTTTTATAATTTTTGGGATCTCGCTACAGTTTTTCTGAACCACTTCCAACTTCCTGTTCGGTACGATGCCGGTACAGACCTTCTGTCTACTTCAGGAGTGGCGAAGACGGAAGAGGTTCATTAAAGCCAACATCCCTCCAGAATTTCTATTAGAGTGGTATCTGAAATCACTCCTTCCTTACATTTCTAAGGAAGTAGCTACTTATGGGGTGTCTTCGGAGGAAGAAGCTATCCTTAGGACCCAACAACTTGACTTGGTTTATGCTTAGTTTGGGCTCCTATATGAGATCATTCCTGATGCACTGCGATCCAACACGGATTTAGGTAAACCTAGACCTGGACCACATGCTGATGGCATTGTTGGTTCAGTTGATTCTGTAGCATTTGAAGTGTTGACCAAACAGGTTCATGCCTTATCAGTCAAACAGTCTGCTGCAGAAGAGACTTCAGTCACGACCTCTCCTTCTACAATAGAGTCTGTACAACAAGTTCAAACCAACCAAAAGGGCCCTTGGCATCCCAACAATAAAAAGAAGGGAAATAAAGGAGAGGGGAACCATCAGAATCCCAAAAACACAGAAAATGCCGAGGAGGGTAAAAGAGAGAAAAAGAAAGTTAAGTTCCCTTGTAAGATTTGCGAGAAGGGCCATCTTACTCATCAATGCCCTCTGATAGAAGAAGCCTAGAAGCTGCTTCAAGATAAGAAATCGGTTGTCCTGAAGGATCCAGTTCCCCAAGGACATGGCTCATCTTTTGACACCTCCAACGTTGGGGGAACCTCTCATGCCTCAGTTGATCAAACTTTAAGTAATATGGTTAACTCGGATGCACTTTTACAAACACGTGCAAGAAACTATACCCTGTATTTGCAGCACAAGGATAAATATGTTCCTGAATCTTCCACTCCTCTCCACATACTAGTGGATCCGCTGCCGAAGATCCCGAAAGGTGTCTTAAAACGGGTTGCACACAATCCTAACGCACGGGCTGCTGCCAACTATAATGTTGTTGAAGATCTATCCCAAACCCCCTGTTCCATGTCCACTTTGGAGGTCTTGCAAAGTTGTCCATTGCAACGCAATGCACTTCTGGCAACGATTGGGAGCATGGAATCATCCAACATGACTACTTGATTTGATATGACTGATATCAAATAACGGTTTCTGTATCATGTCACTATCCAGATAGAGGTAGTTCATGGTCCTAAGACCATTGGACGAGTTGTCGTAGATGAGGGCACGTCTACATGCGTAATTTCCATTTCTTGTTGGAAAGCTTTGGGCTCTCCCGGGTTAGCCCCCTCAAACACACTAATTATTGCTTTTGATGGCAGAACTTTCCATCCACATAGAGTTTTACCATCGTTTGACGTCGAACTTGCTGGTAAGACAGTAGCTATAGATGTTGAATTTATGGATGCTCTGCTTGACTACAACATGTTTTTAGGAAGGAGCTAGACCTATGCGATGCGAGTTATTCCATCGGCCATTTTTCGAGTTGTAATGTTCCCTCACAAAGGCAAGATCGTAACAGTCGATTGACTTTCATTCTCTCGGAGAAACAACTAGACTTCGTCGGATTCGACAATCCCATTGCTTGATCTATCTCACCCAGCTTGTGAGAGTTTAGGATTAGGAATTTATGGGTCATTAATGAGCACTTTTGACCTGCCTGCTCCCGTCCTTTTTATGAGTTCTGAAGAGTATTCTTCTTCTAAGATCCTCAAAGTTTGTCCAGCGACAAACCCTTGGGTTCTCCCTACTGAATCAGAACCATCAGTGCCCTTATCTGTTACAGAAATAACATACTTGGAAGCACAACATGTTGTAATAGAACATATCATGACTCTGTTGGTCTCTACTGAGTCAGATATGGACTATGCATCTGCATGGTCGCTAGAATCCACCCACTCTTTTGATTGTCTAGACACTATTTTTCCTTTTGACGAAGCCATTTTGGAAGCTATGATGGGCCTGGATCATCCTTGGGAACATATGCACCACAGGTCCTATTTTCTTCCCAATATAGACTTGATAGAGAGAGGCGAGTTTTCTATGAGACCCGGTGGGAGTGTCGATTTCTCCTCTATCCCTTCTAATTCAAAAGTTGGTCTTGCCGAAGGGAATATGGCAAATATATCGAAAACTATCCCAATCAACATTTCCACCAAACCTGGGGTCGTGGAAAATATTTTTAATGGAGCAGAATGTTCTCTCGAGGAGATCATTTTGTATACCAATATTTTTAAAGAATTCTGCGATGTTTTTGCATGGCCTTGTGAAGAGATGCCAGGCATCAACCCCGCCATCGTTGAGCATGCCATCACAACATACCCCAACGCTAAACCTGTGAGACAGAAGCTCCGTCCAATGAACCCTCGAAAAGCGGTTGCCATTAAGGAAAAAGTCAAAAAATTGCTCAAAGACGGATTTATCTATCCGATCGCTATGATGGAATGGGTTTCAAATCCTGTTCCAGTTGACAAAAATTAAGGAACCATTAGAGTCTGTATTGACTTCCGGGACCTAAATAAAGCTTGTCCAAAAGATAACTACCCCACACCATTTATCGATCATATCGTAGATCAAGTGCGAGACACAAAGTGTTTTCTTTCATGGATGGTTTTTTGGGATACAATCAGATACAAATCAAACCCGAAGACCAGCATAAGACAGCTTTCATTTGTCCTTGGGGAACCTTTGCCTATCGGAAGATGTCATTTGGCTTGAAGAATGCTGGAGCTACCTTTTAGCGAGAAATGAACTCTGCTTTTCACGACATCAAACATGTAGTGGAACCCTATATGGATGATCTCCCGACGCAATCTTGCAAGAGACGGGACCATCCAGATCATTTGAGGCTAGTGTTTGAGCGGTGCAGATACTACACGATTCGATTGAATCCTAACAAATGTGTATTCCGCGTTGAGTCTGGATGATTAATGGGTTTCATAGTATCCAGTCATGGCATAATGGTGGACCCATTAAAAGTTGAAACAATTGTAAAATTGCCTTCTCCTCACACCCTGAGACAACTTCAAAGTTTGCAGGGCATGTCTAACTTCTTGAGACGCTTTATCATTCACTATGATAAAATTACAAAAGGTTTCATGAGACTGCTTAAACAAGACACCTACTTTCCGTGGGACAAGGCTACTCAAGCATCGTTTGAGGCCTTGAAAAAGGAATTATTATCAGCCCCCTTGTCAAGCCTGCGAGATTATACGAAGGATTTCCTCTTATTTCTGGCTGCATCAGTATACACAATTTGCATAGTACTTGTTCAAGAGGATGATACGCTCCAAGAGCATGTCATTTATTATCTGTCGTATGCATTGATAGCTCCTGAAATTAATTATTCTCATGTAGAGAAGTTGGCACTAGCTGCTATCTATGCGGTACAGAGGCTACGTCACTACATTTTATTGCGAACTACTGTTGTGATTGCAGAAGTCAATCCTGTTAAGTTTAAACCAAATAGACTAGCAGGATCACTGAAAGAAGCATAATCACAAGATAGACACAATATTTACCCTGGGAAACCCTCATGGGGTATAAAACCCAGCAAAGCTTTCCTCAATAAGATGATTAACCAAAATACAAGATGTGCTCCCTCCTTCTAATCCTCCTTAGCAGATCTCCCAGACAAGTGCGCCACTTTCCACAAGTGAGTGAGTGATCTAATGAGGAGTTCACCTCCTCTATTTATACACACTCCTGACCACCAAAAATACCTAATGGGGCCGACCTCTCCTGGAGAAGTCTAATAACCCCTAAAACCCAACTTTAGGGCCGACCCCCACATGGTGGGTCTAACAACCCTAGTTACCACAATTCTTCGGAGGAATAAACATCTCCGGATACATAATAAAATCACATCGGAGGGATGGAACATCTCCGGAATAAATAATGTACAAATATAATATTCTTAGAAGTTACAATATTCAACACTCCCCCTTAACGAGAAGGATATTATAACAACATCTGCAGGAGCAAGGAGTCATTTACTACATCATCTATATATCATCGGAAGCTTTCTTCAATTCATCATCATCAGTAACTTGACTAGTTACTGGAACATTAGCATCATCAGAGTTGATAGTACTCAATCATCAGCATCGTCATAATACGCGATCAACAACATCGCTATCACACGATCATCAGCATCGTCATCGTCATCGTACGATCATCAGCATCATCGTTGCACGATCATCAGCATCGTCATCGTCATCGTATGATCATCAGCATCATCATCACACGATCATCAGCATCGTCATCGTCATCGTACGATCATCAACATCATCATCGCACGATCATCATCATCGTCATCGTCATCGTACGATCATCAGCATCGTCATCGCACGATCATCAGCAGTTCTCTATGTCCAGTCATGTACCTTTTGAACCGAAGTCCAGGGACGATCCAGTCCTATCATGTTCTTGGAGACCACATGTCTACGGCTCAGTTTACAGGACCAAAGTCCAAGGATGATCCAATCCTTACCGTACATTTAGGACAGCGTCCAAGGATGACTTAATCCTCCATCGTACATTTAGGACCACGTCCAAGGATGACTTAATCCTCCACCATGCATTTAGGACCACGTCCAAGGATGACTTAATCCTCCACCGTACATTTAGGACCACGTCCAAGGATGACTCAATCCTCCATCGTACATTTAGGACCACGTCCAAGGATGACTCAATCCTCTACCGTACATTTAGGACCACATCCAAGGATGACTTAATCCTCTACCGTACATTTAGGACCACGTCCAAGGATGACTTAATCCTCTACCGTACATTTAGGACCACGTCCAAGGATGACTTAATCCTCTACCGTACATTTAGGACCACGTCCAAGGATGACTTAATCCTCCACCGTACATTTAGGACCACGTCCAAGGATGACTCAATCCTTCAACCGTGCATTTAGGACCTACGTCCAAGGATGACTTAATCCTTCAACCGTGCATTTAGGACCTACGTCCAAGGATGACTTAATCCTTCAACCGTGCATTTAGGACCTACGTCCAAGGATGACTTAATCCTTCAACCGTGCATTTAGGACCTACGTCCAAGGATGACTTAATCCTCCATCGTCCATCTAGGACTTCATTCTCGAAGACTTACGTCTACGGCTCTTCTTTCGGACTGAAGTCCAGGAATGATCCAATCCCTTCACATGTTCATCAAGAACTTCATTTTCGAAGACATACGTCTACGGCTCTTCTTTTGGACTGAAGTCCAGGAATGATCCAATCCCTTCACATGTTCACCAAGAACTTCATTTTCGAAGACATACATCTACGGATCTTCTTTCGGACTGAAGTCCAGGAATGATCCAATCCCTTCACATGTTCACCAAGAACTTCATTTTCGAAGACATACGTCTACGGCTCTTCTTTCGGACTAAAGTCCAGGAATGATCCAATCCCTTCACATGTTGTATATCAAAAACATGTATCCTCATCATCAAAACATGTATAACCATGACATGTATCATCATCATCAAAACATTTATAACCACAACATGTATCATCATCATCAAAACATGTATAACCACAACATGTATCATCATCAACAAAACATGTATAACCATAACATGTATCATCATCATCAAAACATGTATAACCATAACATGTATCATCATCATCAAAACATGTATAACCACAACATGTATCATCATCAACAAAACATGTATAACCACAACAAGTATCATCATCAACAAAACATGTATAACCACAACATGTATCATCATCAACAAAACATGTATAACCATAACATGTATCATCATCATCAACAAAACATGTATATCCAGAACATGTATCATCATCATCAAAACATGTATACATCTATCATCAAAACTAACATCAAAAGCATGTATACATCTATCATCAAAACTAACATCAAAAGCATGTATACATCTATCATCAAAATCATCAAAAGTATGTATACATCTATCATCAAAACTAACATCAAAAGCATGTATACATCTATCATCAAAACTAACATCAAAAGAAAGAATATAAGAGTCCTAAATCTAAATAATTCTAGGTAACTAAGTGCAGTAAATAGGTAACCTCATCATTGATGAGATAGACTTGATGTCGGATACTGTGCTACTCCCCCTTTCGAGGAAGGTCCTTCTGAACTACACCAAGCTTGTCTCGGAAGTGTTCAAACTTTACTCGAGATAGAGGTTTCGTCAGGATATCAGCAATTTGATCCTCCGTGCTTATATACTCGAGCTTGATAGCTCCTCTCTGCACCATATCTCATATGTAAAAGTAACGGATCTCGATGTGTTTTGACTTATCGTGAAATACAGGATTTTCAGTCATCTTGATGCAGCTTTGATTATCACACATGATCACAGTGGGATCCATTTCTAAGTCAAACACTCCAGATAAAAGTTTCCGAAGCTATACTGCTTCATAGCTGGCAGAGCAGGAAGCTATATATTCTGCTTCAGCAGTACTGAGGGCCACACTAGATTGTTTCTTGCTGAACCATGAGATCATGGCAGATCCAAGGCCATAACATCCGCCTGAAGTACTTTTTCTATCTGAGACATTACCTGCCCAATCAGAATCTGAGTAACCATGTAGTTTGAGTTCATGACCTCCAAGATAAAATAGGCAAAAATCTAATGTACCTTTTAGGTACCTCATTATATGCTTTGTAGCTATTAGGTGAACCTTTCTGGGTTCTACTAGAAATTGACTTAGGGTATTTACAGCAAAGCATATATCAGGCCTAGTATTGGTTAAGTACATTAATGGTCCAATGATCTGTCTATATAGAGTTATGTCCACTAATTCTGATGAATCATTAACTAATAACTTTAAGTTGGAGTCCATGGGAGTGGCCTTGGCTTTACACTCCAACATATCAAATCTTTTGAGAATCTCCACAGTATACTTACCTTGATTTAGAAAGATTCCTTTTGGTTCTTGCCATACTTCTAAGCCTAAGAAGTAATGCATTAATCCGAGATCTTTCATCTCGAATTCTGAAGAAAGCTTCTTCTTGCTTTCAATAATTTGTTTCTCATTTCCAGTTAGAAATAGATCATCTACGTATAACAGCAATATAACTGGTTCATCATCCATCACTTTGAGATAAAGATTTGGGTCAGCTTTACTTTTGGTAAAGCCCATGCTAGTTAGGAAATTGTCAATCCTTCCGTACCAAGCTCTGGGAGCTTGTTTCAACCCATATAATGCCTTCTTCAATTTGCATACATGAGTTCTTCCATCATTAACCTCAAACCCTTGAGGTTGCTCTATGTATACTTCTTCTTCAATTACACCATTCAGAAAAGCTGTCTTAACATCCATTTGGTGTAATTTCCACTTCATCATGGATGCAAGTGCCATGATAGTTCTGATTGAAGTATACCTAGCAACTGGTGCAAATGTTTCTTCATAGTCAATTCCCTCTTTCTGAGAGAATCCTCTGTCTACAAATCTTGCTTTATATTTTTCGATGCTTCCATCCGCGGCATGTTTTATTTTGAAAATCCATTTGGAAGAAACCACACTCTTATCTTTCGGTTTGGGAACTATATCCCAAACATCATTTTTCATTATTGACTGATATTCTTCTGTCATTGCTTCTACCCATTCTTACTTCTGAGCTGCCTCTTCATAGCTAGTGGGTAGTTGATCCACAAGATCACACATCAAGGCCATATAGTTGGACACTAGCTTTGGTTTCTTTCTTTCTCTAGTGGAGCCTTCAGGAGCTCCATATCTTTCAGCCCCTTGAATAATATCTCTAGCCCATGCTGGCCTTCTTTTCTTGGATAAGTCTGTAATAGGAGGCTCTTGTGGTTCCAACATGTCATGATCCTCTGGAGAATCATCTTCAGGCATGGGAATAGCCTCTGTGATTCTGGGAGAAGTATCTTCTTCATAGATTTCATCAAGTTGGCACTTCTTGGATTTCTTGAGAGCTGCTTCTTCATCAAATGTTACATCTCTACTTATTTCTATGTGATGAAAGCCTGGAATGTAAATTCTGAAGGCTTTGGATGATTCACAATAGCCAACAAATATTCCCTTCTTACCAGAAGGGTCCAACTTGGTTCTCTTTTCTTTTGGAATGTGGATGTACATAGGACACCCAAATATTTTAAGATGACTTACCTCCGGCTTCTTACCTGTAAACACTTCTTCTGGAGTTTTGAACTCAAGAGCACTATGAGATAATCTATTTTGCACATATACTGCTGTCTTGGCTGCCTCAGCCCATAGATACATGGGAAGATCTTGATCATGTATCATGGTCTTCACAGCTTCCATGATTGTTCTATTTTTCCTTTCAGCCACCCCATTTTGTTGGGGATTATAAGGAGTAGTTAGTTCCCTTTTGATTCCAGCTTCTTTGCAAAAGTCCTCAAATTTCTTTGAGGTAAATTCTCCGCCATTATCTGTTCTGAGAATCTTGATTCTCTTTTCTGATAGATTTTCTATTAGAGCCTTGAACTCTTTAAATTTTCCAAAGACTTCATTCTTACCTTTCAAGAAGTATATCCAAGTTTTCCTTGAATAATCATCAATGAATGAAAGATAGTATTCAAACCCACTTAGAGAAGTGGTGGGCATTGGTCCACATACATCCGAGTGTATTAGTTCTAAAATGTTCTTAGTCTTTGTTTCACTCTTTGGAAAGGGGTTCTTGATATTTTTTCCTTTCTTACACCCTTTACATGAGCCATCATGATGAGCTTTCAAATCTGGTAATCCTATGACTACCTTGCTTACATAGGGTAAGGCTTTAAAGTTGATGTGAGCTAATCTTCTATGCCATAGCTCACTGGGACTAGAGATCTCATGTGCAAGGGCAGCTTCTGGATGACCCTTGAGTTTATAGAGACCTCCTTCTTCTTCACCAATAACAACTGTATCTTTAATTGTCTTTCCTTTGGACCACATGAGTACTTGTCCATCTATGAAGGCTACTCTAAAGCCTTTCTTATCTAGTGCTGAAATAGAGAGAAGGTTTTTCTTTAATCCTGGTACATATAAGATGTCTTTCATCTTCAAGGGTGTTCCAGAATCTAGCTTATAGCTAGCTTCACCAATTCCTTTGATGGGATATTGGTAGTCATCTCCTAGAGATACTTTATGTGAAGAAGTCTTTTCTTCAAGATTTGAGAATGTCTTCCTTTGACCTGTCATGTGCTTGGAAGCACCACTGTCAATAAGCCATGTATCTTCTCCAGGAGATACAGATCCAGAGAGTGCAGAGAATAGAACATATTCTTCTGGATCTTCTTTCTTCACCTTAATTCTTTTCCTTTTAGGCTTTACCTCTACCTCTTCTTCTTCTTCATCTTCTTCCTCTTCTTCTTCTTCACTATCATTTTCTGCCATATGTGCATGATGTCTTTTGTGGAAAGACTTCTTCTTTTGAGAAGGACAGAATCTGGAGATGTGTCCTAATTTATGACAATTGTAGCATTCTATTGTGGAAAGATCTCTTGCTGAATTGGGTCCTCTTCTCTTGTTAGATCTAGAGAAGTGTTGAGATCCTTTGTGGTCAACTCTCTTGAGATGACTCATTCTTCTTCTTTTGGTATGAGTGGCCAAAGCTTGGTCATCCTCTTTGAGAAGAGCTTCTCTGTTTGCAACCCTAGCTTCTTCTTGAACACAATCCTCCCATACTATGTCAAACTTCATGCTTTCTTTCCTGGCACACATGGTTTGTATAAATGACTCCCAAGATCTAGTGAGACCATTGAGAGCAGTCATCACAAGTTCATCCTCATCAAGGGTATCACCAATTGCATCTAGTTGTTCCTTGATTTGTGAAACCCTTGAGAAGTAGTCTTGAATGGATTCTCCTTTGTGCATCTTGGTACTCTTCAATTGAGTCCTTAGGTTCATCTTTCTATTAATGTTCTTTCCTTCATACATTCTTCCTAGGGCATCATACATTTCCTTTGGAGTCTTCTTGGAGGCCACTTGGGGAATCAAGTGGTCTTTAATGGAATCAGCTATGATTCTCTTTTCCCTAATCAAATCCTTCCTATGCTTTTCTTTGGCTTCATCTCCTTCTGGTTTTGCAACTTCTTCCTTGATATACTGCGCAAGATCATTCTCCTCAAGAATGAGACCAATTCTATATTTCCATGCCCGGAAATTTTCTATACCTTCTAGCTTGTCTTCAAGCTTAGTGTTTGGAGCCATATTCTCTTGGGGGAGTCCAAGAGACAGAGTAGACTTACCTGAAAAGTTACTTTTCACTTTTCCGGAATCTGGAACAGAAATTTATCGCACTTTTGGTAGAATTAGGGTTTGACTTTCCCGGAGTTCTACTCAACCAAAAAGTTCGATCTATAGCTCAAAAGAATGCTCTTGAGAAGGGCTATCCAGCCATGTAATCAGAATTCAAAAATTCCAACTTTTTTCTGAAACCAAAATCTGACGTATCGCACTTTTGGTAGAATTAGGGTTTGGATTTCCCGGAGTTCTACCCAACCAAAAAGTTCGATCTAGGGCTTAAAAGAAAGGTATTGAAGAGGGCTATCCAGCCATGCAACCAAAATTCAAAAATACCAACTTTGGGCTGAAACCCTAACTTCACTTGGAGAGAGAGAGAGAGGTATTCTTACGTTGTGAAAGATGTCCTATTCAGTATGGCTCTGATACCATGTTAAGTTTAAACCAAATAGACTAGCAGGATCACTGAAAGAAGCATAATCACAAGACAGACACAATATTTACCCTGGGAAACCCTCATGGGGTAGAAAACCCAGCAAAGCTTTCCTCAATAAGATGATTAACCAAAATACAAGATGTGCTCCCTCCTTCTAATCCTCCTTAGCAGATCTCCCAGACAAGTGCTCCACTTTCCACAAGTGAGTGAGTGATCTAATGAGGAGTTCACCTCCTCTATTTATACACACTCCTGACCACCAAAAATACCTAATGGGGCCGACCTCTCCTGGAGAAGTCTAATAACCCCTAAAACCCAACTTTAGGGCCGACCCCCACATGGTGGGTCTAACAACCCTAGTTACCACAATTCTTCGGAGGAATAAACATCTCCGGATACATAATAAAATCACATCGGAGGGATGGAACATCTCCGGAATAAATAATGTACAAATATAATATTCTTAGAAGTTACAATATTCAACAAATCCCTCCCAATATGTTCTCACCCGACGTATCATCGGTGGGAAATTCAATAAGTGAATTGTAATCCTGCAGGAATTCGACTTGGTTTTTCAGTCTGCTAAGTCGAAGAAGTCACCGGTGTTCGCCGAATTGATTTCAGAATTTTCGAGTGACATAGTACATGTGGAGGAAGAGTCATCATTCCCGGATGAACATATCTTTCTCATCGCATCCTCTGACCCATGGTATGGGGATATTTTGGTGTATCTCCAGACTTTGAGGTGTCCCACCACTTTCTCCAAGGACGAACGATGCAAACTTAAGAGTCATGCGAAAAACTATCTCATCATTTCTGACACTTTGTACAGACGTGGGATAGATTGCATCTTACGACGTTGTTTGACTTTGGAGGAAGCAGAGTCAGTATTGAATGATGCCCACAGTGAAGCTTGTGGGGGTCATCTTTCTAGGTTGGAAACAGGCCAGAAAATACCGTGTGTCGGATATTTTTGGCCCACAATCTTTAAATATTGTGTAGAAGCTGTGAAACGCTATCATCCTTGTCAGTTTTTCACCAGGAAAATGAGATCACACCAATCTCCTCTTCATCCTATGATCATAGTAGGTCCCTTCACCAAGTGGGGGATTGATTATATGAATTGCAATCCAATTTCGGATGGAGGACATCATCATATCATCGTTGCCGTCGACTACTTCACCAAGTGGGCCGAGGCAATGCCTACTGTTAAAGCGGATGGAGAAACGACTGCTTATTTCGAATTCAACCAGATCATTGCAATATTCGGTATACCCAAAGAGATTGTGACTGATCACGGTCATCATTTTCAGAACAACATGATGACCGATATTTACACCATGTTAGGTTTTCGATAGGAACATTCGTCTTCATTCTATCCATAGGCGAATGGTCAGGTCGAAACGGTTAATAAAACTTTGAAAACAATTTTACAAAGAACCGTTAATGCCAGTCGAAATAACTGGCACATCATGTTGTAACCTGCGCTTTGGGCTTATCGAGCGAATGTGAAGATTTCTACTGGGTTCTCTCACTTCCAACTTGTGCATGGGATAGAGGCAGTTGTTCCAGTTGAGTGTGAGATCCCTTCATTAAAGTTGGATGTTCAACTGCTACCTGACACTTCAGTCTTGGAAGAACGTTTGCTGCATTTAGAACATCTTGATGAGCAGCGCTGCGATGCACTCACAACAAACTAGGTTCATAAGAATCGAGTCAAGGGACAGTACGATAAGTCTGTCAAACCTAGGGTTTTTCTCGAAGGAGACCCTATACTGCTCTGGGATCAGGACAAGGAACCTTTAGGGGTTGGAAAGTTTAAGTCCATGTGGCTTGGTCCCTATATAGTTTCTAAGGTACTGAAGAAGGGTGCATACGAGTTAACAGATTCTGAAGGTAATAAGTTGTTGAAGCCTAGAAATGGGCTCTACCTGAAGAAGTACTACGCCTAGGCATCTGTGCTTTTTCATGTATTATAGCTGTACATTTTGTAGAGCTAGCTTTGCTTGTGTTTGTCAATAGGTCTTATGTGTCTTTTTCTTTGTGTTTCAGATGTCGACTAAACACTTTTTAGGATTTGATGATGGCGCCAGTCGCCACACCCATCAGTTGGCTGCAGCAACATGGGTTATTTACTCACCGTCTGGCCAATTGGTTTCTTCGGGAGGGTATTGTTTGGGTCCCACAACGAATAATGTGGCTGAGTACAGTGCGGTCATAGAACTACTCCGAGATGCTCTTTTCCATGGCATTTCACGTTTGGAGGTAAGGCTTGATTCGCAACTAGTTGTGTTTCAGTTAATGGGTGTTTATCATATTAGCGATCTTGTTTTGCTACGACAGTTTTTGCGAGTTGTGTTACTTGAGAGATAGTTTGATTACATCACGTATCAACATATTCCAAGAAATTTGAATGCATTAGCTGATTCATATGCAAACTACGTTTTAGACTGGCATTTACATCATACACATTCATAATAAGCACATAAAGATAAATACACACATGTAAATATAATCGATATTGTATATATATCCGTATCAAAAACTAATATGAGTTTGAGTGATAAGTCTATCACAGGTGTTATGTCATAATACAAAAAGGGATCGACGGCCTCAGAAAATATACATATGTATGGCCTCCTCTCTATGGAGAAGGAGGGGCCTCTGCCTCCTCTGCCTCCTCTACCATCTCGGCCACAGCCTCCCTATAACAGATGACTACTCTAGGTACTTTTCTAAGTAGTCGGATCCATGCTGGGGGCATACCCACCACGTCCTCCTGCATCGCGAGCGGCATTCGCTCGATCTTGTATGTAGGAATGTCATGAGTCAAACGAATCATCTTTACCTCGATGCTTTCCAACATGGCATCTTCTCCACCCACTATGGCTGGCCATACGAAGATATGAGGATGTCCCTTAGGATGCATAGGTCCTACATCTGCAAAAGATAGTTTACTTAGTATTTCAATCTCATCACAACAATCATATATATATAAAATGAAAAAATTAAATAATTGTTCAGAAGCATAAACATACCTATCTCTCCCCAGGCTGCACCTGGAGGAAGGATCAACTCAGGATCGTGGCGGAAGTCTATGCCCGCATATGGAAACTGCTTGAGAGCTGTTACCTGCCGGTACCACCATCGCCATAAATCATCCTCATGGTAACAAAAGTTACTCTCGCCACCACCCTAGCATAGGAAGATCTCACCCCAATGAGCCAGCATTGGCTCACGAGGGTTGAGTGGGGGCAAGGTCATTTCCAGACTTATAGTAGGCACCCTTTCAAAGAAGAAGGTGCATAGTATCCTTCCGTACCCAAAATTCTTCATCCTTCTGGTCTTACACTTGGAAAGTTGAAGCTTCATGTTTGCCAGAAGATTTGAACACCTGTCATATACTTTGCCTTGCAAGCATTCAATACCTATATGCATGTAATGTCTCGAAGAAAGATGTTACGTAGCACTCCCTCCCATCTAGTTAAGAATACTCACAATGACCTTGAGGGGGAAGCTTGCAATAGTAGAGATAAGAATTTGACTACCGGATTTCTTAGTTCCCGGTAGGCAATAGGCATTGACATAGTCCTACACGGACAAGGCACCCACATTGCAAGAGGACCCTTTCAAGTTCACCAAATCTCCCCTCCGATAGAGACCCGTGATAAAATAGATGTCATCTATGGCGAGTTCCAGTATTTCTCCTTGGATATCGAACACTAATGCATTGGCATCCCAGTATTGGACAAGCCTCTCAAGCAAGCGGATTTGTGCCCGCATGTTGACCGTTCTATAAAATTTCAACAAGTCGCAACTTTGAAGTGCATGGAGAGTCAATGGATCATTCAATGCATCCCTATCCATCTCCTCATGCTCCCTCTCACGCCATACAAGTACCAGCCTGCCAAGCAAACGGTCAAATGTTGGTCATTCTTATTTTTTACCCTACTTTTGGCAGTGTGCGCTACTGTTATTACTACATAGTCACGCCCGAACGCTGCTGTGTTTGAAGTAAACCAACACATTCGGGTCAAGTGTGCTAGTTTCACTCAAACAGAGTAGCGCACGCACAGAAACGCATTTGAAACTTTGCTAAAAAATGAATTTGACCGCAAAAAATTTAGAAACTTATATGTAAATGCAAGAGCAGGGGTAGATAACTTACTTGGTGGAAGTAGAAGATCGATTGGTGACCCAGTTTTATCACAACGAATGGAGGAAGATCAAGGTTTTGCTCCACTTTTCCCTAAAAACTTCAATTGTGATATTTGATTTTCAAATTTGAAACTATTTATAAAAATTGACTTTGATTTTTTACCCACTTTTTCAAAAGTGTATAGTTTCATTTTTGTTATGTTTAATCACTAATACTTATAAATTTTGGTGAATTAAATTAACTATGTATTTCAAATTTTCACTATAGGTCAAATGCATTAAACTGGATATGACTTGTTTTCTTTCCATTTAGAGAATTTGTCAATAAATACTAACGTAGTTGTTGAGATTTTACTGTTTGACAGGTCATGAATTTATGATCCTAGAAGTTGTCTTTTAAGTCGTTTTAAGCTCTTGTTTTGACTATTTCAAAAACTAAACAAGATTGCCGAGCATACTTGTTCTCTTCAAGCTCGTTAAAGGAATTGAAGGTACATCCACTTAAGTATAAGTTTACCCCTTTTCCGGACTTTTGTGGATTAGTTACGAAAAAGGTATACTCTAGTCCTCGTGGCTAGAAGAGTTCTTCTTCCATTGTTTTAGACTTTTTCGATGGAGGAGACTAACTGTATGAAAAAGGACCTTTGGAGCCTTCTTTAGGGTTTTCAGACTCTCGAAACAAGAAAACACCAATGAGCATTCACCTACTCGGGCTCGATGTGAAATCCACGAGAAGGTATATAGAGGATGGTTTAAGTTTTTATGACTCTTTAAACAAGAAAACACCGGCGAGCACATACTAACTCGGGCTTGATACAAAAATCCATGAGTAAGTGTATGGAGGATTATTTAAGTTTTTTTGACTCCTTAAACAAGAAAACACCGACGAGCATAAATCGATCTCGGCTCGATATTAAAATCCCGAGATCGGTGTTATAGAGTACTCGTCTATCTCTTCTTCGAACTCTGTAAAAAATGAAGAAGGTACCAAGTTTTCCTCCCATGGGCTTGTAAAACTTTTACATGGTTGGACCTATTGAGTTTTCTTTCTTGGACTCATTCAAACAACAAGAAGGACATTCTTTTGCCAAAAATAATAAGGGAAGGGAAGGATATCTACATCTTTGTCAGTTTCAAAGGTAGCTAAGTCAGTCAAGTCCTTGAACATAGCCCCTATTTGAGTCTATCATTCAGTTAGGGTTTCAGTTTTTGACCTTTGGGTGAGCCTGATCTCAGAGTTTGTTACTCCTCCAGTTGGTTATTCTTCCAATCATATGGAGAATCTGCTAATGTATCCAACATTGCAGGTTTATATCACATCCCCATTATGTTGAAATCTTCCTAAGTCACTTTGTGTCTTGCTCACTGTTCAAGGATACAACCTGTGTCGGTCATTCAACAGTTACGTTGACCTCATGTGTCAGCCATCCTGGTGTTAATTTGTTTCATCTTGTGATAGTCCTACTCCAAATCACCTCAAAATTTTGAGTGTTCCTCGTGTTGTATGATGGAGGATGCCTTAAGGACTCCCTTCCAGTGGACTTCTTCCCATCGACTTGAACTCATCTTGCTCTGGGAATGAAGTTTAGAGTTTCAGTTAGTACCTTGGGGATTGCAGTCATCAGTGGCAGTTTCCCTTGTCGTTGAATAAAGAGAATACACCAATGTCTCTTATTCGACGGGTTCCTCAGGTGTTCGACCTCAAGTCCACTTATTCACACTTGTTGGATTGTACTAGGTACCTTGGACCCCATTATCATTATCAGTGGAAGCCCTCGTGTTTGTCAATGGTATACATCAATGACTGGTAATCAAATGGTACCCCCCATGTTCGACTCTCAACTCATTTTATTCACATGGATAGGGTTCGTACCTTGGTATTTTTTGGATGAAGACCTTGGGATTGTGATAGCACTTCCAGATTTTTGTTATTACCCAAGTTACGCAAGACTGAGATGCACTCATTTTTGTCTCTTTATGAGACATAGATCGAGCTTGTTGTTATGGCTATGATCTCTCATTTTTTGACATGGATCCACGCTTGTGTTTCAGTGGCCATGCTATATATACATCTCTCAGTTATGTATCAGAGATCATATTGTATCACACTGCACATCTATATGATGTCGAGATTGTAATCATTTGTTGACCTTGATTGATGTTTCAGGTATTTTTGTGACTTCGTCCTATGGTTTCTCGCTCCTCCTCTGACTTGGAATTATAATGTATTTCGGCCATCATTTCGCTCTGACCTCACACATTAGGGGGCATTTTTTATAGGTCAAATATGCACTTCTCCGTCCATGATCACATTGCCTTGTTGATCACACAAAAGGACACTATGGACGGAAGAGCTAGATTGACCTTGGATGAGTTATTGCTGAGTGTACACCTCTTTCAGCTAAAACGATATTTCATTATGTGTGCGCTACTTCTCCTACCGACATCCAACGTTCTAAACGATGGTCTAGTTTAAGAAAACCAACGCACTCCTTAAAATGTTGTGTGTGCTTGATGTTGAGAAGAAAAGCTGTGCACTGTGCATTGGTTCACTCATATGATACCTGCGCACATCTTAAGATGAAATGGAAAAAATAATTAAGATTATGAATTGAGATTAGTTGGGGTTGGTTCTACAACTTCCCCAACCTCCCAATTCAACCACCTATCGAATCTAACTTTCTTCCTTGTCCCATAAATGCAAGGGGAAGCCATGAGGTAGGGGACTGGAGAAGAAGATGCTAAGGTCATGCTAGAGGAATTTCTAAGTCATTGTGAGAAGAAGGAATCTAGGTCTCACTTACGAAAGTGCCTCAGACAGAAGTAAGGTATTGTTGTACTTGCTTCATTTGCTGATCAATAAAGTGGATATCTTTCCTTCCCAACATTACTTGTGTTATGTATGTTGTGCATTTTGGATATTAATTGATGATTTATGCAATCTTAAATGTCAATTTATTTTATATAATCAAATAGGCTTTAGGAAGGTGTAAAGTTTGTTTTGTAGATTGACACATCAAGGAGTGAAAGAGGAGAAAGCTAGGATCAGACTTCCGTAATTAGGTACGCCACTTTCTCACCCTTATCTCATTTGCTTATAAATATGTGTCTACAGAACTATATCTATCCACCTTGTACATTTGTATGTTGACAGTCTCAGTTCCCCACCTGTAGGGTATTATTCTCGCCAACAAACATGATTGTGATAAAGTAGAAATGAATGCAAAAGCACATGAGGAAGAGCATAAAATAAAATGGGATGAGGAATACTTTACTACAACTTAGCAATAGGAAGTAGAATCAGAGGAAAAAAAATAAAGAGAAGAACGAGGAAATGACGACACACAACATATGGATATTGATTATCCTAGCACAGAGGTTCCTACTAAAACATAGATTCCACCTTGTTAGTTTTTCATAAATTTCAATCTGATCTAGGATCTTAACTGAGAGAATAACATGTACAACATATCTACAGCATATCAATCATGGACACAATAATGCAAGTACACAAGAGACACAGAGTTTCACCGGGGAAAACCAAGAAGGTGAAAAACCCCACAACTTCCTCAGAGATAGATACAACAATGATACAACCCAACTACAAGAGGTAGTCCTCCTAGCAGCAACTTCTCCTCCTCCAGTAGTGTGACACTCTCCAATGAGTGTGTGAGTGAGAAGTGAATGATCAAATAGAGTTCCTCCCACACTCTATTTATACTTGACATGACTTGCCTAATAACCTTTACTAGGTCGGCCTTAACTTAACCACATAACATAATGTTGACAGGTCCGACCCCCAATAGGGTGGTCTAATAACCCTTTAACCCACATGAGTTATATAGGGCCGACCCCAACAAGGTGGTCTAATAACCCATCAAGTATAAGTTACGACACTTACAATATAAATGACGACATTTCCGTATAGAAAAATAATAACATCTCTATAGGAATACAAACACTTCCGTATAGAGGAATAATAACATCCCTATAGGAATACAATATACATATATGAAATACATTCCGAAGTTACAAATACATCAACACTCCCTCTTAACTAGGAAGGTATTTCTCGACACAGATATTCTAGCACAAGTCTTTTTCTCTGGATCATCGTCACTGGATCATCGACATCAAATCATCGTCATCATCACTGCTGCTACTATCTCAATCAATCTCTGAACTACTCGTCATAGGAATTTCTACATAGATAGCCCTTTTTCATGCTGGATGTAGGCCCACCATCTATAGGTCTTCATCATCACTAGCCATACTGTGGAATCCTCAGAACTTATTACGTGCGTCAACAAAACCTAGCTCAGACTATAGGATCTTTTACATGTTGACTGTCACAAAACCTTTAAAGAGTGTCTTGCATATTGCAAGTACTCTAAAGATCATCCCAGGACTGATTACGAGCTTACTGCTCAACCTATAGGATCTCCAGGACGGATTATATGTGACCCTCACAGCACAATACCTTTAAAGAGCGTCTTGCTTCCAGCAAGTACTCTAAAGAGCATCCAAGGACTAATTACGAGCTTACTGCTCAACCTATCGGATATTCAGGGCGGATTACACGTGGTTAGGAAAAACCTTTAAAGAGTGTCTTGCTTACTGCAAGTACTCTAAAGAGCATCCCAGGACTGATTACGAGCTTACTGCTCAACCTATCAGATCTCCAGGGTGGATTATATGCCTCTAGTAGCAAAACCTCGAAAGATGATCCCAGGACTTATTTACGATCTTACTGCTCAACATGTCCAGATCTCTATATCCCGGGCTATTATGAGCACACCGCTCTACCTGTCCGTATCTTGAGGATATTTTCTATGCTACTTGCACAACCTGTCCACGGCCACGAAGTATCAACCTGATACTCATCATACATCATCCTGATGTAAATGATCATCCTGATCATCATCATAGCATCGTATTTATGCATATCATCTAGAGCATCGTCCTGATACTCATCACACATGATCATCCTGATCATCATCACTGCATCATCCTGATGCATATCATCTAGAGCATCGTCCTGATACTCATCACACATGATCATCCTGATCATCGTCACTGCATCATCTTGATGCATATCATCCAGAGCATCGTCCTGATGCTCATCACACATGATCATCCTGATCATCATCACTGCATCGCCCTGATGCATACCAAGTATCTACCTAATACATATCATCATACATGATCCACCTGATCATACAATGTATCCAACTGATACATACATAAATACATGATCCACCTGATCATATCATGTATCCACCTGATAAATACATAAATACATGATCCACCTAATCATATCAAGCATCCAACATGATGCATATACAAATGCATGATCCAACTAATCATATCAAGCATCCAACATGATGCATATACAAATGTATGATCCAACTGATAATATCAAGCATCCAAGATGATGCATATACATACACATTATTCAACTGATCATAACAAGCATCCAACATGATGTAAAGCAGTAACTGGAGCATCATCCTGATGCTCATTATCCAGCGCTTACATCCATAGCCATGGGAAGGATCCTCCTCTCACCATGCTTGGAATGGCTCCTGCAAATGTGTCCATCACTTCTTCCTCGAAGTGTCTTCAATCTAAAGAACACCAAGCCTTTCTCTGAAGTACTCAAACTTCACTCTGGCTAGTGGTTTCATCAACACATTTGCAACTTGCTCATCCGTCGCAACATACAGGAGCTTCACTGCTCCTCTCTGCACCATATCCGTGATATAGTGATATTTGATCTCTATGTGCTTTGACTTGTCGTGGAACACAAGGTTCTCAGACAGCTTCACACAACTCTGGTTGTCACAAAAATATACCAGTAGCATCCAATGGGAGATCAAATAGCTCAAACAGTAGCTTCCTAAGCCATACTACCTCACAACTAGCCGAACAAGCTGCAACATACTCTGCTTCGGCTGTACTCAGTGCTACACAGGATTGCTTCTTGCTAAACCAAGAGATCACACCTGAACCCATACTGAAGCAACACCCAGAAGTGCTCTTCCTATCTACAGCACTGCCTACCCAGTCTGAATCAACATAACCCTGTATGTTAAACTTTTGATTTGCATCATACTTGAGCCCATAATCAATTTTACCCTTCAGGTACCTCAGAATATGCTTTACAGCAACCAGGTGAACACCTCTCGGATCCATCAAGAACTGGCTCAATGTGTTCACCGCAAAGAAAATATCTGGTCTCGTGTTCATCAGGTACATCAAGGACCCAATCATCTGACGATACATCAACCAGCTCAGATGAAGCATCACATAGAAGCTTCAGGTTCGATGCCATCGGTGTGGCCATGGCCTTGCAGTCCATCATCCCGAACCGCTTCAGGATCTCTACTGCATACTTCCCTTGTCAAAGGAAGATACCATCTGCACTCTGCCACACCTCCATGCCTAGAAAATAGTGCATCATCCCCAAGTCCTTTATCTCAAACTTGGCAGCAAGCTTCCTCTTCGTGTCGGCAATCAATCTATCCTCACCTGTAACAAACAGGTCATCCACATACAAAAGTAGTATCACTGGATTGCCTTCCTCAACCTTGTAGTAAAGGTTGGAATCTGCTTTACTTTTGGTAAAGTCCAAACTGGATAGGAAACTGTCCATCCTACCATACCACGTCCTGGGAGCTTGCTTCAAGCCATACAAGGATTTCTTCAATCTGCACACATATGACTCTCCGTCATGTGTCTCAAAACCGAGTGGCTACTCCACATACACTTCCTCTTCAACTACACTATTCAAGAGAACTGTCTTGGCATCCATCTGGTGTATCTTCTACTTCATCACTACAACCAGGGCAAGTACTGATCTGATGGAAGTGTACCTGGCTACAGGTGCAAAAGTCTCTTCATAGTCAATCCCTCTTTCTGGGAGAATCCACGAGCTACAAACCTCGCTTTGTATTTATCCATGCTACCATCTGCAACATGCTTGATCTTATAGATCCATTTGGAAGTCACAACAAACTTCCCTTTGGGTCTTGGGACCACATCCCAAACATGATCAATTGGTACTTCTCGACCATGGCATCCTTTTACTATATCTCATATCCTGGGAACTTCAGATTCTTCAATATATTCAATAGATAGCTTTATTGCTGGAACAAATGTTGTAGTCCTTCTTTTGTAGGTGATGGTATATGATCTTTCCTACAAAGCAAGTTAAATTGCATGATTAGAAACATCTCATCGTTTTCAGAACAAATTCTTACACAAAGAAATATGTCATACAGTCATGCAATTATTTTATCCAATGCTTCAATACAACATTTATCCATATCCCGAAACTTTCTAGATGCCTTCCAATCTCTACCAGAACATTGTTAAGAGTGTGCACAACTCCCAACATGTCAGCAAAGAGGTTTCATTCTAGATAAGTAGCAATGGAATGTTGTACATTGCCATAGGCCACTTACCCATTACATGCATATTAGTGGTATACTGTTCATTAATGCAATTATTCTAATATGCATGATACACAACCTAAGTCTAGGAACATAAGCATATACATCATTGAACAATATTATTTAAACAAACAAGTATGCAATAAATGACAATTCAAATACATATCTTTGTTTGGTTGTAGGGTGGACTCCCTCTCAATATTTGCTTCCTTGCAGGAACTACTGGAGTGTGCTCCCTCTTGATCTTTGCTTCCTAGATTACCTATCTTTGAACTTATATCCATCCTCGATCACTATGCATACTTACTAGTATCATCATTGTGTTATCCTCGAGGTCTCACACATACAGTCATTAGTATAATCTTAATACTATCAAAAACATTATGATTCTAAGTAATATTAAACATGTATGGTCAAGATCATTTCATACACAGATAATTTATCACAATTCTTTTACTCATGCATATTCCTATTTGACCATAGGACTTTTTTTTTTGGTTAGTCATATCATCAATCAAAGTAAGAAGCATAATATTCCTTAACCCATGATTATTAACTTCAATGAATAATCATTATCAATCATGCCATGTATATTTATATAAGAGATGCTAACACAAGGTAGGATTCTAACTTGATATAGGAAAAACATACTTGGATTAGCATGCTAGCTAGTTATGTCTAACATACCGACATGATGTCTTCTTGTTCTCTTAAATGACTTGTGCTAGGGACCTGCATATCTCATAAGTTAATCATTGTGGAACCAAATTATACATACCTTGTAAGTAGAGCTTCTATGTGATCCATGACTATGGATGAGTCTTTTGTCTTCATGTCACCATGGTCATATGTTCTTGATCTAGAACTTGATTTGTCTTTCTAGATGTACCTTTCATATTAGCGGACAACATCATCCTCATACAACACCACAATGCATTAGTACAATCATAAGTGTCAAAACCCTAATCAATGAATATATGCATTATTAAGGTGATACGACAAGTCTAAAGTTAATCAAGATTGTACAAACCTTAATGAAGACAAACATACCAACAGATCTCGAAACATACCTGGATAAGTCATACCTGTCGAGTTTGATTGTAATCTTCTTATGTAAAGCCTTAGCCTCATCTCCCTCTGAAACTGGAACTTCTTTACTTATGTAGGTGACCAATCCATTCTCTTCTAGGATTAACCCAATCCACTTTATTTGCAGAAACTGGATCTGGAGCTGGACTAGGGTTTGTCAGGGAAACTGTAAAAAATCAAACTTTGAATTTCAAACTTCTGAAAGGATAGGAATATGCGCCTTGATGAGTTGATCAACCTGGTATACTCAGAATTTGAAAACTGTAAAGTTTCACCCCTCAAATTTGCTTTTCAATCTTTCGGATTCACTAGGGAGGACCCTGAATTAGGGTTTGAGTTTCCCGGAGCTTCACCCAACCAAATAGTTTTATCCAAAGCTCTGAACTTTGATTTTTCCAAGGAGCTTCCAGCTATGGTCACAGATTTAAAAAATTCCCATGTTTGCAGAAGCCCTAATTTTTCACCTTTCCGATCAAAGTCCCGAGCTAGGGTTTGATCAAGCCTGACCTTCTGCCCAACCAAAAAATTCGATCTTAGTCTCTAAATTTCTATTTTGATGAGGAGCATCCATCCGTGGTCTCCAATATAAAAAATTCCAACATTCTTTGAAACCCTAAATTCTCGGAGCCATGAATGAAGGTGCTCAAAATCCAATTATGTTTTGACAGAAATATGCACCTGATTGTTTCTAGTGTAACTCTGAAATTTCAGATCTACAGGGTCCAAAAATTCTGCCTGTGGTAGCCTGACCTGTTAAATTTCCAACCCCATAGGTCTGACCTCAAATGGATTCTCTGAGAGAGATTTATGCCAAGTGTCGTAACGTGACATGTTTATGGGATAAAACAGGAGAGCGAACTTGTACGGAGTGCCACGTGTGACTGGTTCAATTTCGGCCTCTGAAAATCAGACCTGTGAAACTACAGTTCGTGCCCTACCTACCACATTTTACTAAATTTCATTTGGAGCTTCCTATCCCAAGTTGTGACCTTTTTTCCTAGGTCACCTGTTTATGACTGATATCTGGAAGAGGCAGAAACCCTATATTGTACAGATAATAAATCTGAAAGTAAAACAAATTAGAGGCTCTCCTTTGGAGACAAGGTACATGGGGATCTTATCTTCGACCTGTAATATTTTTAGATCCTGAAACTTCTCCAAAATGAATTTATAGCGAAAGTGCTACGATGACTGGTTTTTGCTATATCAAGCCCTAGATTCACAAGTGCAACAAGTGTCATAAATGCCATACCATGCCTTCTTTCAGGCTAGCTCTGATACCATGTTAGTTTTTCAGAAATTTCAATTTGATCTAGGATCTTAACTGAGAGAATAACATGTACAACATACTTACAACATATCAATCATGGACACAATAATGCAAGCACACAAGAGACACAGAGTTTCATCGGAGAATACCAAGAAGGTGAAAAACTCCGCAACTTCCTCAGAGATAGATAGAGAAATGATACAACCCAAGTACAAGAGATAGTCCTCCTATCAGCAGCTTCTCCTCCTCCACTAGTGCACCACTCTCCAATGAGTGTGCGAGTGAGAAGTGAATGATCAAATAGAGTGCCTCCCGCACTCTATTTATACTTGACTTGAATTGCCTAATAACCTTTACTAGGTCGGCCTTAACTTTACCACATAACATAATGCTGACAGGGCCGACCCCCAATAGGGTGGTATAATAACCCTTTAACCCACATGACTTATACAGGGTTGACCCCAACAAGGTGGTCTAATAACCCATCAAGTATAAGTTACGACACTTACAATATAAATGACGACACTTACGTATAGAGGAATAATAACATCTCTATAGGAATACAAACACTTCCGTATAGAGGAATAATAACATCCCTATAGGAATACAATATACATATATGAAATACATTCCGAAGTTACAAATACATCAACACACCTTTCATAGGAGGACACTTTCCCTTGTAAGGGTTAGGTTTGGGAATCTTCACCCCTCTACGTTTGAATCCATAACATCATTAGAGTCTTTTCTATTTCATGAACATCAGAAAGGGGTGATAAGACAAACAAGAAATAAGACCCAACTTTTAGGGGTTGGGCCAATGATAATCACCATGGAGACACTATTGATTGAGAATAAATAGGAATATCTAGCTACAACTACGTATGTTCGAGTAGCACTCATCCAAGCATTCCTATAAAATGTACATAATATTCTAGTAATGAGAAGGAAATGCTAGATTTGACATTGGAAGTCTATTAAAATTTTGAACAAATGCATTTGAAATACATGATGAACTAAATATATTTTTAAGAGATATGCATGCTACCTTGCAGGAACTCTAGAGTCATGCCACATAGTTTCTAACTCTATTGGGACATGTGAAAGGAAATTTATACATCCAACTAAATTAGGAATGGAAGAACTGAAGAAATGGAAACTAGAAGAGAAGGGTGCACCAATAGACTTTCCAAGAATGAGTGGCAGAGATCATGGGTGTAACATTGTATCACTTCATAATTGTCATATGTCAAGTGTTGTACTAATAAAATATATAACAATTTAGTACTTTTTTGCAAATTTCTACACCAAGTAGCAGAGAAAGTTATACAGAGTTGCCACCTACCAACAATCGGCTTCATAGAGAAACCCAAAAGATCATAAGAGATATTATATAACCTTGAAGAAGTCATTTGTAGCAAGGCGATTGCCATCAGAATTGTCTCCAAAGTCCACAAATATACACTTCATGAATTCATTGCCACTCCTTCCAAAGATTCTACCCTTATCAAGTCATATATCACCACATTAAAGAGAGGCATGAGTATAATGTCTAGGGAATTAGCCAATTATGAAGTTAGTTTGAAGCAATTACTATTTAGATGTGTAATAAACATTTCTGACCAACATGTTGTCTAGCTGAATTATTTGAATCTAAACATCAAGGTGGAACATAGTCTAGATAAATATTTATTTTGTAAATAAGACAAATAGAATTTGAACAATTTCAGCTACTCAAATACGCACCCAACAGTCATAGGAGTTACTTTTAAAATTCTATAAAAGAACACCTAAAGAAAAGTTAGAGAGGACTCAGGGGATTTTGCACATAGAATTATGTAAAAGTGATTTTGTGGGATTTAATGAGAAGAAGCCTTTAGGGCCATTTGCAAAAAATTTCAAATTCTATGGTTGTAAAATTTGAACTAATTCATGTTTATTATTTTAAAATTTGTTGTGGTGGTGTATTGACTCATAAAGACTATTTTGTGCTACAGTTATTTACTTCCACTTTATGTTTTGTATTATGTCATAAGTCTATTGATGTAAGATTGCGTGTAGGAAATATAGGGTTAGAGTATTCTCAACTTGTAATTTTGCGGCTAAGTTTGCAATTCTATTTTATTCTTTTACAACTTTCTATTAAGAACAATATGGACATGGCTCTGATTGTTTTCTTGCATTTTCTATAAGCAAATTCATGATCCTTGATATATAGGATAAAATAGATACATTTTTGCATTTATGATTTATAGATCCATATTGCATTTTTCATTTCATTTTAAATCCAAAAACAACCATTTTAGTACTAGTTTCCAGGCTAGAATCTAGATGGGTTCCCTATCCCAAAGGGTGTTAGGTCTAATTGGAACTTTTAACCAAGGGTCAACCCTACTATTGAAGGTGACACTTTCCCTACATCAATACAATTGGTGCTAGAAGGAGGGCCAAGTTTGTATGGATGATAGATAAACATGTTCTTCATGTTCTAATTGACTATAAGTTTCAAATTGTGAACCCACACCCAGACACGCTATAATTTTTTTTTAAATCATGCAACTTGAAAAGTATTATACCTTATCCCTAACCATGAAGTTAGTGATTTTCATCGCTTAACCCAAACCTATGCTTGGCAGGTAGGATGACCCCCCACAACTCCAACGTTACCTAAGAGACAACCATCTCACATAAATGTTGTTCAAATCCTTGAAACTATATTGGTTGACTCTGTAGAAGACTTTATAGACCTTGATATTGAATAAATACATGAACCTCTCAATACCATCCTACCGTCCTTTTTTGACTCGTCTATTTCCTCTCATTCTTAGTCACCCAATCTAACCCATAATGGGGTAGTCCATGCTCTCTTCTGATATTTATTAGATTCTTAGATGGTTAGATCCCAAGTTCCTGCTTCAATGTATCAAGGTGCCTTGAATTAGAGGGGACAACTTCATGACCTACCCAAGTAACCAGAGATGAATCTTCCAATATTTGACCTAGACAATGCGTTCTCTTCTAAAGATAGTATAAAAATATATTTGGTGGTCCGATTAATGAATGTAAAGCATGAGAACATTGTGTGTAGACATTTTCCCTACATATTAAAAAAGAGATCCACTTGGTATTTTATTTTAACCTCTAGTTCAATAACCAATTGGAGTGATTTTGAGAAGTAATTACTTAATAAATTCGGTGAAGAAAAGACTATTTTTGCCTTGATGAAAGAATTGATCTCTTAAAATGTGTATGAAAGATAAAATTAAAAATTTCAATCAATGAATCATGACTCTTGTCAATATTTTTCATACTAATAGACAACCTACTAACAACATTGCCATTGAATATTACGCCTATGCTCTACACACTTCCATAGCTATGTTTGTTAAAAGGGTAGGAAAAATGACTTTAGTAGAAAGTTTTCAAGAAGCCAAAAGGGTTGAAAAGGAGGTGTTCAATATAGTTGATGACCCTGGAATGGAGGAAAATAAACCCTCCACTTCTACAAAGAATCCCTTACTGTTAACAAAGCCTACTAAAAATGACCCTACTGAATTGGAAAGTGTCCTTAAATTTGTTTTAAACTGTCTAATGAGGTGATTGACTTAAAAAAATATGTAGAAAGAACTTTTTCCAAGAAATTTTTTTACCCTTTTCACAAGAAAAATAATAATAACACCTCTAAGCCCCCAGAGTTTGATAAACTACCTTTAATCTAGAGAACATTGGGATAGACAGTTTCTACACTTTTTATCAAGCCTATCATTCAGAAAAGTCTTTCCCTCAATGGATTAATTCCATGACTGGTTTTCATTCAACTTCTTGATCAATAATCACTTTCAAATGAGGGTGCTCAAGAAATGGATCCTAAGGAAACTACTGAAGCCAAAGTGACTAATATTATAGATTCCATGAAGATGGGTAACTCTTTTTGGCCAAATATGACGGTGAAAAACAGAAATTTTACCCATGTATTAAATTGAAGCCCTCAAAACTCATATTTGCCACATGAATTTTGACATGCGGTTGAAAAACGAAATGTAGAGAATTATGTTGGATTTCCAATGATATTTTTTCCGAAATATACCAATGTCATTTATCATGTCAAATTTTCATTTAATGAAACGTGTGTACTTAAAAAATTGAAGAGCAATTAACAAGTAGTTTGTGTGTGTGCACAATAATTTAATGTTAAAATAATAATTTTAAAAAATGAAATATGTGAATATGATATAGACAGAATACACTAGTGCTTAAATATTTTTCTTTTAATTTTTCTCGAAAAATTGTATTTATTATTATTTTTTGAAACTTACCAATGAATATTTCAGTCGCATTTTGCACACATGTGTGTGTGTGCACGAAATCTTTTGATTGTTTAGATAATTTGCAAAACTAAAAGTACCCTTTTGAAGAGGACGCGTTTATCTAGTGCTCGTGTATTTTTTCAAATTTTTTGGATGTGTATTTTGAATGTTGTGGATTTATCTGTGAGCTCAATCGAAGTTGCCGACAAGGTTTTTTAGGGAACGTTTTAATAGAAATTTAAAAACAAAAGACATACGAAAATAAAAATTCGTAAATTTTAGGTATTTGGATAGAGGATTCATTGACGAATCCAATGGTATCAAGTCCTCCCATTAATGTGCATTTAATGACATGGTTTAAACCTCTGGAAGGCAAACAAAACTTTCATTCTGCAGTGAAAAGGGCTCTTGGTCTGTTTTTTATGCCCTCGATCGAGGTATTTAAAATACCTTGATCGAGGGTTAAATATGACCTCGATCGACATTTTTTCATAGACCTCGATCGAGGTATGTTTAAGTCCTCAATTGAGCAAATACCTCGATCTAGGGCCTAAAAAACAAGCCGCATGCCTTTTTTATGATTTTCAAAAGCTAGATCTAGCTTTTGAAAAGCTAGATCTAGCTTTTCAAAATCTAGATCGAGCTTTTGAAAATCTAGATCGAGGTCTTGTTTAAACCCTCAATCGAGGTCTTGTTTCAACCGTCGATCGAGGTCTTTTAAATCCCTCAATCGAGGTCTTTTAAAACTCTCGATCGAGGTTTTAATACCTCGATCGAGGGCTTAAAACATCTCGATCGAGGGTCCGCAACACAAATTTTTTCCACTTCGTTCGACAAAAATGGTGAACGAGCTTCATGGATCAACCAACAACTATGTTTCTATGGTACTGGGATTAGGTTTAGGAGAAACAATGGAAGAGGATAAAACTATAACTAATGTCCATATTGTGGAAGACTTAGTTCCTAAGAGTTATGCTCTAAGGACCTATAGGAAATACAACCTTTCTTGATAAAACAAACTCTATCATCACATAGAAAATCATTGCCACTAGGAAGGTGACTTCTGAACCTAATTAAAATAGGAATTCTACATCAAACTCATTTTAGAAAGTCACGCCACTAGCTCAAAATATAATTTGTCCTAGATCATCCCATTCAACCAAAAACCCAGAGATTAAATCAATAGTGCAAAACATGGAATATATTTTAGTTGAATATATGAATAAAATGAAATAAAATCTATCAATCATATGACTTTTGTAGCGCACATTAAATAGAATTTATTTGAAGTGCTTTTAAAATTTTCCTTATGTTCAACAAAAGATACAACAAATAATGATAAACATAAACCTATCAACCATCAATAAGAAACTTCCATCAACACAACTTGTCCCACATCAAAACTGGGTATCCTTCTATAAATCCTCTATATCTGGCATTTTTATCAAACGTAACTTTTATCTTCTCTTGACATCCTTTGAAATATTTGTACACCATGTATCTTTTCTCTTGAATTTCCACCAGTTGGTTCAGTCGTCTCTTAATTTTGATCGGCTCTACTGTCAGTTCTTATAAAGGTGTAAGGAAATTAAACATGTTTGCTACACTTTGACACTTTAGAACAATTCTTGATCAGTAATTATTAAATAATTATTGAATATTTCTAAGATGAGAAAATATAAGATTTACATTTTTCATTAGAGAAATTTTGAGGTCAAAAAATGGCCTCAAAACAAAGAAAATGTACTATAAAAAAAAACCAATCACATTCTAGTAGATGACATCATCCCCCTTGGTGAGGTGGCATTGCATGAGTTAAGAATGCTTATTTGTCAAATTTTCTATGGTGAATGAAAACACATAGTTAACCAAGGTAGTGGTGTAAGTACTTTTAAGTCATAAAGTAAAGTACTCATAATGATAGTCTTTTCATAAAATAATATTATTGTCATTTTCAAGTAAAGTACTCATAATGAATGTCTTTTCACACTTTCTCATAAAATAATATTATTGTTATTTTCAAGTGAAGTACTCTTAATTCATAAAGAAAGTCCTTTCACATTTTTTTATAAAATAATATATTATCATTTTTATGTTTTTAATTTTAAATTATATATTCACTCCATTCTATTTAATAACATAATGTCAAACTAATAAAGAATAATAATAGATTTAATAAATAATAATAATAATAATGCAATGTGGATTATAATAATATTATTAACATTTTACATGTAAATAAATTCTCAATTAAATTACATTATATTAAATTCATGAGAAAACTACTAAATATAAAAAGTCAACATAAAATTAAAAAAATAGCTCTTAAAAATATTTTTTATTATTTCATTTCATTTGCAAGTTCAAGACAAATAAATGCTAAAGAACAATAATTTTTTGGGAATTTACAATGAATCTTAGTCACATCAATGTAGACTTATTTTATTAATTTTATTTCTAGTGAATTTTGAAAAGCAACTCAACCATGGTTATTTATATTGTGCATAGAAAATAGTGTGGGAGGTGACTTGTCATATATACCTACCCCATAAAACCCCCAATTCATAATATTTTTATATATCTCATATTTTTGTAGTACATCTCTTAGGAGGCCATTTTTTGACCTCAAAATCTCTCTAATGTAGGGTATGCTTTTATATAGTTTTGCATGCATATCTAGAGGACTCACATCCTCCTTAAATTAATTATATTTATTATTAATTTATATTATTTACTATTTTTATTTATTATTTATGTTTGTAACATTACCACCTCCTTTAAAGGAAGCTTTGTCCTCAAAGCTAATTTTGATGATGTCAACTTTATCATGGATTTGTGTTGAATCACTGACTTGAGATGTGTAGTATGGATTGATTCCTTTATGTTGATGTGGTCCTAGGCCCTTTTTGTGTTGTAATCATTTATGCTTGAGTGGTGAGTTTTTCAATCCATTTAACCTCTAATTGCTTCTCTTTCATCTAAATTCCATGTATTGTTCTTGTAGGTTGGTAGCGTAGGTTCCTAACTGTGTTAGCCATTCATCTCCTAATACCATATCCATTCCTTTGAGTGGTAAGGCATAACAACTAAGATGTAAATTTAGGTTTTGTATTTGTAAAGAAACCTTATGGATTTTCCCTACTTATTCCATGTGTCGATCATTGATGGTTGATACCTTGAGATTCTTCATAGGGTATACAAAAATATTAAGTTCTTTTGCTCATTTGATATCAATCAGATTATGTCCACTTCCATAATCGACTAAAATTGTGATGTCTTTATTCTTAATAGACCTTGTAAGATGTCACCTCTTGGGAACTATCTTATGTGGTTTTTTCGTTTGAGATAAGGGTTGTTTATCTTTAATGATATTGTTATTTCGCAATTGGGCAGAATATATTTCTTTGTAAGTAACTGGGTTTCTTGTTTCTGGGAGGCAACTTTATTACGTGCTGCTGAAACTTCTTCTTTATACTTTTGTTGGGAGCATGTGATTGTCACTATTGATACCTTGGGTGAGCTTGTGTCCAATTTAGAGTTGGATGTAACTTCTTCCACACGGACTAACACTTCATTCCCATCTATAATTTTGCAGTGTGATGTATGATTGGTTATGCATTTATGGTTTGGGATCCAATATTCACCACATCGATGACATGTGATCTATTTTTTCCAGTCATCATCGGGATGATTGGTGCATGTTTTTTATTCCTTTTCAACTTGATAGCCATATGATTGGGATTTGTTGCACTGATGACCTGGTGACTAGTTATCTCCACAATATCTGCAGTGTGTCTCCTTTTGTTGTAAATAACCGTTGTTAAGGTTCTTTTGCTACGACTTTTTGAACTTCTCTTCAACAATTTTTGCTTTACGCTTGGCCTTATCTAGGTTTGAGACATTATGTAATTCTAACCCATATCTAATGTATGGCTTGAGCCCATACACATATGTCTAGATTTGTTGATCTTCCATTAACTATGTTACTCATGTTTCTAATGCTTGTCATTCGTAAGTGTACTCCTACACATCGCCTTTTTGTTGTAATCTGGTGATCTTTATGAAAAAATATTTCTCTGTCACAATATCTTCAAATATTTTAAAGAAATCATTTTTTTAATGTGTTCTAGTTGTAGGCGCACACTTTTGTCGTAATATTCTAGCACATATACAAATTATAGGCTCGACCTTCAAGTTGCATCGAGGAGTATTTTATATTTTTGTCATCGGATAATATTTTGTGTATGCAAAATAATTCTTCCACCTTATGATTGATCCACACCATGCTTTGTCTTGTATCACTGTTGAACTTGAGTAACTCTAGCTTGGGCCTCCAGGGATAACCACTCATTGGTTGCATTGAACTCGAGTTTGTCTGGTTGGTGTTAAGGCCTGAAAAGTGGATGTGATCTGTATGTTTTTTCAGAATTTCCACTTTGAAGGAATTCGGTTGAGAATTAGTTGTATATGTTGGATTGAGGGTGGCTAGTTTATTTTTGGCAAATCGACATTGCCAAAGGCATCTTATTCATGAATAACTTCACAATATGATGCAGGGGAATCTTTGCAGCTGACAAAGAAATCCAGGAGGCTTGAGTCCATTTTTTTTCTTGCTACAGGAGTGATTCATGGAATGCCAGGTGGTAGGTTAGGAATAAAACGCACTTTTAGTAGTGTTGTAACCGTTTTTTTTAGCATGATTGCAGATGGCTAGGGCTGGCTGTGGGTTACCCTCATTTGGGAAGAGAGCTATGCTCTGTTTTTGCTTTTAAGATGGGAATTCATTGTTTTAGGTTTAGAATGTATTATGCAGACCACCGGGACTGGATTTCTTTCCTGTATGAATCAACAGAAGCCCGAAATTGTTAAGTGGACTGTAATTTCTATTCCTAATCGTGCATTCCCCATTTGTAGCTAATAGATGAACCTGATATAGGATTGAGACTATTTTTAAATATTTAGCATTCTGGTTGAATAGTTTATGCTCCGTGGGAGAGAGTAGTTTTGTAGGTAACGTGTTTTTATTTGCAGGAGGGACATCACACCCACCTACAGCAAACACAAACCGACTAATTACTCCAGAAGGGTTGACAGAGAATCCATTGTGCCGGTGTAATCTCTCTTTCCATTGGAAAAAGGAAAACACAGGTCACTGGCAGGCTCAGCATCGGTGTCTAGAAATGGAACCAAGTCTTTTATAGAAAATGCCCTTCTACCAAAACCTGGAAAAACGCGATTTCTGAGGGAATGGGGCATTTTTCACTGAGCCATTTATTTTGGGAAACCAGTTTCTGCGAGTTCAGTCTTGTGGCTGCATCAATTTTTGGTATCAGAGCCTGAGAAAGAGCCTGTAAGTATGCAGGCTTATTGAGTTTGGAATTTGCATTGGCTGAAGTTTGTGAACCGATTTTTTTCTCTGTCAAATAAAAGGAAACAAGAAAATTTCAATGCGAATGAGAGGAGGTAGAGCAGGTTGGAGAGGTGGACCTGTTGCAAATGTCGAGCTGATGGAGAAAATGAGGGCTATGCAATCTACAATGGAAGCTATGGAGTTGGCTAGGCAACAAGAACTAGACCTAGGAGATGAAAGTGAACCAGAAGTAGAGGATGGTGAGCAAGAAGAAGAGGCAACACCAGATACAGCTGAGATGAAGTTGTTAAGGGTGGTATTAGGGTCCAGCTCTAGAACAAAACCCTCCTTGTCTACGTATGATGGGAATTTTTCAGCAGAAGGGTTGATAGACTGGATAGGGGAGTTAGATCAATATTTTGACTATGAAGAGATAGAGGAGGACAAGAAGGTAAAACTAGCCGTGACTAGATTGAAGGGCCATGAAACACTATGGTGGGATAGTGTGCAGGCTGAGAGGAAGAAGAAAAACAAGTCAGTGATAAAAATTTGGGATAGGATGATCGCTAAGATGCGAGGTAGGTTATTTCCCAAGGACTACCAACTGACTCTCTATAGACAGATGCAAAACCTTGGGAAAAGGTCACTGATTGTTAGAGAGTATACATAAGAGTTTTACAAGGTAAACTTAAGAGTAGGTTACGTTGAGGATACCTCTGAAAAGAAAGCTAGATACATAAATGGGTTGATAATGGAGATCCAGGACAAGATCAGTATGTTATCTCCTAGCACTATGGAAGGATCTTACTAGTATGCTCTAAGGGCATAAGAGAAGATAGCCAGGAAGAAAACCTTCGGTAGAGGAAGAGTAGCTACCAAGGGAAGGGGACAAATAGTTGGAAGAGAGAAAGTCCCAACCTACAAGGATGAAGCTGGTGGTTCTAACCAGCAATACCAAACAGGGAAAGGAGATGAACCTCGAGTTGGAAGACCTTACCATAGATGTAGGGGTAGAGGTAGAAAGTTAATTTACCGGTGTTACAGATGCAACAAGATAGGGAATCGGTCCTATGAATGCCTTGACAATGAAAATGTAAGACAGAGAGGAAATTACATTTCACAAGGAAAGCAAACAGAGACATAAGTGCTCATGGTAGAAAATGCACCCGAAGTTGGGGAGGCTCTCCTTATGCACAAGGTACTATTGAAACCAGAAAAGGAGGTGATAGAGTCTTCACAAAGGAAGGCCTTATTTTGAACTACATGCAAAGTGCAAGGAAAGTGTTGTAAGGTAGTTGTTGATAGTGGGAGCACCAACAATTTGGTGACCATTGAAATGGTGGAAAAGCTAAAGCTTAATAAGGTCAAGCACCCAACACCTTACAGGTGTCATGGCTGCATTGTTGATGTATTTGTAACTTCAGAATGTATTTCATATATGTTTATTGTATTCCTATAGAGATGTTATTATTCCTCTATACAGAAGTGTTTGTATTCCTATAGAGATGTTATTATTCCTCTATACGGAAGTGTTTGTATTCCTATAGAGATGTTATTATTCCTATATACGGAAGTGTCGTCATTTATATTGTAAGTGTCGTAACTTATACTTGATGGGTTATTATACCACCTTGTTGGGGTCGGCCCTGTATAAGTCATGTGGGTTAAAGGGTTCTTAGACCACCCTATTGGGGGTCGGCCCTGTCAGCATTATGTTATGTGGTTAAATTGAGGCCGACCTAGTAAAGGTTATTAGGCAAGTCAAGTCATGTATAAATAGAGTGCGGGAGGCAGTCTATTTGATCATTCTATTCTTCACTCACACACTCATTGGAGAGTGGCGCACTAGTGGAGGAGGAGAAGTTGTTGCTAGAAGGACTATCTCTTGTACTTGGGTTGTATCATTGCTCTATCTATCTCTGAGGAAGTTGTGGGGTTTTTCACCTTCTTGGTTTTCCCCGGTGAAACTCTATGTCTCTTGTGTGCTTGCATTATTGTGTCCATGATTGATATGCTGTAGATATGATGTACATGTTATTCTCTCAGTTAAGATCCTATATCATATTGAAATTTCTGAAAAACTAACATGGTATCAGAGCTAGCCTGGAAGAAGGCATGATATGGCATTTATGACACTTGTTGCACTTGCGAAGCTAGGGCTTGATATAGCAAAAACCAGTCATCATAGAACTTTCGCTATAAATCCATTTCAGTGAGGTTTCAAGATCTAAAAATATTACAGGTCGAAGATAAGATTTGCATGTACCTTGTGTCCGAAGGAGAGCCTCTAATTCGTTGTACTTTCAGATTTATGATCTGTACAATATAGGGTTTCTGCCTCTTCCAGATCTCTGTCATAAACAGGTGACCTAGGAAAAAAGGTCACAACTTGGGATAGGAAGCTCCAAATGAAATCTTGTAAAATGTTGTAGGTAGGGCATAGACTGTACTTTCACAGGTATGATTTTCAGAGGCCGAAAGTGAACCAGTGACACTTGGCACTCCGTATAAGTTCGCTCTCTTGTTTTATCCCATAAACAGGTCACGTTGCGACACTTGGCATAACGCTCTCTCAGAGAATCCATTTGAGGTCAGACCTATGGGGTTGGAAAGATAACAGGTCAGGCTACCACAGGAAGCAGTTTTGGACCCTATAGATCTGAAATTTCACAGTTACACCATAAACAATCAGGTGCATATTTCTGTCAAAACATAATTGGATTTTGAGCACCTTCATTCATGGCTCCGGGAATTTAGGGTTTCGAAGAATGTTGGGATTTTTGTATAGGAGACCATGGCTGGATGATCCTCATTAAAATCAAAATTTAGAGACTAAGATCGAATTTTTTGGTTGGGAAGAAGGTCGGGCTTGATCAAACCCTAGTTCGGGACTTTGATCGGAAAAGTGGAAAATTAGGGCTTCTACAAAAATGGGAATGTTTGAAATCTATGACCATAGCTGGAAGCTCCTTGAAAAAATCAAATTTTAGATCTTTGGATCAAACTATTTGGTTGGGTGAATCTCCGGGAAACTCAAACCCTAATTCAGGGTCCTCCCTAGTGAATCCAGAAGATTCAAAAGCAAATTTGAGGGGTGAAACTTTGCAGTTTTCAAATTCTGAGTATACCAGGTTGATAAAATCATCAAGGCGCATCTTTCTATCATTTCAAAAGTTTGAAATTTAAAGTTTGAATTTTTAGGGTTTCTCTAACAAACCCTAATCCAACTCCAGATCTAGCTTCTGCAAATCAAGTGGATTGGATTAATCCTAGAAGAGATTAGATTGGTCACCTGCATAAGTGAAGAAGTTCCTGTTTCAAAGGGAGATGAGGCTAAGGCCTTACATAAGAATATTACAAGCAAACTCAACAGGTATGACTTACGAGTATGTTTCGAAATCTATTCATGATTAAGTTTATGATATGTTTGTCTTCATTAAGATTAGTACAATCTTGATTAATTTTAGACTTGTCGTATCACCTTAATAAAAAATATGAATGCATGATAGAAGATATTCATTGATTAGGGTTTTGACACTTATGATTGTACTAATGCATTGTGGTGTTGTATGAGGTTGATGTTGTCTGCTAACATGAAAGGTACATTAAAAAAGACAAATCATGTTCTAGTTCAAGAACATATGACCATGTTGACATGAAGACAAAGATTCATCCATTGTCATGGATCACATAGAAGATCTACTTACAAGGTATGTATAATTTGGTTCCACAATGGTTAACTTATGAGATATGCAGGTCACTAGCACAAGTCATTTAAGAGAACAAGAAGACATCATGTGGGTATGTTAGACATAACCAGCTCACATATTAATCCAGGTATGTTTTTCCTATATCAAGTTAGAATACTACCTTGTGTAGGATCTTATATTGTTGTATGGTTGTTAATGATTATTCATGAAGTTAGAAATGTAAGTAATCAAGGGTTTATGCACATTATGTCTCTTACCTTGATTGATGATATGACTAACAAAAAAAGTCCTTTGGTCAAATAAGAATATGCATGAGTAAAAGAAGTATTCCCTGAAACCTTGAATACTAATGTTTATTATTTGTGTTTGAAATGATCATGACTATACATGTTTAATATTATTGTGAGATTATTCTAATGAATGTATGTATGAGACGTCGAGGATAACACAATGATGATACAAGTAGGTATGCATAAGTGATCGAGGATGGATATAAGTTCAAGGACAGGTAATTGAGGAAGCAAAGATCAAGAGGGAGAACACTCCAGTAGTTCCTGCAAGGAAGCAAATATTGAGAGGGAGTCCACCCTACAAACCAAACAAATATAAGTATTTGAATTGTCATTTCTTGCATATTTGTTTGTTTAAATAATATTGTTCAATGATGTATATGCTTATGTTCCTAGACTTAGGGTGTGTATTATGCATATTAGAATAATTGCATTAATGAACAATATACTACTAATATGCATGTGATGGGTAAGTGGCCTATGGCACTGTACAACATTCCATTGCTACTTATCTAGAATGAAACCTCTTTGCTGACATGTTGGGAGTTGTGCACGCTCTTAACAATGTTCTGGTAGAGATTGGAAGGCATCTAGAAAGTTACGGGATATGGATAAATGTTGTATTGAAGCATTTGATAAGATAATTGCATGACTGTATGACATATTTATTTATCTGTAAGAATTTGTTCTGAAAACTATGAGATGTTTTCTAATCATGCAAATTAACTTGTTTTGTAGGAAAGATCGTATACCATCACCTACAAAAGAAGGACTACAACATTTGTTCAACAACAAAAGTTATCTATTGAAGATATTGAAGGTCCCAAAATTCGGGAAGAATGCCATGATTGAGGAGTACCAGTCGATCATGAAGAATGATGTTTGGGATGTGGTCCCAAGACCTGAAGGGAAGTCTACTGTGACTTCCAAGTGGATCTATAAGATCAAGCATGCTACAGATGATAGCATAGATAAATACACAGCGAGGTTTGTAGCTCATGGCTTCTCCCAGAAAGAGGGAATAGACTATGAAGAGACTTTTGCACCTGTAGCCAGGTACACTTCCATCAGATAAGTACTTTCCCTGGCTGCAGTGATGAAATGAAAGATACACCAAATGGATGTCAAGACAGATTTCTTGAATGGTGTAGTCAAGGAGGAAGTGTATGTGGAGCAGCCACTTGGTTTTGAAACACATGACAGAGAGTCATATGTGTGCAGGTTGAAGAAAGCCTTGTATGGCTTGAAGCAAGCTCCTAGGACTTGGTATGTTGTAGGATAGACATATTTCTATCCAGTTTGGGCTTTACCAAGAGTAAAGCGGATTCCAACCTTTACTACAAGGTTGAGGAAGGCAATCCAGTGATACTACTTTTGTATGTGGATGACCTATTTGTCACAGGTGAGGATAGATTGATTTCCGACACGAAGAGGAAGCTTGCTGCTGAGTTCGAGATGAAGGACTTAGGGATGATGCACTATTTTCTAGGTATGGAGGTGTGGCAAAGTGCAGATGGAATCTTCCTTGGACAAGGGAAGTATGCAGTAGAGATCCTGAAGAGGTTCGGGATGATGGACTGCAAGGCCATGGCCACACCTATGGCATCAAACCTAAAGCTTCTGTGTGATGCTTCATCTGATCCGGTTGATGTCGCAGTGTATCGTCAGATGATTGGGTCCTTGATGTACCTGAAGAACACTAGACTAGATATTTGCTTTGCGATGAACACAATGAGCCAGTTCTTGATGGATCCCAGAGGTGTTCACATGGTTGCTGTAAAGCATATTTTGAGGTACCTGAAGGGTACAGTTGACTATGGGCTCAAGTATGATGCGAATCAAAAGTTTAACCCGCATGGTTATGTTGATTCAGATTGGGCAGGTAGTGTTGCAGATAGGAAGAGCACTTCTGGGTGCTGCTTCAGTATGGGATCAAGTGTGATCTCTTGGTTTAGCAGGAAGCAGTCTTGCGTAGCATTGAGTACAGGCGAAGCAAGGTATGTTGCAGCTTGTTCGGCTAGTTGTGAGGCAGTATGGCTCCGGAAGCTACTGTCTGAGTTATTTGATCTCCCATTGGAGGCTACTGGTATCTTTTGTGACAAACAGAGTTGTGTGAAGCTATCTGAGAACCCGGTGTTCCACGACAGGTCAAAACACATTGAGATCAAATTTCACTATATCAGGGATATGGTGTAGAGAGGAGCAGTGATGCTCCTGTATGTTGCGACGGATGAGCAGGTTGCAGATGTGCTGACGAAGCCACTAGCCAGAGTGAAGTTTGAGTACTTCAAAGAGAGGCTTGGTGTTCTTCAGATTGATGACACTTCAAGGAAGAAGTGATGGACACATTTGCAGGAGACGAGCATGGTGAGAGGACGGTCCTTCCCATGGCTGTGGATCTAAGCGTTGGATGATGAGCATCAAGATGATGCTCCAGTTACTGCTCTGTATATGCATCATGTTGGATGCTTGTTATGATCAGTTGGATCATGTATATGTATATGCATCATGTTGGATGCTTGTTATGATCAGTTGGATCATGTATATGTATATGCATCATGTTGGATGATTTTTATGATCAGGTGGATCATGTATTTGTATATGTATCAGGTGGATACATTGTATGATTAGGTGGATCATGTATTTGTATATGTATTAGGTGGATACATTGTATGATCAAGTAGATCATGTATGATGATATGTATCAGGTGGATATTGTAAAATTAGTCACAACAAATCTAATGAACAAGTAAATCAATCACAACAGATGAACATAGAAAATATGGTGCAAAACTGTGCAAAACATGCAGCAGTGCTATCTATCCCAGAAAGGGTGAATGAATTACAATACAAACTGTCACAATGACAGAGCAATTCGAATTGCCTAAGGAGGTCATTCGAATCACTGAATGGAGTAGCTTGACTCCAACTAGGAGTCCTCATCAATCAATCGGTGGTGCTCATCAATGCACAACAACCAGTCATCCAGGTGTCAATCTGAGTCTAACTGAGTGTAATAAGTGTAACTGAAGTGTGTAGCACTGATTAAGGATCAGGAGGCTCAGTGGGGGTGCATGGGAGGCTAACTGAAGTCAGAACAAGTCATCTAGTCAATCTGGAGGTCCAACGAAAGTGAAACAGTCAGTCGGGAGTGAAACTAGCCTCAAATTAGGGAGAATCGGAGCTAACTGAATGTAACTGAAGTGGAACTGCAGTGGTAGCTGAACAAGTGCGCCCTTCTCTGGCAGTAGGTGAGAAGTGGGCGCCTTTCAGCCTAGGAGGGCTAAAACTCTGTGGTAAGTGGCTCCCGGGTGCTAGAATGAAGTGGATAAGGTGCTGGAGGCATCAAACTGGTGACTGGGATGCATGCCAGTGCATGCAGGTGCATGCAAACCCTAGATTCTGCATGCAAACCCTAATTGCATGCAAGATCCTGAAAAAATGATGTGGATATCCGAACACCCCCCCTCAAGCTAGACTATGATGTGCCAATAAAAATAATGTGGGGCCCTGGTAACTAAGACCAAAGGTCACCCCAATACAATAATCCAAAAAATGCTGAAAAGAAACTAAGTGAGGAAAGAGGGAAAACCCAGTGGGAAGAAAGCCCCCCCTCAAGCTAAAGCATAATAATGAATCAATCTGTCTCCACCATGATGGAACTCACCCCCAACAGTGAACGGAGGTAAGAGAACTTCTTCTCAGTGAAGCTCTTGGTGAAGATGTCTGCAATTTGCTCATCAGTAGGGCAATATTGCAGAATGATGGTGCGGTCATGCACCAACTGTCGAATGTAATGCATATGAATCTCAATGTGTTTGGTCCTCTGCCGCTGAATTGGATCTGTGGAGATCTTTATAGCACTTTTATTGTCACAAAAAAGGACAGTCGAAGTAGTGCCACCAAAACCAAACTCGGAAAGAATACCCTGCAACCAAACTGCTTGAATGCAGGCATTGATTGCCCCTCGATACTCTGCCTCTGCTGAAGAAAGTGAAATGGCTGCTTGCTTTTTGCTGGACCAGCAAATAGCACCATGACCAATCATGAAAACATAACCGGAAGTGGACTTCCGATCAATGCTATCACCTTCCCAATCTGAATCAGTAAAACCAATGAAATCTAGCTCAAAATCTGCAGCATAATGTATGCCAAACTGTCTCGTACCTTGCACATACTGCAAGATCCGCTTGGCTGCTCGCCAATGAAGCTCACGTGGCTGCTGCATATATCTTGACACGGCACTCACGGCATATGAGATATCAGGCCGTGAGTGTGTCAAATAAAGTAGTGAACCAATCAACTGTCGATACATACTGCAATCTGCAAGCGGTGTGGAATCTCCCTCCTCAAGACTGATTCCTGAGAGGAATGGGAACGGGGCTGCCTTACATTCAGCCATATTAAACTTCAATAACAGGTCGGAAGCATATTTTTTCTGAGATATAGTGATCCCATTAAAATTTTGAGCTATCTCCAAGCCCAAAAAGTGACTTAGCAAGCCCAAATCGCTCATGTCAAAAGCTAGATTTAAGGCAGATTTTAGCTTGTTTATTGAAGTAAGTGTGCTACCAGTAATAAGCAGATCATCAACATAAAGTACAATAACCAACAAATTACCTTTAACTCGCTGAAGATACACATTCGGATCAGATTTGCATCTTTGGAAATTCTGAGAAAGAAGGAAGGAGTCCATCTTTGCGTACCAAGCTCTTGGGGCTTGTTTTAACCCGTACAAAGATTTCTTCAATCTACAAACCAATGATGGATCTGATGTATAACCCTCTGGATGCTGCATATAGACCTCTTCAGCAAGGTCTCCATGTAAAAATTCACTCTTCACATCCATGTGGTGCACTTCCCAGTGCTTGGATGCGGCAATAGCTAAAACAAGGCGGATGGAATCCATCTTTGCAACCGGTGCAAAGGTCTCAGTGTAGTCCACTCCTTGGACTTGGGAGAAACCTTTTGCCACCAAACTTGCTTTATATTTGCTGATAGTGCCATCAGCAGCAACTTTAGTACAGTAGACCCATTTACACTTCACTAATTTTCTTCCAGGTGGAAGAGAAACTAGCTCCCATGTGTTGTTCTTTTGAAGAGAACTGTATTCTTCATCCATGGCACTTTTCCATCTCGGATCTCGATGGGATGAATAGTATGATGTAGGATCTGAACCAGCCATCAAATAAAAAATCTCAGGAAGAAATGGATCAGCAATAGAAAGAGCCATACCTGCTCTTTGAAAGTCTCCTCTTGTTCGTCTCGGATTAGCAGGATTTCCAAGATTCGAACCAGCAGAATGTAGAGTGTTTTGGGCCCACTTTGGTAACTGAGGAGGATCATAATGATCTGATTCCGAACCTGATATGTCATTATCATCATATGCTGCTACAATATCAGAAATATCAGAACTCATACCTTCATTATCGCTGCTCGGATCTTCTTCTGGTGAAGGCGGTGAATCGGCAGTCTTCTCCTCGACTAGTTGAAATTCTTGAAGCGGTTCATCAAACTGCACACTGCGCTCTATGAATATATTTTTAGATCTGATATCCATGAGTTTATATGCTTTTGATTCTTCCCCATATCCTATCAATATGCACTCGATACTTTGTGGATCCAAAGCTCGTCTCTTCTCAGAAGGAATTCTAGCCCATGCAGTAGAGCCAAAAACTCTCAAATTTGACACATCCGATTTGTGACCAAAGAATGCTTCGAAAGGAGTCATACCTTTCACGGATGAATGTGGAACACGGTTCTGTATATATGCAGCAACATTGATTGCTTCAGCCCAAATATTTGCAGCCAAACCTTTCGATTCAATCATGCATGTAGCCATCTCTTTCAGTGACCGATTTTTCCTTTCCGCTACACCGTTCTGCTGGGGTGTGTAGGGAACTGTATGTTGGATCTTGATTCCGCTTTGGGAACAAAGTTGCAGCAACTCGGACTTGATATATTCCCCACCATTATCATATCTAAGAGCTTTGATCTTGCTCTCAGTGGTGGTCTCAACAGAAGCCTTAAAATCCTTGAATTTTCCAAGCACTTCTGACTTGTTTTTGAGAAAGAATACCCATGTAAAGCGGGAAAAATCGTCAATAAATGTCAAAACATACCTTGAACCATTTAATGACATATGGGGAAGCGGACCACTGATATCAGAATGGATCAATCCAAAAATAGTAGAAGCTCTCCTAGCTTTGCCGCGGTCGAATCTGTGCTCGGGGTGCTTCCCAATAATGCAACCAGTGCATATTCCCTTCAAGGAACGAAGTTGTGGAAGCCCATCTACCATGGATTTATTTGATAGCAGCAGCAAATACTTATAATTTAGATGTCCAAATCTTTCATGCCAAAGCCTACTAACCTCATTACCATGTGTGCGAAGAGCAGTGGGCTTTGCAAGCGGAATAAAGTGCGAAAACTCATAGCATTTTGCAGTGTGGTTTGCCTTTCCAACCACAACTAGTCTTCCACTTTTGATATCAGAAATTTCAACTGTATTAGGGCTGAATGTGACTTGCTTTGGTTCACCAGTATGTGTCATTGGATACACAGAAAGGAGATTTGAAGCCAAGGAAGGCACATAGAGAACATTCTGAAAGCTTCCATGTTCTACATGAATCGTACCTTTGCCCTTTGAAGAAATTTTTGAGTCATCTCCCAAATGGATGGGGATGGAGCTGTTTGGATCGAATGAGGAAAAAGAATCAATATTTGCAGCCATATGATTTGATGCACCCGAATCTATCAAGAGAGTAGTGGGCTTCGAAACCGTTGCCATGAGTGCTTGTCCTCTTTCATGATCATCATTCCTATCCTTCTTCCTTGCACCGTCAGGAAGGGTTATGTTGTTCTTTTCCAAAAGGAGGGCCATTTGATCTATAGTCTTCTTCATACATGAACTTTTGGGATGAAAGCCACGGTTACAATAAGTACATTTAGATTTTTGGTTACCTTCTTTGCCCTTTTGCTTGGATTTCGAACCGGATGGTGCATCCGTTTGCTTGCCTTTGTCTTTTTGCTTGTGAGGCTCGAATTTGGGCTTCTCCTTCTTTTGCTTTCCTTTACCATTCGAGATCTTGGGTCCTTGAACATATAGGGCTGAATCTTTGGAGCTTATGGACCCCATTTGAATCAACTTGTCATGCTCTTTTGTGACGGACTCAATGAAGGCATTCAAGGTAGGCATCTTCCAATTCGGGGTAGTTAGCCGACCGGAATTGAAAGTGGAGACAAATACCGAATAATCTTTCCCAAGCTTGCTTAGAATGGAGAGGATCAATTGTTTATCCTCTTTGATAACACCAATGTTCTTCAATTGCAAGTTCAAGTTCTTGAATTTTGTGAAGAATTCATTGATGGTCTCGAAATTCTCAGGATTAAGGCCAATCAATTCATTCTCTAATTGAAAAGCCCTAAGCTCATCCTGCTTGCCGAATAGTGTTTCAAGTTGCTCCCATATGGCTTTTGGAGTCTTCAATCCGCTGAGATGGAAGTGAAGATCTTTGGAGATGGAGAGACAAAGAAGACCATAAGCTTCATCAAGCTTGTTGTAGTGTTTGGTTCGATCTGACACATTGTTTGGCTCCAATTCAAGACCAAGAGTGACTCAGTAGTAACCTTTTGAACGTAATATGATCTCCATATCATCTTTCCAATCAAAATAATTGAATGGGGTGAGGATAGGATTTGAAGAAGAGTATTCCATTGCTAGGAGCGAGTCAAACTAATGTAGAAGAAGCTTGCATGCACACTATAGCGAATGCAATTGCTGTAGGGAAGCTTGCATGCACAATGGAGCGAGTGCAATTGATGGAGACAATAAACTTGCAAATCACATAAAACCAAGAACCGTAAGGTCGAACAATCCACCCTTTGAGAGTTGCATCACACCTGGGATTGGATTTCAAGCAATGTTGAATAGGTCCAATGTATCAGTTCCAGGAATTATGTGGTAACTCAAGCTTCTGGAGTGGTATTGGAACAATTTTTAAGCTTTGCATGCACAGGAGCGAATGCCCTTGAGATATCTCATGCCAAACTTTTTGCAATTTTTAGCAATTCAGTCAAATCTTCTTGTAGAAGCACCTGTAGAAAAGAGATCTTGTCCCTGCAATGGCTCTGATACCATGTAAAATTAGTCACAGCAGATCTAATGAACAAGTAAATCAATCACAACAGATGAACATAGAAAATATGGTGCAAAACTGTGCAAAACATGCAACAGTGCTATCTATCCCAGAAAGGGTGAATGAATTACAATACAAACTATCACAATGACAGAGCAATTCGAATTGCCTAAGGAGGTCATTCGAATCACTGAATGGAGTAGCTTGAATCCAACTAGGAGTCCTCATCAATCAATCGGTGGTGCTCATCAATGCACAACAACCAGTCATCCAGGTGTCAATCTGAGTCTAACTGAGTGTAATAAGTGTAACTGAAGTGTGTAGCACTGATTAAGGATCAGGAGGCTCAGTGGGGGCGCATGGGAGGCTAACTGAAGTCAGAACAAGTCATCTAGTCAATCTGGAGGTCCAACGGAAGTGAAACAGTCAGTCGGGAGTGAAACTAGCCTCAAATCAGGGAGAATCGGAGCTAACTGAATGTAACTGAAGTGGAACTGCAGTGGTAGGTGAACAAGTGCGCCCTTCTCTGGCAGTAGGTGAGAAGTGGGCACCTTTCATCCTAGGAGGGCTAAAACTCTGTGGTAAGTGGCTCCCGGGTGCTAGAATGAAGTGGATAAGGTGCTGGAGGCATCAAACTGGTGACTGGGATGCATGCTAGTGCATGCAAACCCTAGATTCTGCATGCAAACCCTAATTGCATGCAAGATCCTGAAAAAATGATGTGGATATCCGAACAGATACATTGTATGACCAGGTAGATCATGTATGATGATATGTATCAGGTGGATACATTGCATGATCAGGTAGATCATGTATGATGATATGTATCAGGTAGATACTGTGTATGCATCAGGTGGATGGATTGTATGATCAGGATGATCATGGATGACGAACTTCAGGATGTTGCTCCAGATGATATGCATCAGGATGATGCTATGATGATGATCGGGATGATCATGTGATGATGTACATCATGATGGTGTATGGTGAGTATCAGGTTGTTACTCTATGGACGTGGATAGGTTGTGCAGATAAACATATAATATGGCTTTGGGAGGTTTGCAGATACTCTTTTGAGGTTTTTCTATGGCATATAATATGTCCCTGGGATATCTGAAAAATGCTCTTTCGAGGTTTTTCTTGGGAGGACATATAATATGGCCTTGGGAGATCCAATAGGTTGGGATGTGTGCCCGTAATAAGTCCCGGGATGCTCTTGCGAGGTTATGTCCTATGGCATATAATATGTCCCTAGGAGATCCGATAGGTTGGGCTGTGTGCCCGTAATAAGTCCTGGGATGCTCTTGTGAGGTTTGCCATGACCACATGTAATATGGCCCTAGGAGATCCGATAGGTTGGGCTGTGTGCCCGTAATAAGTCCTGGGATTCTCTTGCGAGGTTTTGTGGTGACCACATGTAATATGTCCCTGGGAGATCCGATAGGTAGAGCTGCGTGCTCGTAATAGCCTGGGATGCTCTTGCGAGGTTTTGTGGTGAGGCCACATATAATATGTCCCTGGGAGATCCGACAGGTAGAGCTGTGTGCTTGTAACAGCCTGGGATGTTCTTGCGAGGTTTTGTGACGCACGTAATAAGTCCCGAGGATTCCACAGTATGGCCAGTGATGAAGACCTATAGGTGGTGGGCCTACATCTAGTATGAAAAAGGACTGGCTCTATAGAACTTCCTATGATGAGTAGTTCAGAGATTGATTGAGATAGCAGCAGCAGTGACGATGATGATGATTCGATGTCAATGATCTAATGACAATGATCCTGAGAAGAAGACTTGTGCTAGAAGACCTGTGTCAAGAAATACCTTCCTAGTTAAGAGGGAGTGTTGATGTATTTGTAACTTCAGAATGTATTTCATATATGTATATTGTATTCCTATAGAGATGTTATTATCCCTATATACGAAAGTGTTTGTATTCCTATAGAGATGTTATTATTCCTCTATACGGAAGTGTCGTCATTTATATTGTAAGTGTCGTAACTTATACTTGATGGGTTATTAGACCACCTTGTTCGGGCCAGCCCTGTATAAGTCATGTGGGTTAAAGGGTTATTAGACCACCCTATTGGGGGTCGGCCCTATCAGCCTTATGTTATGTGGTTAAATTGAGGCTGACCTAGTAAAGGTTATTAGGCAAGTCAATTCAGGTATAAATAGAGTGCGGGAGGAAATCTATTTGATCACTCTATTCTTCACTCACACACTCATTGGAGAGTGGCGCACTAGTGGAGGAGGAGAAGCTACTGCTAGGAGGACTATCTCTTGTACTTGGGTTGTATCATTGCTCTATCTATCTCTGAGGAAGTTGTGGGGTTTTTCACCTTCTTGAATTTCCCCGGTGAAACTCTCTGTCTCTTGTGTGCTTGCATTATTGTGTCCATGATTGATATGCTGTGGATATGCTGTACATGTTATTCTCCTAGTTAATATCCTAGATCATATTGAAATTTTTGAAAAACTAACATGCATAAGGGGTACCAACTGCTGATTACAGAAAAAAGTGAAGTAGAATTCCAAATAGGCAGATATCAAGACAAGGTGACTTGTGATATCATGCCTATGGATGTGTGCCATGTTTTGCTAGGCAGACTTGGCAATTTGATAGGAAAGTTGTGCATGATGGGTGTAAGAACTGTTATAAGTTCGAGATGGGTGGTATCCAACACACTTAATACCTTTACAGGAAGGAAAAGGAGCTGCAAAAGAGGTTCCAAAAGCTCTGGTGCTCAATGGGAAAAGGTTCCTACAGCAGATGACAGAAGAAGAGGTAAGTTATGCTATTGTTTGCAAACCAAGATTTGATCCTGTTAGTACTGGCATTTCAGATCTGCCAGCAGAAATTAAGGACATGTTAGGGAATTACCAAGACATTGTAGTTGATGAATTACCCAATGCATTGCCACCTAAGAGAAGCATTAGTCACCATATAGATCTGATACCTGGAGCAAGCCTACCAAACAAGGTTGCTTATAGGATGACCCTAAAGGAAAATGAGGAAATTAGAAATCAGGTTCAGAAATTGTTGGATAAGGGCCTGATTAAAGAGAGTTTAAGTCCATGCGTTGTCCCAACAGTGTTAAGCCCAAAGAAGGACGGTGAGGGGAGGATGTGCACTGACTCTAGGGAAATCAATAAAATCACCATTAGGTATAGGTTTCCTTTGCCCAGGATAGATGATTTGATGGACTGTCTGAGCGGAGAAAAATACTTCACCAAGATTGATTTAAAGAGTGGTTACCATCAGATTAGGATTCGGGAAGGTGATGGGTGGAAAACAACTTTCAAAACCAATGATGGGTTGTATGAGTGGTTGGTCATGCCATTTGGGTTGACCAATGCCCCAAGCACTTTTATGAGACTCATGAATGAAGTGCTTAAGGATTTCGTAGGGAAATTTGTCATAGTTTACTTGGATGACATCTTGATATTTAGCCAAACAAAAGAGGAGAATTTGAGGCACCTCAAATATGTTTTGGACAGGTTGCAAAAAGAGAAGTTACTAATGAATGCTAAGAAATGTTTCTTTATGCAAAAGGAGTTAGTATATTTGGGATTCATTATTTCACAAGAGGGACTGAAGATGGACCCAGAAAAGGTGGAGGCAATCCTAAACTTGCCAACACCAAAGAATGTTTTCGAAGACAGAAGCTTCCACGGATTAACAAGTTTTTACAGGAAGTTCATCAAAAACTTCAGTGGTATTTGTGCTCCAATTATTGAGACCATTAAAAAGGATAATCAACCATTCTACTGGACTGTAGCAGCTGATAGAGGTTTTAATCTGCTGAAAAGGAAGGTGACAGAGTAACCTGTGTTGAAGTTTCCAGACTTTGACAGTCTCTTCCAGGTAAGATGTGATGCAAGTGGTATAGCCATAAGAGCTGTGTTGAGCCAAGAAGACAAGCTAGTGGCTTCTTACAGTGAAAAATTGAATGAAGCTACGAAGAATACTCTTCCTATGACAAGGATTTCTACGCCATAGTACAGTCTCTAAAGCACTGGAGACACTACCTAATGCCCAAAGAGTTTATACTGTTCTCTGACAGTCATGCCTTACAGTTTATAATGCAAGAGCCCAAATTAAATCAGAAGCATGTGAAGTGGGTTGAGTTCTTGCAAGGTTTCACTTTTGTTATCAAGCATGTAAGTGGAAAAGCTAACCGAGTTGCAGATTCCTTAAGTAGGAAAAGCTTAATGGTGCAAGAAAGCCAAGTTCAAGTCTTAGGATTTGATTTCCTTAAGGATTTGTATAAGTCTGATATAGATTTTAAGGAAGCCTTTGAGGTAAGTTCAAATCCTACCCAAAGACATAGGGGGCCTTGGAATGACTATATATTGTAGGATGGACTGTTATTTAAGGACAACAAATTATGCATTCCATAATGCTCTATGAGGGAGAATTTGATTCAAGAGAATCACAATGGAGGATTGGCTGGGTATTTTGGCATAGACAAGACAGTGGGACAGTTGAGTCACTTTTACTTTTGGCCCAGGATGAGGTCAGAAGTAGAGAAGTTTGTGAATAGGTGTAGGATTTGTCAGCATGCTAAGGGGAGGAGCCAGGACACAGGGTTATACACTCCTTTACTTGTTCCAAGCAGACCTTGGGATTCAGTGAGTATGGATTTTATTCTGGGTTTACCAAAGACACAAAGAGGTAATGATTCCATCTTTGTAGTTGTAGATAGATTTAGAAAGATGGCACATTTCATACCATGATATAAGACCAGTGATGCAACACATATCGCCAATTTGTTCTTTAATGAAATTGTTAGGTTGCATGGGCTACCAAAGAGTATAGTTTCAGACAGGGACACTAAGTTTATTGGACATTTTTGGAGGAATCTATGGAAGAAGCTGGGAACTAAACTGAAATTTAGCTCAGCCTATCACCCTCAGACAGATGGCAAGACTGAGGTAGTGAATAGAAGTCTGGGAAATCTCCTGAGAAGCCTAACTAGTGGGCAGCCGAGACAGTGGGACCATGTGCTAGCTCAAGATGAGTTTGCATACAATGATTCGCCCAATCGAAGCACATGCCTAATCCCTTTCCAAATTATGTATGGAATGCATCCTAGGGGTGTACATGAGCTAAGAGAATTAGGGTAATTCAAAGGAAGGAGTGCTGAAGGCAAAGAATTTTCTATAGCCATGACCAAACTACATGAACAGGTCAAGCAACAATTACAGGAGAATAATCAGAAGTACAAGTCTAGAGTGGATTTGAGGAGGAGAGAGGTCAACTATGAGGTAGGTGATCTAGTCCTAGCTTACCTAAGGAAGGAAAGATTCCCAAAAGGTGAGTATAACAAGTTGAAGTTAAAAAAAATAGGACCTTGCAAAATTCTTAGGAAGCTTTCAGCTAATTCCTATGAATTGCAGCTACCAGCTGGGATTAGTATATCTCCTATATTTAACATAGCTCACTTGTATCCTTATGAAAAGGATGGATCATAACAAGTTATAGATAATCTAGAACCAGGTATGAATAAGGATGTGGAGTGGGAAAAGCAGATGCCAGTGGTGAAGCCTTTGGAGGCTGAAAAGATCTTAGACACCAGATTAGCTAAGGAGACTAGAGGCAGAAAATACCTAGATTACTTGGTCAAGTGGAAAGAGCACCTTAAAGAAGATGCTACCTGGATGAATGTGGTAGAGATCGAGAAGAAGGGTTACTTCGTTGAAGAACTTATGAATAAGGATTCATAAGCATTTCAACCTTGGAGCCAGATGCAGGGGCATCTTTACAGCTGACAAAGAAATCCAGGAGGCTCGAGTCCATTTTTTTCTTGCTACAGGAGTGATGCCTGGAATGCCAAGTGGTAGGTTAGGAATAAAACGTACGTTCAGTAGTGTTGTAACCATTTTTTTTAGCATGATCGCAGATGGCTAGGGGTGGCTATGGGTTACCCTCATTCGGGAAGAGAGCTATGCTCTGTTTTTACTTTTAAGCTGGGAATTCACTGTTTTAGGTTTAGAATGTATTATGCAGACCACCAAGACTGGATTTCTTTCCTGTATGAATCAATAGAAGCCCGAAATTGTTAAGTGGACTGTAATTTCTGTTCCTAATCGTGCATTCTCCATTCGTAGCTGATAGATGAACTTGATAGAGGATTGAGACTATTTTTAAATATTTAGCATTCTGGTTGAATAGTTTATGCTGCGTGGTACAGAGTAGTTTTGTGGGTAATGTGTTTTTATTTACAGGAGGGACATCACACCCACCTACAGCAAACGCACATCGATTAATTACTCCAAAAGGGATGACAGAGAATCCACTGCGCTGGTGTAATATCCATCTCCATTGGCAGAAGGAAAATGCAGGTCACTGGCAGGCTCAGCGTGGGTGTTTGGAAATGGAACCAAGTCTTTTGTAGAAAACGCCCTTCTACCAGAACCTGGAAAAATGCGATTTTTGAGGGAATGGGGCGTTTTTCACTGAACCATTCATTTTGGAAAACCAGTTTCTGTGAGTTCAGTCTTGTGGCTGCATCACAATATTATTCATTCCTTCATCCCTTCTTCTATGTGTTTATTTTTTGTCTTACCTTCCTCATTTCCCATGATACGGTACTAGCGACTTCATATCTTACATTCCTTGATAGTTCTTCTTTTCCTTCTTGAAACTTTGCTTCAAGTTTATCCAACCTTGAAGGGGGTGGCGTAGCAGCGTGGTGCACAGGTAGGGAAGGATCAGGTGAGATGGAATATGGATAAAGTTATGAAGAGGAAAGAGGGGTGAAATCGCGAACCTGGGAAACACTTTGGTGACAAACGGAGTGAAAAAAATGGAGTGCGGGCAGATGATCACGCGAAAAAAAGTCAAACTCAAACTCTAGGCCGACAGTTTAAAAAACTCTAGCCCGAGAGTTTTGAGAGTTCAAACTCTCGGCTGAGAGTTTAAAATAACTCTAGGCTGAGATTTTGAACCAATCGCCGTGCTGTATTTTAAAAAAAACTCTCGGATGAGAGTTTGAGCTAAAATTTGGGCCGAGAGTTTGGAAGACATTTTCTCGCCCGAGAGTTTCTGGTCAACAATTCCAGCACCATTTCTGCAGAATTTAGAAATGTGTCACTTTAACAAGGTCGGACCACTCTCATGTCGGAGCTTATACCAGTAGATTCACCATTCAATCTACTTTCTAGTAATATAAGTTTTTTTCAATTTCATTTAGGATTACTATTTTTTTCTATTTTTTAACTAAACTTTATCATTAAAAAATTAAGTGACTGAAAAATCAATCACAATGAAAATTCAATATCATCACAATGACGAAGCCAAACAAATTTAAAAAAATACAAGGATGTTCCTTGAAGTGTCCTCTTCAATGGGTTGGTTTTAGTTTGTTTGATAAGAGTAACATTTGAAAGAAAATGTGAAGACAAAAACATGTGTCGATAATGCACCATTTTCTGAACATACGTTGTTTCGATAAATAATAAAAAATAGTTCCCAAGTCTTAAAAAACTCAAAATATAGTCCAGGATCAAGTTTAGTGTGTGCAGATTATGAGCATACAATTTTTTCCCCTAAAATGAATAACCATCTATCAAAAAACCGTCGTCAACACAGGTCACTCATTATCCATACCTAAAATTTTCAAGTATATGTCGTTGGTTGACAACAAATTCGTCCCGCGATATGTCCATAAAAAAAATACGAGTAGAAAGCTAATTCAATTCTGTAAAACCTTTGTGTTTACTTCAAGTTGAAATTCCTAAGGGAGATATGGGTTTGAAGAGGTCGAAGTTGAAAAACATAAAAATTAGCAGTTTTTTTTTGTCAAAAACAAGCCAAAATTGTTTCCCAACTTCATGTTTTCACCCAGAGGGAAAATGGAAAGATGGCAGGCGCGGGGTGTGGAGGGCACGAGAACGTAGGAGGATGCAGGTGGGAGGAGGGTGTAGATGGGGAATGTGTAGTTTGTTTGGAGGGAGGAATATGGGGAGCGTGCATAGGAGGATGGGATGGACATGGGTGTGGGCATGGACGTATGGGAAATGTGTGGGCAAAGGAGTGCACACGGGGCAGTGGGAGCAGGTGGAAGCGAGTACAATGGATTTGGGAGCATGTAGTGATCAGGATGGGGGAAGTGCGACGTGGACTGTAAGCGGTGTGGAGCAGTGTTTCTAAATGGAAGAATGTGTGGAGGGAGAGAAGAAGTGTGGAACAATGAGAATTATTTGGGATGACGGAAAATGGTGTAACACACGAGAGAGAAACCTCCTCTGTTGCATAAGGATAAATTGGAAGCAACGAAACCAACACGATTTCACTACTTCCCTAGTGCCATAGTATACTATGCCACCACTTACCTTCTATAGCTTATTCCTCATGAGAGATGGCATTGTATGCATCCTTTGCAGTTACCTATCCAATAGATCTATTTCATCCCCAAGATAGAGAGTCTTCATTCTCATTTAATCTAACGCTTGCTCTATTAAGGCCTTGAATATATTTTGTCCATTTTTCTGCTCCATAACCAAGATGACCAAGATCTTCAGTAACTAACCAATAATAATCACATCTTCCTAACCAATCTAATCTTCTAATCGGAAAAAGAGTACTAAAACTAAATTCAACAATATATTCATTGAGTGTTGAGGATAGTTTATAAGATTCATTTCCCCAATATAGGAATCAAAACCCACCAAAACCTATCTACCATTTCCAACTCTCCAAGAGATACATTTTCCTAACCATGGAATAGTCTTAATAAAAGAATTCAAGAAGTTTGAAGCTCCTTGAACATTTTTTGAAGGTTTTATGAACCAATCAACCACAGTCATGGCTTTAAGGTATTTGTATTTCAAAACCTCACTCCATAGGCCCACCCCAAACATACCTCTCCAAATTTTTTTTAATGTTAGAGCAAGATTAAAGCAGGGGAGGTTTTTAATATGCCACCCCCCCCAAAAAAATTCTTTGGAGCTGATATTCTCCTCGAAATGACCAAGTTAATTTTATCCCTATTGGTTGTACCAAACCATAGAAAATGCATTATTTTTTGTCTCAGCAAATGTAGTATAGAAATTGGAACCTTTGATAATGACATCCAATAAATAGGAATTCCAACTAAGACAGACTTAATCATAGTAAGCCTACCACACAATGATAGACATCTATGGAACTAGTTCCCAATACATTTTTCAACTTCTTTACAATCCACATCCAGTCTATTTTCACATATTTATTGGGTTTAGAAAATTAACCCAAGTACTTGAATCCAAATCAATAGGATCAGTTTTGAAAGGGAACAAAGAGATGATTCAAGTAATTTTTTCTTCATTTACACCATTCCTTAGAAAATAGGATTTGTTTGGAATGACCTCCTTGCAACTAGCTTGACAAAATAGAGTGATGATCTCATAAAAGGAATACCAATCTTCTACATAACCATTACCAAACATAACTACATCATAAACAAAGAGTCAATATGTAATGAAATGAGTGGCTGCAATTTTAATACCAACTAGTTTACCATCTCTTTTGGCTGAGACAATGAGACTACTCAGTCCCTTAATAACCAAGAGGAAAAGTAGTGGAGAAAGAGGACAACCTTTCCTAACAACCGTTGACCATAATTGCAATGCAAGATGAAGTAACACATGCCATGATCCATTCAATGACCTCTAAATGAAGTTCAATTTGAAGTAAAATCAATCTCCAGAACACCCAATTAACCCTATCATGAGCCTTGGCTAAATCCATCTTAATTACCATAGCCTCCATCTTTTTTGTCTTCATAGAATGCATAAATTCCTAAGTGACTCCTATAGCATTCAATATTTCTCGATTAGACTGAAAACCAAATTGTTCATTGGTCAATCTCTCCTCTAATAGTGGCTTCACTTTGTTGGATATGATTTTTGTTATGATCTTGTACACAGGGTTGCAGAGAGAGATCAACCTGTAGTCATTGAAAGACTTGGGTTGATCCCTTTTTGGCATCAAAGCAATGAAGATGGAATTAAGAGTTTCAGATACATGTCCTTGATTTCTTGATTGTTTTACTACTTCCACGATATCTTTCCCAATAATATCAAAAAAATTCAATGAAAAACTCAATAATCCAGTCATCTGGCCTTGGAATAATATTTAAATTTTTGGGTTAATGATTTTTTATATAGCATATCAAATTTTTATTATTCTCTATTTATTCATAACAACATAATTTATCTTTAAATTTAATTGTGATATTGCTTGTGATATTGTGGATATTTTAAAAAGTGACATTTTGTTGAACTATCTCATGATTCAACCATGAAGCACCATCCATACCACTATGTTTATAAGTTTTATTATTTGTGAGTCCATGTTAAGAAGATTTTTACTCTTCATGTTAAGTATCTTACTCAATTAGCTTATTATATTCTCTAATTGATTGAATATTTAAATACATTATTTTTGTTTTTTTAAATGTTATTTAATATGAAAAGTAAAAATATTCTCCAAATGAAAAAATTCTACACATTTTATTTATAAAAAATGTACCTATATAAATTGTCACAGTGTATTTTTACATAATTGGCTTAGAAAGAATGGAAAAGTGTTGAACACATCTCAATAAAAGAAGAGCTAAATATTTTGACTTCATGGCTCAAAGTGCACTATTACAATAAAAAGTCAATGTGTAACACCCATCTCTTTGAACACGCTAATGATTACCTTTTTTTTGAAATAGTAACTCTAAGTGTAAATCAATGACTACTAGTGCATCCTACTTAAGCAATTTGATATAACCATTAACTAAACAATGTCTATTTACACAATGATAATAGGTAAAACACAAATCAATGACTACTAGTGCATCCTACTTAAGCAATTTGATATAACCATTAACTAAACAATGTCTATTTACACAATGATAATAAGTAAAACACACGATGTACGATATGGCATTGCAAATTGAGATGCACCTACGTCAACATAAACGTCGTCATAGAATACTTTATGATCGACAAATGTGATTTCAACGACAAGTTTACCCATCATCATTTATTACTTTTGTAACCAAATAGAATGAAATTGCAAGAATGTGCTCGAGCCTCTCTCACCCCACCAAAAATATGGACTCAGTAACTTTGATTTTCATGAGAGATGGCTGGTTTGAAACCCTCTTATAATTTCTCCCTAGATTTTTCTTACTTGTGACTGGAAATAGTGGTTCTGGAGTCAAGCTCGTTGTTGATGACGACCCCTGTACCAACCAGACAGAAAATGTGGGAATGTTATAATTTTAAATTGATTATTTTTTGGTTTTACTAGGTACGGATCAAGGTTTACATGGGTTTTTTTCTAGTTATTTTTTATTATGGTGGGATCTTCTTTATGCAGCGAAAGGGATGGTGGGTTGATTGCCAGGGTTTTGGGATGCCCACAAGTATCGTCCCTGTCTTGTGTATTTTTCAGTGGTAGGAAACTGGTAGTTGGAGGTACCTCTTCTCTTTCTTTGGAACATCCACCCATTCTGGTTCGGACAAACGTGAATGCCAATGTCATATATGAGCCTTTTATACCTCTTGGAGAAGTTAGGTCTTCACTCTCCCCTTGGGTTGGGAATACGCATGGTGTGGCTGTTGCTTCTTTGAAGTTTGACCTAGGGCATCAGCCTAATCAGTTAGGTTGTAAGGTTTCTGAAGGCAAAAGCCGGATAGCTGACTCTTATCCCTTGATGTTTGAGAAAGCCAGAAAGGGTAGACCGCTTTGTGTCATAGGGAAGGACATCACCTTCGATATGGTTTCAGTGCTATCACAACAAGACTTGGTGGGGATGTTTGAATACATCAAGCCCTCTGGTCAGGAGATTTTGCATTGGATTAGAAACAAATGGAAGCCTCATATATTGAACATTCCACGAGTATTGATGTTGGTGAATGGTTGGATCCTCTTTTAATTCCTTTCTAAGGAAAACTGACAGAATATTGAGAACCGTTTTTGGGTTTTAGGTGTAGGGTCGTCACGTCTAACTCGATGGCATGCTAGATTTGACCCAAAGAAAGAAAAGCAAGTGATGTGACACCTTTGGGTTATACTTCCCGGTTTCCCCATACAATGCTAGAACCTTCTAGGTTTTATGGCAGTTGCTAATTTCATTTGTCAGTTCATCCTTATTGAAGATGACCAATTGATGGGGGTGGACAAACATTCTCCTAGGATGCTGGTTGAAATTGATTCCTCGCACGTTTTACCAAGGGAATTGGAAATTGTATGAGAAGGAGGTTCCTTCATCCAACCCTTGGACTAATGGAGAACTCTTTTTTGTTGTCACTCTTGCCATGATATAGGTCACGCAAAATCTCAGTTTTGACATGAGCCGGATGGTCTCTCGGGTCAATAGCAGATGATCCTCAAACCCCCTTGGAGCATGACGAACTGGAGGAAGGAATATCCTTACCTCTTCCTCTAGATCAACACTTGATCGTGGCATTTCTAGGTAAGTTCACTCAAAATATCCCTGTTTTATTAAAGTTTCTATCAATCGAAGACATTGTTTAGGGTTTAGTTACTTTGGGTTTATGCAAGAATTTTGCATATAAGTATGAACATGAGGCTCCTCTTCCTGACTCCTTAGATCATCTAGACCGATTTTGTTCAAGGGACAGAGTCCTCCCTAGGGATGGTGGAGGAATCTCTCATTCCAGAAAGTTTTCTTTTACGAACCGTGACTCTTACCTGGTGGGGATTCTAGGATTGGAGCCTGTGTCTCCTCCTGCCGATGGCTACAACAAGACAAATTCACCTACTATCGCTTCTATCCCTTTGGAGATTGAGCTTTCCCCATCCTTGCTCAATGATTGCTCCCCTACTTCTGGAATGGGTACTAAATAATTGGGCTTACCTCTATCTATTTTTTTTGTCGAAGCTCCTACTAACTTTGATGTTGTATCAATATCCTCCATATATAATGGTAATGTAACTATTCTTAAAGCTAAAAAGAATCGGGGAGGGGGGATTTTTGGAAATAATGTGGGCAAGGACGAGGTGCGGACTCATAAATCCATAAACCCTAAGCTGGGCTCTTTATTTGACATGGGACTTTGTAGAGATCATGTTTCCTCTTCTTCTACTTCTTTTGGGGCTCTTAGAGATAGGGCGGCCCCCGACTTAGTAACACAATGAATTTTGTGTCCTTCAACATTTGTGGGCTTGGCAGCGGCCCTAAAAGGGATTCCCTCAAACGTTTCTTTGACACTATTCGACCTAGTGTTGTCCTTCTGCAAGAAACCATGGCCCCATCATTGGTAGCTTGCAATTATTTTTTAAAGATTAGGCCTCAATGGCGGGTCTATTTGGTTGACTCTGTTGTTTTATCGAGTGGAACCCTCATTGCATGGAACCCTATCGTAGCTAATATGAAAGCCTATCTTTCAACTGCAGGTATTATCATTGAATGATATCTTAAAGGATTTAAAAAGATGATTAGAGTCCTGAATATTTATGGTCCCTACTGCAACTGCAAGCTCTTTTGGGATTGGATCGATGAGTTAGGTCTGCTAAGGGATGATTCTCTCATTATGACAGGGCACTATAATCTCACCCTATCTTCTGAAGAGACCTGGGGGGATAGAAACATTATTGGTCCACTAGTGGAGTACTTTCAGGAGTTGTTTGAAGGATCTAAATTAGTGGATGTAGTGCCAAATGTTTTGGTTCCTACATGGTTAAACAGGAGGTATGTTGTTTTAGGTATAGCAAAAGGACTTGATCGATTTTCCTTATCTGAAGCACTATGTGAGTATTTTGGTAGATATCGTACTTTTACCTAATCTCTTGGCATTTCAGATCACAAGACAATCATTCTTCAACTTGATTTTGAAAACAATTTTTCTTATTACCCCTTTAAATTTAATCTGATGTGGTTATTGGACCAATCTTTTTGTGATCTAGTGTACAAGTGTTAGGATTCTCACTCTCTAGAGTCATATCTTTCTCCACTTGTGGTAATATTAAAGAATATGAACCTACTTCGACACTCAATGATATCTTGGGAGAAAGAGAGGAAGGCCGAAAATAATTCTTTGCTGGTAGAGATCGAGATAGAAATACAATGCTTATCCAATTGCTATGCTCAAGAGATGTTATCGGCCAATAGGAAGGCTTGGTTAGGTTCCCTAGTGGATAAGAAATTGGCCATTCTCCACCAGATTGAGGAAACATGGAGACAAAAGAGTAGAGCTGCGTGGATCCATTCAGGTGACTCTAATACAAAAATTTTCCAACTGTTTTCCAACCAAAGGTGCCTCTCGAATGCTATTTGGGACATTGCATATGTTTAGGGAGGATTTGTTTTCAATCAAGGTTCCCTTAAGAAGGAAAGAGTAAGACATTTCCAAGACATATACTCAAATAGTTCCCACAATAATCTGGAGAATCAACTCAGGACTATAAAAATCTATCCTCATTTTTTGAGTAGAGAGGACTGTGTGGATATTGGCAGACCTATTTAGGAGGAATAAGTATTGAAGACACTTGAATTCTTTTCAAAAGATAAAATCCCTTGGCCCGACGGGTGGACGGTGGAATTCTACCTCCACTTCTCTGATTTATTTGGAAAAGAATTAACAGAACAATTGATGAAAGTACGCGGAAGGAATTTATTCCTGCCTCTCTCAATACTACCTACATCACTCTTATACCTAAGAAGGACAAACCAATTGATTTTCATGATTATTGACTGATCACATTGTGTAATCTCTTCTATAAGATAATTACGAAGATCATTGCAGAGAGGATTAAACCGATCTTGGGCAGTTGTATTTTTGAAGAACAATTTGGATATTTTCCAAATAGGCAAATTATGGACACGGTTGGTGAACATGCTCAAGAGTGTTTACACTCTGTGAAACAAAAGAATATTGAAGATTTTATTCTCAAGATTGATTTGCAGAAAGCATATGACAGGTTAGAATGGTCTTATTTAAGGTTTATCCTTCTTTAGACTGGATTGATTGTTGAGATCACAAATTGGCTTATGGCCTGTGCCACCTCTGCTAGTTTTGTTGTTCTTATTAATTGATCCCTGAATTCCTTTTTCAAGGGAAATCATGGCATCAGACAGGGATGTTCGTTGTCTCCCTACCTATTTATTTTGGCTATTGAGGGACTTATCTTGCTATTAAAGAAGGCTAAGGATAAAAAAGACTTTACTGGGATTAAGGTTGTTGGTTCTCTTTATATAACCCATCTATTTTTCGTTGACGATGTACTCATCTTTGGAAGGGGTGTTTTAGCTGATTGGGTAGATATCCAGTCGATTCTATCCCTTTTATGTTATGCGTCAGGCATGTTGGTCAATTTGCAAAAGTCTCAGTTTTCTCACCACTACAAAGATACTGTTATGATTGACCGGATCATCTCTATGTTCTCTATAAAGATGTCAACTGTCGAGGATGGGATCTAGTACCTTGGTTATCACTTGAAACCGAATGGTTATATTAAATATGATTGGAAATGGCTTGTTAAAAAGGTTCGGTAGAAGATTAATTTTTTTTCATTCAAATGGTGTCATTGGGAGAGCACCTCATTCTAGTAAATTATGTTCTCCAAAGCTTTCCGGTATATTGGTTCTCCTTGTTTCAAATTCCTTTATCAATGATTTCAGAGATTAGAAAACTTATATTTAAGTTTTTATGGGTCGACAAACTTAATGCAACCAAATACCACTTGGAAGCTTGGGATAGTCTAACAAAACCTAAGTTGCTTCTCCTTGTTTCAAATTCCTTTATCAATGATTTCAGAGATTAGAAAACTTATATTTAAGTTTTTATGGGTCGACAAACTTAATGCAACCAAATACCACTTGGAAGCATGGGATAGTCTCACAAAACCTAAGTTGCTGGGGGGTTGGGGGATGAAAAATCTGGCCTTCTTTAATAAGGCTCTATGTGCTAAAAGCCTTTGGAGAAGCATCAACAGTGAGGGAATGTGGGGAAAGGTGGTGAAAGCCAAATATCTCCATAGACTCCGTACTATCTATTGGCTTCGTTCTGGTAAACAATGTATAAAGCTTTGTTCCCATATTTGGTGTAGTCTTATATTATCATTCTCTATCATTAATCATGCCATCTATTGGCTGGTGGGAAGAGGCACACAAGTTTATTTGGGCATCGATCCCATGGTTGGTTTGGAGGAAATTTATAAACTGTCTGATCCATTAATTATGAAATTCCATAAGCATGATATATTTGTTCTTAAACAATCAATTTGGAATAATAATAATGGAAGGAACATATGGCTCTATTCACAGGATTTGGATCTATGCCAGTCTCTCGCTCTGGAGTGGGACACATATGTCAGCAATCTTGATCAAGCTGGTATAGTAATGAATCGTGACGAGGATAAATTAGTTTGGTCGTATAAAAAAAGAGAAGGATCGATAAGTGCTCGTCTAGCATATGAAATTATATTAGAATATTAATTGAATGATAAGCAAGTTTGGTGGGTGAAGTTTTTGTGGGATAATCATCTTCAATTAAAGATTTCTTGTTTTTCTTAGCTCTAGCTTCACAATAAGATACTTACCTAGAAAAACTTGCAGAAAAGGGGATGGATCGGTCCAAGTTTATGATATTTTTGCTTGAATGATACTAAAACCTTGGATCATTTATTTGGTGCCTTCCCCTTCTTTCAGGAATGCTGGAAAGAAATTATCTCTATTTTCAACTTACATTTTGATTGGAATGGTTCTCTTTTTTTAGGAAAACTTGCTTAGGTGGCTTACTACAGCCTCTTCCCTTTTGATTATGGATGAATTAGCTCTGGCCTCTTCTAGTGTCCAGTTGGAGACATGCCACATTATTAAGTGTTTGGTTTTATTAGTGTTAGTTTTTTATTTGCCACACTTAGGTTTTGAGCACATCGTAAAAGATTATTTTGGGATTTTGTTTTGATGTTAACATTCTACATCTTACTGTTTGGATAAGGGAGAAGATAGTGCTTCTCCTTATGTTTTTTAAATGTAAGTTCTGATACAACTTTTGCTAATAATAGAAGTTGTTTTGTTTTCGTGAGAAAAAAAATCGGAAGAATGTAACATTGCAACTATACGTCATCATTGGTTATCTCTATATCAGATTAATGTAGTTTGTGTCAATATGAAAGTACAAGTGTATATCGCCATACCTTTCTTTTGCTTCATAATAAAATGTAATTCATAACAATCCAAGGATACCTATATATACCATCATTAATTACTTTTGTAGAAAATTCAATAAAATTATAATTTCGTGGCATTCATTGAGCACTCTCATTAATCACTTCTGCACCAAATAAAATGCAACTTTAAACATTGTAAGAATTCATTTGCACCTCATCATTATACTTGATCAGTTGTCTTAAGTTAATGTAGATTGTAACAATTTAAAATTCACTATACACCATTATAATCTACCCTTATAGAAACCAAGGAGTACTACAATAACCACTTTATAACAAAATGGAAATAACCAACAACATAATAGTATTATAATTATTCCCCATCCTTAATCATTTTTGTAACTATTTAGTAGAACTAACCACAACATAATTACATACCACTATTAATTGAACAATTCGACAAGTAATTAGGAGCATGGTAAAATTTGAAACGAAGGGTTAACACTTTGTAATAGGAAATAAAACTAATTTCAACATTATCAGAATAGGAATGAGTTGACTCTCACTCTGCAACTGCATATACAAGATTATATCAAAGGTGATGGCGAGGAGACTCAAGATTATCCTGTCTCAGAATATATCTAGTGAACAGTTTGGTTTCTTGGAAGGCCGTCAAATCCACGAGGCTATTGGAGTCGCACAGGAAGGCATACACACTATGAAGGTGCTGAAGCAGAAGGGTGCTGTGATCAAAATTGATCTCACCAAAGCATTTGATCGGGTTAGTTGGCTTTATATCCGGATGCTTCTAACACACCTGGGCTTCTGTTATGAATTTATACGATGGATTATGGCCTGCATCACCACAGTGAGCTTTGCTGTCCTGATAAATGGTTCAGCGAGTCCTTTCTTTCATGCTGGCAGGGGCCTACGACAGGGATGCCCACTGTCACCGCTGCTATTTCTCCTTGTTGCTGAAGGCCTCAGTCGATTTATATTGAAAGCCAAAGCAGATGGTTCATTTCGTGGCATATCCATATCCCAGGTAATGTATATCACACATCTCCTGTTCGTTGATGACATACTGATTTTCTGTGATGGCTCGAAACAGGATATTGATAAGGTAGCTGAAGGACTAAATTTGATGCAAGAGGCAGCGGGTATGTTAGTAAACATTGATAAATCAACGATCACATGCTCGCATTTAACCGAGGGGGAGATTAACAGAATGGCTATGAGACTACCCTACAGGACTCTTGATTTTGATGCTGGGTTAAAGTATCTTGGCTTTCACCTGAAACCTAATGCATATTTGAAAGCTGATTGGCACTGGCTAATTGCTAAATTAGAACAGCGACTTCGTGGTTGGAGTCACAGATGGCTTTCGAGGGCAGGGAGGCTGGTTCTGGTAAAATCAGTTTTGGAAGCGATTCCAGTGTATTGGATGTCCCTCGCTTGGATTCCCAAAGGTGTCCTGGAGCAGATCCGGCGGCTGTGTTTTGCCTTTCTCTGGAAGGGTAAGGGTGATAACCGGGCTTTGGTGTGGGCCAGATGGGATATGATTGCAGTCCCCAAGGCACTGGGAGGCTGGGGCCTAAAGAATATCTTCCTTTTTGCTAAAGCCTTGGGGGCTAAGGTGGCATGGCGTATCATTCAAACTCAGAGCCTCTGGACTAGAGTGGTATACCATAAATACATTGCCCCATTAACTCTTAATGAATGGATTAGGCAGGGCAATAAGACGCGGGCAAATTGCTCGTTGGTCTGGAAAGCAGTGGTGCAGCATTTTCATCTGATTGGGTCTGGATTAGTGTGGCGAATTGGTAATGGGAGATACACACGTATTGGACTGGATCCTTGGGTGGGGTGCAGAGGTGGACATATCTTACCAGCGGCCTTACGGAATCACCTGGCTGATAGAGGCTGTCACTATCTAGCTGATATCGAACTACTGGGAACATCCACTCTCTGGCAACAGGGGTGGATCTCTGCACAGAGTCTTGCGATTCCTGATGACTTGCTTGGAGCCTGGGAGGAATATATTCGGAATTTAAGATACTCACATATTCGCCTTACTAATCGATGTGATGAACTCATCTGGGAACACCATCCTTCTGGTCGATACACCCCAAAACACGGTTATATACAGCTGAATGTGAATATCCATAACAGGGAATTGGTGTGGTGGTGGAAACATCTGTGGACACTAAAGTGCCCGGGGAAAGCAAAACTACTCTCTTGGGCTATCTTGGAAGATAAGGCACCGACATGGGACATTTTACAGAAGCGTTTCATCCAGGGACCGGGGTTTTGTCCTCTATGCATGGAAGCGGCTGAGACAAGCTCACATATTTTTGTACACTGTCATTTTACACAAGCTGTGTGGGCCGACATCTGCAAACTTTTGGAACTCAACGTGAATTGGTGGGGAGTGGATTTTCATGAAGCCTTCCAACTATGGTGGACAGATCACAAACTTTCAATGTTTCGGGCTGTCCCCTGTATTCTCGCTTGGGGCATTTGGATCACCCGTAATAAGATCATATTTCAGGACTCCCGGGTACCTTTGGAACAGGTCGTGGCACAAGCTGTGGCTGTTATAATCCAATACAAGCCATCTATAAAAGTGACACGCATCAGACCTGTGAGCTTGGAAAAAATTGATAAATCCATGCCGTGGGCTTACTTTGATGGCTCATCTATAAACCACCAATCGGTGTGTGGTGGAGGTGGCGTTCTTCACAAATCGGAGTCCCATTATTTTCATATAATGGCTGGTTTGGGGAGTGGTTCAAATAACTACGCTGAACTGATGTCACTTAAGTTACTGATGCTTTTCGCACTTGAACAAGGTTGTTTATCTCTCCAGATTTATGGCGACTCTCTGATAGTTATTGAATGGGCCAAGGAGATTACACAATGTAATGTAATGGTTCTCTCACCTATATTGGAGGAGGTATTACGGTTAAAACAGGCTTTTAACTATATTACATTCACACATGTATACAGGGAGCGAAATGGGATGGCTGACCTGCTATCTAAAGTATCGACAAAACAATCTATGCATTTTGGCACATGGAGGATCACGATACATTCCACTGAAGGCATCTACAGCTACACACACAGACCGTTCTTTGGGGACAATGAGAACCGTATGGAGGATTAGAACAAAATTTTCATACTGGGCTGCATATATAATTACTTACTCGAGCTGTATGGACAGATTTATTTCTGCGGAGACAGATTTTTGAGACAGATTATAAACTTTTCTGAGACAGAATTTGAGACAGAATTATGAACTTTTTTGACACAGATTTGTGATTTGTAGTATAGGAGGTCTGTTTGGTCAGACATATTTGATCTGTATGAGACAATAGACAGTCATATTAATCTATGACAGTTATATGTACTCGGATAGAAGGACAGTTTGGACAGTCATATGGGCTGTATATATTGACAATGTAGGGATCTCTGAGATTCTAATACATGTACAGAATGTAATTTTGTTCATAAATGAAATAAAATTACGACTTTTTCCAAGGAAGAAAAAAAAAAAGGAATGAGTTGACTCTCTTCTTTTCGAATTAACAGTGTAGAAATGGGTCAATTTCTTCAAACCGCCTAGTGCAGAGATAATGGGTAACATACCCCCTTCGAAATGATCAAAACATAATAGGTATAAAATTCTCTATTGTATAGTGTGATGGGGTGAAACGTATTATTTCCCATCAATCGATAATGAAATGGGGAAAGGCACCTTGTTTTAAAATCAAACATTACCGAATAAAAATAACTCTTCTCTTCAACAATTGAATCACACTAAAATGCGAAATTACGGTTAACCTTAAAATCAACAGAACTGAGAACATAAATAATGTGTTCCTTTCTCAAATCGAATAATAGAGTAAAGGGTTTATCAGTCTTCTAATTGAATAATACAAGAATTAGTATAGCAAATAAAAACTTTATCCTTCTTCTAACCAATGAACGCAGGAACAAAATTTATCATTTTCCATTACGCAATGTAGAAAAGAGCATTACTTTTCCTCTAATCGACCAGAGTCGAGAAAGAGTTTTTTACCTAATAGTACAAGAATCAATACATGAATAAGAAGTTACATTTTCCTTTCAATTAAAACAATACTGAAATAAGAAATGTCATTTTCCCTTTCAACATCAAACATTGAATTAATGGATAGAAAACATTGTTGGAAATTCTAATTCTTGAGCTAGTTATAAAAGTGAACATGACCATATTCGAATGAAATGATAGAAATAACCAAGCAATTAACCTGTACCAACTTGATATATTTCTCTTGCCATGGGATACTGAAATCTACAGAAATTTGTCGAAGATCCATATCCAGTCCATGCGTGATTTCCAGTTGTTGATGTTCACCATAAACAACCCTACCTCTCCCAAAAGGTACTCTTCTTCCCTTAGGACCCCTGAGCCACAATGGGGTTGAATGTAAGAAATATTTAGCTTAGTCAAGGTACGTAGATTGCTACTAAGAGGCTCCCAACCTTGTTTGTACAATGACAAACCAAACTCTCAATAGTCACTATTCAAGTCTAGTATAGTCTATTCCATCCAACATTAGGGTAAAAGATATGAGAGCCTCACGCTCTCTACTTCTCTTTATATCCTTCCAAACTTGCCATGCATCTCACCCATGCATAATTTTGAATTATTTTAATTACTTTTTCTTTTATTATTCACCCACCAAGTGTCACTTCTCTCCTCATTCATATTTTTCTAATTTTTAATTTGAGATTTGCTCTCACCTAATCTCCTAGATTTTCTCTCAAATGATTCCCTCAATTTTTCCTAAGTGTATGTGTGTGTGTGTTTACTAATACTTGAATTAATTTATTTTCTCTTTTTTTATTTATTGACAAATTCATTCCTATTTACAAGTAATAAATTATGATATTTGTATTTGCTCATAATTTAATTAAATTGTTTTTCTATTTCTTTTAAAACAAATATTCTTACCCCCCTTTAGTGTTTTATTTTTATTGTTGTGTTTTCGTTGCAACGGGCATATTAAGGGTGTCATGCTCTATGCATTCCCTTCAAATATCCCTTCCATTGTGGGGACTAGTGTGACGACTAAGACCTCATTAACTTAGTTTGACCAACCCTGTTGATAGACTAATGATTCATGGAGAATAATGTCGATTCAATATTCCACAACCCCCAATATAAACCTCATGAGTGACTAAATATGTGTCTTACCTTTACATCAACATGTATTTGATGAGAAAAATCCTCTCTCATGTTTCAACTCACTATGTCGAGTAATCATTATTAAAGTTACAAAATCATGAGTCATTCTCCACATCAATCTTGTGTGCCAATATTGAGCCTCGTGTGTCGAGGTAGTGCCTTATAGGATCCTGAGTTGGACTCATGAAACTTGGAGTGGGATCTTGGGTTTGACTCAAGAATGACTAAGCCTTATGAGTAAACGTTAAATCCTGATGTGTTTAGGTAAATGATTTGTATGTCGAAGTGATGGTGTTGTATAGTCTTGTTTGTCAAGACTAAGGTCTTGTGTGTCAAGACAGATCCTCATGTGTTGAGGTAATGCTTTGCTTGTCGAATCATTAATGATGTGTGATGTACTACTAACCATGGTCTTAGATATGGATAAGCTATTAAGTCTCCACTAGAGAGTAGCCACCTCTAGAGTGAATTACTTTAGCATATGATCACTTGGAACGAGAGTAGAGTGAGATGATCACACCATTCGAAAAATATCCTTAGTATATTTGATATGATAAATAATTAAGTTGGCACAAGTGAACCATGTAGATAAGACACGAGATAATGATAAGATCTCTTAAAATAAGAGAGTACTTGAATTTGTTGACTTCAATTATCAGTGTGCTAAAATATTTAGATATGTGTTAAGAAGAAAGACTTTAGTGATTAGTGTGCTAAAAGAGTTAGCTCTGTGCTAACAAGAAAGACTTCAGTTAGGGAAACAGATAATAACTCAATATGTTTTGTACTTTTAGGGAAACAGATAAGAACTAGGTAGTGATTTACATAACTATTTTTACCTCAAAGGTGAACGAATTTCAAAGCTTGAAGGAGTCATTGTTGGTAAGGTTAAGCTCTTGTTTTTCTCCAATGATCCTTTAAATCTGTTGGATGCTTGCTATATATATCCTTCTTCAATTCTATTTGTGGGTAAGATAAGCGTAATTTTTGCTTTTGTTTCGGTGGAATATATTTAGGATGTTTTCTATATCTCCAGAATTCTTTAGGTTTTTGAGACCGTCGCTCTCTTTAAGGTCCATTACCTATGGTCTACTTGTGTGGTCCGTCACGTCTCCCATTGTGGTCTGATATTTTGATAGGCTTAAGAATATATCGTTTAATATTTTTGCGGGCCCAATAATTATGATATTCATGAGAAAATTATCTACGTTGTTTAAAAACAGGCTCTGCATTCATAGCAGCAACTGAAAAACATAGGTACATGTTTTGTGGGTATGTCAATATGCTTTTCTTTCTCAGCATTTAGGAGATAGTATGGATGTATGGGTATATCGTAGATGGGTGTATCGTGAACTTTTTGTTGGGAATTTGCTAGCTTCATTTTTATTGATCTACATATTTCAGAAGTATAATAATGACCTAAACATTGCCCATCCACCTCTTGATGCACTTGAGCTCGGAGCTGAGCTGTGTTTCTATTTTTGTTTTAAAAAAAAAATATCGTATGGTAGTCGATGTCCAATTTACGAATGTAATTTGTTTGGCAATTACGCTACTTGCATGTTTGCGAGTATTTGCTGGTTATAAAAATATATATATATTGATATTCCCTTCAAAACAAATATTTTGACCGAACGATTACCATAAGTGTATTCTGATATAATACCGTAGTCACCTCTATGCAAAGCAGAAAGGTAACAAGACCCTCAGGAGGAGCTCGTGTAACAAGACCCTCTGGTGTGTGACCTCAGGAGGAGCTCGCATATGAGCTGTGCTGCTACAAATTTTGTATGTTGATTTTCATTTCCAGAGTTCTCTTTTCTTAGATCAGCCTTCCATTAAGTTACCAATTTGATGTAATTTTCAGGTATGCAATGTCTGCACTCTTGAATTTTCAATCCTTTAATTTGGTCTGTTCAGATCCAAAGTTTTCACGGGTGTTTAGCTACCTTTTAAGTTTCAGCTGTAGGATTTGTATTCTTTGAGTTCAGACCCATTATCTTGTATTAAAATAACACTTCTTAGCTAGGGAAAAGTATCCTATTGTAACTAGAAAATCAGTTATGATGTTTTTAAGAGAATGCATAATCTTCATCTACTCTGCGAACATTAAATTAAAAAAAAAGAACTAAATAATGGGAAAAGAAATGGATAAACAAAATGAGACATCACTGAAAACGCAGAGAAGACCCATTTAGATATTGAAGCAGATAGGGAAATTTATCCTTGTTCCATCTTGCAGTTTTTATATTCTACATTGCTTGTTTCAAGAGATTCACAAAGCTCTGTAAGCTCGAATCTTTCATTGTAGGATACCAATGGTCCTTGTGCATACTCATATATGACCAATTGAAAATCACTTTGGTCTGCCATAGCAACCATTTATAGATCATATATTTTTCCCCTCCATATATTATTAGCAAGCTATACAATTGTATTTAAAAGACCAAATACTTAGGTTGGTCATAGTCTTTGCAACCAGATGCAGCGGTGCACATGAAGAGTGAAGGGCCCTACAATACACATGAAATTTTTTTTAGCCTGATTAAGTATTTTATTATTGAATACTTTTGTATAAGATGGACTACAAAACTAATATTGGGGCTTGCAATACACCTTGTTTCGACATTGACAAGTGCATAAATAAGCATCGTAAAATGATCTGTGCTCTTTCCACAAAAATTATGCTATCGAGAGCCACATACCTTTAAACCCTTGGGAAACAATGTATAAATATCCTGCAATCTTCTTGCTAACAAACCTAATCGATGAAAAAAAAAAACAAACAAACTTCAAGGTCATCCTGTAGGAACATTGAGATCCTTCCATCTTATTTCAGAAATAATTTCTCTTTAATTTCTTTGATTTAATCTTAACTTTTGTAGCCTGTCTAACTTGACAACCTTGAAGGTTTCATTTTCTTATTCGACGGATGAAATCTCAAGTCTCATATTAGAAGTGTGGAATGTATCTCAAGTCTCCTATTAGAAGTGTGGACTGTATCTCAAGTCTCCCATTAGAAGTTATTATTACATTATTTTTACATAGTATCATAGCCTTTGCCGATTATGATATGGGTCATATAGGTTAATACTCTCCTTGTGAGGTTCACCCAATGACATTGGATGTATAACTCTATACTCTTTATTCATTAAGCTCATATAATAGCATGGTAGATCTACAGTGGTTTCTTCGACAAACCCTAATCAATCATCAAACCAACATATTTATATCAACACTATGACCACAAAAAAAGATGTTCATGTACCATATCTTTGTCCAAGTGAAATCGACCATAACCGTGAACAATCGACCACACAAATAGAGAAAAATACCACAAGTAGATTGAATACTTTAGGTGCATCTTTAAGAAAAGAATCAAATGAATTCATGTTGATATTCGATCTGTATTTTACAAATCTAGACTTAGAAGACATATGAAACATATTTCATGTTGATCATGTTGATACTAAGATAATATTTTATAATTTCTCATGGTTTCTGAAGTTAGAGGACATATGTTGCAGATTTCATGATGATACTTAGTTTATTATGGTTTCTAGAAGTATAGGACATGAGGTACATGATACATTGATTGTGGATACTCAATTGGTACTTTATAGTCTTATTTATGGCATCTTAAAATGTAAGTTATGTGACACATGATATGGTGTTATTACATGTTGTTTCTTAGATGATGCCTTATAGACATGTGATTCATGGTCATGCATTATTCATGTGAAATTTGATGTTGTTATTTCTAGGCATGATGTTTATAGCCATGGGTTGTGCATGTGATACTTCTTGATGTTATTCCATGACATTATGGTGCTTTATAAGATAGATGACGTGTGGAACATAAAATGATATTATTTCGTGATGATATTAATTTAACATTTTAATAGCTTTATCATGGCATCTAGAGATAAATGACACTTGGCACATAAATGGTATAAAATCATGTTGTGGTTTAATATGGTATTTTACAGCTCTGTCATGTATTAGTGGGGAATAAGAGATTATATCAGATATTTGGTATGACATGTTATCGTTTCATGCTAACCCGTATTTGTCCTCGTAGAATGCATATTTGATATGATGATGGATTATGTGAGTTGTTACTCCATGTTGATAGTACTAATGTTGAAATATGGTAGCTTATCATGGCATATTAATGAGATGCTTAGTGAAATTATGAAAGTATCATGACCAGCTATGTTATAATGGTAGCACAGAGCACCTAAATGCATTAGATGTTAAACTTGGCATGACTTATCATGACAATGGCTTATGATGCAATGTAATGCAATATGAACTAGTGGCTAGACATTCTTGTTAGCACATGATTCAAGGTTGATACATGATATGTTATTATATTGAGAAATGGTTACTATTGATTATTCAGTATGGTAAGTGCCAGTTGTTCCAGGTGATCCACTCAAATAGCCTGATGAGGCTAAGTATTCTATGATTTTGTGGGAGCCCATAACTACAAATGAGAATGGATACTCCAAATAAATTATGGGCTGGGGGACAAGCCCAACAATTAGCTATATTCCAGCAGCTCTTGACTTTAGTACCAGAATTTGGGAAGGTGGAAATGCCACGGATACTTCCCAGAGATTTTCGGATGTGACCAGAGTCCACGGTTGGATACATACTCACCGAGAGGGAGGTTTATGTAGAAGGACTTCTGATGCTTGGGGCTAGTGCCATGAGGGTGCTATGGAGGATGTTTAGGCTATCCTTTTGAGATGCATGGGGTATAATGATTGTTAAGATCCTAGTGAGTGGCCTTCACTAACACCTCGGGGTTTTGGTGTAACAGTTCGTATCATTTGGTATTAGAGCCTCCATCTAGGTTCAAGTCACAGAGCGGGTGGAAATGTTGGCATTGTAGTGTTCGTCCAGGGCTCGTACGGCTCAAAAGGAACACCACCGTACGGGCGCACATCCACCCCAGAGTCTGGACTGCGGAGCGTGGTGGGATGTTAAGATCCTAGTGAGTGCCCTTCACTATCACCTCGGGGTTTTGGTGTAATAGTTCGTATCAATGATCTTAATATCAGGATCGGGGTACCAGGAACTAGATTTCGGTTAATAACAATGAGGCCATACTATTACTAGAAGTTGGGAAGGTGTAAAATTCCATGGTAACTTCCTGGAGAACTTATGATGCCTACTATATTATGATTCCGGTTAGAATCCGATGAGGCCATATTATTAGCAGAAGTTGGGAAGGTGGCAATGCCGCGGTAACTTACCGAGGAAATTCTGATTCCTACTGTATGATTCGCGGGTAGGTTACAGTAGAAGGATCGTGCCATGGCAAGAGGGACCATCCGGAGTTGGAGGGCAGGGTTATAGAGGTGGTAGATGGTATGATTCTCTGGGATAGGGTGAGTAAAGAAAGAGGATGTAAACAAATACATAGTTATTAATTATCTAATGCTTCTATATGTATGATGCATAATTGTTGTTATGGTTGCATACTAGACTCATAGGGAATTACTTAAGAGCATGTTGTAACTTAGGGTGTTTGATTGTATTAGTGTGGTTTGGAGACTTCTATGTGGTGGCCACACATATAACTCTCTTAACTTCACAACAGTACTAGCTACCTATATATTCTAGTATTTACTTGATTGATTGATTGAATAAGTATTGTATTTATTGCTTGAAGATTATAACTTCGGGACGAAGTTTCTTGAAGGGGGGGAGTATGTAACAACCCTCATATACGAATATAGAGAATATTTAATATAATATAATATAATGTAAAATAATAAAATGAAACATTAAAAAGAAGTAACAGAAGAAATTTTGCATAAAGATAGAAATTAAATAAGAAATTAAGAAAATGGGAGAAGGGGGAGATAAAAGGAGGAGAAGAAGTGGAGAGAGGGATATTTTTGTCTTTTGTCATTTTGGAAGGAGAGCTCTGGAGGATCCAAGAAAGAGGAAATTAAGCAAGCTCTGGCATAGGGTTAATTGTTCAGGGCTCGGGGGCCTCAGTCATTGGATGGGGGTTGGTTGGGTGGAGAGTCATCCCCCCACCTTCAGTTGTGGGCATTGGTGCTGTCAAGGTAATGGTAGCTTCTAGGTCATCTAACCAGATATGGCTCCTTAAATCTCCATAGTATATTTTATGTTAAATTGTTGATTAGATCCACTCTTTTGTATACAGATCTTCTATGCATGCTGCTTCTTGTTGTATACTGGTTTTTATGAGTTTACATGATATCAGATTGTTTGTGTTGGTATAGATATCTCCTTGCATGTTGGTTGTAATTTTTTCATTTAGTGGAAATTATGAGTTTAAGGTTCTTACATGAGTAGATAGCAGATATGTTGATTAAGCCTCTATCCTTGATGAAGTATAGGTACTTCCAAGACAAGCTTGGCATGGCAGAGAGTGCTTCCCTCACTCAGAGGGAGTGTTAAAGTTACAACATCATGAGTCATTCTCCAATTCAATCTTGTGCACCAAGATTGAGCCTCGTGTGTCGAGGTAGTTCCTTATAGGATCCAATGTTGGACTTAGGAAACTTGGAGTAGAATATTGAGTTGGACTCAAGAATGAATAAGCATTATGTGTAAATGTTAAGCCCTCCTGTGTTGAGGTAAGTGCTTTGTATGTCAAAGTGATGGTTGTACAGTCTTGTTTGTCAAGACAAATCCTCATGTGTTGAGGTGGTTCCTCATGTGTTGAGGTAATTATTTTCTTTTTGAAGCATGAATGATGTGTGACATACTACTAACCATGGTCTAGAGATGGATAAGCTATTAAGTCTCCTCTAGAGAATATTTTATGTTAATGATGTGTGACACAATACTAATATCATATCCTCCATAGAATATTTTATGTTATATTGTTGATTAGATCCACTCTTTTGTATACATATCTTCTATGCATGTTGCTTCTTGTTGTATACTGGTTTTTATGAGTTTACAGGATATCAGATTGTTTGTGTTGGTATAGATATCGCCTTGCATGTTGGTTATAAATTTTTTATATAGTGGAAATTATGAGTTTAAGGTTCTTACATGAGCAGATAGCATATACGTTGATTAAGCCTCTATCCTTGATGAAGTATAGGTACTTCCAAGAAAAGCTTGGCATGGCAGAGAGTGCCTCCCTCACTCAGAGGGAATGTTAAAGTTACAACATCACGAGTCATTCTCCAAGTCAATCTTGTGCACCAAGATTGAGCCTCGTGTGTCGAGGTAGTTCCTTATAGGATCCAGCATTAGACTTAGGAAACTTGGAGTAGAATCTTGAGTTGGAATCAATAATGAATAAGCATTATGTGTAAATTTTAAACCCTCATGCGTTGAGGTAAGTTCTTTGTATGTCAAAGTGATGGTTGTATAGTCTTGTTTGTCAAGACTAAGGTCTTGTGTGTCAAGACAGATCCTCATGTGTTGAGGTGGTTCCTCATGTGTTGAGGTAATTATTTTCTTTTTGAAGCATGAATGATGTGTGACATACTACTAACCATGGTCTAGAGATGGATAAGCTATTAAGTCTCCTCTAGAGACTAGACACCTCTAGAGTGAATTACTTTCACATATGACCACTTAGAACAGGAGTAGAACAAGATGATCACATCATTGGAAAATTATCCTTAGTATATTGGATATAATAAATAATTAAGTTGGCACAAGTGAACCATGTAGGTAAGACAAGAGATAATGATAAGATGGGTTAAAATAAGAGAGTACTCGAATTTGTTGACTTCAATTATCAGTGTGCTAAAAGATTTAGATATGTGTTAAGAAGAAAGACTTCAATGATTAGTGTGCTAAAAGAGTTAGTTATGTGTTAACAAGAAAGAATTCGGTAATCAAGTGTGCTAAAAGAGTTAACTAAAGTGTTAACAAGAAATACTTCAGTAAAAGAGTTAACTAAAGTGTTAACTAAAGTGTTAACAAAGAAGATTTAGTTAACTAAGTGTTATGCATGATGACACTTGAGTTAAACTAAAAGACAACACTTGAGTTATGACACTTGCATGTCGACACTTGAGTTATGATGCTTGCATGATGACCCTTGAGTTAAAATAAAATATGACCTTTGATTTATGACACTTGATTTGCGACACTTGAGTTGTGATACTTAAGTTTCGACACTTGAGTTATGACACTTGAGTTACGACACTTGAGCTAGCCACCTAACTAAGTAATCTAGCATCCAGTTGAAGGGCGAGTTCATCCCGAAGTCAGAAGACAAAGATACAACTCAAATATGAGAAGTATGTCTTAGTTGTTATGCAGGATTGATTAAATGATTGCCAAAGAAAATTCTCTCTTAAAGGAAATTCGCAACCTTTGCGCATGTGACCAAATCAACGAATTGGTTCAGTGCATAATATTATTCTAAGTTCTATTATTTTTTAGCTATCTATGTTGCTCTATAATTGCACTAGGGTTTCTTGGTATTTATCTCTAATATTGCACTAGAGGTGCTTAATGTAATCTGCTCATTGTAAAGGAAACATTCTCTACTATCTATCAATATACTAAGGAAGATTTTGCTGGGATTTTCTCCCACAATTTATAGAGGGTTTCCACAGGGTAAATTTCTGTGTCGACTATGGATGTTTATGCTTCTGATTATTCATTGTTTTCAATAACTATTGTAATTTCGCAATTAAGATTAAAAATCAACAATCGCTACTCTTACATCTTCTTCCCATTCAACCCTATAACCTTATGCAGACATATTGGCAATCACAATCCAATACCTACACGTAAAACACTATGTGCATCAAATCATTCTAAAATAAAATACATGATATATCAATTTATATCAGGTCAACATTACCTATCATAAATACCCTGACTCAATATGGATTATGCGTGATATCGATGCCACCTTGCATCACATGTACATGTCTTTTCTTGACACACTCTACAACCCATCAGAAGTGCATGCTATACATACAAATATTTGTATCCATTTGATCATCATTCCATAATCCCCTGGCATCATACACATTTTATCATCATCAAATCATCATTTCTTAACTTTATGGCAATATAAACATATACTCGTCATCAACTCGTGATTTCACAATTTCATAATATATAACTTTAAAACATCCCACTTATTAATTAAAGCATTATTTTCCACACATGTTCGGGTCATTTGTCAATGAATTCCCTAAAAAGTATCATAGCATAATAATCCAAGTCTAAATCCACACACAACCAGGTCATTTGAAATCTAATGCCCACAAATAAAAGTGTCGTGACAATAATCAAAGTCTAGGTAAAAGTGAGGCACTACACAAGGAAAACTTCCAAAAACATATTGTCATTTCAATTTAGGTTCACTTGATCAAAAAATAATTCCATGAGTCAAAATATTATGAGAATATCATAGCACTTTGTAGGGAGATCCCTACCAAATCACGCTCCATGGTTAACTTAACTTTGTGCTTGAGAACTTCCCTTTTTTCAATTTTTCTAGCTTCCATGTTGAGTTCCTTGAAGATATGGGAAATAATGGTTTGTTTCATCCAAGAAAAAATTCCTTTATTATCCTGACCTAAACCTACTAAGAAATATCCACATGTTGACTCATGCACATGATCCATTAGAATAATTCTTGTGATTCCCTGAATATCGCCATTTATTTGATGGCAATATCTTAGGATATTTTCCATAGTGTTCCCACTTCTACTAGATTTACCCCACTATTGGTGGTGTAGCTCAATCTAAGTATAAATGATAATATGTTCCCTTTTGGCATTTTATCCAACCACCAGCCCCTTTAGGGATCAAGTTACCATGTGAGGCTCCATCAAAGTATCCACAAGGTGTTGATAAATTATACTAAAGATGAGTCAATAGTCGAGGAGTTCTTTGTTTCTTTACATTTATCTTGGATTGTCCATTAGCCTCTAACCTACTAAGAAAACATTGTATATGTAAGGTTTTATGTTTTAAAAAATGCCTTCATTATAGGCAATCTAGGTAGACCAAATAATTTCAAAAGGCAATCAATTATCTTCTTTACACTATGGAGATACAATGCTTCAGAGCTTCATCAATGTTGCCTCTTTCCAGAATCATTTGTGATTTGAGAGGCCTCCTATGATTTCCTAGATTGCCTTAGAGAAGTGATAATGGAGAAATAAGTGGGTTATGGTTTCCTCCTTCTCCCCACGAAGAATGCACTAAATTTATCCCATCCATCATCTTCTTTTAAGTATATCCCAGGTAAGAATTTCTTTATTAAATGTAAACTAGGTTGGAGAATGGTTTTGTGGGGGACTGAAATCTTCAAAGCTACTTTCACCACTAGGGAATCTCTACTATTACTTTGGGATGGAGCATTCGATATCTCAATTTTAAACTATACCATCCATTTTTTTGGTTTCCCTCCCAAAGAAATTCATCATTTCCTTCTCTCAATAAAATACATTCCTAGAGAAGTGAGTTTATATAAGGGTTCCAATAATTTTCTTCAATGCCATGTAACCCAATTTCTTGAGGTATAGAAAATTATGATTCCTCAAAACTCTAGTCAATTGGATTAACATTGTGCATACAGCTACAAGTCTATCCCAACAATCCATTCCCAACTTGATCATGGTACGATTTCCAACCTTCCAACATCATCTATTGGTTATGACCTATTCTAATAAGACAAGGGAATTCTAGAAGTTACATCCTCCCTAATTATTTTTTAATGGATTTCTCAACCAATTCTCAAGTGAATTTGCTCATTATATTGTGTAGCAATATCTCTTACCAAATTCGATTTCTGTTGATTAGTTTCTAGGTTCCTTTTTCAAAAGAGCCTTTCCAAAAAAATTAAGTTGTTTTAATTATCATCCCCCAATTTCCTTTGGTTGTGCTAATGTATCCCAAGCCACAAATGTTATTCCCTCTATGTCCAAATCTTCTTTCCAAATAAATTTGAGAAATATCTATCAAATTTGAGAGAATGTATGAATAGGCAGTTTAGTCAACACCATCCAATATATTGGATGAGCTAGAGAATGCTTTTGATGAGTACCACTCTTCCAACTAGAGAGACCCAACAGTGGTTCCAATGCTTGATCTTTTCCTTGATATTATCTATTAACCAAGTCCAATATTTAATCCCATATTTGTTCATTTAGATGAAATCCCAAATAATACCAAAATTGATCAAATTCTTGAACATTGAAAGAATGGAATTTTATAATTATATCCCTATGAAATTCGGGAACATAGTTAAAATGAATTAAAGATTTTACATTACTGAGTTTCATTCTCGATGATTTACATAATATTTTTGAAGTATTGGAGAGGGATTTGTTTCCTCAATGGTTCCATTTTCAAAGAAGAGTATATCATCCACAAACATTAGATTGGTAAGATGTGTGTTAGGGGATAGTTTTATCCCCTTGATTTTTCCAAGTATGAAGTCCACCAGAAGCACCATAGGGAATCCTTCTATCACCAAGAAGAAGAGGGGGGGGGGGGGGGGGGGGGGAGAGGGAATCGTTCATGAAGACCTTGGGAGATAGATAAGAAAGGATAAGTTGAGCCATTTATAAGAATAAAAATAGAGGGAAAGGAGATACTTGCTCCAATCCATTAATAAATAACCATGCGAACTTGTCCTGGATCAAAATCATGCGTATTTGTAGACAACTAACTGAATAAAAGGATTTAGATGGGTCACTTTCTTAGACAAAATTGCACAAGTTCTAGGTATGGATTGAGTGTAGGACTTACTGAGTACATAAGATGTGATCTGGAATGTCCTGACCATAAAGGAAACCCATCTATTCATGAAAAGTATGAATGAAGAGAAAGGGATTAATGCATAATGTGACAATACAAGAGATTATTTTGTACACACAATTGCATAGGAGATAGGTAAAAAATACTTAAACTTGTTAAGATTTGATACCTTAGGGATCAATTTCAAGAAAGTAGAGTTTATTGATAAAAAAATGTTTTCCTTCCATATCTTGAATAGTTCACCAAACAAAGTAAATCCCCTTGAATAATATCTGATAATGCCTTGAAGAATCCAATAGGGAAGCCATCTGAGCCAAGCTATTTTTTGACTAAATCTTGAAGATAGCATCCTTGAGCCCTTAGGGTGTGTTACCACTCAAACTAATAGTCTTTGCAAATCAAGGCTGTGTAGACCTAGTGCTAGTGGTAGTAAGCTTGGGAGAGAGTTATACACAATGTCACCATAGTCTAACCTCTCAACACTTTGGGTAAATCCAAAACCTACGGGGAGACCCTAATCAATCAAAGGTACCCGTAAATACAAAAAAACCACAAATACCAAAAAACCACAAATACCTTCCACAAAACATCAATAGCTATGATTAGTGCTTATCAGAGTCAAACAATATTAAACAAGACATTATAATCATGCAATAATGGAGTTATTTGCTTTATTGCAATTTCCAAATAATATCAATCCTTTCAAGGCAATTTCATGTATCCCAAGGCAATGTCACACTTTCCAAGGAAGCCACTCCAAAAGGTGTTCATTTAAGGAAAATAAGACTATTGAACTAGGCCGAAGTTGTAGGATAAGCTAGAAATACCATATACCCTTTGATTCACTAATTACAAGGGTTGGAATTATGCCAATGCGCTTCCTTAGAAGAGGACTCCCTCTAGGGTTTATGGATAAAACCCTAGAGTGAAATTTTAGGGTTGACCAAAAATACCAAATCCCATCTATTTTTGGATTTTTGAATTTATTTAGATTTTTAGGGTTTTTCTAGTAGTAAAATCTTTCTATGCATAAAATAAAACATGTAAAATTTGATAAAAAAGAGGATTGATAGATAGGGTATTAGATTCTTGTCTGAAACCCTAGGGATATAAGATATCAAGGATAACATCCATCCTCTTGAAATGGTATTCAATACTTGCAACTAGGGATAAGATACCAACCTCAAGGGTTAGGTAGAAAAACCCTAATTAGGGAAAATAGAGAAGTCCAAGGCCCAACAAAACAATGGAGAGCTCCTTGGTTGGAAGTTCTCCGCAAGCAAGTTGATAAAATTCTAGCAAAAAAACCCTAACTAGGTCCAAATAACTTCAAGAGAAACGTTAAACTAGGGTTAGGAGATTAACTTACCAACATTAATCAAGAATGAGAAAGATAGTGCATCTTAAGTCACACATGAGCATGAGTTATTACAACTAGTCTAGCATCAACTTATCATGTGAAAAATAAAACCTTAGAACATCATTAATTCATCATTTAAGAAAAAAATACATCTAAGAGAGAGGTGTGCATAGCTTCAAGTGCTCCAGTAAACTAGTAAGAAAAAAAAAGAAAACATAATTTGAACTCTTGTCAATTATTTACAAATGAGGTGGGGTTATCTTATTTATGTGAGACAACCTCAAACTTTTACAAATTTAAGCCTACAAAGTTAATGCCAAATTATAAAATTTAAGGTTAGTGCACCCACAAATTGAGGACTAAACCACACAATGACATAAAATAATAATAAAAATGTGCAATTAGGCTCCACCAAGTGAAAAGTGAGCCAAAAGGATTGTGTCATGCCCCAACTAACCTCAATAAATGCTTGTCCCTCAATACCCTCCTTCTTAACAATGTAGGCATTTTCTCTAAGGAATGACGTCACGAGTATGGAGACCATGAGGAGGAGTTTTGCATCAAAACATTATGTCCAAGTAGGGAAAATGAAGTTTACTAAATCATGTATGACAACCTTTACATTCACAATCACCTCTTAAAAGAAAAATATGAGTGTGGCCATGTGTCACAATTATTTTCCTCAAGGGAACCAGACACCCACCCAAAATGTAGATAACAGAGTGTCACATCCCCTCCCGTCGATCCAACGCAAGGAAGGGAACATGACTACAGATCTTGGGATTTTACATAAACTCAGCCTCATTCATCATGAACAAATTCATGGCAGTACAAATAAAATGCATATGTGTGCAGATGAAAATCAAAGCAAACATGCACAACGGAATAAAACATCATCCACAGACATTTCATAAGCATTCAACATATCAATAACAGTCATCAAATTAAAACGTTGCACAAGTAAATACACATAGAGAATACTTATCTTGATTATGAAGCTGTCCCAAGAAACTAGCTATCACTAGTACAAAATGAGAAATTAGTGACTAAAAAAATGACTAAAATTTACATATAAACAACTATTTTTTAGTCGGTGACTAATAGTAGCTAATTTCCACTATCTTATAGCTCGACTAAGTCATATTTATTTTAGTCTTTAATAGTTTCCTTATTTACTCGTATATTTGGTCATTGATTTAGTCATTAATTGCCACAATTAATGACTAAATCAATGACCAAATATACTACTAAGTAAGCAAACTATTAATGACTAAAATAAATACGACTAAGTTAGTCAGGCTATAAGATAGTGGAAATTAGCTACTAATAGTCGTTTATATGCGAATTTTAGTCATCTTTTTAGTCACAAATTTATCATTTGTACTAGTCATTTATTGTTATTAATTGGTCATTTATTTAGTAATTGATTGTGGTTAACTAGTCATTAACTAAAGTTAACTGGTCATTTTTGTAGTAATTGATCATTGTTAACTGACTATTTATTTAGTCATTGATTGTTTTTAACTAGTCATTTAATTAGTCATTGATTTTTGTATATAGAGCATGGAGGAATCGAACCACCAACCTCTTTCCTTTAAGGCAAGTGCTCTCCATTGAGCTAGCACCCTTAAATAGAAGAATCAAAATTAATGGAGTAAGAAGCAAAATCATGCGAGTTATTCAAACGTCACATAGAAAAAAGGATAAATTGCTCCATGTTGAAATGCCATAACTCTTAAGAAAACTAAATAGTAAATACAATTGAGTCTTAGTTGAACACATATAGAGAAATAAAGAAACAAAAATACATAAGCCAATCATAGAAATACAATTCAATCTTCCCTCAGGGGTTTACTTTCCCATAAAATGCAATCACAAGAACAATTAAGTAAAATTTATACTTGGAAAAATTTCCCTCGGGGGAAAATTGTTTTGAGTTACTCATCAAAACAATCAAATACATTGTATCATGTAGTAACAATAGACAGTATAGTATAGAATCAAGTAATACATCATCATCATCATTTGACATGGCATAGTAGTAGAATAAGAAAAAAACATGACATCATCTCATGGTCATCACATCGCCCATATCACATAGAAGGCCCATAAGCAGAAAAATGGGCCACGACATTTTGGAATACATCAACAAACTGGAATAGAGTGAAGCAAAAATAAGTCATAGTATGCCTATACAGTATATGGCATGACATCACAATAACCAAATGTACATATGGTCAGAACAATAATTATCAAGCTTTTCTGCCAATGTGCAGGATTATTCTAGTATGTTTTAGGTTTTTTCTTGAATATCTTTAGGTTCACAACAAATTCAGCTTGCTTTTGCTTTGATAATGGCATATCATGCCCTAAAGAGGTATGATCCTCCTCTACAGGTTCAGCAGATCTCTTACAATAATTCTATTGACATTATGGTGTTGAAATATCAAAATTTCTTCCTTGAAGGTCCTCATTAACTTCTTCAACCTCTTGGTTTTCATCGGGATCAAAAATCCTGTATCAGGAGCGCCAAGACCTGAACTTTACTCTGAAGAGCAGAAACATTAGAGTGTTGCCATAAATAAGGCACACCAATTGATATGTATGTCAAACTGATCATGCTATTATTCTTGTGGTTCTACTTGCACAGAAGTGATGCGCCATGCTTGACAACTATATAGTCTATCATGGTCCTCCATATTACCTTCCTATTTAAAGGGTCTCATACTTGTATAACTATTCTGAGTATTAGAGTTGCTCCTAGAATTTCAAACAAACAGTTCTACTTGAAATTAATATGCCCTATGTTGATTTTCAAAACTTTCTTTTACTATATCAACAGTCTTTCCTATCTTGCATGTTTTATAACATAATATGGATTTAGAAGTGCACTGCGAATAGTAATAGTGCAATGGGTGGCATAAGGGCCATGCAACTACTTCTGAATCTTATAAACAAAATGATGGTCTTATTATACAAATGGATGGGATTTTTCTCGATGTTTCAAGAAATTTGATCTTGCAGCTCAGCCAAGGAGGTGAAAAATCCAAATTAAATGCCTCATGATGTGAAAACAATCATGTTCAATTACATTTAGATAGCTAATAATCAAGACCTTTGTGAAGGTATATCCTAGGGATTTTTTGCATTGGTTTTAAGAATCAAAGGCATAATACAAAAGGAGTGTTCAAAATGAAAGGCATTAAAACTTGTGGTATGTTGTATGACTAATTTATCAACATGGATGGTTAATAAGGGGATCATTAGCAAAATGAAGGTTGACCAATTGTTTTCTATGCTAATGTCGGAAATTACCTCTAACAAGACCCAACTTAACTTTATATCCAAAAAGTTAACCTAGAGGCATCACATTTTGTATTAACTGGCCATCACATTTTTATGATTTTATATGGCCAGATGTGTATGCAGTGGTTTAAAGAAGGAAACGACCTCTTAATTGGATATTTTTGTTTCAACTAATTTCCTTTTGTATTATTTATCCCCGAGATTTTATTTTAGTTTCTTTGAGCTAGAGTTTCCTTGTGGAAGAAGGCTTATTTGTGTCTCCATCTTCAAGTGACTGGATTCTCAAATTCAGTCTCCAAAAGAATTCTTTCTTCAAACAGGAAGTTTCTGTGTAATATTTTCCTTATGTTATAGCAATTCCTTTGTGCTTTATTCTGGCTGATTTCTTTTTTAAACATTGTACAGGGGGGTTTCCAAGGTGAGATTGAGAATTTGTTCAAAATGTTGCAGAAGGATTCACTGTACTGAGATATGGGGTTATTTCACAGAACTATAATTTGATATGAAAATAACAATGTTAGTGCAACCTATGAAAATAAAACTGATATGAAAATTCTAATGCTGCTAGCCTCCCAACCATGAGGCACCATGAGGCTCCCAACACTCTGATATTATATGTATTTGAGAATATGATTTGGAGATCAATTGCAATAGGAATAATTAATTTGATCAGGAGTAATACTGAAGATAGATTATAATTGATGACTTCCTACAAATTACCAAGAATTAATGGTCAGCACAAATAATTACATGTGACTTTACTAATGTAATAAAACTATCTTAAAACTATTCATCTGGATTCTGATATATGGCATCGTCAAAATCATATACTAGGAGTGATGACAGAATCAAAATGAATTTATAGGATACATCGAAAAGTATCTAGTTTATTATAAAGCAAAAAATAGGACTTACATAAACATCTCGAGCTTTGATGTTCTTTGGCTTAGCGATATTAGGATTCTCAATCTCAATGAGACCCTGAGTTCCCTTTTTTTTCCTGCCATCACAGAAAGAGCAGCATATTAAGAATTTAAGATGTTATGTTAGATTGAAAAGATTTTACATAATTAATACCATATACAAAATGCAAAGTCTGGACTCTCCTTGATTCATATGCATCACATAATCTATTGTTTATAAAAAAAACTATTTGTGATTCATTCAAGTAATTGAAATTTCACTTTCCAAAGACAAGCCACCAGCCAAAAGTCAAAAGGATTACTTCATTTATTGATTCTTCAGATTCTTCTTCTGATGATTCTTCAACTTCCTCCTCTTCACTCTTCTCTTCTTCCTGTTATGACCAAGACATTCCAGATCCTTCTGCTTATAAAAAATCTGGAGTATAAACAAAATAAAGGTTTTGCATGTGTCTCTTAAACAAAATAAAAGTCTTGATAAACTTTGTTATTATCTCACAAATGGCTCAGGGTTCATCCTCTTTCCTGAATAAGATTAGGACATAAATTTTATTGCCTTTAAAATTATATGAATTTCATGATAAAATTCATCACTATTGTCAAGCAAGTGAATCCTATAAAAAATAGTGATTTCTATTAATTTAAGCCATGAGATATGTTTCTATAAATTTTGAAGTATGTTCACAATGTCAATCCTCCACCACCAAAGCCAATCCCTAGTGATATTTTGACTATCATGGCTTCATATCCTAATTTAGCATTAAGAGTTCTTGTAGATTTATTCTAGGTCCATTTAAGTTCAGGATCGTGATATTGTAGAAGAATTTCACTATGATTTAACGGAGAAATATAATTTCATGCTCAAAATGCCTTCTTCACAGTATGTAAACAATCACAGAAGCTTTTCATTCTACATTGAAGCATTCCATGTGTTGAGGGTATCATATTCTCTAACGCTTGGCGATCTTCTAAGCTAATACCTTTACATATTTTACTTTTACAAGTAAGTTATGGAAAATAAGCATCTTATTTTTATATGCAGAAAGTAGTCTAACAGTGTTTTTTGAATCTTTCATGGTTTCTATGGTCATATTTATCATGGATGTTTTGTAACATATCTTAACAACTTGTGCTAACACATGCTCTACAGGAATTTTGCAGATGGGTTTCCCAACCTTTTTATTCCAAAATCACACGACATAAGAGGCCAACAGGTAGCATTCCTAGCTTCTTTTAGCTCTCCTGTTGTTATTTTTGAGCAACTTTATGTTATATATGCATTGCCAAGGATGTTTGTGTCATCCTTTACTCTGGTTTTTCCATTCTTTCCTACTGGTTATTTTGAGCATGTGGAAGAGGAGGGGGATGTGGCAACTGCATTTACATTGGCAAGAATATTATCCAATAAAACCATTTCTAGGGGTGGGCCAACAAGTTTGGTCATCTTCAATATTCATGCATTACAGGTGGGCCACAATTTTTTATTTCTATTTTCCACTTATTTGACAATGGTTTATGTGATTTTTAATGAGTGGTTATTTAAGCACTCTTCTTGAGTATTTTTCTATATAATGATGCAATTTCTAAAAATTATTATAGGGTTTTGTAGTTTCTTCCCTTGGAAGCTTCCAGGTTTTTGTACCTTTCCTTCCTCAAATTAAACATGTGTGTTCTTGCAGACAACTTAGCTATATAACACAATTTATCACTAAAATAGGCTATCTTGGAGTTATATCATTTCATAGTGAGGTTTCTTTACATTTTTTATTTTTTTGATATCACATACTTTCTACGTTGTGCTGCTTGGATAGAAGGGAGAAGAGGAAACACAAAATAAACAATCTCTATGTAGGCTTTTATGATTGTGCCAATAGATTTTCTTCCAGTTATTTCGGATTTTGTCAGCTTCAAAAGCAGTCATGGTAACAAAGGAGAGATGGGAAACCAAATATATGATCTTCAAGGTTTCAAGTGAGCTAACGAGGCAGTACCAGGATTGTTTTGGAATTGTATGTTTAGTACAATGAGAAACTTCGATGTCTATCTAGAGTGGTTTTCAAGACCATATTAAAATAATATGTGGGGTATTGTCTCGTTTAAGCTAAGTTTTTTTTAAAACGGAAATGATTAATATTTGTATTAAAAAATCGATACGGACGCATCGTACAGCAGAGTGATACAAATAGAGGAGGGATTTCCATGAGCCAAACATTCACAAGATCCAAAATTCAAAATTGATCGCCTACAAACTAAGTTGTTATGTGGTGTCCAGAACTGCAACAAAAAGTCCTACATGTATATATCCTAAGATATTGGGCCTTGGCCTAATAACAAAAGTATCTTGCAAAACATAACTGAACCTGAAATCAGAAAAGATCGTCCCCATTATGGGCTTCATGCTTGTCTCCTATTGCTGGATTGGGCTCCTTGTCTACAAGTTGCATCTCCAGATCTTGAGAGGCTTGCTGGACTGTTTATTCTTCTTTTGCTGATAATGGAACCCAATAGGCATCCTTGGATTGGTAGCCTCAGACAGAGTTCCTAGTAAGGCCAAGAACTAGTTGGTATATAACATGTTGCAATTAGATTCAAGCTTCTTAATTTGCCTTTTCTACTATGTCACTATCTCCAATAATTTTGCATGCTCATTATTTTGAGCTCCATCCAGGATGGAAAATCTGTTTTGTAGATGGGTAATGGCTACCTGGTTACCTACGGGCATCCTCTCCTATCTCCTTAGAGTGCATCGCAGGTTCAAAGCTTTGCACGAAAAGAAACATCCAGGGCGATTATGATTTGCCATACATCAATTATTCCAAGTTTCATGATTAATCATGAATGAAGCACCACCATCCCACATAGAGCATGCTCTAGCAATGTTGCAAACATAGTGTCAGTGAATATATTGCTGAGGGTTTAGAAAGAAACTTATTGGCAACATCGGGGAAAATATTGGAAAATATGAACATGCTTCATAAAATATAACTTTTTCAAATTTTTAAACATCTGAAGAATCCCTGTCCCTTTAGCCTTTTATGGGAAAATGTAACAATGAATAATGCCTTTGTTCTCAATCCCCTACTTCCCTCTTCAAACTGAGCAAAATGGTCCAAAAAATCCAAAAATCTCCTAATTCAGTCGATATTTTGTTTATATTTTCTGGTTTTGGTAATATTTTGCTGATATACCGTGATATTTACAAAATTTGATAAAATTGTGATATTTTCTGGTGATAATATTAATGCCATGTTGAGAGCATCACGATGTTTGCAACATTGTTCAAATTTCTTTGAAGGAAACATGATAAAAAATGGGGTGTTGGTATTCCACCCTATTCCCTAATGTATTAACCCACTTAATTATGATCATGGTGGAAGGGACACATAGCAAGATCATCAAACTCTCCATTATGCAAAGGGACATGGCATTCACCCCCACCCAGACTTCACACACTCCATCATTCCTGCAGCTTCAATATTTTGAAGCCATGAGGATGCAAAGGTGGAGAGCATTTGGGATTTTTAGATTTAAAACTCGAGATTGGAGGTATACAGACAACATAGACTGGTTCATTTTACTCTTCATATGTTGCATAATCGGTGTGAGGACTCAAGCCCAAGGACAATGCCCAGGAACTGGTTTGTCTCCTCACACACACTAGCCTCAACTTTGAAAATATTTGAGAAGAAAGCCCAGGCCAATTCTGGAAAAAGGTAAGCATTCCTTTCAGGCCAATTGATAATCGAATCATATTCCTGGATGATGTTTTGTGTTCTATTATTTTGATTTATTGGTGCAAATTAGATAATCGGGCCTTCCAATTATATATTGTTGTGGTTGCTTGAAATACTGCATTATGCACTGGGCTAGATCGAGAGAAGTACTATGGTATCCTGAATTATTGGTTTCAGTTGGTTAACTAGAATCTAGAAGGAATTTATATGGAGTTTGTTCTGGGATGCAGTTGCCCACACTGTTGTTTTAATTTGAAATCCTGGGTATTTTCATAAGCAGATTGCACTAGAAAAATAATGTTATTCCACGGAACTTAAATTCCAAAATCCTTGATCTAAATCAAAAAAATTGTATGGAATAATCATATCACCGGTTGATGTTGTAGATCATGTGGGAGTATATCAAGTTCAAATCAGTCCCAAATAGTAGTAAGAAAGAATATATATTCTTTGTGCATAGATCACTTCATGTACATAGAATTCTAGAAAATATTTGGCATCCAAAAAAATAGAACAACACAACTTATCAATAATTTGATTTACAATTAACTGAGTTCATTTTCAATTATGAATAGATCACTATGGAACAAGTAGATCAAATTCTATAGATTAAAAAAAATCACATAATGTTTGGATGATTATGCCACAATATTTGTTGGAGTGGATTGCACAAATCAATCTCCAATTTGTAACTGAAGAAGTATCATCAAATCTATTTACAAGAACACATTTTCTCTAGCAACTAGTGCTACGTATCTCTATCAAAGTTATGGACAACTACTATAACTCTTTCAAATTGCAAAATTTCCATGGAAAACTACCATGGATCTCAAGACTACCAGGCCCCTTAAGACTAAAGGAACTTTGATACATGGTGGCAGGGACATCATGGTGGAAGGGACACCTAGCAGGATCATCAAACTCTCCATTATGAAAAGGGACAGGGAATTCAACCCCATCCATACTTCACACGCTCCATCATCCCTGCAGCTTCAAGATTTTGAAGCAATGAGGATCCAAAGGTGGAGAGAATGTGGGATTTTTATATTTAAAACTCAAGATTGGAGGTATACAGACACCAGAGACTGGTTCATTCTACTCTTCATTTGTTGCATAATTGGTGTGAGGAATCAAGCCCAAGGACAGTGCCCAGGATGTGGTTTGGCTCCTCGCACACACTAGCCTCAACTCTGAAAATATTTGAGAAGAAATCCCAGGCCAATTCTGGAAAAAGGTAAGCATTCCTTTCAGGCCAATTGATAATCGAATCGGGTTCCTGGATGATGTTCTGTGTTCTATTATGTCAATTTATTGGTGCAAATTAGATAATCGGGCCTTCCAATTATATAGTGTTGTGGTTACTTGAAATACTGCATTGTGCAGTGGGATAGATAGAGAGAAGTACTATGGTCTCCAGAATTATTGGTTTGAGTTGGTTAACTAGAAGCTATAAGGAATTTACACGGAGGTTGTTCTGGGCTGTATTTTCCCACACTGTTGTTTTAATTTGAAATCCTGGGTATTTGTTGGAGACTCCTGTCAGGGCATTTGTGCTATGTATTCTATGAGAGGTGCACATTCGTGTAGTGATTCCCCTATTCACTTGGGAACCCCTGAAACCGTATCCTGTGCCCATTTGGAATCTATGCTTGGGGATAAGACCACACACAAAGGAATCTAATTTGTCAGAGAAAAACATGGACAGTCATTCTCAGAATTGGCAGAGGGATATATCCAGGAGATTATAGGATTGTTAAGGAGACGAGAGGATCTAATCAATGGAAATAGAACCTCTACAGTTTCTGTTACTACAAATACTATGAGATAAAACATAAGCAAACCTCTCAACATGCCATCATAAGAGATATCCTGGTTTTAAAAAAAAAAGACAAATGCAGGATCTTGAGGAAGAGTGTGCCAAACACAAGGCCATGGTTATCTCACTCAGCAAGGACTCCGCTTCTTCAGTGGCTAACATGAATACCTTAGTTGGCTCATTCCCCATAGAGGACAAGGAAGAATAAATTGTTCATCAGCTTCAAGAGGGAATGGAGATCAACAAGTAAGACTCACTACCATCGAATCATGCTCAGGATGATGCCACGAGAAAGTACTCTTTTAATTCATTTATAAATTTATAATCATGTTTTGTAAGTTTGTTTTGTTGCTCAACACTTTTTGCAGATTATTTACAACTAGATGTATTAGAACAAGATATGTAACAATAAGAGGCACAGACTATTGGCCTCCCTATGCTGCAAATTTTGAGCAGGACTACCTGAGCACTCTGTACTAAAGCATTGCTCAGCTTCGCTGCAACATCTTTTGACACAGTCCTTTTAAACCGTTCTTGTTATAAAAAAATTCTTGTTACAACAACTCCATATTGTCCTGTCACAACATCTGCCCCATCAAATCCATGATTCAACCAACGGGCATTTTCACATCTTTGCATTCTCACATAATTCTTATAGCATGGCTATTGTTACTAGTTACCAATCACAACAAGGTTCTATATTATTGACAATCACAATAACCAATCAGGATGGGACTCTTCATTATCAAATCCTAAACTCAGTAATGGACCAATGGCACTAAATATTAAGAGTGAATCCACCCGGAGGCCATGGTTAATTAAACAATAGGTAAGCATATGAATCAATATATAAAAGAAGGAAAGAACAATCACAACATTTAGAAGAACACAAGAATTTCCATTGAAGATCTTATGCCAACTTGCATTCTCATATATATATATATATACACATGTTCAAAATAGATGGAGGTATGACACAAAGTATACAATGATGTTGTCTCCACTCATGATGATGTCTCAACAGTTGAGGAAGGCAATGGATCACTCAATAATAACGTCTTTATAAAGAATGTGAGACATAACTTAGAACCACTCATAAAATACTAAACTACACCATAACATACTAACAATAGCTCCATTGACCACATGCGTGAGTCATTTGAAAAAAATACACTACAAGAGAGCATAGCATAATAACTATTTAGGATAATAAAACTACGTTGATCATTGCTAATCATGGAAGGTGAAATCTGAATGCAAGATATATTAGTGTTAGTGGCACTGAACATTGTAGTGGTGAATCATTATATTGTGAAACAGATGAACATGGAAATAAGGGTCAAACAGAACACAAGCACTAAAGAGATGACATAGGAGATGGAAGATAAATGCAAAAAACAATACCCATTTCTCTTCATGTGTTGGATAATAAAACTATGTTGATCATTGCTAATCATGGAAGGTGAAATCTGAATGCAAGATATATTAGTGTTAGTGGCACTGAACATTGTAGTGGTGAATCATTATAATGTGAAACAGATGAACATGGAAATAAGGGTCAAACAGAACACAAGCACTAAAGAGATGACATAGGAGATGGAAGATAAATGCAAAAAACAATACCCATTTCTCTTCATGTGTTGTGATCATACTGAAGACGGACCTCCTTTTGGGGGGGTGGATGTAATAAATTATAGTCCACCTTCCTCATACTACACAGATAAGATGATATTATTGATGTCCACAAGTGACCAAAAAGACAGGTCAATGGGGCTCAAAAAGTACATCAGTAATGATAAGCAATAGGAGAGCAAATGCAACTCCTCCAGCTAGAAGCTAAAAGATAAAAACGAACTAAAAGATAAAAACGAAGAAGGAAAAAGCAACATTATAGCAACAATAAAAGCAATTTAGTGAGTGACTATATCCATTAATACAATGTCAAAATGGCATACGCCAATATCTCAAACGAAGTAGAAATAAAGGCAGAAGAGCAAGAAGAAGAAGAAGCCTCAAGACCCGCAAAGGGTGAAGATGCCACCATAGCAGAGGAGGAAATGCCAGATTTCAGGTATACCACAGTGATGTGATGGGACCTATGCACTGCTGAGTACTATCTCATCTTAGCTCGTATGGTACTATCTTATTCAATCCAAAGCCAAGAGGACCTTGTCTTATCTTATGTGCATATGATATGATGGGACCATGAAGAAGACAAACCAGAACAAGTAACATGATTAAATAAATCTGTAGTGTTTGAGTCTAAAGAATCAATACCATATTTGACAAATTCTGCATGAATCCTTTCTTGTCTACAGCTTTGCTAGTGCTAAAAAATCCTGACCGCTCTCCTGAATCCTGATGGATCCAGTGGAAAATAAGTAACAAGAGAAGGGAGCAGAGGGCATATGAATTGTAGGTTGTCCGTGTAAATAATAAAGGGAAGTGGTATGAATGATGATCAAGATCAATATAAGGTGGAAGAGCAGCTTGCTGAGAAAGCTCAGGAGGGCACATCAGAAGGCTTATAAATGATTATGTGAAGCTACACCCATCTGTGTAAGACAGATATGTTGAAGAAGGTTTTATAGTAACTTGGCCAAGGACCTTAAACTCAGAAACAAAGTGGCCTACAACTCCATTGAGGAGCTTATGTTGCATTTCATGCTAGAGCTAGATGTGAACCCGTGATTCAGATTGACTACCTCATCTCTATTTATCATAAATATAAGAAATATCTGAAATAATTGAAAGGAAATTGTCAAATTGCATAAAAGTTCCAATGAGACGAGTAATACCCTAAAAAGAAAAAAAAAGAAATATAGATATATATATATATATATATGAAAGTGTTATTGTAGAAATTCTTCTTGAATATATATAAGTGTTATTATAGAAATTCGTATATATATATATATATCCAAGAATTTCTACAATAACACTTTTGATAAGATCATGCATTGTAACAGAGAAGGGGAGTTCAAGTGATGGGGCATCGATACAATAAACTATTACGAGTAGATTTACCGAGCGAGCTATGCACATAAATCAAACCACGCGAAGGCTCCTATACATACAGGATTTACACAATCTAAAGGAAGCTGATCCAAACATCCTTTGACTTCACAGAGAAACTTTTCACGATCTAAATCCAACAAAACATGAGATTACCCAACAAATTTACCAATCGCAACAAATTTACCAATCGCAACAACACAGAAGGTAGATTTCAATGCTATCAAACCCTTGGTCTCAGTCCCGGAGATTTAGGTTATCTTCATATACATGGATATTACATCGAGAGTATCAGTTTTATTTTTCCAATTGACCAAAACAAAGAGAGAAACGTGGAAGGTACAAGGGAAAGGGCAAGGGCAAGGGCAAGGGAAATATGGGAATTATCCTACGGTGCATTGATAAAAAAAACAAATGATGGGGAGAGGTGCAAGGTTCAATCTTTCTCCCATGTGGGTTTGTATCAATTGAAAGCAAAATTTAATAATTTGTATAACGGGATGCAAGGACCATATGATTGATCCTCTTACCTCCATTGAGAAGAGCCGCAGAGGTGCACTTCCTTGAAATATTTGCAGAGAGCTCGCAATATTGCCGTTCGTATCCTTCAAATACTTCCCTCATTTTACCCGCCTATCGAAACAACAAATCCAAAACAAATTATGGATCAATAGAAGCGATCAATCGATTGAATCCGCCGATCTCCTTCGGCACACTTGAGAATTCTCCTTGGAAACGAATATCCTGACGTGCTATGCTCTGTTGGCCTTCTTTTGTGTCAAATGGTGGGAAAGCAATATTGAGTAAAGTGACCACCAACCGAAAAAGAACTCTGTCGGATGATCACTTGCAATTTTAAACTATTTTTTGCAGTATTTCTACCATTTCTTAGATCTCAATCTCACAAACCCACGCAACCTCCAAATTCCGAACACAGAGAAAACCGAATAAATTAAAATGTTATTTTGAACTTTTACTTATATCTAGTGGGCCGTAGATATCCCACACTTTGTTGGAATAGATAATTATTATTTTTTGTTCGTTGCAATGTCATCCTACGGGCTATTGGTTAGTGTTGGGCTCCCCCTTTAACTTAGTTGGTCATTGAGATTCCTTTGGTTAGTAGGACTTTTGTAAGTTGTGGGTTTAATTTGATGTGGTATTTTTGTGGAAAAACATTTATAATGTAAATTATTTATAAGATGTAAGTAAGATTATTGAAATTGACAAAGGTGAGAGATTTTGTATAGAGAATGTTGTCACGAAATGGAAAACCTCTCGAAATTCGGAGAACAACATGGAGAATAGTGGAGTCTAACTCGGTGGGGACATTGAGTGAGGCCCTATTACAATCTATGCATAGCCACCGAGGGATTTGACATTGAGTGAGGCCCTATTACTAAGTGTAAAGTGGGCAGAATTTGTCTGTTTCACTCTATGCAAATCAAACCTTTATAGAGAGCTTGATTACCAAAAACATTATAACAAAGTGACATCGAATTGAGTTAACTCTAAGTCAAAAAAAAATGTTTAGAATATCTAGTCTCATCCTCAAGCACTTAAGTAAGAGTGAGATTGATGGTACCCACTAGGGGCAAACATGTCACAACTTGCCTTATTAACCACTAGTTACAAATTTGTAGACGCTAATTTACTTATCATTTTTTTAAATGATATTTCTTCTTTTATTCAATTATTTAAAAAAAATAGAATGATAAAAGCTCATTAGTTGAACATATCTGGTATGAAGTGAGAGAACACTTTATCCGTATGGCTGTTTTTTTCTTCTTCACTTTGCTTATAAGAATATTATTAAATAATGTGAAATTGTTGAAGGTACACCTTTATAGACTAAATAATCAAATCATTGCATGGAAGAGATCCCTTGTCCCATAAACAAAAAAATATCATACCGCCTAGCTAGAATGTGACCTCAAATTAGATTAAATTAAATTATTATTATTAAAAGAAGTTGTTATGACAAGAATACTTCGGCCATAAGACAAACAAAAACATACCGCAATTATGAACAGGGTTTGTCCTTCAATGACTTAGCATATTTACAAGGATTGACCCTTGGACTACTCAAGGCATTAAGATGACTACCAATAAATTATCCAACTGAGAAGAAGGGCTTAGGGTATACCTGGGCAGTCAGTCTGAGGGCCTTCTTTCACATTCAACACTCTTTCAAAATTTCCCTCCCATCCATCTCTGTATGTGAGGAAATTAGAGGTGAGATTAAATATCTTCTTAACAGTAGCTGGGATGGATGAATGCTCAAATTCTGAAGTAGGGGTCGACCTACTCGGACGGTGCATCACTGCAACAATCAAACATTCCAATATACAAGCAACGATCAATATGAATGAATAAAAGGTTTTTATATAATTTCAATGGCATCTGTCGTAATAATACCTGTGCCTTTCTTAATCCATGGAGAAACCATGATCATGGGAAACTTCACACCCAATCTATCAAACTTGAAAAAATAAGGATGGGGACCAAAACTCCCATCTGGGTTGGGGACAATTCTCACAGGCGTAGGCACATGATCATAAAACCCTCCATATTCATCATAAGTAACTATCAAAAGCGTCTCGTGAGGACTCGCTCTCAGAATCTCATAGATCTCTTTAACAAGCCGCTGGCCATTAGAGAAATCATGAGAAGGGTGGTCACCATTGGCCTGCGGGGTTGAACATTCATGATCATGAGTGGAGATGCTCCCAGCTAGTCGAGTCGTGCATTTTTTCCCCTTTCCTCTTAGCTTTGGATGAGTTGGGGATTTTGTGGAAATTCATTTTCCCTCCTTTCAACAATCTTTCCCGCTCTTATCACATTATCTAAAAGACTAATACTATTAAATACTATCTTAAATATTAAAAAATAAAAAATACTAATTTAATAAGTTATTATATAATATTATTACCAAGATTGGAAATTAAAAAATTTCAGAGTTTAGAACATTAAAATAATATTAAAAAGGTTAATGATTTAAAAATTAGAAATTAAAAGATATAATAAGCCAAAATATAATTTTAAAAGATAAGAAATGAAAAGATTACAAATTTAGAAAATTAAAACATTAAAGTGAGATTAAAAATATCAATAATTAAAATTTTAAGCCCACAATCAAACCATGACCTCCAGGCTCCAACCATGACCTATAATGACCTCCAAATTTAACTTTCCAAGAATAGACGTAAGAGAAAACTGACACACCGACGCATCCTGTGAATTAATGAAGGATGCGAAAATGAAAAATTTAATTGTCATGACACGAAATGCTGAAATTTCAACTGAGTGCCGAGAGGATCAAACGATGATGATTTTCGTAGAACGAAAAATGGTCATGACCTGTGTAACTAGTTGAATACAAGTATGTAGACACTCATGACTTCGCAGCATGACAATATAATGTTTGACAAGAAACTACCAAAATCCAAACTTGACCTAACCACGACACGACCACAGTACATGAGATGCAAACTGGCTGTAATTCTATCGAAGGGGTCCAATGGAAGCTGTGAAAATGATGAAATGAGATATGCACATGAAAAGTGCTTCAAACTATATTATAAAGGGTCAGAATGGTACATTATATGTTTTTAATATATACATTATAAAGGAGATTAAGAACATTTTGTACATTGTAAAGGGGATTAGGGATCATTAGAGAAATGACACTTTTTCATTTAAAATGGTCGGGAATATTACGAAACTAATTAGGATAAGACAAAAGGAGATCGAGGGAAGAGACTTTTGCAAGCTGGGAAGTAAGATGAAGGAGTTTGGGATTTAAAGGTGCTTTATTATTTTTTTATGTAAATGAAAATGGGAAGCGGTGAGGATTTTAGAGACAAAAGGGTTTAAAAGCTAGGATAGGGGAAATAATTAAAAGGGGGATGCACTAATATTTTTATTATAAAATATGGGATATTGGATTTATTTATGTAAGACTTAGGGGTGGAATATTTTTCAAATTTCCAAGCTCATAGATGTAAGAGAACACTAACACATGAACTCATCCTATGAGTTAATGAAGGATACGAAAATGACAAAATTTAATTATCATGACACGAAATGCCGAAATTTCAACTGAGTGCCGAGAGGATCAAACGATCACAATTTTCGTCAAACGAAAAATGGACATCACTAGTGTGACTAGCTGAATACAATTATGCATACACTCATGACTTCGCGGCATGACAATATAATGATTGACATGAAACTACCAAAATTCAAACTTGACCTAACCACGACACGACCACAGTACATGAGATGAAAACTGGCTGTAAGTCTATCGAAGGGGTCTAATGGAAGCTGTGAAAATGATGAAATGAGATATGCACATGAAAATTCACTAGTACAAAATGAGAGATAAGTGACCAGGCGACTAAAAAAGTTAGTCACCATTGTTTTTTGAAGGGATAAATGACTAAAATTGAGCAATTTTAAATAAGCCAACTAAAAACGACTAATTTAGTCACGAGATAAAATATATGAATAGATAAGAAGTGACTAAAATAAAAATGACTAACATAAATGACTAATTTAGTCACGGGAATATAAATATGACTATTTAACAGCAATTAATGTGAATTAGTTGTTTATGTTAGTCATTTTTAGTTGTGTCACACTCACAACAGAAAATTACAATTTTGATAATGAATTTGTACAATATTTTACTAAATTTTAACAATGCAAATGGATTTAGAGATCTTACTATGGGGGTCATGGTCCATGTGTGTGGTCCCAAACCACCATATTGGCCCTCCATAGGGGATAGCTGGCCTGGAAGTGGGATGTGGTTCTCATATTTTTGAAGTTTAGAACACTAGATATGGTTTCTAATATAAGGTTTTTTTTATAAGCTATAACTTCATATATTACTTGGAAAAAAGAAAATTACATCGGATAGCCATTATAGCTCAGGATCAACATTCGACACAGAACTACAAACAATATCGTCCCAAAACGCTATTCCCACATCCCAATAGCTCCACCTCATATGAAGCATTAATCTAGACAAAACTTTCATCTCATATTAGAGAACTGAGACTACAGACTTCACTATAGTTGTGATGATTGTATAAGACTTCTACCTAAGCACTAGGACCGACATGTTGCATATGACAGACTATCAACGTTAATTACAGGCAAAATGATTAAATAGAGAGATGCTTGCAATTATCGCACCTTAAATCTCGACGACATGACAACCTAGAATTCCTCCTAAGGGTTAGTTGGGGCTCCCATGCCATCTGTAGCTTGGTAGACAGCTCCCCACTCACCCGCACACATTCTAGCCGAGACACCAACATGAGGAGCTCCCCCCTCCTTCAAGCGAGGAAGAAATGGTATTCCCAAGTGGTGGGTGATGACATCAATTTTCATGTGAATGATCCATGAATACATTAGATGCTCCTTCCATAAGTGAGCAAGTATATTATCCCCCAAACTCTTCAACTCGCGCTCCTGAAGCGAGTGGCCAATTACCTAGAACATGGAGACAGCCCATTCATACAACAACAAGGGGCTTGAGTGGACCCAGGGTCCAAAATCCAATGCTCAAGCATAGAAAATTCCTCAGTTGGCTTCAAAACCTCCAACTCTTCCCATAAATACTTTTCCACAGAGTCGGCATTTTCCCTAATTTCCTTTGGAATTGTGGCGATGTAGTCCCAAGTGTCTCGGGCCAACCTCGACTGCTCTCAGATCACTCTTTTCTTCCCTCCCCTGATCCTTCCCTGGCTTTCCACCTCAACATTCTCAAGCTCATACATGTCTTCCTAACTGCACTTCCAGCCACTATAACTAGTCATTAACGAGCTTAGACTTTCCACCTTCAACAGATAGGTGATAATGCCAAGCATTGATATAGCATGAGTCATCAACTTGATGAACTCAGAGACGAGGACGAGGGAATCATACTTGAGGACAATGCATCCACTATCATAACTATGACAATACCAAGGCTCGTCCTCAAATGGGACATAAAAACAAATTTTTCACTTGCATCCAACTTCACCATTAATTGCCATAACTACTATCGTACCTCCCTTCTCCCTGCCCTTCTGATTCATAGTACCTTCCCGTGGGCCTGATATAATTCATTTACATGCAGACTAGAGCTCTGTCCATCCTACACGCGGCGGCCTCGAATCTCCACGTTCCATCATAATCTCCTCTTGTTAGTTGTCTCCACCCACATCCACAGATTAATTATTATAATGCTGATTAACTTAATGATAATGAAATTGCAAGTTTATACCATGGTTGAATATCTAATTTAATAAAGTTGAGTTCATGGCTTATCAACATAGTTGGAGGTCATGGTTTATGATTAACAATATAGTTGGAGGTCATTATAGGTCATGGTTTATGATTAACATGGTTGGAGCCTCGAGGTCATGGTTTAATTGTGGGCTTAAACTTTTAATTATTAATATTTTTAATCTCACTTTAATGTTTTAATTTTCTAAGTTTGTAATCTTTTAATTTCTTATCTTTTAAAATTATATTTTGGCTTATTATATCTTTTAATTTCTAATTTTTAAATTATTAACCTTTTTAATATTATTTTAATGTTCTAAACTCTTAATTTTTTAATTTCTAATCTTGTTAATAATATTATATATTAACTTATTAAATTGGTATTTTTTATTTTTTAATATTTAAGGTAATATTTAATAGTATTAGTCTTTTAGATAATGATATGAGAGCGGGAAAGATTGTTGAAAAGAGGGAAAATGAATTTCCACAGAATCCCCTACTGATCGAAATTTAAGGGGAAAGGGGAAAAAATGCATGATTGGACTAGCTTGGAGCAACTCCACTCATGACAAGGTATGAATGTTCAACCCCATAGGGGTTTTGTACTTATGTGTAGAATCTCATTTTTTCAAGAGTCTTTTCAGTATTTGAAATATATATATGACTCTTTGGGGTTTTCATCACTAGTGTTGCATTGATAGGGGCTTAGGGTTTGAAGGACAAAGCTCAATATTACATGGTTTATGCAGATCTAGGGTTTCTAAGGTTCTGATGCGAGAGGATACAACCAAGAGCGGAATCATGAATCTATATAATGGCACTAATGGCTAGGTCTCGGCACCATTTGCTTATTTTCTACAGAGGTACATGGATTTCCTGTAATTTCATTTACATTTCCCGTGTCAAAATACTCGTTGCATTCTATTATGAAATCCAAACATAGTCCCGGTTTGTTCATATGCTGATTTTTTTTAAAATTCTTTTCAGTGGTTGGTTGGATTCTTCGTTTTATTCTATCCTGGTGCACCGGATACCTATGATAGATAGAACTATAGTATTTAACTATAGTAAGTCTTTTACTTCCCTAGATATTGCTCCTAATGCACTTGAGAATGCAACATTTATTGGTCATCAAACTTCTCAGACCAGATGCAAGGTTAAGCGACCTGCAATTGAATGCATTCACCACAATGTTTCTCAAGCCTATCCGTCCTAGATTATGTTTCTTTCATAGACTCGACATCTTTGATTCACGAATTTAGATAGCACCACCTATACTTTTGTTTCTTCCACGAACGGGTCAACAATATCTTCAACAAGAACTTAGGTATTATTTTCTTCTGTTTCTTCACAACTTAGCAACAAGAGTTTTTTTCTTTCTAAAGTTATGTTACTACCACGATTTGTACAACAACAGTTTAGTTGTTGTCACTTCCACGAAATATTCACAAAAATTTTTCGATCTCCTTATCTTCTATCATGAGCAGTGACTTTTCCTTAGTCTTCATGTGAATACAAGCCTCAAAATTGCACTTTATTTAAGGTTCTATATTTGTTTATTTATACCCAACAAAAGGTTAAAAAAAATAAACTTAAAGGAGCCGACCTCTCATTGTTTTTTCTTTTAAACACTACTGGGTGACCTGTGCCTTCACATTATTAATTTTAATCTTATTAATCATTCCTTAAGCCTACAAGTGCTTTCTTCTCATTAGTTTCCCCTTTTTGACTATTCCTTATTTCAAGGAACGAAACCCTAACTCCATATTGATTTTATTAAGATCTTGACATTCCATTGTGAAGATTCATTAAGGCTGCTGGGACTTGGCACTTGATATTCACACTTTTTGATATGCTGCGAGTATTCAGGAAAGCTTTGTGTCTTGACTTTTGATTTTTAGACTGTCCATTTTGATACAGATTGAATGCTCGGATTGCTGGAGACTTTTAGGCTTGTGCTTTTGCATAATTCTCAACCAACTTTGATAGTCAATCAAGCATGTGCAATAAGCTATATGTTCCATCCTTAAATTGATCTAACCTTTACCATCCTGGTAACATCAATGCCAACACAAGTTTTCTACGGTAATCCACTTTGTCTCAACTCTATGCGGGTTCTAAATGTTTTAAAGCGAATAACTGATGAAGAGTGAAAAATGTTGGGCTTGAATCCCAAATATGCTCGCCCAGATTGGATGATTTTGCAAGTTCTCCCAGCTCCCCCTCCTCCTGTCAGACCTTTGTCATGATGGACACTACATCAAGGATCGGTACAAGGGTTTGAGATAGATCAATGCTGATTTATATGATCTGGGACAAGCCTGATCCCAAAGAGTATCGCAGAATGTGTGATACATTAGGACATTGTTTCATTGTTTCCAGGTTCATTTTAGTTTGTATCACATGTGAAACAGTGAAATGACATGTTCTGATCTTTATACAAACTAATCCAAAGTTGTACAAAAATAAATCTTCCTTCTAATATCTCTTGTTTGGGAATTTCACAGCAGTGAGTTCTATGCTTATTGCTTATGCTTTTCTGGTTTACCTTTTATTGCTTAACTTTTTGGAAGAAACTTGGAGGATAATTTGGAGGATTGGCTTGCAGAACAACTGGAGGATTATTTAGATGATGACTATTTTGTTTTTGATTTCCCTAGTGAGTCGGTATAATAGTTTTTTTTAAAAATTAGATTTAAAATTAGCATAAAATATTCTATGCCATTATAATCTTGTATTGTTGGACTATGAAAAATGGAATTTATCGGAGCATATGAAATGCTTTTCAACCTAAGTAGTACTTGGATTGGTTATAAAGATTTTGAAATCCTAAATTTTAGCTAAAAAATTGTTTTTTCTGATCCAGGTCAGATAGAGATTTACTCCCATATTCCTGTATTCCGAACATTTGTTGACCAACTCCAACATTGGGATTATAATGCTTGTGCTGTATATTTGCTTGATTCTCAGGTTTGCCATAGTAGATTTCAATTAAATTGTATTGAATTTTGTTTTTTTGAATTGTCACTTCATTTATTTCTGTAGAAGCTGATCAACATCATTTTGCAGTTTGTGTCAGATATAACAAAGTATCTAAGTTGTTGTATGGTGTCTCTTTCTGTAATGGAGCAACTTGAACTGCCCCATGTAAATGTTTTGACTAAGATGGATCTTGTTACAAACAAGAAAGAAATTGAGAAGTATGGATGATTGGTCTTCTGATGGTTACTTGATCTGGTTTAAAGAAATCCTTGAAGAACATCTTTTCGTAGGATATATGGATATGCATTATCTATTACTTCAGTAATATTTTTGTAAATTTATTTCATATTACTCTTACAATCCTTGTTTTTTGGTAGGTTTCTTGACCCATATACAAGATTATTGATAGCAGACTTGAATGAGCAAATGGCTCCATGGTCCTCAAAACTAAAAAAAGCATTGGTAGATATGGTGAGTGTTTAATCACCGCAATAATAATCATGAAAGATATCATATCAGTTTTCCCAGTCTCCTTTTCGGTTTCCCCTTCTTATGTAGACCGAATGAAGAATTATATTGTTGGATATTTTATTTGATGCTCAATTATAAACTTGATTATCATTATTATCAATACTTTCATGCATAGTATTTTTAATTAACACTGTTAATAGTCACTGGCCATTGTTAAATGATTTTTCCAAAACATTCTGCTATAGGGTCAAGTATCCATGCTACTCATTGAGGCCTTCTAAGTATGTGCATTCATACTCTTGTTAAGACTATCATCACCGTCATATTTATACATTTTTCATACTACAACAGTATCTATCCTCCCTACCATAAATCAATATTAGATACCATGGAATTTCTTGCTTTCGCCATGGCTGATATACAATTCCAACCTGTGGAAGATGTCATATATATAAAATCCGAGGCAATTGTGGAGATGTTTTTCACAAAGATCGCATTGTGGAGATGTTCACTCACAAATATTATGAGCTCCCTTTCTACCTACCCAAAGGAAATAAAGACTCAAAATAATTACTAATTAGAATGTTTCGATATCATATTTACTATAGGTTATTATTGATGAAAACTTAGGGTGGCTCTATAGGATGATTTAAGAAATTCATTTACCTTGGTAATTATAGGGTTTGTTTTTAGGGTTGTAACCAATATTACAAGTATCATGTTGGAGGATATCTTGTTGAGGGGTGAAAATATAAATTTTTGCAATATCAAGGAAAATATTGGCAAACATAAAAAAAATTGAAGATATTCAACTTTTTTATTTTTATAAATATCTAAAGCACGACATCAAAGAAACACATTGCCAAATAAATATGAAAATACAATGATATATAAGATGTATAAGTTGTCAAGTGATACATACATGTTGATATTGAATTTTGATATTTGTCCCAAGCCTTGATAGGCTGCTACAAAATCATGTCAACAAATAATAAATGTATATCATGATTCATAATGATGAGTCATAGATTTCACAATTATCAATACGTTAAGCAATCATTGATTCCCTCTACCCCTTTTACAAGCAAAGGTCACTGTCTTTCCTTTGGAAGAGGAATGAAGCCAAAGTGAAATTGAAATGTCTTCAATTAACCGCTTGTCCTTGTGGGGGTAGTGGTTGTGGTACACTCTCAATCTCCTTCGAAGGTGTATGCTTGGAAGTGGAACATCCTCCTTCGCTTCCCCCTTCATGTTGTTCCTATCTCCTTCCGGACATTGCCATCCTTTATTACTATTTTAAATGAAACAATTGTGAGGCTTGAGCAGTATACATGTAGGTTTAGATAAGATGATTCCCAAAAAGGAGCATAGGAACAAAAGTCTATCCTTTCAAAAAAATTACTTGTTGGTTCAAACTTGCTTTCACTGACAATAGGAAAACTAGCTAGCTTGTTGTGAGCTAAGACCCAAAATAAAGTATTCATTTTGGGGATTGAATGTTTGGCCCCAAGTATTTCCAATTGTGTGTGTGAAGCCTAGTGTTGTCTGCTTGCTTCCACAACTATTTGTATGCTTCTCCAACTGTATACTCTTCCTTAGGTCTCCATGTTCTCGAGTCTCTTATATTTTATTTTTTGAATTGGGGCACATACTATTAGGCTTCTATGAAGCCTTGGCTCATTCGATAATTGAAGAGGAAGAAATCTAGACGGAGGGATCTGCCATGGTGGTGATATTCTTTATAGTTAGTTAGCCTTTGATTTTCCCAACTCTTTTATTTATCACTCCAGCATTGTGAAGCTTATCTACCCATATATTCTTCGAGGTTTCTCCTTTTGGCATCCAGAACATGGAATTTTTAATTAAGGGGAGATCCCGACTTTTATGGCTTTCCATGAGTGGGAACTTGGAGAGAATGGTTTCCCGTAGTCTGTAATTCATTTTCTATCTACCAGGTTTACTATGTAATGTTTGAATAACTCGCATGATTTTGCTTCTTACTCCATTAAATTTGATTATTCTATTTAAGGGTGCTAGATCAATGGAAGATCACTTGCCTTAAATGCAAGAGGTTGGTGGTTCGATTCCTCCGTGCCCTATATACCAAAATCAATGACTAATTAAATGACCAGTTAAAAACAATCAATGACTAAATAAATAGCTAGTTAACAATGATCAATGACTACAAAAATGACCAGTTAACTACAGTTAATGACTAACTGAATGACTAGTTAACCACAATCAATTACTAAATAAATGAGCAATTAACAACAAAAAATGACTACTACAAATGATAAATTTGTGACTAAAAAATGACTAAAATTCGCATATAAACGACTATTAGTAGCTAATTTCCACTACCTTATAGCTCGACTAACTTAGTCATATTTAATTTAGTCATTAATAGTTGCCTTATTTAGTCGTATATTTGGTCATTGATTTAGTCATTAATTGTGGCAATTAATGACTAAATCAATGACCAAATATACGACTAAATAAGGAAACTATTAATGACTAAAATAAATACGACTAAGTTAGCCGAGCTATAAGATAGTGTAAATTAGCTACTATTAGTCACCGACTAAAAAATAGTCGTTTATATGTGAATTTTAGTCATTTTTTTAGTCACTAATTTCTCATTTTGTACTAGGTATTGCTTCAAACTAGACATGATGGTGAGATCAGCATGGATGGATGAGAACATTTGATAGGTTTGTTGGAGTCACTATTTTTTGACACTTCAAAATCATCGATTTTGAGAATTAACACTAGCATGGTTCAAGCAGATCTAGAGACCATTGAATCCATCTACATTGTTAAAATTTAGTAAATTATAACAATTCATTGTCAAAACTGGGATTTTCAATTGTTGAGTGACACCATTAACATCACTCGGTTCTCTAAATCCATATAAAAAGTTACAATTTAGTAAATTTTAACACTATAGATGGATTCAAAGACCCCATTAACATATGCGGTGTTAAAATTTAGTAAATTGTACAAATTCATTGTCAAAATTGTAATTTTCCATTGCCAGGGTGGCACAACTAAAAATGACTAATTCATATTCTTAGTCATTGTTATATAGTCATATTTGTATTCCTATCACTAATTAATCATTTACGTTAGTCATTTTTATTTTAGTCACTTATTATCTAGTCGTATATTTTATCCTGTGACTAAATTAATCATTTTTCTTAGTCATTTTTAGTTGGATCACTTGAAATTGCTCAATTTTAGTCATTTATCCCTTGAAAAAGCTATGGTGACTAACGTTTTTAGTCGCGTAGTCACTTATCTCTCATTTTGTACTAGTGTATGTCGTTGCAATATTCCACCCAACCATAGGCCAGTTGTGTTCATCAATCTCTCAACACAACTGCCACCCCCAAGTCGGGCATGATTTCTACAAAGAAAAGGGAACACTCAAGCTCATGCATAACCAAATAAGCATTGAAACTAATCCAAGCCAGTCCATAACTGGGTTTATCAGGATAAATGTGAATCCTCTTCATTTCTAGATGCTTGCACTCAAGCTCAAGCCAAAACAATGGATACACATAACTCATACCCCAACATACTCTTTCCACACACAACAAGCACAATGGTTGGGCATGGATAAACAATTTTACAAGGGGATTTGAAAAACAGGGTTCCCATTGGCTCTCCCAATTTGTGGCTCACCCAAAACAAACTATGGAAAGGGGAATTCGACCACAGGGAGAAAAACCGATTTCTCCCACAGGTTATGAGCATTCCAAATGACCAAAACGACCTCAATGAAACCCCAAATCGACCTCCCTTCCTACTAGAATCTTTGCAACACCAAAAATCCCTCTTCCCATCTAGAAAACAAGGAAAAACCATAAAAACATGGAGCGAAAATGCCCAGGTAGCTCCAAAAACGTGAGAGAGGAAAAACTAGTTGATGGATAATGGCTTGGGGAGAAAATTCATGACTCTTTTCTTTCCAAGGAATCAAAAATATGTTTTTCCAAAATGGTGGCTTTCCCATACCCGAATTTGGACAGCCATACCTAATCTCCATTCCCCAAGGAATTAACTACCTCAACCAACTCTTGGGAGAAATGAATGATTGGGTACAAAAGTCAACATGGGTAGTTGAGGGTTTATGGGTTCTCTCATTGACACTTGGCTTGAATTGATTGGTTCAAGGGTTTGAATATCTCCCTCCAAATTCCTTGTAAAAATCATGTCCCCGTCTCTTGTTGCATTGCATTGCATAGCTAGTTGTGGGTATTTTATTAAAATGCATATTTACATGATATTTTCAATTCTAGTGTGCCTGGCTAGCACACAAACCATATGCATCACTAAATCGATGGCGGGGAACTGGCCTTGAGATCCTCACCATGATTTTATAATGATATTACATCATTTGCATTTTTAATGCAATGGGGTCAAAATCGGGATATTACACAGAGCCACAAGGCCACCATCTCCTTGAGGTGGAAACCAAGGGGACCTGTCATGACCCAATCAATGGTATTTACATCAAAATGAACACATACATAATATAGGCCCCCAAAAATTGGCCTTTACAAAATAAAAATAAAACCCTCACTCCGATACATGTGGAAGAAACACTTTAGACACCCTGAGGTGTAATAGTGTCATTTAAACCTTTATTTTCTTCCTCCTCGATCTAGGACGAGAATGTTGTTGCTATTGAGAGTACACTTCACAATGATACCCCATGGAGTTCATTGTATAGTTCTTTGAAATGAGATATGCCTGTAGAACATAGGTCACCACAATTTTCACACTAAAAACCCCTATGATCTTTTAACTGCTAGATTCCCTTGTGTTATGGGGTGATGCTTATTTGTCAAAAAAAAGGGTGTTCCTATCCTATTCTCTTAACCATATTTCTATGATTTTCATTTTCCAATGAACCTCCTCCGAAGCCAGTATACAAATAAGAAAATAATAATGAAATTTGTTTAAAGCTATAATTTTTCATATTAATTCATTTTTATTTAAAATAAAAAGATATTGTATTTAAAGTACAAAGTCTTGAAGATAGTACTCGTGTTTTTTTAATAATAAGTTACATGCTTTTTTTCCTTAGGGAAAGTGATTGTCATAAGATATAATAAATGGAATGAGTAGCAAAGTTTTTTAGTACCCACCCCTTAAAAGGAAATTTAATAAACAACATAACTCTAGATTATGATGGTTTTAGCTTGAGACATGAACTACTGCAATCAAAGATATTTGGATTCCAAGTAAAAAGTATATTATTGTAATTTTACTATTACATTGTAATTTAGTTGCTTTTAATGTTTATAATTGATTTACTTGTTGTTTTCCTCATGTGGTGAGTTTGTATTCAACATATGTTTCCTCTAAAAGAGGGATGGGACATTAATTTAGTAAGAGACTGTGCTAATAAATCCGTCCTACGAGTTGTTATATTTATCCAAAGATTAAAATACGATCAACTGAGTCTAATCTAATACAGTAAACAAACAAATGCAACCTTAAATTCCTAGATCTAACTATGCATACAAATTCTTAACGTGCTTGAAGAGAGGAAGTAGTATGACTTACTTCAAATCTGATGTTTGTCTCAACTCCAACTCTAACCTTGAATCCCGCAAGTAGAATCTGTCTAAGTCAAAGCAAACAACAAGCAATACAATCTCCAAATGCTATGTATAATAGTTAGGATCTTTATCAAACTAGAAACATATTATGCTACTGATTGAACCAAGAAATACAATATGGGAAAATACGACAAGTTATATTGATGAAGGCTAGAAGAATCTTACAAAGCCACTTCTTGATGTACAAGCAACAACTTTAACTCCAAATCCTTCCTCCTTGCTACCTCTGCAAAACTCTTAAGACCATAGGTTTGATACCTCAAATTTTATCCCCCTACCTTATGGATGGCTTCCTTCTTATAGGGTTTGGGAGGCCAACCACTAGGAGATAATGATGGATCTCAAGTAGTGGAAAGTGGATCAAGGATCTGAATCACAACAAGGAAGAAGGAGGAGATGAGATGTTTCCAGCCTATGGAAATCATGTTGGAATTAAGACCACGAGCTTCTTATGATGGGGGCAAACTACCAACCTATGGACATCATGTTGGTAGGAACCAATCTCAAGCATAGTTTACTTTTGGTTTTAAGCTTGTGTGAAAATGAAACCAATGATCATTTCGAGCATAGTTTCATTCTGTTTTAAGATCGTTAAAAATGAAATGGGACACTTCGAGCATAGTTTCATTCTATTTGAAGCTCCTTAAAAAATGAAATGAGTCACTTCCAGCATAGTTCTGATCCTGTGTCACGCTTGTTAAAAAATAAAATAGATCCCCTCACTTTGAGTCAAGTCTTTTGCCGGATTTAATATATAAAGCTTCATTTCATTCGCCTACTCTTTTTCTTCATCCAATCAAACTCGTGGTTACTAATAGGAATACGTTCACTAGGGGAGGAACAAATAAGGCTTTAACATGTTAAACAAGACAAAGGACCAAAAATTCCAAGCAAGTAGATGTATTAAGGCCAGATCTAATCTACAACATATCATGCATCAATATAACAAGAGACAAGACATGGGAGAATAGGCCAAGTTATCATTAAAAAAGACAAAGAGGATGATTGCAATGTTATACCTTAATTTCCAAGATGATAGCATCTCCTTCCAAGCTCTCCTCCATCACCCTTGCAAGACTCTTAAGATCATAGGTTTGGTGCTTCCAAGATCACCCTCCCTTAGCTCATGGATGGTCCTCCTTAAGTAGGATTTGGGAAGGCCAACCACCAGGAGAAAATGATGGATCTAAGTGAGTAATATGTGCATCAAGGATCTAAACCATTCCAAGGATGGAATGTAAGATGGGATTCGAAGGGGTACCTCATCGCAAGAAAATATCCATGAAATCCAAGATCCAAAATCAAAGGGATAAGCCTAAAGCAAAATTTTCACTCCCTTGTAAATGAGCAAAGCGCGAAAATATTGAAAATTTCGCTCCCTCATAGGCATGCAGAGCACGAAAAACTTGAAATTGTCGCTCCCCCATAGGCATCGAGAGCGCAAAAATTCTAGAAGGTAATTTTTGGAGGCGGTTAAGGTGGGTTTCGACCCCTTGCTTGTTGGATTTGCTTCCAAATGTGACTAGGGAAGGGACCAACATTAGAATGAAGGGTCCTAACACCCTTAGGAGGCATAAAACATCATGTTTTCCATGCTGGTGAAACATGTAGAATCTCACTTACACATGGTGTGGGAATTTGAGGTATAACAGATGCCCCCTAAAGTGTGAGGTCAGAACAAATATGATGGCTGAAACACTTTACCAAGCAAGGATATCTAAAGGAGAACTGGAGGAGAGTTGCAAGAAAATATCAACAATATGTCTAATGAACCCGGGGCAGACATACCCATTCTCAGACAACTGAATCAAAGCATGGATGTCGAACAATACATCACAAATCCATGATAGTACTGACTCAACAATGACTGAAGACAAATCATGGCTACTAGACTACAAGCGTATATCCATCATAAGACAATGACACAACCACGACCAATACAAGAGTGGATTTGTGTGACAGTACATCAATAAGTTCACCAACATAATTTCCATGTGGGAACCTACACAAAAAATCGCCATTGCAACCTGGATGCGCTAAATAAACTTCAGAACCATCCAGGGTCTTCTACCTGATCCCTAAATTGATACGAATCTAACCATGTGATTATAAGGTGTTGAAGTCGAACATGGTAGAAACCACTTGTTTACCGGTCAATAATGTAAACCATTAAGAAGTGCGAGGGAAATCACCAATGATGAGAATGATCCCCAAGGTATCTCTAGTACAACCCAAGGAATGTGAATAAATGTTTTGATGTCAAACATTCGAGGGACCTTTCGATCAGAGGTCAATGATGAAAACCTACTGTCGAATACGAGGAAACCTTCCATTGAGGTATCCAGGTACTAAGGTCGGTTTCTAAGCCTAATTCCTGGATAATGAGTTGAAGTCGACAGGAATAGACTCGTCGAAGGAGGGCCATAATGAATCCCACATCATCAACATGAAACCGACATAGGAAAGTGATGTGAAGTAATGAAATAGATGAGTATGGACTGACACAAACTTCCCTTGAACATTGAATGGCATGACAACGATGACTTGGAAACATTGACTCAACGAGTAGAGACCAAGACATGATGCAACACTGACTGAGGCATTCTTTAGATGCTTGAAGGAGTGGGATGACTCATGGAATTGGCATGAGTCAGAGACAAGCAAATTACCCAATTGTATGACGAGACATAAACAGTTTCCATGTTCAAGGGTGAGAGAAGATGCCATAAAGCTTCCTAAAACAAACTTATTTTATTTCTCCCCAACCCCCATCATGCTTGATGAGTACCTCTTTGCTTTTTAACAATATTGAGGATAACAAATGCTCGATATAGCTCATCCTTTGGACGATTCCAATCTCACATGTTTTATGAATCTGAGAAAGGAGGGGTTCGGTCCCAAAAGGGTCCTTTGATGCTTGATTTTATGAGTCCAAAGAAGGAAAAATCGGCAATTTTTCATGTGTAGAGAGTTTTAAATAATCTAAAGAAGACTCCAAGTTTTGACTTTTTCATAAAAATTAGTCCCCAGACCCGAAAAAGTGTAAAATAATATCTAGAAGAAATCTACCAGTCAAAGGTTGACTGAGGTATACCTTTCTCGTAAATAGTTTAAACGGTACGAAAAAGGGATAACCTACCACCGAATATGCGACCTTTCAAATACTTTTACAAGTGTGAAAGAGACAAGTGCACTTGGCAATCTTTTCCTATTTTGGGAGTCTGAAAAGAGCTTAAAGAGGACTCCATGTACAACTTTGTCATGGTTGGTGACCAAGTATGACAAAGGAAAAAGTAAACTCGGCACAGTTCCTTTTCCATAAATAGTCTACGAGGCCGGATAAAGTGATAAACCTATACTCGTTAGACACACCTTTTTACTCAATTTTTAACGAGCATGACAATGGTATTAAAAGAACTCGAAATATTTTTCATGTTTGGATCTAGATCATGAAAAAGGAAAAAGTAAGCTCAAACCAATTCTCATGTTTTTAAACAGAGCACGAAAAGGTGAAAAAGTAAGCTCGACACCTCTTACTTCTTTTAACGAGCTCTAAGAAAGGTTGGAAGAATTCTCATGCTACCTGCTTCATTTTTTAATGAGCTTGCAACAGAAAAATGAACTATGCTCGAGGTGATGGTTTCATTTTTTAGAGGGCTTGAAGTTGGAACTAAACTATGCTCAGAATGAGGCCCATTGATGGGCTACTTCTCAACATGGTGTCCAGAGGTTGGAAAGTTTACCCCCAGCATAGTCAACGAAAGCTAGCGGCTTAACTCCACTATGATGTCCAGAGGCTGGAGACATGCCCCCCAAGCTTCGTTTCATTTACCTACTCTTTTTCTTCATCCAATCAAACTTGTGGTTACTAATAGGAATACGTACACCAGGGGAGGAACAAAAAAGAGGATTAAATAGCATAGGTGAATGAAATGAAGGTTCATATATTAAATCCGGTGAAAGACTCGACTCAAAGGGAGGGGATCTATTTCATTTTTAACGAGCATGACACAGGAATAGAACTATGCTCGAAGTGGCCCATTTCATTTTTTAACGAGCTTAAAACAGAATGAAACCATGATCGAAGTGGCCCATTTCATTTTTTAATGAGCTTAAAACAAAATGAAACTATGCTCGAAATGATCGTTGGTTTCATTTTTACACAAGCTTAAAACCAAAAGTAAACTATGCTTGAGATTGGTTCCTACCAACATGATGTCCAGAGGTTGGTAGTTTTCCCCCAGCATAAGAAACTAGTGGTCTTAATTCCAACATGATGTCCAGAGGATGGAAACATTCCCCTCTAATATTCTTCCATGATGGGAAGAATTCATCGGTTCGCTAACAACTCAACTCCGGTGTGATGTCTAGATTTGAGAGACACGACTGACGATGGGGGAGGAACCACTAAGACATGCAGAACATTTAGGGAAGTATGGTGGTTGGCATTCATACAATGATTAGGTGCAACAAAGGAAATCTGATCATAGTCACTATGTTTCCACGATGAGGAAAGTACATCACTCGAAAGAGTGTGGACACTACAGCTTTCATGACATAGACATAATATCACCCAAGAAGGAGATTAAAATGTAAGGGACCTTGGACTGCCATAACATCAATGTAGACAGTTTCCCCGCCTAAGGTAATAGGTAACTAAGGAAGGATCCCTAAAGGTCCAGTAGGTCTTCTATTAAAAGCCAATATCTGATAGGCTGGCACACGCTGAGGAGATCATATATCTTGCCAAGCAGTTGAGGATATAATACTAACAAAATCTCCTTCATCAACAATAGTACGAAGTACGTTCCTACCAGTAACTTCTACAGATATCTGGAAAGGAACACTCGAAGGAAGACACGATTCTGTTAGATTATTCCAATCAAAGGAAATGACCTCAGTACTTGGAGGGGATCCCATTGAAATGGACGGGATTTCCCCTTTTCCAGAACAATCTGAACTAATAAAGAAAACATCAGTGGTTTTCGGTTCACTCTCAACTGGAAGAGTTGGATGACACGAAGATTGTGTCACAGTGACTACTTCGGTCTCAACATTCTTCAATGAAAGAGTGAGATCGAGTGGAGATGCCGTCGACTCGACTATCTCAACTTCACTCTTCAAAGGAAAAGCGGGATGAACAACTTGTTCTCCACTCTTTGAGGAAAGAGTGGGATCGACCGAGGATGGAGCAGGATCGACTACTTTATCAACCAAGGAGGGGTCAAGGGACAACTTACGATATTCGATTGGAAGGTGATTCTAGGATATAGTAATGTCTTCCAACAATTGTGAAGCTTCATACATGTGAGGACAAAGGTAAGTAAGGTGCATGTCCTTGCATAATAAACAAGGATTCTTGATTTTACCTTTCTGACCTTTAACCATAGAGTCACTGGTCGATCGGGTATCATCAGTATGATGTCTAGAGGCCAATGATATAAGTTGTTTGGAGGATTTAGACCACTCTTATAATACTTTGAAGAGACCCAGCATCAACCGGCTACCCCTAACGATGTTCTTTCAAGTCCAACACCTCGAAAACCCAAATTCCCTTGCAGGATTTGCAGGGGGATCACCTTCTTGACTTGAAATTGTCGCTCCCCATAGGCATGTAGAGCGCAAAAATTCCATTAAGGTAATTTTTGGAGGTTTTTAAGGTGGGTTTCGACCCCTTGCTTGTTGGATTTTCTTCCAAATGTGACTAGGGAAGGGACCAACATTATAATGAAGGGTCCTAACACCCTTAGGAGGCATAAACATCACGTTTTCCATGGTGGTGAAACATGTAGACTCTCACTTACACATGGTGTGGCAATTTGAGGTATAACATTGTAGTAATTGTGGATAGTCAATTTTTTTTAAATGTTTTATTATATTAATTGTTTATAGTGAAAAGCTAAAGCATTTATGAAACATGTGTAGCATGTAGGCTAATAGAGAAATAATTTAATGTATTAAACTTATGCCTATATTAAAATAAATGAATAAGCCATGCTTAATTATTGTTAGTGCTCATGCCTTTGAAATTTTAAATAGAATTGGATAGATCCAAGAGTTAACAAGTATTGATAAAATTTTGAACTGGTTACAAATGGAGATTAAAGTCTTCTAATGTTTTCTAAAAACAAATTGACATTTTAAAAAATTGCAACAATATTTATTTTTTGGGATCTTCAATTTTCTAAAACAAATTGACGTTTAAGAATATTATAAAAATATTTGTTTTTGGAAAATATTATTTGCATCATTATATGAATGAGGGATATTCCACTGAGAGTCAAGAATTAAACTACTTGCTCTTTCAGTTTCATATGATATGAGATAAACTAAGGATTAGCCACCCATTTGTGTCTTCATTAAGTCCATAAACCAATAGCAATATGGAAGTAAATTTATATACTTTTATAGTACAAAAATTTATTTAAAAGAGAGATAAGTAAAATATTTGTTTTTGGAAAATATTATTTGCATCATTATATGAATGAGGGATATTCCACTGAGAGTCAAGAATTAAACTACTTGCTCTTTCAATTTCATATGATATGAGATAAACTAAGGATTAGCCACCCATTTGTGTCTTCATTAAGTCCACACACCAATAGAAATATGGAAGTAAATTTATATACTTTTATAGTACACAAATTTATTTAAAAGAGAGATCAAGTATAGACGAAGGTAGCGTTGAGTACATAATGACATAATAGTAATTTTAACATTCTCTATATGCCTCGTAATATATAACATAAATTTTACTGATCTTTCAACATTTTAGAATATTTTTTAATAAATGCTTAAGAGAGTGTGTTCTAACGGTAACCGACTGATGATCGGACAAATTTAATTAATGATGGAGTGAAACATGGTAAAAAGCTAATGTATCATGTTTAATGATAAACAAGCTAATAAACATGTCAATTGGATGTAATTTGAATGTTTGTGAGGAAAAGTTGTTATCCACCCTCTGGGGGTTCACTCTATGAACCTATGACATAGCATATGCGATTATGGGATATTGAAGTTCATACCCTTAATTTCACTACTTATTAAGGAATGCCACCAAAAATACTTTCATTGAAAGCCCCTCCCAATACACCTTTCCAATTAAAAAAATCTCCGTTTTAATAATATATCCTATGTATCAATTTTTGCCATTAAATTTTCAATACCCCATTTTATCTTTACCCTTAGTATGTTGACATGACACAAATCTTATAACTTCTAGAAACCTTGCAAAGTGAAATATGAAATCTTAGTGAGAGAAAATATTTCAAGATGGTAAATAACCCTCTTAACATAGGTTAACATCATACACAATCGTTTCAATCAACTTCACACCACATTCACAAACAAATCATACCTATTAAAACACCACCTTGAATCCAAACACAATTGGGTCCACAACACCTTTACACATAGAACATATTTATTCAAACACTAATATGACTTCACACACAGTCGTATCTAGACCAATTCCAAGCCTAAAGTACAAATTTAAACCCTTTGTTACCCTATTCAACCCCCTAGATGTATAATTATAAACTCCCCTTAATATCTACATGTTTTTAATATATTAAAAATACCCCTTGACCCTTATATACTAAGAAATATATTGTTTCAATTTTTTAGAGTATTGAATCCCCCAATATGAACTCAAGTGTTATAATATTCCCTACCTAGTGAACCCCCTGTGTATCCACCCCACCTAAATTCGAATCCCACTTATGACATATTTGCTCTTAATAAACCAATTTAACTTAGATATTGAAAATTTTCTAATTCTTAACACAATATGTTTTTTAACATACACACACACTATTGAGATGTCATGTATCTTTATTGTTAACTAGTTATACTATTGAATTTCCCTAAATATTCCATTAAAGTAGAAAAATGCCTTAGATATGAGGGAGTACTAATTTGGTGTTCTTTAGCTAAGAGTTTTATGAATACCATCAATAATTTGCAAATCCATTAGATTTTAGCTTTAGAACTAGTTGAATTTGGAGTTTACTACTTTCTACTACAACGAGGGTTAATCAATTTGGCCATTTTAGCCATGAATCTATAAGGAATCTCAATGTCAATGAGGTTGGTATTCGTGGGTAAAATATTCAAGAAATTATTGATACTCCAAGGAGGATATATTGGTGTCTATGGCATGGATGTTAGCCTTGGTATATTGAAGGGGCAATTATAAAGACATATTGCCATGTGTCGGAGGGAGAAAACGGTTGACATATAAAGATTCAAGACATTGATGTTTCGTTGTGAGATGCAGAGAAAAAATGGAAGATGAAGACATCAAATTGGGAATCGAAAGGCATGTGTAGAGAAGGGAAATGTAATGACTTTGGGAACGAGGAAATTTGTCATATTGAACATTTGTCATATTGAAAATTTGTCATAATATTGAACATTTCTCATATTGAACATTTGTCATATTGAAAATTTGTCATATTATTGAACATTTGTCATATTGAAAATTTGTCATAATATTGAACATTTTTCATATTGAACATTTGTCATATTGAAAATTTGTCATAATATTCAACATTTGTCATATTGAAAATTTGTCATATTATTGAACATTTGTCTGTTGATGTATATGTAACTTCGGAATGTATTTCACATATATGTATATTGTATTCCTATAGATATGTTATTATTCCTCTATACGGAAGTGTCGTCATTTATATTGTAAGTGTCGTAACTTATACTTGATGGGTTATTAGACCACCTTGTTGGGGTCGGCCCTGTATAAGTCATGTGGGTCAAAGGGTTATTAGACCACCCTATTGGGGGTCGGCCATGTGGGTCAAAGGGTTATTAGACCACCCTAGTGGGGGTCGGCCCAGTTGGCATTATGTTAAGTGGTTAAGTTGAGGCCGACCTAGTTGAGTAAAGGTCAAGTCAAGTTAGTGTATAAATAGAGAGTGTGTCTCTCTCATTTTACACATTCGATTCTCTCACTCACACTGTGGAGAGTGGCACACTTGTGGAGGAGGAGGCTCTGCTGCTAGGAGAAAACTATCTCTTGTATTCTGGTTGTATCATTGCTCTATCTATCTCTGAGGAAGTTATTGGGGTTTTTCACCTTTATGGTTTTCCCCAAGTAAACTCTGTGTCTCTTCTGTGCTTGCATTATTGTGTCCATGAATGATATTCTGTAGATTTGTTGTACATGTTGTTCTCTCAGTTAAGATCCTAGATTAGATTGAAGTAAATTCTGAAAATTTAACATGGTATCAGAGCTAGCCTGAAAGAAGGCATGATATGGCATGTATGACACTTGTTGCACTTACGATGCTAGGGCTTGATATAGAAAAAACCAGTCATCGTAGCACTTTCGCTATAAATCTGTTTTGGCGAAGTTTTTGGATCTGAAACATTTACAGGTCGAATATTAGATCCCCATGTACCTTGTGTCCAAAGGACAATATCTAATTCGTTGTACCTTGTGATTTATGATCTGTACAATATAGGGTTTCGGCCTCTTCCAGATCTGAGTCAAAGTCAGGTGACCTTGGGAAAAAGGTCATAACTTGGGATAGGAAGATCCAAATGAAATTTCGTAAAAAGTGACAGGTAGTACATAGACTTTACTATCTCAAGAAACGTTTTCAAAGGCCGAAGTTGAACCAGTGACACTTGGAACGCCGTACAAGTTTGCTCTCCTGTATTATCCCATAAACAGGTCATGTTACAACACTTGGCATAAATCCCTCTCAGAGAATAAAATTGAGGTCAGACCTGTCAGGATGGAAAGATTACAGGCCGGGATATCTCAATAAAATGTTTTAGAGGCCGAAGTTGAACCAGTGACACGTGGCACGTCGTACAAGTTTGTTCTCCTGTATTATCCCATAAACAGGTCACGTTGTGACACTTGGAATAACTCTCTCTTAGAGAATCCAATTGAGGTCAGACCTATCGGGATGGAAAGATAACAGGTCGGGCCATCGCAAGAAAATTTTTCAGACCCTGTGGATTGAAAAGTTCGGAGTTACACCAGAAACAATCAGGTACATATTTCTGTCAAAACAAAATTATTTTTTGGTACCTTCATTCATGGCTTCAGAGAAAGTTGGAATTTTTGTAATCGGAGACCATGGATGAATGCTACTCATCAAAATCAAAATTTAGAGACCAAGATCAGAATTTTTGGTTGGGCAGAAGGCCGGGCTTGATCAGACCCTAGTTTGGGACTTTGATCAGAAAAGTGGAAAATTAGGGCTTTTGTAAAAATGGGAATTTTTGAAATCTGTGACCACGGCTGGAAGCTCCTCAGAAAAATAGAAACTTAGAGATTTGGATCAAACCTTTTGATTGGGCAGAAGAGTGGGCTTCATCAAACCCCAGTTCAGGGTCACGTCGAGGGAATCCAGAAGTTTCAAAGGCAAAATTGAGGAGTGAAACTTTGCAGTTTTCAAATTCTGAATATACCAGCTTGATCAGCTCATCAAGGCGCATATTTCTATCCTTTCGGAAGTTTGAAATTCAAAGTTTGAATTTTTGGGGTTTCTCTGACAAACCCATATCTAGCTCCAGGTCCAGTTCTTGCAAATCAAGTGGATTGGGTTAATCCTAGAAGAAGATGGATTGGTCACCTGCATAAGTGAAGAAGTTCCTGTTTCAGAGGGAGATGAGGCTAAGGCATTACATAAGAAGATTACAAGCGATCTCGACAGGTATGACTCATCGAGGTATGTTTCGATATTTGTTCATGATTAAGTTTATGGTATGTTTGTCTTCATGTTATTACGGTTAGTACAATCTTGATTTTAGATTTGTCGTATCACCTTAACAAAATTATGAATGCATGATAGAAGATATTCATTGGTTAGGGTGTTGACACTTATGATTGTACTAATGCATTATGGTGTTGTATGAGGTTTATGTTGTCTGCTAACATAAAAGGTACACCAAGAAAGACAAATCATGTTCTACTTCAAGAACATATGATCATGGTGACATGAAGACAAGGATTCATCCATTGTCATGGATCACATAGAAGATCTACTTTCGAGGTATGTATAACTTGGTTCTACAATGGTTAACTTATGAGACATGTAGGTTACTAGCACAAGTCACTGAAGAGAACCAGAAGACATTATGCGGGTATGTTAGACATAACTAGCTAGCATGCTAATCCAGGTATGTTTTTCCTATATCAAGCTAGAATCCTACCTTGTGTTAGGATCTTATATTGTTGTGTTGTTGATAATGATTATTCATGAAGTCATAGGTTTGAATAATCATGGTTGTATGCATATTATGTTTCTGACCATAATTGATGATATGACTAACCAGAAGAATCATGAAGGTATAGGTTTGAATAATCACAGGTTTTATGCATATTATATCTCTTATCTTGATTGATGATTCAACTAACCAGAAGAGTCCTATGATCAAATAAGAAAATGTATGAGTAAAAGAAGACTTCCCTGAAACCTTGAATACTAATGTTTATTATCTGTGAATGATCATGAATATACATGTTTAAGATTATTGTGTTTTGATAGTATTAAGATTATACTAATAAATGTGTGATTATGTATGAGACCTCAAGGATAACACAATGATGATACTAATAAGCATGCATAGTGATTAAGGATGGATGTAAGTTCAAGGACAGGTAATCCAGGAAGCAAAGATCAAGAGGGAGCACACTCCAGTTGTTCCTGCAAGAAAGCAAAGGATCACACTTCAGTAGTTTCTGCAAGGATGCAGATATTCAGAGGGAGTTGACCACTTCTCACAATCCACATAAGAATGGAGTTGCAGAAAAGAAGCAAAGACTGAGAGGGATTCAACCCAACAAACAAACAAAGATAAGTATTTGAATTGTCATTACTTGCATATTTTATTGTTTAAATAATACTGTTCAATAATGTATATACTGATGTTCCTAGAATTAGGTTGTGTATTATGCATATTAGAATAGTTGCATTGATGAACAGTATACTACTAATATGCATGGGTAAGTGGCCTATGGCACTGTACAACATTCCATTGCTACTTATCTAGAATGAAACCTCTTTGCTGACATGTTGGGAGTTGTGCACACTCTTAACAATGTTCTGGTAGAGATTGGAAGGCATCTAGAAAGTTATGGGATATGGATAAATGTTGTATTGAAGCATTGGCTAAGATAATTGCATGACTGTATGACATATTTCTTTATGTGTAAGAATTTGTTATGAAAACTATGAGATGTTTTCTAATCATGCAATTTAACTTGTTGTGTAGGAAAGATCGTATGCCATCACCTACAAAAGAAGAACTACAACATTTGTTCAACAACAAAATTATCTATTGAAGATATTGAAGTTCCCAGGATATGGGAAGAATGCCATGATCCGTCGATCATGAAGAATGATGTTTGGGATGTAGTCCCAAGACCTGAAGGGAAGTTTGTTATGACTTCCATATGGATCTACCAAGATCAAGCATGCTGCAGATGGTAGCATAGAGAAATATAAAAGTGATGAAATAGAAGATACACCAGATGGATTTCAAGACAGCTTTCTTGAATGGTGTGGTTGAAGAAGAAGTGTATGTGGAGCAGCCACTTGGTTCTGAGACACATGACATGAAATCATATATGTGCAGAACTTGTTATGGTAGGATAGGCAGCTTTCTATCCAGTTTGGTCTTTACCAAGAGTAAAGTGGGTTCCAACCTTTACTACAAGGTTGAGGAAGGCAATCCAGTGATACTACTATGTGGATGACCTATTTGTATCAGGTGAGGATAGATTGATTGCTGACACACAGCAGAAGCTTGCTGCCAAGTTCAAGTTGAGGAACTTGGGGATGATGCACTATTTGTTTTTGGAATGGAGGTGTGGCAGAGTGATGGAATCTTCCTTGAACAAGGGAACTATGCAGTAGAGATCCTGTAGAGGTTCGGGATGATGGACTGCAAGGCTATGGCCACACCTATGGCATCGAACCTGAAGCGTCTGTGTGATGCTTCATCTGAGCCGGTTGATATCACTATGTATCGTCAGATGATTGGGTCCTTGATGTACCTAACGAACACGAGACCAGATATTTGCTTTGCGGTGAACACATTGAGCTAGTTCCTAACGGATCCGAGGAGTGTTCACCTGGTTGCTGTAAAGCATGTTCTGAGGTACCTGAAGGGTACAGTGGATTATGGGCTCAAGTATGAAGCGAATCAAAAGTTTAACCTGCAGGGTTATGTTGATTTAGATTGGGCTGGTAGTGCTGCAGATAGGAAGAGCACATATGGGTGCTGCTTCAGTATGGGATCAGGTGTGATCTCTTGGTTTAGCAGGAAGCAGTCCTGCGTAGCACTGAGTACAGCTGAGGCAAAGTATGTTGCAGCCTGTTCAGCTAGTTGTGAGGTAGTATGGATACGGAAGCTACTATCTGAGTTATTTGATCTCCCGTTGGATGCTACTGGTATCTTCTGTGATAACCAAAGTTGTGTGAAGTTGTCTGAGAACCCAGTGTTTCATGACAGGCCGAAACACATAGAGATCAAATATCACTATATCAGGGATATGGTGCAGAGAGGAGCTGTGAAGCTCCTATATGTTGCGATGGACGAGCAGATTGCAGATGTGCTGACGAAGCCACTAGCCAGGGTGAAGTTCGAGTACTTCAGAGAGAGGCTTGGTGTTCTTTGGATTGATGACACTTCGAGGAAGAAGTGATGGACACATTTGCTGAAGCCATTCCAAGCATGTTGGAAGGAGGATCCTTCACATGGCTGTGGATGTAAGCGCTGGATGATGAGCATCAGGATGATGTTCTGGTTTATGCTGGATATGATCAGTTGGATCATTTATATGTATATGTATGTATGCATCATGCTGGATATGATCAGTTGGATCATTTATATGTATATGTATGTATGCATCATGCTGGATATGATTAGTTGGATCATTTATATGTATATGTATGTATGCATCATGTTGGATGCTGGATATGATCAGTTGGATCATTTATATGTATATGTATGTACGCATCATGTTGGATGCTGGATATGATCAGTAGGATCATTTGTATGTATTTTTGTATATGCATCATGTTGGATGCTTGGACCATGTATCTGTATATGTATCAGGTGGATACATTGTATGATCAGGTGGATCATGTATGGTGATATGTATCATGTATTTGTATTTGTATTAGGTGGATACACTGTATGATCAGGTGGATCATGTATGATGTTATGTATCAGGTAGATACTTGGTATGCATCAGGTAGATGCATTGTATGATCAGGATGATCATGGATGACGAGCTTCAGGATGTTGCTCCAGATGACTTGCAGCAGGATGTTGCAGTGATGATGATCAGGATGATCATGTGTACATCAGGATGATGCATGGTGAGTATCAAATTGATACTCTATGGCCGTGGATCAGGTTGTGCAGATGAGCATATAATTTGGCCCTGGGAGATTTGTAGATAGTCTTTCGAGGTTTTGCCTATGGCATATAATTTGGCCCTGGGATATCTGGCAAATGCTCTTTCGAGGTTTTGCTCTGGGAGGACATATAATTTGGCCCTGGGAGATCTGTAGATAGTCTTTTGAGGTTTTTCCTATGGAATATAATCTAGCCCTAGGATATATGCAGATGCTTTTTCTAGGTTTTGTCCTATGGCATATAATATGTCCTTGGGAGATCCGATAGGTTGGGCTGTGTGCCCGTAATAAGTCTTGGGATGCTCTTGCGAGGTTTTTCCATGACCACATATAATCTGTCCTTGGGAGATCCTATAGGTAGAGCTGTGTGCTCGTAACAGCCTGGGATGCTCTTGCGAGGTTTTGTGGTGACCACATATAATCTGTCCCTGGGAGATCCTATAGGTAGAGCTGTGTGCTCGTAACAGCTTGGGATGCTCTTGCGAGGTTTTGTGGTGAGGTCACATATAATATGGCCCTGGGAGATCCTATAGGTAGAGTCGTGTGCTCCTAACAACCTGGGATGCTCTTTCGAGGTTTTGTGACACACGTAATAATTCCTGAGGATTCCACAGTATGGCTAGTGATGACGAAGACCTACAGGTGGTGGGCCTACATCCAGTATGAGAAAGGACTGGCTCTGTATAACTTCCTATGATGAGTAGATTAAAAGATTTATTGAGATAGCAGCAGCAGTGACGATGATGATGTCTCGATGATGATTATCCAGTGACGATGATCCAGAGAAGAAGACTTGTGCTAGAAGACCTGTGTCGAGAAATACCTTCCTAGTTAAGAGGGAGTGTTGATGTATATGTAACTTCGGAATGTATTTCACATATATGTATATTGTATTCCTATAGAGATGTTATTATTCCTCTATACGGAAGTGTCGTCATTTATATTGTAAGTGTCATAACTTATACTTGATGGGTTATTAAACCACCTTGTTGGGGTCGGCCCTGTATAAGTCATGTGGGTCAAAGGGTTATTAGACCACCCTATTGGGGGTCGGCGATGTGGGTCAAAGGGTTATTAGACCACCCTAGTGGGGGTCGGCCCATTCAGCATTATGTTAAGTGGTTAAGTTGAGGCCGACCTAGTTGAGTAAAGGTCAAGTCAAGTTAGTGTATAAATAGAGTGTGTGTCTCTCTCATTTTATACATTCGATTCTCTCACTCACACTGTGGAGAGTGGCGGACTTGTGGAGGAGGAGGCTCTGCTGCTAGGAGAAGACTATCTCTTGTATTCTGGTTGTATCATTGCTTTATCTATCTCTGAGGAAGTTATTGGGTTTTTTCACCTTTATGGTTTTCTCCAAGTAAAATATGTGTCTCTTATGTGCTTGCATTATTGTGTCCATGAATGATATTCTGTAGATTTGCTGTACATGTTGTTCTCTCAGTTAAGATCCTAGATCAGATTGAAGTAAATTCTGAAAATTTAACATTGTCATAATATTGAACATTTGTCATAATTTGTCATATTATTGAACATTTGTCATAATATTGAAAAAATGGAAGATGGAGATATCAAATTGGGAATCGAAAGGCACATGCAGAGAAGGAAAATGTAATGACTTTGGGCACGAGAATTTTTTTCAAATTGAACATTTTCCATATTGAAAATTTGTCATAATATTGAACATTTGTCATATTGAAAATCTGTCATAATATTGAACATTTGTCATATTGAACATTTTTCATATTGAACATTTGTCATATTGAAAACTTGTCATATTGAACATCTGTCATATTGAAAATTTGTCATAATATTGAACATTTGTCATATTGAACATTTATTATATTGAAAATTTGTCATAATATTGAAAATTTTCTATAACAAAACTTTTGAGTTGCATTATTAACTTGACTTTTAATAGGATCCTAAATTTTTTTTCGATCAAAACCTTGCATCCCATCTTGGTGGTATTGACTTGAGTGGAGAAGGATAAATATATCAAAACCCATCCTGTCTTGTATTTGCATGATCTTTATCCGGTCATCATATAGTTGAGTGAAGAAAGATAAATAGACATCTTGCCGTGTCTTGGAGGGAGAGAACACATTGTCGTATGGAGACATGATGCCGTGAGTTGCAGAGAGACAATGGAAGACCGAGACTTCAATTGGGGAAATCGAATGGCAATTGTGAAGGAAAGAAATTGTATTGGCTTGACATGACATGACCAAGAAATTAAATTGTGTTGACTTGAATTGAGGGGCACACGGGAAAAGAAATCGGGGAGATTCCGATAAATTCATTATTTTCATGCTCTAATGTCTTTGTCATAGTTTCTCAAAACCCATGAATTGTCATTATTGACTAGACTTTTCGGGCCAAAGAAATAATTAACTTCTTTGTCATACTTTCTCAAAACCCATAAATTGTCATTATTGACTGGAATTTTGTGCGCCAAAGAAATTAACATCTTTGTCATGCTTTCTCAAAATCCATGAATTGTCATTATTGACTAGACTAGTTTAGAGGGCCAAAGAAATTAACGTCTTTGTCATACTTTCTCAAAACCCATGAATTGTCATTATTGACTGGACTTTAGTGGGCCAAAGAAATTAAATTGTATTAACTTGACTTGAGGGGCACATGGGCAAAGAAATCGGGGAGATTCAGAGAAATTCATTATTTTCATGCTCTAACGTCTTTGTCATACTTTCTCAAAACCCATGAATTGTCATTATTGACTAGTCTTTAGTGGGCCAAAGAAATTAATGTATTTGTCAAACTTTCTCAAAACCCATGGATTGTCATTATTGACTGGACTTTAGTGGGCCAAAGAAATTAACGTCTTTGTCATACTTTCTCAAAACCCATGAATTGTCATTATTCACTGGACTTTAGTGGGCCAAAGAAATTAACATCTTTGTCATACTTTCTCAAAACCCATGAATTGTCATTATTGGCTAGACTTTAGTGGGCCAAAGAAATTAAATTGTATTGACTTGACTTGAGGGGCACGCGGGCAAAGAAATTGGGGAGATTCAAAGAAATTCATTATTTTCATGCTCTAACGTCTTTGTCATACTTTCTCAAAACCCATGAATTGTCATTATTGACTGGATTTTGTGGGCCAAAGAAATAAATTCCTTTCCTCCAATTTAAAAATAAAAAATAAAAAATATCACTAAAAACTGCAGCCTGGGGCAGAGCAACTAAGAAAGACAGGGAAATTTCTTCACTCGCAATATTTATGATTATGAATATTGTTAATTAACGCTAATTTTAGTCAATCTATCTTGAAAAATGGAAGATTTTTCAAATTTCATTATTCTCATACATTTAACATTGATCCATAAAAGAGTTTATTGTATTTACTTGACTTTAGTGGAGTCAATAAAGAAAGGAGAGTTTTTTCTAATAAAAAGAACATGGTAGTATTTTCAAGGTTCAATGTTTTTTCATATTTGAGTGAGAATAAGAGAGTTGGAGAAAATGAAAAATGATGATAGAGTTGGAAATTTGTGAAAATTATTATATATTAAGAGAAATGGTCATATTTATTTATTGATTGGTTTAGAGAAAAAAATAAAAACTAAAAAATAGGTAGAATTTTTTTCAATAATTTTATAAAAAAAAAATCAAGAAGAAAAAAACATACTTTTGCTATTACTGAGAGTAAAAAAGTACATTTCTAGTTTTCAAGAGCTTGAATTGCAACTTCAACATTAAACATGCATGACTGTGCAAAACGATTTGCAATTCCCCAACAAAAAGGAAGACCATACCACAAAAATAGGTCCAACAAAATACATTGAATACCATAAGAAAAGATCATAGAGCTAAAACATAACCTAGTTTTCAAACATCATCATAGAACCATCATATGTCTTAGATCATTCAGTCCATTCTTCCCATAGAAGCCAACCATACTCACCATCTAAAGCTTCCTTTGAGAGGGCATCCTCCACATCATTCAATTCCCTGTAGATATGATTGATGGACCAATCATAGAAAGAGTTTAAAATAAGTTCAACTCTAAGACGCCAATGGTTCAAAAGTAATTGATTCAAACAATAATTCTTCTTTTCCCACTACAACTTTGAGATCTCCATACCTGTATGGTATAACTTGTACAAATTTATAGCTTTGTTTACAGTAAAAAAAATTAAAGGGTTTAGTTGTTCAAATATGGATTTATTTTGGCATTTATGGAGTTCCCAAGACACATATGCTAGTAAAAACGTATAAAACCCATGAGACTGAAGCCAAATTTGAAAGGAAAATTTGAAGCTTCCCCTTCCCCAATCATTTGAAATTTTGAAGATAGAACATACCTGCTTCCAAACTAGTTTTGCAAATTTGCGATGAAAAAATAGATGGTTAATTGATTCACCATCACACTTACATAAAAGGTAGATATTCGTCCCAACTCTACCTCTATGAAGGAGACTATTCAATGTCAGAATTATATCTTCAAAATACATCCAAATGAAACATTTTAATTTGAGTGGTATACTCCAACGCCACAGCTGAGAGAACCACCTCTTTATAGGCCCCCTAAAATTCCTATTGAAAATAGATGTATAAGCAGATTTCACTGTGATATGTCCAATAACCATATTGTTGCTCTATACCAATTTTTCCTCCTCAGAATTGAGCCTGATCCCAACAAAATTTAATTTTGAAATATAATTGTTCCATTCAACAACCCATACACTACCTAGGCCAAGATCATTTGTCCCTAACCAATAGGATTGTGACTTAGGGAGACAGCTTGGACTTCACTCACGAATGAAGTCTCACCCGAGATGGATAAGGGGGCTGCAGGAACCAAGTTTCCGCAGTGGGAGGAGGACATGCATCAAACACACATTACAATCGCAGAAACCAAAGATTATACCTTCACATTATGCTAACAATTCATCATTCTCATATTCACCATTCGCAGATTCAATATCTAATGGACATTCTCATCAACATGATCAAACTACTCATTTGCATGAACAACAATTACCAAACCACAGAGTATTAAACATTTCGCAAACACTTGTATTCATCATTTAGCAGAAACAAAGACAAAAGATATAACAATAACCAGACATCTTCATGCATTCATCAAAACTTGCGGAATAACCTTCGCAGAAACAATCAAAACATCTTATCGTGGATACAAAACAGTTTAGAATTCTCCAACTATGTCGATATCAAAATCAAGGATCAAAGATGCCCTTAGGCTTACAATCGTACTCCTATTTATATGAAACTATGTGGTTACAAAACGGTCCACATGACCAATTCTAACAACGTAAACTAATCTTGCGCTTCCTCGTTCTCCGTGAATCACCCTTCTTTCGCTGATTATCCCTCTTCGCAGTTGTCGGCTTCCGCACTTCATGCAGACTGATCCCGTGCCAACAAATGAGATCCATCTTGTATCAACATCTTTTAATAGTTTTTTTCCATTTGTAACACCATCAACAAATTTTTTAAACTCTAAAAATCATTTCGGAATCTGACAAAAGTATGCATGAACCTCACATACAAGATATTCAACTTTTGAAACCAATGGAAAGTTGCTCACTATTTTAAATGCAAGATTCATCATGTGCGCCATACATTGAGTGATAAGCATATAAGGTGAAGCTGAGAGTTGTAGTGTGGCATAAAGGTCATTCCTTTGTCCCTACATTATTGATGTTCCATCTGCTCCAACACATACCAACTTTTTTGTGATCATTAAATGATGCATACCACCAATTTCCTCCAAATTATTAATAACAAGTTCATAAATATTTTATGATGTAGAATTTTGCTCATTTTATGAATTCCCAGTAGATAGGAATGCCTGATATGGTCATTAACCATATAAATTCTCATGCAAATCCATGAAGTATTATCAATAGGTGTAACCTCATCCAAAGACAGTTACAAAAATTTAGCATTTGCAATCTTTTATTTCATATCATCCTTTTCTACTTGAGCTAGATATTTTCCCATTCCCAACCACTCGTTAAAGACCAATGAGAAGATGGAAAATTTGGCACTTGAATAAAAGATAGATATTTAATTATTTTTGGATCATCTATCATAGGACGACCATTGAATAGGATGTGAAATACAATTCTTAATTGTATTTTCTTTTATAACAAATTTGTTTCCATCATCTTTACAAATTGAGATGTGATGGTTCCTCTACTTTCCTCGAGTTTTCTCTTATTTATTAAGAATTTATTATATTCCTCTTCATATTGGAGGTGCCAATATTGGCTAAGAGATTTCCATCTAGTATACATTTCTTCTCATCATTTACAATTTCCTTATCATACACATTTCCAACATGCTTCTCTATTGGGTCTAACTTCATCTGCAATTTCACTACCTTGACAAGTTTCCAACTACATGAAATGCATTTAACTTCTCGTGAGGTTTCATTCTCATTTGCTCAAGGTATTGGTTCAATAAATGGGAATCTTTAGACCCAATAAAATTGGAATCGTCTCCCTATGTTCCATTGGCCTTTTTTCCTTTTTCGTGAATGGACGGACTGTGTCACCTTGCAAGAAAAAATATTCAACATTTGAACTAGCAATTTCTGATGAAAATGCATTTGTCTCACTTTGATCACTAGAGGAATGTATTCTACCACCCATTGTATGGGTTGCAGATGCATTCTCAAAAGTGTTGACATCTCTCTCACCGATACCTTGCTCAAGAGAGCTTGAAGCATGAATAGGATGTGGATTATTGGATTGATGCTTTTGAAAATATGATATTACATCCTTTTGTCTTGATGTTTTATTTTTCTTTCCATGATCCATGTTTGACATATTACTTAATATTCCACAATTGAAATTCTAAATTGATATAGAAACCATAAGTGAAGCCTGCATGAGAAAAATGGTATAAAATTAGTACAATAACACGTGATATTGCAAGAAAATATAATGAGACAAGAAAATGAAGTAGGAAATCAAGAACAATAACTGCTCCATAGAGAACTACTATCAATGCACTATTTTTTTTAGAATGCGTCTTTGTTCTTGCTACACTTGAAGATTCTATTCTTCTTAATTTTGAAACAATGCTAGTATGGGTAAAAAATAGCCCATTATTTGGCATGGAACCACTATATTTTGGTGAGCTTTATGTTAGCTAATATTTTAGTGAGCTTAAATCTTCTAAGGTCTCCTAACTATAGTAGGTTTACAAACTATCACTAATATTCATGCTCCAAACATGAGATAATATCATCACAACTTAATTATGTAACCATATAACCATATAGCTCATGGACATAGTTTGTGTCCATTACAAGGTTTGCTTGGTATGAATACCTACTATATACCAATGTTGAAACTTATTAACCTCTCTGACTTATAACCTTCCTAACTAAAAATTCCATAGGTATGTTCAATCATAGTTTAAAATTTCTAAAGTAAAAGTCACCATTTATAAATATTAATGATATTAATTACTTTATAGAATCCCTATTTATAACATAATAACAAACATGTATATATATTCTAACAAAATTATTATCATAACCTTTAGTCCTTTGGAATAAACACATAAAATAACCAATTAACTAATATAATAATATTTATGGACCTTATAATTAACCATTGGAACAAGTATAGCCTATGGGGAATAGAGTAATTGATAATGAATAATTGAAATGAGAAATTGTAAATAGGAGGTCACAAGTTCAAATCCCCATACATAATAGCTTAAAAAAACCATTGGAAGAAGTATATAACTTTCTTTTTATAAAAATAACAAATTTATTTTATAAGTAAAATTCCAAATAAATGATCATTACAATGTCAATTGATTTCCACTCATTAAACAATTTAATTTGAACAAAACACTGAAATCATAAGTATAAAGTTATGCACATTGAATACCGCTTACTACAAACTTATGAATTAATGGAACACCTTATTGAGTCCATCCGAGTTATAAGTATCATTCCATGTTTGTTTGTAAAAATATTGTGTTTATAAAATATCAATTATAAATTAGCCATGAGGTGTAGGGCATTTGGCTTGAGTGGGGTTTAGTTCTCATCATGTCACATGTTCAAACCTCATGGTGAGGGGTTGAGGTTGTGAACCAGTGGTGAGGTCTATGGCTGACGTGTGGCTGACCCGATGGAAGCCTGGGTTACTTTCTTTGCGGGGGGGACTATAGTATTCGTTTGCGGGTGGTGCTATCGTCTTTTAAAGCCTCGTGCGACCATGGTGACAATTCTACTTGCCGCTGAACATATCATCACATTCAATATACATAGGTTGGCCCCGACCCAAGTTTACTATGGATAAAAAACTGGACTCAATGATCTATTTCAGCTCTAGCTCCGCTTGTATTCAGCTATAGGTTTCCCTTGGTTAGAAAAAAAATATATCAATTATAACTTTCCTTTGTAGCCGATCCACGTATCATCGATCAATATATGTAAAAATATCGTGTTAATAATACATCCAACTACCAATTTCTCCTAACTCATGAATCTTGAATCATATATATATATATATATCAAGCTCTTATTACTAAAATGTCAAATTTTAATTATAACACACAATTGAACTATATATCAGATTCCCATTAATGTAAATACATTCCTGGCAAATAAAGATTTAGATTAAGCATGTGCTGTTCAATTAGTTGGAAAGACTAATTTGTTCTAATTAAAAACATCTTTTCCAAAAAGCAGAGAAACTTATCTACCTTGCCTTTTCCAAAATCCATTTCAAAAGCAGCACTATAACTTTAATGTAGAGCATAATGAGAACATTATCAAAGTTAGAAATATCTATTTATTTTAAAATCATTGAAATAACTAAAAATCATTTTTTTTTTTATTATGGACATTAGTAGATATCGATTTCTTCTCTTCTAAGGGAAATGCCAATAACTTTTTTAAAATAATTGAAGTAATTAAAAAATCATCTGAGTAACTCTTATGTGAGAATGTAATTAATTATCACATATCTATTCGTCATTATTATACTCAAATTTTAAGAAATCTAATCCCAAGGTCCTACGTGACATTATGGAGCAGGCTACAGTGACAAGAAAATGTGTCTGCTACTCTCGACACTTTATATCATAAGAAGGTCCGCCATGAATATGTCCTTCTCCATCCAAGAAAATGTGTCTGCTGCGCTTTTCTTCTACTTTTAATTAGTTGAATGGATATGTAACAAAAAGATGATGTTACTTGTGGTGAAGAGGATTGGATTTTATTTTTGTGATGATGGATTTTATTTGCTTGTTTTCATAGATTGAATTGAGTGTGCAGCAAGTGATTTCTTTATTTCTGGATTGGACGTTGGGATTAATGTTGTCACTATGAAGTGGTTGTTCAAGTAGATCAAACACCCAACTTGTATATGAAATCGAGGAGTTGGACGGGGAGAAAAAATGATAGACGAACATGCAATGAAGGTGCAGAAGTTACCAGATAAAATTGTGGAGATAAGATTATTAATTTTTCCAATAATGAAAAGAATGTGGACAAATGATTGAACAGATATCATCCTATAAGGTTAAAGACGTTGAATTATCAAACAATATTTAAAGCCTAGAAAAAGAAAAGCACTCAGAGGAGGGAAAACTTATCCATATAAATTATGCCTCGAGATACGAATATCCACTTATTAAATATTTACGTAAATGGTTGATCTTATGGGATTCAGATCTTAATCAAACACAATAGGAGTTTAAAGGTTCAACTGAGTTTTGACTCCATAATTACACAGTGATAATACTTTGACGGGCAAAGATTCAATCAGACCTTCTACAAAAGTTAAAACAGTTTCTGATTGCAATATCATGGTGCAAAAACCATTGAGAATAGAATGGCATAGTTGACTATTAAGTATTTGGGATGCCGAATAGCTCACCTTTTGTTGACAATCGACATGTTTTCTCAATTTATGTTTATAAATTATAATTACAGTATGGAAATGAGCGCGAAGCTTCCACCAGAAGTTAATGTAGGATGATGACATTTTTAATTGTTTTTCAATGTAGGAATCCAAATTGAAACCTTTATAAGAGAGTTTAAACATTTTATAATTATAATTTAGTATAGGCTAATGGATAAATTTAACAATTTATAACTATCTCGATAGTGTAGCGAACAGAATTGGAGTTTTGCAATAATTTATGGTATGAATAAACCTTTTATAAACATATTTACAATGCCCAGACCCAATCGAATTCTCACTTGAATAATAACCTTTACCAACATACCATGCATGCTCATTTCTAATCATTTGGCATCATATCTAAAGAATTCCGAGAACATTTTTATGCCATTGAATTCATAGTTTTCGATATGCACATTTTAATTTCTAAACAAGTGTTACCAACCAGTTGAGGCTTAATAAACATACCTATGGTTTGGAGTCTGGATGTTATTGTAAGATTCAAAATTCCAAAGCCTGGCAACCTCCGAATAACCTTAGCAAGAGCTTGGAAACTCTAGAATAACCTTTGAAACCTAATTCTCCCAAACTGAAACCCTATTAATCTTTGAAACCCTATTATTTCAACATATAGGGATGAAATCGGTCCCATTCTGCCCCTATACCAAGATTTATGGACGAATTTCTATTAAAAATTTCTCCATAAGGAAAATCCAGGGGCGATTGACACTAGTAATTGGATTTACAAGAAAAATATTGGGCGAAATTTCTATTGTTAACCTCCATGGTGAGAAATCAGGAGTGAATGGAGAATTTTACGAGAATTTCTCCGTGCAAAAGCCATTTTCCCCCAATTTTATTAGTAAATATGATAGGGCTAACCTCCTTTGACCATTTTTTTTGGTAAATAAATTGTGGGCTAAATTTTTAATAAAAAAAAAGAGTTTAATATAAAAAAATTCACCCACTAAATTTTCAAAACCCCCTAAAATTCGCCCATGGGCTAAACTTCGCCCCTAAAATCATCTATGGTGCTGGAGCACTAGAAGGGAATTGGAGGCTACCGAAGGGACTGCTAGCTCAACGAAGGGAGCTTGTTCTTGGCATTGTGCAGGTTGATGGGGAAGGAGAATTGATGATTGGGACGGTTGTGGAGGGGGTTTCTGCACCAGTGGGTTGCATGAGATATTGAGCTAAGTAGAAGATGTGGGAAAATGCTTATCCCTTTGTATTGATAGCCCCAGCTCGGGAGTGGCCTATCAAAGTAAGATTTGACTTGAAAATGCCTATGGCTAAGAGGAACGTCCTTCAACTATAGCTAGTTGGAGATCATTTTAATTAAAATATAAGTATCTACCTATGTATAAATTCCATGGTTATATTTGTGTTTGATCTTTGTTTAAATTATTGTTTTACGAATGTGTAAATGGATGTTGAAATGCTTGGAATTGATTGGCATGACTTAGGTGTGTTTATGCTTAAATATATATCGCATGTAATTATTTAATGATGAATGCATGAGATCATTTGGGTCACAATATAAGTTTATATTTCACTGTTAAATTAAAGAAAAATGGAATTGGATATGAATGAGTAATTTCAAACACGAAATTTGAGTACCCCATGGTCTCTATGGTCAAATGAGGTTGTCGGGTATGTTAAATAGTGGTATCAAAGCCAAGGTTTTCAGCATTGGGACTATATGGTCCAGAATTTGACGTTACAGGTAGTTCCAGAGGTTGCAAGGGAGCTGTTTAAAGAAAGGTGTATAAGGAAATTTATGAGAAAAATAGTTATATGGAATCATAACAATGGATTAATTCGTAGCAGTCATTAGTATATATACGATTGAATTATGGAATGGGCCGAAAGTGCAGAGTAGCCATAGTAAAATTGATAATGTTTGAGATGGTTTTGTGTAATTTGGAAAAATTTACAGCTTGCATGCTAACTATTTGATGAAATATCCCTACGAAATTTAGGTGAAAATTCAAACCTATGCCAACATTACAATCTCTGTGAATTGACATAAAAATTTCCGTCAAGGGGAAAAGGCCATCGTAATTATCAATTGGCCAAGTGTAATTTTTTGTTTTCCAAGTGTGATTTTTGGGTGGACATATGTTGACGGGGATATGCCAGGTGTGACTTGATTACAAAACCATATGTCCATATATATATATATATATAAATTTCAAAATCTAAGTATTATGAAGAAATTAAAATTTTATATGAATTTCCCATAAATTTGATGAGGGCCCAACATTGGCCACAGAGACAGGATGACATGGACCAGCCATGTGTATACTGAGTATAGGTGGTATCATTGGAAGGGGCATATGCATTGGTAGAATCCATGTAGGATAGACATAAGTATGTACATACATGCCGTCAACGACCCAGATCGAGTGAGAAAGTTCCGTAGGGCAGATATGATCCATTCACACAAAAGCAATGTGGACAAGGTTCAATCTAAGGGTCATGCGTCCAACGGTCCAAATTGATCGAGCATGTTGGATCAGGAAATATCTAATAGTTCATGTAAGACAAGAGGCACAAGAAGTAATAAAGTGACCATGACGCGAACGGTGAAGATTTGATCACACAAATTCCATCATGCGATCTTGACCGTTAACAAAAAAGGAAAGGGCACGAAGATATAATAAAGGTGCTCCATTGCTAATGGCTAGGATCAAATCACTCATTTTTCAACTTCTAACCTTGGTCGTCCATTAAAAAGGGACCTTGATCATGATGTATCTTGTGGAATAGTGCACCAACAACTGAGATTTAATCTGGGCTGCAAGGATATGAGATCGTGATCGTTCGCATAGGGAATGTTAGCTGACATGGAAGAGGTTGGAAAAGGGAAAATAATTAACCAAAAATTGCTTATCTGTAACGTCCCCTCCTGCGGACCCAATTCCTGGAAGGGAACATGATGGCAATTCTGGGCTTTTATATAAACTCAGCCCATTCATTAGATTCATACAAGTAAAATCAAAAGTGTGCAGATGCAAATCAAGCAGATATGCACAGCAGAATAAAACATCATCCACACACATTTCGTATGCATTAAGCATATCAAAATAATCATCAAATTAAACATTGCAGAATTAAATACACATAAGAATATACTCATCTTCATTGTGCAATTGTCCCAAGCAACTACCTATGTCGCTGTAACGTTCCACTCAACCATAGGTCTCTGCCTAGCCTGTATTCTTTCAGCACTTAGAGACCACCCCCGAGCTGGGCATGATTTCTACAAGGAAAAGGGGACATTCAAGCTCATACATAGCCAAATAATCATTTCATCTAAGCCAAGCCAGTCCACAACTGGGTTTATCAGGCTAGATCTGAACCCTGGATGCTTGCACTCAAGCTCAAGCCAAAGCAATGGATACCCATAACCCATACCCAACATACTCTTACACACAACAAACTCAAAAACTGGGCATGGATACATATTCCCAACAATGGGATTTACAAATGGAAGGGCCATGGGTTTTTCCCCAAAACGTTTCCAACCAAAAACGGATTGTGGGATGGGGAAAAAAAATCACAGGGAGGAAAACGATTTCTTCCCCAAATATCTCAGCATTCAACAGCCAAAACGGTCTCTATGGAACCCAGTTCGATTCCCCTTCTTCCCCACTGTTATATAACACAAAAACGCCCTTCTCCCAGCTGAGAAAACAAAGGAAAACCATGAAAACATGGCTGGAAAACGCCCAGGTAGCTCCCAACTCGTGAGGGAGAGAAACTGGTTGATGGGTAATGACTTGGGAAGCAATTCATGGCTCTTTTCTTACCCAAGAAGCAAAATTCGATTTTCCATGAAGGGTGGCTTGCCCATACCCGAATTTGGACAGCCATACCTCCCAAGTCCTTGTAAAATCATGCCCCCATCTCTTGTTGCATTGCATAGCTAGTTGTAGGTATTTTATTAAAATGCATATTTACATGATAATTGCAATTCCATTGTGCTTGGCTAGCATGTAAACCATATGCATCAATAAATCGATGGCGGGGCCTTGGCCTTGAGCTCCTCACCACGATTATATAACAATATTACATCATTTACAATTTTAATGCAATAGGATCAAGATGGGGACATTACATTTCCCTCCCCCTTGGAATAACACCGTCCTCGGTGTCCCAATACTTAGGAATAAATACCCACTTTACACATGCCTCAAAATTCACAACTAGTGGCAGGTCTGTCCTGCATTTCATCTCTTGAATTTGAACTTTCAGGATCAAGTCCTTTGGCTTCCTCAAGCTGCTCCTGCTGGCTTTTATCTTCCATCTCTACAGGTGGGCATTACTCGAGAGCAATCCCTTCCCTTTATTACCCTTCCAGCCGATCTATAAGTCTACAATTTCATGGCTACCATCTTTCTTGCCATCCTGGCAACTATTTGAGGAATATTTTCAGCCAAAACAAATAGCTTTTGGTCTGCTGCCATGATCAATGTGCACAACTGGTTCTCACTTTTCTCGCTAGCAACACTTGGCTAGTAACAGCTGCAAACAATGGCTTTCAATTTCTCACATGTGAAATTCATCATGGGAATTCCTGTTAGGCCAAGCATAACACAAATTAAAATTAGTCAATTATAAGATCAATTGACATGGAATGTTCATGCTTTACTCATGAGACTTCCACACTTTTCATGCTTTCTCAACATACACATGAACTCATTCATGTTCATCCTTTCACAGGAAAATAACTATTTCAGCATTCACAATTCATTTCAAGCAATTAAGCACAATCTATTTTCAGCCATGAAATGCACTCAACAATTCTTTGTTTTTGAAATGCATCAATAAAAAAGGAAAGAGAAGAGTAAGAGTTTCCCCCTCTTAGTCTTGTTCCAATCCGGAGCCACACCATCACTTGTGGTTCTATGCTCCTTAGCCTCTTTCACTTCAATGTGAATGCTTGACTTGCTCTTTCTTGGCTATGACACATAGTGTCTAAGGTTTGTCTAAGGATTTTCAACTAAGGAACCCTTCCCCATTGTTGCCTACAAAACCTTTGGCTGCTAGGAACCATACATGTCCACTAGCACCATCTTTCATTACTGCTCGTACTGAGCTATTTAGGACGACCACATCTCCACATGCATCCCTACGATGCCTTCATAGTCCTTGCTTTTATCAATACCTACACTCAAACATTAAATCAATTCAAATGTTTAGTTTATTTTCATAGGGTTTATCTCTAAACAAGAGTTTGAGAAATCATAACCAAATCATATACACACGTATAGTCATAAGCAAGAAGCTGCAAGATAACCAAATACTTATTTGTATTAGATGTCTTCACTTTATTCCACGGGATCCTTCCTTGCTTTACAAGCATTGGATTTCCCGTGGATACAATAACGAATGTTGGGCTGGCACGCAGGCTACTCCACAATCATTCGAATGGCAATGCCATGCCAGTACGTCGACTGGGTTTTATCAATTAATTAAGGAATGTTTGGCCAGCACGTCGGCTGCTCCACAACATCAAGTGGTTAATGCTACCACCAACTATTCTCTGAATTTATCGAGCATCAGTCACTCTCTAGATTTACCAAGAATTTTATAGCACCCGACCAGTTACTCTCTGGTTTACCAAGAATTTTATAGTGCCCGACTAGTTACTCTTTGGTTTACCAAGAATTTTATAGCGCCTGTTATAGGTCAAATCTGCACTTCTCCGTCCGTGATCATATTACGTTTTAGATCACACAAAAGGACAACATGGATTGAAGAGCTAGATTGCCCTAGATGATGCATGCACTGGAACTACCCTCTTCAGCTGAGCAAACTCCTGTTTTCACCGACATTTTGACATGTGCGCTACTTTATGGGCAGCAAATCAGTGCACATCTGGAAGTATGCCCTACTTTCCTCAAGGGAAACCAGCGCACATCTTCTAGTATGCCCTACTTTGCTCAAGTGAAACTAGCTCACACCTTGAAAATTGTTGCAAGCGCTTGTTGTAAAACACTGAAGTTGCGTACTGTGCGCTACTATGCCTTGAGGAAACTCGTGCACATATTAAGATGAAATCAAAAAATATATTAAGTTGACAAATTGGGATTAGTTGAAGTTGGTTTTGCAACTTCCCCAACCTCCCAATTCAACCACCTCTCGATTACAACTGCCTACCTTGTCCCATAAATACAAGGAGGATGCATGAGAGAGAACTAGACTCAAACTAGAGAACTAGACCTAGAAGAAAGGCTTGAAGCATTGTTACGCTGGAGGAAATTCCCAAGTCATTGTGAAGAGCAGGAGCCCAGGACTCGGTTGCAGAAACATCTCGACACGTCAGGTATATTGTACAGATTCATGTTTCTTTGACAATAAAAAGGTTGAAATACCCTTCCTGTCCCAAATAAGATGTCTATTAGATTGTATGTCTATTTGGCTTAATATCTGATTATATTTGATATTAAATTACTTTCTGATTTCATCATATTTATATATAGTCAAGATACGCTGAGGAAGGTGTCCTTTGTGTTACAGGTTCATCAAGCAGGAGATCAAGCGGGAGATCAAGTGAAAGCAAGGACCAGCCGTCAGTTAAAGGTATGTCTTTCGATATCTCAATCTCTGTCATTTGCAAGAACTAGTTGTACTACAAATAATGTATTTACCTGTCAACCCTACCCAGTTGGTAGTGTCCATCTCCTCACTATAGGGTAATAATCCCGAACAAAAAACTGGCGACTCCGCTGGGGAGTAACCGTTAGTTTTCTTTTCTGCTCTAGGAGACTTAGTTTAGGGTTTCTTCCAGTCCCTGTTTTAGTTTTTTATTCTTTGAGAAGTCTTATAGGTCTGTGTTACCTATTCCTTACTGCTTGATTCATCTCAGTCCATTGCTGCAAATCCTTTTCATTCATTTTGTGACATGTGCGTTGGTCTTCCCTACTAACAGTAGCGCATACCACCTGATGAGCGCTACTCTTTACACTGCACAGTAGCGCATATATCCTAGTGTGCACTGGTTTCTGCACTGCACAGTAGTGCATTTTCTTGTAGTGTCAAGTTTTTGTCTACGGTTTGATTTTTAGTGGTTTGCTTCCATTTCCAGCCTGTTGCTTTGCCTCCTTGACTGATCCTTGAGACTTCCATGTCTCTCTTGAGTCTTGTTGACCTCTCTTGAGTCTTTTTAATTTGTTTTGCTTGCTTGCGTACTTGGTTAAGTGTCTTTGCTGCTTACTAGCCCTTTTTGAAGTTTGTGTGCTATTTTCTTTTGGACATAGTTGCATACTTCCGTCCTAGTTGCTGTTGCAGTCATACATACCTGCATTGTTAATGTTTGTTGTATGTTGCAACGTTTATCACACTTTCACTTGGTCTTATCATTTCCATTAGGGTTTGACTTCAAGTTTGAGTCCTTAGGATCGCTCTCGAAGGTTGCTTGGTTTAGATGCTTGCTGATTGTCTTATCAGATCAGTCCAAGTAAGTCAAATCTTTCTAAGTTTTTCTTTCTGTTGAGTCCGTGTGTTGTTAAAGTCATTCTTGGTTCACTTGCTTACTCTTTGCTTGGCTTAATGTTTTCTTAGAGTTTTGATACTTATGAGCAACTTGTTTAGATCTGCCTTTCCGTCACAAGTGTCTCTTTTCCCTATTTCTTTTTCACTTTGTTTCCAAGCCTCAAGTTTTTCTTTTGCAAAAACTTGATAAGTCAAGTCTTCATCGAGTCTCTTGATTCGTTTGCTTTGAGCCATTTACATGTTTGTCTTACACATGCTTTATATTTAGATCTTGCTTGCTTTTGTATAAAGTTCTCTTTCTTTTACATTTATCAGAAAAGACAAAAAAATGTTCAAATAGCTTAGTAGTAAGGTTTTGCATTATTTCGAGGTAGCATAGTTTGCTTTGAAATATTAAAAGAAAAATACAAAAAGAAGTTTGATTTTAGGATTGCCTAGTTTTCGATTTTTTGAAAGAATATAAATGGAAAAGAGAAAAGTTTTTGTGAATTTGAAAGCTTTTTTTTACATGCACTTTACTTTCATAACAAACCATTCCACACACCGTACTACAACCCTTGAGTAACAAGTAGCCCTCAAAAAGAAATATTAATAAAATTTACTAGCAACATTTTTCTTTTTAGGTATACACATCATCAACTAGCTTAGGCTAGAGTTTCGGACTTAAATCACCTTAAACGATCCGAAACTGGCTTCATTACTCAACAATCGTAGTACGACTTTCACTTAGGTAAATCCATCTCTATCAAAAAGTCCTGGGATGCTCTACTCAAACCAGAATTAAGCACGAGGCCGTGGAAGATTGGAATTGTTGAGGATATCCCCTCACTTTCCTCTCAACCATAAACCAGAGTTGACTCGCGTACAGGGGTCCTTTCGGACTTCGGGCTTTGCTACCTTGCCCATGCGTTTCGACTAGGTTGACGACTGTCCCCCCAGGTTATTTCATATTGATGGTAGCCTAAGTATCAGACTTTTAGGGCTCTACATAGGTAGAGTGGGCGGTTATTCCCACTTCACCTCGGACAGACGTGGAAGGTAACCCTTTGGCAGTTATCCCAGGAAGGCGGTTTGGTGATTCAAACGCTTGCAATCAGAGGACCTCCAAAGGATGCCACGTAATTGACTGTCGATACTCTGTTAGTCTGTTCTGGGCCCTAATCATCCCAGACTTGCTTTCGAGAGTATTTGCAATTGTTTTCCTGGTTTGATTACTTAGGACCTTTTTGAGTGGTGTGCTCTTTGTGCCATTTGTTTTTAGTTGGCCTTAGATATTTTTGGCCCTTTGAATCAGAAACTATGGATAGCATCCCAGCGGGCACCAATCAAGGGACCCTTGTTCAAGGGGCTCCTTGTGCTTTTCCATTCATTGGGAACATTGGTACTCCCTTAATGGCTACCTTGAATCTTCCGGGATTCACTATAGGGCTATCGATTTGGTTGTTTTCCACTCCAAATGCCTTGCATGCTCCTAATGCTTCTTAAGTAAACACTTCACATCAAGAGCAGCAGAACCCTATGCCTGCTTCGCCAGTAGCAACTTCTCCTCCTCCTTCTACCTCATGTGGTGAAAATAGTAATATTAGTAACTAGCAGTCTAAAAGGAATAAACAGAGAAAGAATAGGAAGAAGATGCCAAACCAAGGGCGCAGCCACCCAGCCTCTAGATGTCATGCTGGGGGCACCCACCCAGCCTCTGGAGGTCATGCTGGGGGTACTTACTCAACCTATGGAAGTGATGCTGGGGGCACCTACCTAGCCTCTGGAGGTCATGCTGGGAGCAAACTTTCAGTCACTGCAAATCATACTGAAAACATGTCTTCAACCATTGTTGCTCATGTTGAGGACACGTCATTGATCACTGCTGGTCATATTAATGACAAGTCACCAGTTCCTGTGAGTCATACTGGAGACACTGAATCAACCATTGCTAGTCATGCTGAGAGTACTGTTGTTGTAAAGGAGTCTAAGCTTATACGACGCAAGCCAAAGTTCCCTTGTAAACTTTGTAAGGGAGATCACCTTACTCACCTATGCCCTGCTATTCCAGAGGTACGGAGAGTGTGGTCCATGTCTGAAGGATCCTCTGCTCCTGAATTGTCTATAGATTCCCAACAGCTAGATCAACCTTTGGTTGATGAAGTGGTTGAGCCAATGCAATCTTTGGTCAACCCCACTCTTTCTTCCAAGAGTGAAGTGATCGAATCGATGCAATCTTCGACTGATCCCATCATTCTTTCGGAGACTGATGCACCTGTCCCTAAAGTCTTTTGCATTACTTCTTCGGATGTTTTTGAAGTGGGGGGCACTTCATCTATGCCGAGTGAACCCTTACCAAGCTCTGGGATCATTTCCTTTGATTGGAATAGTCTAACTGGGCCTCATCTTCCTTCTGTTACACCTTTTTAGATAAAGGTTGATATCGGAAACCATGTGGTTCATCGATGTATTGTAGATGAAGGAGCCTCTGTTAGTATCTTATCCCCTTATGCTTGGAGAGATTTAGGTTTTCCTAACCTTGTTCCAGCTGTTAATTGGCCGTTGACTTTTGATAAAAGACCTAGTGAACCGTTGGGATTCCTCCCTCAAGTACTTGTTACTTTGGGTGGAAAAACAGTCTTAGTTGATTTTATGGTTTTAAAGGACCCTATGGATTTTGATATGATCCTTGGGTGTGATTATGTATATGCTATGTAGGCTGTGGTGTCTATGCTCTTTCGTGTGATGCATTTTCCTCACAACGAAAGCATTGTCACTGTCGATCAGTTTACATTTGTTGATCCCTCTTATTACCCAACTATAGACCAAGTATATCCCTCGCTAGTAGGCACTACCGTGTCACAATCAAATTATGTGGCATATTGTTCCTTGAGTCCAATTTCTACTGAGAAGAAGCCTCTGAATTCATGCTTACCTTCTCGAGACTAGGTCCCGGCAATTGACTAGGTGATGAATCCATCTGAATGTTTAAACATGCGTTCTATTTGGGATGATATACTTCCATCTAATGAAGTTTTCCTAGAGTCTATAATGCAGTTTGCCATTCATTTGGACATTGATCCATCTACGAGCATTCTTCCACCTTCACTTCGAGCTCGTTAAAACAATAAGGAGGCTACGAGCATTCTTCCACCTTCACTTCGAGCTCGTTACAAACAGTAAGGAGGCTACGAGTATTCTTCCACCTTCACTTTGAGCTTGTTAAAAACAGTAAGGAGGCTACGAGCATTTCTTCCACCTTCACTTCGAGCTCGTTAAAAACAGTAAGGAAGTTATGAGCATTTTTCTGTATCTCCTTTGAGCTCGTTAAAAACAGTAAGGAGGTCAAGAGTTTACTTTTTCAGGATCGTTAAAACTTTACGAAAAAGATCGTTATAGAGTTCTTTCACGCTCTTGTTTGACTCTTTAAATATGACAGGATTGACGAGTATGGTTATCTTTTCAGATTCGTTAAAGGATTTGAAGTGACATCCGCTTTAGTATAAGTTTAACCCTTTTCCGGACTTTTGAGGATTACTTATGAAAAATGAATACTCTAGTCATACATGGCTAGAAGAGTTCTCCTCTCATTGTTTTATACTTTTTCGGGGGAGGGGACTAACTGTACGAAAAAAGGACCTTTTAGAGCCTTCTTTAGGGTTTTCAGGCTCTCGAAAGATGAAAACACCAAGCGAGCACTCACCTACTCGGGCTCGATGTGAAATCCACGAGAGGGTATATAGAGAATTGTTTAAGTTTTTCAGACTCTATAAACGGGAAAACACCCGCAAGCATTAACCTACTTGGGCTCGATATTAAAATCCACGAGTAGGTGTATGGAGTTATTGTTTAAGTTTTTCAGACTCCTTAAAATTGAAAACACCGACGAGTAAGAACAGATCTCGGCTCGATATTAAAATCCAGAGATCAGTACTATAGAGTATTCTTCTATCTCTTCTTCGAACTCTGTAAACAAAGAAGAAGGTCCTGAGTCTTCCTCCCATGGGCTCGTTAAACTCTTTACATGGTTGGACCTATTGAGTTTTCTATTTTTCTTGGACTCATTAAAACAACAACAAGAACATTCTTTTACCAAAAAGAATAAGGGATAACAAGGGTATATCACATATTTTTCAGTTTCAAAGGCAGTTATGTCAGTCATGTCCTTGAACACAGCACCTACTTGAGTCTATCATTTTAGTTGGGTTTTAGTTTTTTGACCTTAGGGTGAACCTGATCTCCTAGTTGTCAACTCCCCTGATTGGTTATTCTTCCAATCATATGGAGGGTCTGTTATGTCTCATACATGGCATATTTATATCACTTCCCCTTCATGTTAAAAGTTGCCTAAGTCACTTTGTGTCATGCTCACTGTTCAAGGATACATCTTGTGTCGGCCATTCTGAAGTTTACCTTGATTAAATGTGTCGGCCATCCTGGTGTCAGCTTGTTTCATCTTGTTACTCGTCCTACTCCATATCAGCTCATACCTGTGAGTGTTCCTCGTGTTGGATGATGGAGGATGCATTAAGGTCTCCCTTCCAGCGGACTTCTTCCCATCAACTTCAGCTCATTATGCTCTGGGAAAGAAGTTTAGAGTTTCGGTTAGTACCTTGGGGGTTGCAGTCATCAGTGGCAGTTTCCCTCGCTATTGAATAAATGGGAATACATCAATGTCTCTTATTCAAAAAGTTCCTCAAGTGTTCAACTTCAAGTCCTCTTATTCACACTTGTTGGATCGTACTAGGTACCTTGGGCCCCATTATCATTATCGATGGAATCCCTTGTGTTTGTTAACGGTATACATCAATGAACGATAATCAAACGATACCCCCCATGTTCGACTTCAGCTCATTTATTCTCATGGTTAGGGTTTGTACCTTGGGTTGTTTGGATGAAGACCTTGGGATTGTGATAGCATCACCATATTTATGTTATCACCCAAGCTGCACAAGACTGAGCCTCACTCATTTTGTCTCTTCATGAGACATAGATCTAGCTTGTTGTTATGGCTATGATCTCTCATTTTGACATGGATCCACGCTTGTATTTCAGTGGCCATGCTCTATATATACATCTCCTAGTTATCTATCGGAGATCATGTTACACATCTATATGATGCCAAGATTGTAATTGCTCATTGACCATGATTGTTGTTTCAGGTGTTTTTTGTGAATTGGTTCTGCGGTTTCTTGCTCCTCCTTTGACTTGGACTTATAATGTATTTCAACCATCATTTCCCTCTGACCTCACACATTAGGGGGCATCTGTTATAGGTCAAATATGCAGTTCTCCATCCGTGATCATATTACGCTGTAGATCACACAAAAGGACAACATGGATTGAAGAGCTAGATTTCCCTAGATGATGTATGGACTGGAACTACCCTCTTCAGTTGAGAAAAATCCTGTTTTCACTGGCATTTTGACATGTGCGCTACTCTATGGGAAGCAAACCAACTCACATATGGAAGTATGCCCTACTTTCCTCAAGAGAAACCCTCGCACATCTTCTAATATGCCCTACTTTTCTCAAGTGAAACGAGCGCACACCTTGAAAATTGTTGCAAGCGCTTGTTGTAAAACACTAAAGTTGTGTACTGTGTGCTACTATGCCTTGAGGAAACTTGCGCACATCTTAAGATGAAATCAAAAAATATATTAAGTTGATGAATTGGGATTAGTTGAAGTTGGTTTTGCAACTTCCCCAACCTCCCAATTCAACCACCTCTCGATTACAACTGCCTACCTTGTCCCATAAATACAAGGAGGATGCATGAGAGAGAACTAGACTCAAACTAGAGAACTAGATCTAGAAGAAAGGCTTGAAGCATTGTTACGCTGGAGGAAAGTCCCAAGTCATTGTGAAGAGCAAGAGCTCAGGACTCGGTTGCAGAAACATCTCGACACGTCAGGTATATTGTACTGATTCATGTTTCTTTGACAATAAAAAGGTCGAAATACCCTTCATGTCCCAAATAAGATGTCTATTAGATTGTATGTCTATTTGGATTCATATATGATTATATTTGATGTTAAATTACTTTCTGATTTCATCATATTTATATATAGTCAAGATACGCTGAGGAAGGTGTTCTTTGTGTTACAGGTTCATCAAGCAGGAGATCAAGCGGGAGATCAAGTGAAAGCAAGGACCAGCCATCAGTTAAAGGTATGTCTTTCGATATCCCGATCTCTGTCATTTGCAAGAACTAGTTGTAATGCAAATAATGTATTTACCTGTCAACCCCACCCAGTTGGTAGTGTCCATCTCCTCACTATAGGGTAATAATCTCGAACAATAGTGCCCGACCAGTTACTCTCTGGTTTACCAAGAATTTTATAGCGCCCGACCAATTACTCTCTGGTTTACCAAGAATTTTATAGCGCCCGACCAGTTACTCTCTGGTTTACCAAGAATTTTATAGTTATTTCAAGGTCCTTGCTTTCCTGCAATGACCAAGGTTTCCAACAAAGAAACAATAGTGTATCAGCTTAGCTGTTAGAAGACCTATACCTGAAATATTCATTATTCCAAACAGGAACTAAATGAAAAATGAATACTTATCTGTATTGTGCATTTTCCCTTCTGGTCCACAGGGTCCTGCTTCGCTTTGCAAGCCTAGGGATCACCTATGGACTTGGATGTTTGTCCAGCATGCATGCTACTCGATAACATCAAGTAGTTAATTCCCAACCAGTACACCTTCACGTCGACTGGATTTACCAAACATTTGTGGTGCCCAATCAGTCCCATACCTGGTTGGCCCTCTCCATTGTCAAGCCAGCACATCCGTCTGGGTCATTAGCCAATGGAAGGAAACTGTGCCACTGACCATTATAGGTCAAGGCTCTACCACTATGCCTTAGGCTTCCATCAGCCTTTCACATGTGTCACAACCCTCCATGCGCATAACAATTCTTCATCCACACAAGTATGGCATTCCTTCTCCCGGGAAAACCAACGGTTCCCTTTAGGAACTCTATAGGTGACTTTCTTGATTGCAGGCTATCATGGCCCCATGATACCCACTCACACTACATAAAGGTTACCACTACTCATATAGTCCTCTTGAGTACCCTTTCTTTACTTTTCCTCTTAACGTGAAACACCAAATTGTATATGTGTAAGCTAATAGCACAAGAAGGATAAGCAGACTCATCAACATTGATGCTCTATAATTGTAACCATATTTCATAACATTCACTATCAAGTATTGAAACACCAGGAATGTGTCCATTCCCTTAGGGTGTAGTCAATATTGACAACCCTATCATAACCCAGCACTAGAAAGGTGTGCACTCCCTTTCGGATGTGAGACATGTAGGCCCTAATCATACTCAAGCAGTCCGGAATAATACGGAAATAATAAAACATTCTCTAATAACTAGACATGTATATTCTGAGTTAGGGTTATAAAATACTTATCCCTTTTCATATGTATCTTTCCTTCATTTGTGAAGAATGGGGGCTCCCTTCTCTGAGTCAACAGTACTTCGGTTTGCCACCCCAACCTTTTCACGTTCCATAACCCACACATGCCTTCTTGGCATAATTTTACTGTATCCCTCATATGGTTTACCAACATGCAGTTCGATTGAGACATTATCAACATTTACAATGGCGTTTCACTCGAAACCCATTTCCAAAGCATGGGGTCCTTCCCATCTAGTTTGGCTTCTGCAGGCCATCGCACATGGTCTTCCTGCAATGTGTCATCCTGGCACACTTATCAAATAGCCAAATAGTCAACAACATTTAACAATAAACTTCAAATGTGATTGTTCCATAACCAATCAATGTCATTAATAATTAAATTCAATATGGATTTTGCAGTTCTGTCTACTACATAAATTAATTTGCTTAGCAATGAGGCTATCCTCATATTGTTTGGCTCTCGTAAGTGGTATCACTCTGTCCATTATGGTTTCACCATTGCTACCATACATGAACATCCACCTACAACATGTCCTCCTGACACAATTTTATATAAGCCAAACAGTGATTAGCAATTATAAGCAAATTCTCAAATCTGAAATCTATAAATCTGTTTTCCTACAGAAATTAGATTTGCAACCATGAGATTATTCTCATAAACTTAAATCAGACAATTTTCAGATTTGTTTCATGCATAAGTTACAACCATGAGAACCTTCTCATAAAATTTGGCTTCTGCACATGGTAGATCCCGGTCTTTCCTATGGACTTATCCTCATTGCCATACGCAAGACTTTTCTACCTGAAAACTGAAACTTCAATCAGCCAAACACGTTGTGAGTATCTATGCATATAATCCTTTCATTGCCACAACAGTCACTGAAGTGATATCAGAATTATAACACTCAATAATTCAAACACCTTTAGTTGTTAACATTTGAAATGCAAAGATATATATACATTTCTATATATGCATCATTATCACAATAAAATTGCAAGACACAGACACATTATCCGTGCAATTTAAATAAACTGTAAATACTCATTACTTCACATTCCATGCGACTCTGTCCTTCCAACAGAGTGCTCTGGTATCCCATCACATGTCTACCTTCTTCATGCAGTCTTTCTCCTGCATTCATAGCAGCTCATGAAATGGTCTCAGGATTAACAATGGTCCACCATTTCATCTATTATCCAACTGCATTGAAACATATATATGTCACACCCATGCATTCACACAATGCATCTCAACATGTGCACCCACACATATGCATTCACATTCACAACATTTACATAATATTTCAATGCACATCTCTTCAATGCAACCTTGCATTACTTCACGAATACTATGCATTCAAACATATTATGGCCTAACCATGATTACCACACACAACATTCACTACCAAGGCAGGTCCATAAGCCTTCACTTTCTTTGGTTGTTAACTCACAACCAATATACACAAATGGCATGATATAATTCCATATGAATGCATTGAGCTTTCTAAGCAATTACAGGGTGTAAGGCTCCTTGCCTTCACTTACCCACACCTGACCATACTTGGTAGGATTATATTCACATTCAGGCACTCAACACCACATGCAAACCAAATGAACATAGTTTAAACATAGTTGAAGGGGTCTTACCAAATCCTCTTTCAACATTCATGAAATTAATCACAAACAACAGTTACCTGCATAGTTGTTATTAACATCACTTGATGTTACATGATCAGTTGGCCTCTTACCAATGCTACACAGTCCTTTTTCCAACCTCGTGATAGTAGATTTGTTCCGCCATCCTTTCCTCATAAGGTTGTTGGTCATATGCAACAACATCATCCTCATCTTTAGCCATGCTTCGGTTTCCTTTGGACCTATAACCAATGTGAACACAACTAATTATTAGCAACCACAATAATTATCTTAAGTGGCTCATTGCATATGTAAAACCTCACTATTTTACCAATGTGCAATACCATATACACGCAAAAACATTTTCACATGCACTGTGCAATGTTTATTAATATGCCATCTAGAGCATATTCATCTCATCTATCCAATCTCTTGCATTTTCAATCATGCTTCCATGATTTGGTTCCTACAACATTAGTTGTCATCAACGACAGGAAATACCATCAGTGGGCTATTGCATGTGTAACTTCACTACCTTTACCCATATGCAACATCATGCTCATGCATAAGCAATTCACATGCATTGTGCAATGACTCTCTAATCATGCCCACTAATTCATATGCATTATTCCCTTGCATTTCCAGCATCCCTATGCCATAATTTTCAGTATATAAAACTTAGGAAATATAAATATAATAGCAATGGAGGAGTTAAGGAATTCTCCCTTTCCAATTCCTCATCATGACATGGAGTTCCTCCTCCACATCATAGCTGATCCTTTTCTTGGATTTCCTACCAAGAATACAAGCAATCATTAGCTATGATCTTCTCATGAATTAGCAATTCAACATATACATACGTGTAATCATTCATTCTTGATATTTTCCAAATATGCAATTCTTATGCTATAAACAGAAATAGTTTAAGGTGAGGAATTTCCCTTTCATCCTCCATAATGGGTATTACAACCCATTACTCTTACTGAGATTCCACAACCCCTTCTATGCAATTCCTGTTTCTCATTCCAAGCATAGAGAATGCATTTCACACTTTCAACAACTGTTTCCGGGGGGCGACGGGGGTCAAAACTCGCCGACCGTGTCGCGACTTTTTAACTTAAAACTCGTCGACCGTGTCGCGGCTTTTTAGCTTAAAACTCGCCGATCGTGTCGCGGCTTTTTAGCTTAAAACTCGTCGACCGTGTCGCGGCTTTTTAGCTTAAAACTCGCCGACCGCGTCGCAGCTTTTAAGCCTAAAATCGCCGACCACGTCACAACTTTTAAGCCTAAAATTGCCGACCGCGTCGCAGCTTTTAAGCCTAAAATCGCCGACTGCGTCGCAACTTTTAAGCCTAAAATCGTTGACCGCATCACAGCTTTTAAGCCTAAAATCGCCATTCGCGTCGCAACTTTTAAGCCTAAAATCACCGACCGCGTCGCAGCTTTTAAACCTAAAATTGCCGACCGCATCGCAGCTTTTAAGCCTAAAATCTTGCTGCCCTGTCGCCAAAAACTTTGAAAAATTTCGTCGAAACTCAGCTTAACTCGTCGATTGTTTCGGCGTTTTTGGCTTTATCTTTACTGACACAGTCTTGGCAGAAAAACTTAGAAACACTTAGAAAATTTTCAAATTTTCAAAAATAGTTAGAATTTTTTTGAAATATTTCCTTCTTTTCTGATGATTAGTGCTAGACAGGGAACATACTTACCTCTACAACTGTGATAGGTAGCCCATGAAGGCCCAATGCTGCAACCAACAGCTCTGATACCAAAATGTAATGTCCCCTCCTGCGGACCCAATTCCTGGAAGGGAACATGATGGCAATTCTGGGCTTTTATATAAACTCATCCCATTCATTAGATTCATACAAGTAAAATCAAAAGTATGCATATGCAAATCAAGCAGATATGCACAGCGGAATAAAACATCATCTACACACATTTCGTATGCATTTAGCATATCAAAATAAACATCAAATTAAACATTGCAGAATTAAATACACATAAGAATATACTCATCTTCATTGTGCAATTGTCCCAAGCAACTAGCTATGTTGCTACAACGTTCCACCCAACCATAGGTCTCTGCCCAGCCTATATTCTTTCAGCACTCAGAGACCACCCCCGAGCTGGGCATGATTTCTACAAGGAAAAGGGGACATTCAAGCTCATACACATCCAAATAATCATTTCATCTAAGCCAAGCCAGTCCACAGCTGAGATTATCAGGCTAGATATGAATCTTGGATGCTTGCACTCAAGCTCAAGCCAAAGCAATGGATACCCATAACCCATACCCAACATACTCTTACACACAACAAACTCAAAAACTGGGCATGGATACACATTCCCAACAATGGGATTTACAAATGGAAGGGCCATGGGTTTTTCCCCAAAACGTTTCCAACCAAAAATGGATTGTGGGATGGAGAAAAACAATCACAGGGAGGAAAACGATTTCTTCCCCAAATATCTCAGCATTCAACAACCAAAACTATCTCTATGGAACCCCAGTTCGATTCCCCTTCTTCCCCACTGGTATATAATACAAAATGCCCTTCTCCCAGCTGAGAAGACAAAGGAAAACCAGGAAAACATGGCTGGAAAATGACCAGGTAGCTCCCAACTCGTGAGGGAGAGAAACTGGTTGATGGGTAATGGCTTGGGAAGCAATTCATGGCTCTTTTCTTGCCCAAGAAGCAAAACGCGATTTCCCATGAAGGGTGGCTTGCCCATACCCGAATTTGGACAGCCATAATTCCTTGTAAAATCATGCCTTCGTATTTTGTTGCATTGCATAGCTAGTTGTGGGTATTTTATTAAAATGCATATTTACATGATAATTGCAATTCCATTGTGCTTGGCTAGCACGTAAACCATATGCATCAATTAATCGATGGTGGGGCCTTGGCCTTGAGCTCCTCATCATGATTATATAACAATATTACATCATTTACAATTTTAATGCAATAGGATCAAGATGGGGACATTACATTATCGATGACAGAAAAATCATTTCAACATTGCAAATATACATGAATGATAAAAAAATAGTAGCGGCCTCAGCAATTATTTTCGAGTGCCAGAAATCGAGAATTACAGTTGAATTTATGCACCAGGTTGCCGCAAGGGGGAAAGCCCCTTGACCCCCATTTTAATTTTTTTATAAATCAACAAAGTTAATTTCCGAGTTTGAGGGCAGCTACAAGAATAGTATAAATTTTAGCAGAATTATGGATTATAAATAGCTGTAATTTTTAGCTTGAGTATCAGAATAGAACATAGCTATAGTCATTGGAAAGTTGATCAGAAGAAGAATAAAAATAAACAAGCTTTCATAATAAAGCATTACAGATATTTTCAGGAAATGAGCAGAAAGGGACCTGTAGGTCCTATTTGACAAAAATGCCAAATAATGATTTTTAGAATATATATATATATATATATATATATGGAATTTTTATTGAATTTTAGAACTAAATTTTGGCTAACAAATGTAAGATCATGAACACATTGTAGATACAGTTGGAAATTAAAAAGTCATAGGACAATATTTCAGAATAATACTGAACAATAAAATGGAAGAAGGGGAGCTTCCATATAGCCATGAAGATGATGTCAGAGGTCAAGATATCAGTGTTGGAAATGCAAAAACAAAGAGGATATAAATCCATAGGAAATTGTAGAAACCATGAGAAGCTTGAGGATTGAGGTATAGATTTATAGTGTAAATCATGAAAGGATGTTGAGAACCCATGAGAAACAAAATGAACTGAATACTCAACTGGTACATCGTCTAAATATGCTATAGAGGCAAATGAAAATGGGCTCGGCCTCAATTGAGGAGAAAGAAGGAAGAGAAGGCTCAAGGAAGAGGTCGCATGAAAAATCTGAGCACTATAAAAGTGCTACAATGAGCCATAAGAAGCATTAATCACCACACTATGTAGGAAGAAAGCCCTATATATCTGAGAGTTCTAGCAACAACCCATAAATGTCTCCAATTAGAAATCATAAAAGAAGGCATGTGAAAGATGACCTGCAAGGGGAACTTAGAAAAATTAAACCTCCCACTTTTGATGGTGAGAATAAGAAAGGGGAAGATGTTGAAGCTTGGTTGCTGGGAATAAAGACATATGTTCAGTTGCATAATTATTCCTCTAACATGGAAGATAGGATTTCCATTTACAACTTACAGGGCAAGGCTTGCATTTGGTGGTACCAAATGGTTCAAGTAAAATATATCAGTGAAAATAGGATTTCAAGGAAATTCAAGAAGTACTTCCAAAAAAATTACTTATCAGAGCATTATTATAATAAGAAGATTGAAGAGTTCTTTGAACTCAAATTGGGAAGCATGAGCATGGATGAGTATGAAAAGAATTTTTTAGAGTTGTTAAGATAGATTAGATTTATCAAGGAGGAGAAGGTAAAGATACAAAGGTTTTTAAGCGGTTTGCCTTCATTTTACAAGGATATGATTCAATATGATGAAGCCAAGACTCTTGAAGAAGCAATTCAGAAGGCCAAACACATGTATGATTAGAATAAAGGAGGGACGAATTTTCAGAAATCCTAGAGAGATAAGATGAAGGATAAGCAGGATGAAAGGAAGAAAGGATTTAAACCATCTTTCTTCAAGAACCAACAAAATTCATATTAGCAAAGCAATCCAACTCAAAATGGGGCCAGAATGATAGAATTTATTGTAAAAGGAACCAATCAACAAGTATGTGGTATGGGGATGAGACCAGGAGGACATGGAAACACGTAATAAGGATTATACCATGGAGGTGGGATATATGTGGTTTGTGCTCCATACGATGTGGATGTTGGAGTGGCTTGTTCCATTTGTGATAAAGGTATCATTGATGCTTGGTTTGCATTGGGATAAGTAGGGTTGTAAGGTTCATACTATAGCTGGACAAATTGAGGATTGGGTGCAGGAGTAAAGGGTGCTGACATAAGAGGGATTGGTCGGTAATTTGGTTCCACGTTGAATGGCATATGAGTAGGATGAGGAAACTTTCCTTGTTGGGAAATCAGGACCTGATAAGCCCATCCCTTGAATGTGATGAACCCGTGGGTGTGGGATCCAAATATCGATGCCAAGGGGCATCAGGTAAGATGGTGTACAAGTATCCAGATTGTGCATATATAAGATCGAAATGTTGGTCCTTTAGGATGTCCTCTTCCTCAGTTTGGGGCATGGAGGTTTCCACATCTTTTGAAATGGTAGGTTGGAGTGACTTGATGAACCAATCCAATAGGAACTGAGGTTGTATTTCGATTTTTCACAATGTGCGATGTCTATGCCACTCATGGATGTGGTTGACTATGTGGGTAGAAGTATTCTGTCAAAATTCTATGAGAATATCAAGACTGAGGTCATGGTGAATGGGAAGCTGAAAGTATGTGAGAAATGTGTTTGCCAATGTCGCAAAGGTGGCATAGGTCATTCTTGGTAAGTTCGCATACCATTTTGCAGTCCTTCGAGTAAGGGTTCACTGAAAGAGGTGAATCCTAACTAAGTCTTCCACTATGCTATTGGAGGAACACCATAGGTGAAAAGACATGGCGTGGTTGGCTGGATCATCTCCTTGTTTCCCTTCAAACTCAGGGATATCTGAGGGGAGCTTGTTAGGCATAGCTGGCCATGCTTGATCATGTGTAATAGGTTCATTTATCAATTTAGCCAAATCAGGTAGATTTAGGCTAGCCATGAAAGGTAGGTTGGGAGTAGGTCATGCCATTGTATGTCATGTGTTGTTTCCTTGAGGGGGAGAACAAGGTATATTTGGCGGTGATCTCCATATATGATGGGAAGACGAGGATGTTGTATGCCGTCCTCTTGAAGAGGGAGAAGAAGTAGGTATATTTACACTGAAGGGTAGAAATAAAGTGTGGCCTCTTCCATGAGAGGGTGAACCAAAGGGGTATAAAGTATCTCCTAGAGAAGAAAATGAAGGGTTGCCTCTTCCATGACAGGATGAAGCAAAAGGATCTAAACCTTCTGTGAGGGGGGAAAATAAATCAAGAAAGGAGAGGCCTTGACAGGATGATCCTACCAATGTTTCCTGGGAGTAGCCCCGACTATAGTATCTACCACGTGAACCACATGGAGAAAGTGGGAAAACACTCCTTAAGAGAGGGGAGAGGCCTTGCAGTATTCGAGACTGCCTTAGGGGGTTTTGTTCCTTAATGGTGGAAGTTTAGAGACATGTAAAAGTGATAATGGAAATAGACACAATCGAAAAAATGCAAAAATATGCCAACCATAACAGATGCAAAATGGTGCAAAGTTAGTGATGTGTGCTATGTCAGTTTAGTGCAAGTGCTCCCATATGTAGGTTCTTTTTAATTACGAGTTAGTGAACTTGTATTTAAAAAGAAAATAAATCTAAATTCCCTAAATACCTAACATTCTTCCTCTCAAATGTAATTGGGCCTTCCAAAAGCACAATCGATGGTGATAATGGGATCCACACAATGATTAACTAGTAAAGGTAGCAAAGAGTCATTTATATCGACAATGGGTTATGTTCCAAAAGGATTGACCTAACATTTCCCAACAATATCTGACTTCAGGAGTCAATTTAACTCACAATTGCTCCTTGGAAATATCCTAAGTTTGGACACTAAGATACTCACGTCAAGTGTGGATGTGTGGTTCTTCCTGTGCAGTATAGTGTCGCCTCCACAAAAATATGAGTGGCTCTTTGGAGAGGGTAGGGAAACTTTACCTTGGATTTGAATTCCTTGGGCATGGCACACTTCTTATCCAGGTTTTCTTTTAACATTTGCCGATAGCAGGATTTGATAGTACCCTATAAGTCAACAATGCTATGTTTCAATAACTTAATGAAACTAGATTAGTGGGCATTAATGGATGCCTAGTCCAATCAATCCTACCTAACTAAAATTTTATTTTGTGACCTCCTGTGGAGGATTTTAGTTTGTTGGAAATTACAAGTGTTGATTTTAAGGGTCCAAATTCACTTAAGAAGTGCAAGAGAGGTATCTCACAAATACCTTCCTCAACTTCCTTCTTCTTGCTGCCCTCTTTAGCTATTGTTCCTCCTGAGATACATTCTTACCTTTATTTCGTTTCTTTGCTAAGTCCTCTAAGGTTTTATCTCTTCTAAAAATTTCTTCTTCTGCGTAGAACTCATCTACATATGACCATTTCTAACCCAAGTAAGAACAATGGTCAACACTTTATTCTTACTAGCATTCCACCAGAACTTTTCCTCACGAAAATGAAAATAGATTAGGCCCTACACAACTTTATCTACATCCTTGGAACATGTCATTTTGTAGGCCCCTAAAATCAATGGAAAAGGAGGCCATGAAGCTTTCTTCACCTTGGCCAAATTGGCACTAATTCCATTCAGAAAAGTCTATCTCACTATTTCTTGCAATACTGCATTATCCATGACATACTTGGGTAAAATGTATGGTGCATTTGTGCATCCATATATGCACAAATATGTTCCTTGTTTGGTGAGAAAACAATCACCTATCTTGCTAAATTCTTCTATAGCCCTATCGGACATGCACTTTTCCAACTACTTATTGCACCCAGAGGCGCTCTACAGCCCAGTATGAGGGAGATCTTGTCAGTCGAGTGTTTGTCGATATTGTCGGCCATAAACAAAATAATACAAAGTAAACAAAAAAGAATAATACAAAATAAAAAGTAATAAATATTATGTCGGCCATAAACAAAAAAAGAATAAGACAAAGTAGAAAGTAAATATGAGACTTAAACTAGAGACTTTAGAACTTAGGATTAGGTGATAAATATTATGTTGGTCATAAACAAAAAAGAATAATACAAAGTAAAAAGTAAATATGAGACTTAAACTAGAGACTTTACTTTTTACTTTTAATACAAAGTAAAAAGTAAATATGAGATTTTAGAGTGTTTGTCGAGTTTGTAGAGTAACAAAATAATACAAAGTAAACAAAAAAGAATAATACAAAGTAAAAAGTAATAAATATTATGTCGGCCATATACAAAAAAGAATAATACAAAGTAAAAAGTAAATATGAGACTTAAACTAGAGACTTTAGAGCTTAGTATTAGGTGGCTCAGGTATTGCACTCAAGGAGCTATTCAAGGAGAGGTTTGCACCTCGGGAGATTTGATCCCTCTCGGCACTTGATAGAGCCTAGGATTTGGATCTATGCTGGTGCAATAGATCATATAGAGGCATGATGAATTCTCAAAGATATACTTATAGTGGTTGGTAGACTTACACTCCCATAGAAATTAACAATAAATATCAATTGGATGTTCTGTGGGGACCCAGCTTCATCCCATTCCTAGGAATCTATTCGTAGTGCATACTATATCCTACAAGTAGGAAGACATATGTAATCTTGACGCTTGTCATGTTGTGCTTGTCCTTAAAGTGACGATTGATGCAAGTAAGCTTGTCGATAGAATGGATTCCCAATTGAATCTGGTGCCTAATAATGTAACGCGATACAACAGAGGAAATCCTCCCTCACATAATTAAGCATCATCAGGTTCCCGACACAATCTGCATATTAACATCGTGGCAATCTAGTACAATAATTTCAGGAACTTGGTTTGGTATATGCCATCATTCCTTGATCGAAACCTTTTGTCCTTTTCCCATATTTGTTTTATGAATTCCATGTAATCTATTTTCAAGGAGGAAACCGAATTAGGAGATAAATTAATCTCAAAAAATCAGAATTTATAGTAGTGTTTTGGGTCTATTGGTTGAAATGAAGCGATGGCTTCTTCATTAGTGTTTTGAATCTTCCTATTGGTGACATCCATGCTCTGAAGAAACCAGTTGATCAGATCTATGCAAGGAAAAACAATGGGCCTTGCTGCTTCCTTGTGTAATCATGATCTCCTAATGTTTTGATACATTGAAATTTATTCTTTGTCTTCTTTCGATAGGTTTGGATATTCTTCACTGAAAAATATGGTATATTTGGCCCCATTGATATACTGGTTCAGATTTCATCTCACTACTGGTGTCATTGCACTATATAACTGGGATTGAATCTTCCCTTTCTTCACCCATTTCTTCCTCTGAGGATACCTACTGGATCGCCTTGGTCTGTTGTCTGGTTCTTCTATGGTACATTGGTTCCTGTGTGAGTAATCATCATCGTCAATATCCATAAAAAGAGATAGGAAACATAAGCAAAGAATTTTAGTTGGAAACCCTACTCCCATTGTTCTCTACAATAGAATGTTAACCCACATTGTTTCCCATAGGGTTTAAAAGATAGGATCTTTCTAAGAATAGATTTTCATTAATGAAACAATGTTGGAGGGAAACATTTTAAATGTTAAATCGATTACAATTTAAGCTCGGTGCATGATTTAGATTACAGTTTTCAAATTCAATGAGATGCCACACTCTCTCTCCCCTATATGAACTTATTCTTCCCACAAATTTTTGAAATGATTTTATTAATAGGAGTGATGACATTTCCTCATTGTTTGCTTGGTATTTTAAAACCTAGACTCCATAAAGTTTCCCATGTCCCTTTCAGCGTAGATTAGGCTATCTCTAAGGGATGTCCTATGATGCTACCTTTCTGGTTTAAATTATCATGTTAAAATTTTTTCTAGGGTCACAAGTTCCATTTTTAAGGGAATGGAGTCCAAGCAACGCGCCGAGGAGAAATTCATTGGAGCGAATGTGAAAGAATTACTAAAATCAAAACCAACCATGCTTTCCACTTTAACCTAAATTCCCTTAGCGTCAAGGGACAGTGTGCGACTTGTTTTTAATCTAAATTAACATCAAAACTAGGGTTCACGGGTTTGATTTTATGGCTTCTTTCTCGTGAGTAGACAAGGGTCTAGATGGAAACTGGGAAAGAAAAGGTTGGAGCAAAAGGATGCAATGATCATCAAAATCACAACTTGCCTAATTGGCCTAGAAGTAGTAGGGATCTTTTTTCCAACAAATATAGAAAATAGTTATTTAAGTCTTCAGGTGAGTGCTTCAGTGATTTGTAACCAAAAACAGTGGGAACCATTCACCTACCTTGAGTGCACATGGAACTCTTTCCTTGGTGTGATATATGTAAGTTGTGGGAATTTACATAGGAGTCTCGAGTTCCATAGGGCTCTCTATGTTTAAAGTGGAAGACAATGATGTTTAAATGGAGGGGCACTCACCTTTTAAGTCTTTACATTATTTTTTTATGGCACGCGAACCCCTTTTTATAAAAAATATTCTTTGGTTGGCCCTTTAATACTTACAATGGTGCTATACCATTTTTCATAAGAAAAAGACTATACTTCATTACAAGTATAAGTGATACAGTAGGTGTATATGGTGCTATACCATTTACTTCATCGATGTACCATTTGTTATGAAGTTGGAACTGTGTTCTATATTCATCGACGATGTAACCACTAATATGACGCCATGTATTCTTTTCTTCATTGGTGAATTATCTGTGGGGTATTGTTAAACAATGCAGCGTGTGATCATTTATCTGCAATAAGGTTCTCATCAATGCGTTAATATTTAAGCATGCACTCTATAATTCCTTTCGTCGGTGATGTAGTTTGTAAAAACATGACACATTATTCACTTGTTGGTGGGTTAACTCTCATCTTGGTGTTCAATCATTTCCCATATCGATGAGTTATTCATTAGGCCGGAATCGTGTCCTTCTTTATCGCGCTACCATGCACAAGAACACCTATAGTTTAAAACTTCTAAGAATGTATGAAAATCACTTCTTTACTTAAGTAGCTAAGGGTCATTAAGTGGCTCCAAACTTCTAATACTAAAAGACTTATGCCTTGGTATCACACCTCGTCATCTATTGGTCAGAAATGGACCAAAGTCTCTTTGATAACACATCATTTAGTTAGGGAGTGAGACCAAAGGCTTAGTATGATGGAAAAAATAGAAGGAGGGGTTCCCTTTTTCTTCATAAAAGTTAAGATGCCTATGATCCCATGAAGAAAATGGGGAGATTGGTTGCAAGTGAAATAATGTAATGTCCCCTCCCCAAGTCTCTATGAACATTCTGCTACATATCAACCCCATAGATATTGGCATTAAATTTTTTACTAAGGAGGGGTTAAGTTTTGAGGCATTAATTGTTGAAATATTTAATTTTTAAGACTTAGGATAAAATTGCCATGATTACTTTTGTATTTATTTTTAATTATTATATAACTCTATGTTGAGGATGTGCCTAGGTGGCCAAGGAGGGATCACTAGTGGTCTTGTGGGCCTAAGAGTTACCATCTAAAATGGAAACTATGAGAAAATCCAGAAAAATCCACAAACTAGCCACCAAAAAGATAGAAAGTAGCACAAAAGCAGCCAGTTCTGAAAAGCAAAAGGTAGGCATGAAAAGAAGGAAAGTCCACAAAGCATGAAGGAGCAGAAAAGTAGGAAAAAGTAGAGAAAATCTAGGAAAAGCAAAGGAAATCTAGGAAAAGCAGGATGTTGCCAAAAACAAGAAACCAAACCAAAGAAGAAAGGTAGTAAATCTAGGAAAAAGAAAGGCAAAACTAAAGTTGCCAAAAGCAATCAATGAGGGTGCGTGGTTGGTGAAGGATACCACATACATTGAACCAATAAGGCAATTCATCCTATAAAATAAGAAGAGAGCACCACTCTCCTAAAATCAGTCTAGCTGCCCCAAAACTTTTGTATCTTTGGTTTATCAGTATATTAGATGGTAAAAAGTGGCCATCAACCTTCAATTTTTTTTTATTTTTTATTTTTTATTTATTTATTTTATTTATTTTTTATTTTTTATCTGAAATCTTGTGGAAATGATCTAGTTTGCATATGTTGGTGTACCCAGGAAGCCTTGAAGTAGACTTCAAGGGAAGCTGATTTCGAAACATAAAAGGTCCTAGTACGTTGTGTAAAGCATTATTAAGAAAGTTTACCCCCATTGTTTATGCTGTTGCACCCTTATTATCAGACCTTCCATATCCAAAGAGTCCATTTGTCAAGCCTTGGGGTGGGCTTAGCTATGACTAGGACTAAATTCTTCAATACTAGTTTTAATAACTAGTTCCAGTTTGCGAAATTTCTGATCTAAACTTTTGTGATTAGTTAATATCCACATAATCAGATTTGGGGATATTACAATGGTATCAAAGCATGGTCCTCTGCACTTGTGATCAGCAAGAGAAAGCTCTATAACCTCTCAATTGGAGAACTATTGCAGATCACATCTTGAAGTTGCAGAATGAGGCTCATATCAGTGAGTGAAGAAGTCCTTGAGCAGTATGAAGATGAAGAAGTTATTTACATTGATGGAGGCTTGTCCATGTTGCATGAAGAGGATGATTTCACATGTGACATTACATACAATGAAAACATAAGGTCTGACCCTCCAATGGTTAAGAAAGATATGGCAAAGTTAATAGAAGTATGTGAAAACATGCCCCACTGCTACCAGGAGTACCTAGCATTGGGTATGCCCCACTGCTACCAGGAGTACCTAGCATTGGGTAAGGAGATATGTGCAACTATTCCTTTCAAAGACTATTTCAATTGTAAGTATGGATTTTGGCCTCAGGGTGTTGATGAGTATTACTTTGAGAATAGGAAATCACCCATAGAAGAACCAAGTTGCTCCACCACTCAGAGCAATGAAGAAGATAAGAAGACAAGAGATGAAGCTACACCAAAAATACCCCTTTATGGGAGTTTTATGATATTATTTGGTTCTTCTTCGAGCAGAATCGCCAAAAGAGTTGATAATAATACAACTAATAATGAAGAGGCAAAAAATTTCCTAAAGGAGTGATCCACATCATAGTCGGCAAGTCATCGATGTCGATACAACTTCGACAAGTTTCAACTTCGACAGGTTTCGATTTCGACACAACTCCGACGAGTCTCGACTTCGACATACTACGACACAGTCCGCACCTTCAACATGTTCAGCAACCTCATAGCTCGCGACATCGACATGCAGCGTCGACATGCGACCAACAACTATCGAACTTCGACATACTGTTTCTCTGTCTTCCAGTCGACTGTAACGGTTGAAGTATTGAAACCGTTCTAACTTCTTCTTTGTAACTGAACGTAACGGGCAGGCACCCAAGAGTCTCAGAATTCTATATAAGCATGTAAACTATTGTAGCATACATCTTATCTTGATCAATCTAGAACAGTTCGCATTCCTGAATATTGTTTGTGCGTATGTGTGTTATCTGTATTGCGTAATCCTACTTTTTCTCATTCTGTTTATTAAGCTTCCGCCATAACAGAGCCGACTCATTCAGTTGAACTGTTGTCCCCCTCGTGCTTCCTGGGCACAACCCGGATCATTGGTACCAGAGCACTCAATTTTGTTCATGCTTAAGTTCTGCGTATACACTTCTCTCGAAGTTACCTGACTTATGCTAGTTCAAACTCGCTCGCAATCTTAGCAATCCAAGGAGACGCTAACTCCAGAAATGACAGAAGAAACAGATGATAGACATGCAGCCAACGAGACAACACAGCTTATTGAGCAAGCTTTGGCTCGACAACGGACTGAAATGTTCACCCAGTTCAACGAGATTCTCTTGCGATTTGCTTCGACATCCGGAGGATCCTCGACGAGAACACAATCCGATAAAAACAACCCCTTGAAAGTGCAAATGAATATGGACATACCGAATCTTGAAGGTAAAATTGACGCGGAATCCGTAGACAATTGGGTGCAACAATTGGAATCCTATTACGTTGTAAATCAACTCTCCGAAGCTGAAAAGTCACCATTGCGTCCTTAAAGATGTCAACCTCCGTGCACTGCTGGTGGGAGAACCTCTCGACAAAGATGGAGAAAAGCAGAGAACCCGTTGACACATGGGATAAATTCGCCGAACACATCCGAAAGGAATTTTACCCACCGAAATACCTCGAGCAACAGTATAAGAAGTGGAAACAGCTAAGGCAATGGAAAGACCAATCGGTACAAAGTTACACCGACGAGTTCTATCAACTCATGGCGAGACTTGGCGTCCAAGAAGAAGAGAAATTGCTTGTTCTGAAGTACGTTAGCGTATTGTCCCAGTACATCCAGCAGGAGATGGAATTTCTGACTGTCAATCGCTTGTAGATGCTTTCCACTACACCAACAAACTGGAAACCAAGCAAAACGGAAAAGCATGTTTCACGACAAAGCCGACATCGGGACGACCACCCAACAAGAAGGTACCAGCCGACTTCGTCAAGTCGAAATCTTCTCAGCCGACACCGCCAAAGCCAGAGCATGGAAAGAAGCCTTTTCACAAGAGGGAACGTAGCAAACAACCTCCTACCGGAAAATGGTGCGTTTAACACCACTCATCTTGGCATGATACATCTGAATGCAAATCTCGGAAGACATTTTTGAGAAAAGTGTCGACCTCCGACGCGTTCGACAAGACGGTGGAAGAATCTGATCCAGACGCAACGACCCTTTTGACCTCAACTACTCCAGCAACCTCGACTATCGTTGACAAGGAGGAACGAGAGCGCATGTTCCATACACGGATATGGGTCCAGAGAAACCCATTGCATTTGATTGTGGACAACGGGAGCCAAAAAAACTTCATTTCTGAATAACTTGTGAAGAAACTAGGTCTTGTTACCACTCTGCATCCTTAGCCTTACAACATCGGTTGGATGAAGGATGGACAAGAACTTAAGATCACTCGACAATGAAAACTCGCCTACTTCATAAATCCTTTTGAAGATGAAGTACTCTGCGATGTGGCACCACTCTCCATAGCCGACGCCTTGTTTGGGAAACCTTACCTCTGGGATAGACATGGAAGTTATTAGTCATGGCCTCAAAAGGTGATTGTCAGAATCCAAAATCGATGGTTCAACATACCAGAACGCCAACCTACACCGACAGTTGCACTGATATCTTCCAAACAGACAAAGAAGCTCATCAATCATGATCAGAAGTTCGTATTAATCATGATCAAGCTGCAACATTCTCAGAAGATTGCAACAACGAGTTGAGTCACCGACCAATGCAGTTCTCGATAGAAGCAACAAGTCGATCATATTCTCGATGAGTACCAGAACCTCTTTTAATCTCCAGACAGAGTACCTCAACATTATCAGGTAAAACACTCCATTGAACTTGTTCCTGGTTCTTCTTTGCCTAACGCATCTGTTTACAGAAGATCCATTCTCGAAAATGAAGAGATTCGCAGAAAAATCCAAGAATTAGTCGACAAAGGTCATATCCGACCCATCTCCTCTCCTTGTGGAAGTCCAATCGTCCTGGTTCCGAAGAAAGATGGGACTTGGCGCATGTGCATCGAATACAGAGCTCTCAACAAAATATCGATGAAGAATCGGTACCATCTGCCACGGATAGACGAGCTCATGGAATATTTGAAAGGTGCTAAATTCTTTACTAAGCTCGACCTCAAGTTGGGATACCATCAAATTCCAATCGAACCTTCAGATGTGTGGAAAACCGCTTTCAAGACCAAGGAAGGATCGTTTGAATGGTTAGTCATGCCTTTCGGCTTAACCAACGCACCTGCGACCTTCATGCGACATATGGATAACCTTCTTCGACCTTTCATCGGAAAATGGGTTATTGTATATCTCGATGACATACTGATTTTCAGTCGATCATGGGAAGAACATGTCGGACATCTTCGACAAGTCCTCGACACTCTCCAGCAACATCGGCTCTATATGAACATGGATAAGTGCTCTTTTGCGATGACCAGCATCAAATATTTGGGGTATGTAATTGACTCTGCAGGCATTCACGTCGATCCAGAAAAAGTACAGATCCTCAAAGATTGGCCCATTCCTAGAAGCATTCAAGAACTAAGATGTTTTCTTGGTTTGGAGAATTTCTATTGACGATTCATACTCGGCTTCAGTCACATAGCCTGGCCCTTGAATTAGTTGACAAAGGGAAACGGGAAAATTGCCTTCCAATGGACAACAACACAACAAGCAACTTTTGAACAGCTCAAACACAGGCTCTGCACTGCACCAGTACTTTTGTTACTTGATTTGCATCAACCCTTTGAGATTGAGACAAACACATCAGACTATGCCTTGGGCACAGTGATCACTCAGTCTGGTCACCCAGTCACTTTTCATTCTGAGACTTTTAATGACACAGTCAGAAGATACTCGATGTACTAAAAAGAACTGTACACCATTGTGCAAGCTCTCAAGCAATGGAGGCATTACATCCTTGGCAAGGAAACGGTCATTCTCACCGATCACAAGCCTGTATAGTTTGCTCCAACACAATCAAAGTTGCAGACAAACTGACAACTCAAGTAGATTAATTACCTACAACAATTCCAGTTGGTGATTAAGTATTGGAAAGGTAAAGCTAATGCCATCGCCGATTGCCTCAGTCAATCACCCATTACTCTCCTTTTGATAGTGATGAGTATGCAGGGACACGACACGACCACTTGGCCACAGTCGTATGAGGACGACAACGACTTCTCTGCAGTCTACTGATAGTTACAGACTAACAAGTCGTCGACCTCAGATTCCGACTACTTCTTGAAAGACACCTTGCTATACAAGCTTGGACAACTTTGTGTACCGACCGATGAGCATCGATAGCAGCTCATTTGGGATGCGCACTACAGCAAGACTGCAGGACATTTGGAGTAGCAAAGACACTTGCTATTCTGCAGAAGTATTTCTTCTGGCCTACACTTAAATCCAACATCAATAAGTACATTCGATCATGCGTGGTTTGTGCCATTTCTAAGCCACCTAGTCAACGATAGGGATTGTACACACCTCTGCCAGTTCCTAGTCGACCATATGAATCTATTTCTATGGACTACTTGACGGGTTATCCTACTACCAAACATAAGCATGACGCGATCTTAGTAGCAGTCGATCAATTTTCCAAGATGGCCATTCTCATACCATGTAAGAAGACCACGACACCGCAACAGACCACTCAGCTATTCTTTACACATGTTTGGAAACACTTTGGTTTACCCAAAACCATCATTTCCGACTGAGATGCCAGATTCGTCAGCATCTTTTGGAACACCCTCTGGCAACAGCTAGACACACGACTCTCATTGTCGACAGCTTTCCATCCTCAGATTGATGGACATATGGAAGTTGTGAATCGCTTGGTAGTACAACTGCTTCGCATGTACAATCACTAGCATCGACGCACATGGGATGAAAGTCTTCCATACATTCAGCACAGCTACAACCGTGCTCAACACATCCCTATAGGAAAGAGTCCATTTGAATTCTGTTGCGGATTTCAACCCTCAGCACCTATCGACTTGATCAGCTCCTCGACACATCCAAACTCTGACACAGACCACAGCTAACGAGAAGTTCATAAAGCAGTCAAGTTTCGAGAACAGATTTGCGACATCCAGAAGCAAGGACAGGATATGTTGCATAGAGCAAACGAGAAAGATAAGGCCCGACACGACAAGCATCATATTCCTCATACATTCCAAATTGGGGTAAGGTCTGGCTACATCTTAAGAAGGAGCGCTTCACTAGTCCTTTCAAGAAGCTCAAACCTTTGCGATATGGTCCATACAGTATTCTTCGATAGATTGGTGAAAACGCTTTCCAGCTCGACATTCATGCATACCTGGGTGTGCATCCATTCTTCAATGTGGATCTACTTCGACCATACCATGCACCCTTTTTGGAACAGAATGACTTCTCAACAGCAGCACCTGAAGACATCCATCCAGATGTTCAAGAGCCTCTTCCTTGCGACACCATTATGGGACGACGAGTATGCCTTACAAGGACAAACACAATTCCCTTGTTTCAGATTGCCAAGGTTGGCCAGATCCCATCCCAAGGAAAGTGGTACTCTGCTATTGAAGTAATCGACAAGTTTCCTCACCTTCACGGGAAAACAATGGGGTCCATTGTTTCTTAAGGAAGGAGGTCTAATCCGCATCATAGTTGGCAAGTCATCGATGTCGATACAACTTCGACAGGTTTCGATTTCGACACAAATCCGAAGAGTCTCGACTTTGACATACTATGACACACTCCGCACCTTCGACATGTTCAACAACCTCACAGCTCGCGACATCGACATGCAGCGTCGACATGCGACCAACGACTGTTGAATTCCGACAAACTGTCTCTCTGTCTTCCAGTCGACTGTAACGGTTGAACTGTTGAAAACGTTCTAAATCCTTCTTTGTAACTAAACATAACGAGCAGGCACCCAAGTGTCTCATAATTCTATATAAGCATGTAAACTATTGTAACATACATCTTATCCTGATCAATCTAGAACAGTTCACATTCCTGCATATTGCCTGTGCGTATGTGCGCTATCTGTATTGCGTAATCCTGCTTTTGCTCATTTTGTTTATTAAGCTTCCGCCATAACAGAGCCGACTCATTTAGTCAAACTATTTTCCCCCTCATGCTTCTTGGACACGACCCAGATCAAGGAGGGTATCATTGAAGCAAGATTAGAGATCCATGAAGTGGAGCTGAGTGAACTACAAATTACAAATGTAAGTTTGCTTGAGGAGCCAATGACTAAGGGCGAATCCAGATACTCTCATGATGTAGGAAGAAGAAATACCATAGTCAAATATCAACCATCCAATGAGAATGAGAGGCACAAAAGTCTCTTAAGTGAGGAACCAGGAACATCTGAAGATCCAACAGCCCATCATCAGGTTGTTGGCAGTGTGAGAGGTGAATTCACTTCCAGTTTCTTTATTGGTGATTTCAAGATCACTGCAAAGGAGATTGATCCTATTGATGGTGGTGAGACATATTTTGGATAAGATCCAAAAGAGGAACATAAATCAAATTTCCAGTCACCAATTGAGCTTCATAGTGAAGCAAAATACAAGCACAATACAAGCACACACCAGTTGGGCGTGAACCAGAGAGTTTGGTAGAAGAACAAACCACCATATATATGCCACATAAAGAGAAATATGTGATGCAAGTGTATGAACCAAATTATGATTTTTATATTCCTTTGGGTCATCATGACATTTCAACCACTTCCAAGGAGAATATTGGCATGGTCGAGTCCTCTAGTGATGAGGCTCACATTTATGGTGTTAAGAATAAATGCAGTGAGAGGGATGAAATGTTGTATGAGAGTCTGCATGATTCTCGTATGGTGGAGGAGCTCACATGTGGTAGCACACACTGTGTGTTCAGTGAGACACTGGGTGACTTGGAGAGCATACTCCTAGTCACAGAAGAAAGGATATTGCAAGTTCTATCTAGAAATGATGGTGCACATAATATTTGGAAGATCTAATTGGGAGAATTTAGATGGAGGAGAAACAAGGTGGGATTGTTAACAGAGTCTCTAGCTCTGAACTTTTCATCATCAAAAGGGAGCTGGAAGAAATGAAGTATGACTACTTGCAATTGTTCATGGACAAAGACATGGCTCTCAAATTTGCGGAAGACAAAGCAACAACAGAAGGAGAGTAACTTCATGTGAATTCTTGGAGTTCATATTCCTTTCCTAGCACCCCTAGTAATTAGATGTGTGTGGCTGATTGCACACATGATGTCTGGGAGGAACCCCATGCGCAAGGTGAAGAGGAGTATGCAGAACTACAAATGATTGAAAGAAGAAGTGACATGAAGGAGGTTTTCCAAACACTTATTGTGTATGAGGAATTCCATGAGCCATCTCTATGTGAGGAAAGCTCATCTATAGAGGATGTTGATGAATTCATTCCATATGGACCCTCCAACAAAAATGTTTATTTATCCATAGATTGGGTGGATGGATGCATATTGAAGATGGAGAGTCATGGAGCAACAAGGGTATGCATGGCAGCCCTTGGATACTTCAGTACAAATACATCCATGGATTGGGTGTGCAAGTACATGAAGGAATTGGAACTACAATGCCAGATAAAATCATGTTACATACAGAGCATGTTGGAGACAACAAAGCATGTAAGCAATCAACTTGTACAAGAAGAGATCCAAACATTGTTGGATCAAATGACAACGACATTTAAATTCTTTGGAAGTGATGGAATTCCATTACGGCTATGGGATCCTGGTATCCTTTGGAGCGACAAGTTGCTCCAAGCTCTCTCTCTCTCTCTCTCTCTCTCTCTCTCTCTATATATATATATATATATATATATATATATATATATATATATATATATATATATATATATATATCCCCTCTACTCCTCCACCTACCCCTAACCCCCAACCCCTAATAAAAATGATTCATTATAAAAAGGTTAATAATATCTTTAATATAATGAAAATAATATTGAAGATGAGTTTATAAATTGGAATATGGACTCAATTGATTCCCTCCTTCAAGATCCACTCTTCTTTCTTTTTATGCTAAAAACCCTCTTTAGAAATGGAAATCTCTCACATATGTTTAACCAAAATTCGACATGCTTCTTAACTCTTGTTTATTGATGTACAACTTGTAATCTCTTAGTACCCCAAAATAGAGGATTTTACAAAAAAAAAAATTAGAATCAAGGAAAAGCTACATTCAACAAAATCATTTATGGAAGGACTATATAACGATTCCCTATTGGCATTGTGTTTTTTCCTACTTTATAATAATAATAATAATATACTTTTGGTCAGAGCCAAACCAAACACCAATTTGGTGTATGAGACCCCCTTGTTTGTGGGACAAGGACCCCCCTCTACACAATGATGTAATTGCTAAAGTCTACAAAGGTGTACATACACTAACCCCCTCTAGATTTGAACATATGACCTCCTAAGAGCAAACACATGTTCTTAACTATTAGACCCACTCGAATTGTATGTGTACACACACACTATATAATAATAATAATAAACTTCTTATAGTTAGAACAATCAAATAGTGTGCTTTGAGAAACATGTGATGTGTATCTAAAGCAAATAATTCAAGTAGTTTCTTACTTTTTTTTAAGAATTTATGAAGATTCGAATAAACCAAAATTAATTTAAGTGGACATTGATTATCATCATCATCATCAAAAATTGATTACTTAAATGATATGATATTCTAACATATCTTTGATCATTAAAATATTAATAATTATTAATAAAATTGATTAATAAAATTATCCTTCAAACCTTATACTAATAAAATCTTTAATAATTATTAAAATATATGAACAAAAATTTTAATATTAAATTAAACTGTATATTCAATATAAAATATATATTAAAATTTAATATTACATTAAATACATTTATATTAAAATTAAAATATTTAACAAATAAAAATATTCATTATAATAATAATAAAAAGTTAACAAATATCTTTAATATAATGAAAATAATATTGAAATCAAGTTTATAAATCGGGATAAGGACTCATTTGATTTCTTATTCCTTTTCATGCTCAAACCCTCTTTATGAACAAAAGCTCTCACATATTTTTAACCAAACTTGACATAATTCTTAGCTCTTTTTATTGACTTACAACTCAAATAAAAGATTTTATATTTGCTAAATCATTTATGGAACGACTATATAATGAATCCCTATTGACATTGACATTGAGTTTCTTTCTTTATAAATAATTCATAGTTCTTTTCTTTAATGAATATTTTTAACTTTTTCCAAATTTATAGAGAAGCCTAGAATCTAAACAAGACAACCATAAATAATTATTGTTGACATTTTTATGAGAATTTATTCAATTTCAAAAATCATAAATAATTTTTTTTTCATAAAAGAGAAGCTTTCATAATTTTTTTTCATATTTTTCCACACAAGACTTTCGTTTATAATTATAATCATATTTAAATATTCAATTTGTCACCATTAAATGTAATGAGTTTATACTTATCTCAAATATTTTTTTAATATAAATTTTAATATCTTATTAAAAAACTAGAAATCATATTTATGATTTATCAATAACCTAAAATCATATATATAAATTTAAATAATATAAGTAATTTAATCATATTTAATTGAGACATGTATTTATTTCCCAAATGTTATGTCAGAAACCTCTGCAACAAACTTAATTAGTATGCTACAAAATGCATATTAATCACATCTTCCAACCACCAACTTCAATACCTTCTCTGTAAATTTTAATTTAATTTACTGGTTTGAAACATGTATTTATATCAAAAATATTATGTCAAAAACCTCTGCAGCAAACTTAATTAGTCTACTACAAAATACATATTAATAACATCTCCCCACCACCAACTTACATACCTTTCCTATCAATTTTAATTTAATTTACTACCTTCTTAATGAAACCCATCTACCAGATTACGTACCTTCCCTGTAAATTTTATACCTTCCCTGTAAATTTTAATTTAATTATTCCCTTCTTAATTAAAATCCATCCACCAATTTACGTACCTCCCTTCTAAGTTTTAATTCAATTTACTCTCTTATTAATTAAAGTCCATCCAACAACTTCCGTACCTTCCCTGTAAATAATAATGTAATTTACTCCCTTATTAATTAAAATCTGCGCTGGAGTAATATTATTGACCACGGATAGACCAAGAGTAAACGAGGACCGTTGAATGTAATTTACTCCCTTATTAATTAAAATCTGCGATGGAGTAATATTATTGACCACGGATAGACCAAGAGTAAACGAGGACCGTTGAATGGAAGCAGACTAATCCAACGTGAAGAAAAAATCATACCAAAGAGAGCATGACGTCATCCAAAGATGTCCTACACCATATATATTAAATTTCTCTGTTCATTGTTATTGTTTTAAAAATAACAAAAGAGACCTTAATGACCTTTGTCCTTCCCAATTGTTTTTAAGTTGTATGTTAATGTGACCTTAATCCTTCATAATTGTTTTTTAATTGTATGTGGACGAGATAGAAGGACGACTTTGTCTAACCCTCACTCAACAACACTTCCAACAAGTTGACTATGCTTTAACTACAATGTCTCGGTATTTACATTTGGAGATAGTCATTTGTATGTTTAAAAAAGAAACAGTGGGGTACTCCAAACCTTAACTTTATTTAGTATTTGGGTATATGCTAAATTCCCAATCCTAATTGTAGTCTTAAAAACTATTAGGATAAACTATTAGGATATGTTAAAAATTATGCTGAACGAACTAAGGTTGGAGAGGACCTGATCATGTCCCATACTGTATCTTGAGAGTCACTCACTATTGATTTTATGTGAAAAAAACAAAAATGCCTCAATCACTAACGGGCCTAACAGGGACCTTCTCGTGCTGCCCAATGTGGATTAGTCTGCTTCGTTTACTCTTGGTCTATCCCCAATAATATTACTCCAGCGAATAATTTAATTAATAAGGGAGTAAATTATATGAAAATTTACGGGAGGGAAGGTACGAAAGTTGTTGGAAGGAAAAATAAATAATGTTAAGTAGGACAAGGATGAAGTATTAAAATATCCTAACAAGAAGTAGCTCAAGGAGACATTCTCATAAGAGGTCCCATAACTCAAGACTGATTTCTAGAGATAGGACATATACTCCATAATTCTCTTCTAGTGGACCATCTGCCTCTAAGGATTCCACAGAAGATTCAAGTTAAGAGTAAGAGGCCTTTCAAGAACAACTCACATGGAGTATTTATAAAGAAAAAACCTCATACATTTGATGGTGATGTGAAATTTGGGAAAGAAGTTGATGCTTGGTTGTTTCTTGGGATGAGGAAGTATTTTCAAGTCCATGAATGCTCCGAAAACATGAAGACAAGTGTGACCATATTTAATTTGAAAGGAAGAGCATTGATTTGGTGTCATCACCTTAAGAAAGTGAAGAAGCTCAATGAAAGGAAGGTTGTTTCGAAGCAATTCAAAATGTTGTTGATGTCCAACATCGACATTATTCCGATGCGTCCAAACATAAGGTCAAAGGTGAACACATTTAATGATGTTATTATCTGGTTACATCTCAACCATAGATTCAAGAGTGAAGTCCTCTTTACATCTATACTTAATTTTGTGAAACTGTCATCATTTGGCTCTCACGCCTCTTGTGAGAAGTTTCATCATGTGCATCTTGCTAGTAAAATTGCATCAAGTTTTATTTGATCAGGAATCCTTGATTAAAATTCATTAGTTCTTCTTATTAGTGTCATCATGCTTATATTCCCAAAAAGGAAAGTTCTCCTTTCCTCGAAGCTTCACCTTGCCAATTTTTCTTTTATTATCCCCCAAAATACCCCTTTTCATTAAGATAAAAACTCCTTTATATACATCCTCCACTTTTTTATTCATTTCATTACTATTTCCATCGCGAAAAAAAGCCAAAATGTATTCCCTTAAGGCTCACTTGTAAAATTCCTATTAGTAAAAAGGGGGTTAAGGCTCACTTGTAAAAATCCTATTAGTAAAAAGGGGTCTCTCCAACAATTTTTTCCCAAGTTCAAATAAATTTGTTACCTTTATCACCTTTTAAGATCAGTTGCAATGGACCCCAAGATATCATCTTGTCTAAAAAAAAAAATGTATCAAAAACATTTTGTGGTTCATCAACTAAGTGCTTACAAATCATGTATGGCATGGAGCAAGGTTTTATACCAATTTATCAAGCAAAGATTATAAAATCCGTAAATAATAATTCTTTTCAAAAACGTTCTCAGCATGTTGGCAAATGTTCCCTTCTTGGAGGGTCTTGTTGTAAAAGCAACACATGTGTATCAATGGAAGGATATACACAAGAACGCCCATGGTATGGGCATTCACCATCTCGAATTAGAAAGTGGCATGCACACACAGTTACATACATCGACAAGCAGGTGGCGAGAGATTCAAGTTATAGCAAGCAAGCACAACGACACACAATTCAACAAGGAAGAATAGAGCGTGGCAGAGAGAAAAGTGACCAGAACTCATATGCCACACACCCTTTTGTGATAGATGATAGGGTTTGAATCTTAAACTCCAATTATTGGGTTGTGTGTACAATTGTTACAATGATTGATCTATCATAAAATAAAAATGGATAAGTCGGAAATGGAATCGTGGACATTGGTATAGCAAGCAGAGCAAACGGAATGAATGGTAGAAGTGCTAATACATAGCTAGAAACAATGTCAAGATAGCACAATGTGTATTCGAGTTAGTGGAAGTCTAGAGATAATGGACCTACATGCATTTACAAGGTGCGGGTCACAGGTGAAAAAATAGAGTTTCAATTATATGGAAGGTGTATTGGTATATTCCCGATATATGAGCAGTACCCATATGAAGAGACAATATTATTACACCGATAGGTGTTTATGTCTTAGAATTTGGGGTGGAATACCATATATGATTTTCCTAGATTGAAGGAGGATGGGACAAGCGTACTGTCCAGATTGATTTTATGGGCGTCATTCAAAATTCAAAATAAACAATTATAATATATATATATATAAAATAACTAGTAGTTGATGCATGGATAACTAGTAGCTCATACATGGATAACAAGTAGTGATAGACAACCCATTTAATTAAAGAAGGTAATAGGTATCTGAGGAATAGACAACATGTGATTACAACTAAGCATGGAGAACAAGTAACAGATAACTTGTTCATGACATTTAACTTGTGACCTATCGGTGTTCACCAACCACAAGTTAAGTGGTTTTACTAGTTATTGATCTATTAGATTGATAGGTGGTTAGGGTTTGGGACCAAAACCATAGAATAGTTTTGTCTCACCTTGTGCATACATGTCTCAGCAATCACTCAATTGTAAGAAAGAGGATGGGCCTTCTTATTCCTGTGGATACATTATGTAGGTAAATCAACACACAAACAGTCAGCCACAATAGGGTAATGGAAGTCTCTACCGAGCTACATAGGCATCCGTTGAGGTTCCATATGAATCCAAACTTTACATTTTGGGCAGTAGGTACGTGTCAAGGTGGCGATGTGCCTCATCTAACACACAACAGCCTTCAAGAATAGAACCAACAAACTAAATTTGGGGGGGTCTCAACGTAAAGTGATGGTTTGTCATCCCAGACTTCTTTTGGATAGATGGTTGAAATATCTTGATGAACCAATAGAATGTATTTTTTTATTTTATCATACCAATCCAGTGCATTTCTCATCCTTCTCATGGTGGTTTCAAAAGTAATGGTGGGCTTGAGAATATCACATCAATTAGATAGGTCTACAGGATGTGGAATAAGTGGGATAAATATTCAAATAATCATGGTAGGAGGATGTGTAGCGATGTGCTAGTTTCCTGATCGAGACTCCTTGAGGAATGGAACACCCCAGAAGTTCCATCTCCGATTTGCAAACATTGAAAGAATTACCCAAAGATAAAAAAACTCAAGGTCCATGGAATTTGGTCAAGCATTATGCTAGGGTTTAGAGTAATACGAGGTTAATCCTTCCAAGCCATTTTGAACTCACACCTTGACTAGTTATCAAGAGATTCATCCTTGATATGGTACCACAAAGATGGGAATGTATTGTTGTAGAATAACCATACTTTATTCAATTGTCCACAAAGTTGATGGTTTCTCACAATAACCTATGCTATGACCATCTCAATAGTGCAACCTACAGGGCCGAGTCTCCAGATGAGATTGGACTGCAGGATTATGTTTTCCTGGCATGTTCGTATTTGCAATATAAATATTGTAAATCAAATGCCTAATGATTCCAAGACTGTGTGGAGTAAATCTCCAGTATCTGTGATGCTCATGGATCACTCTTTTATTTATGTTTGGTTCATTAATGGGATCACTATTTTTAACTCATATCATGATAAGTATTAGTTAGACTACATACGATTATTTCCGCTACAGATTTGAGGATAGAGACCAGTCATAAATTGTTGTGAAACACTATGCACAAAACTACCACTTTTGAAAGGGCTTATAAATGTCGTCAAAAGAATCATTATTTGATTTTCCATGGGAATGATATATATATATATATATATATATATATATATATATATATTCCTCATTGAATGGACTATTTATAGTCATGCCGAACAACTTTTTTTTACAACCCTAATAAGAACCCGGGAAGAGATTAAGGAGAACTTGCAATGCACAAAATGATGGTTGTTGAAAATATCTAAGGAATGACTCCATACTACCATATTCCAAAAGGAAATGACCCTTGAATTTATGGAATTGTGCTTTTATTTTGTTCACCACGTTCCAAGCATTTCCACAATGTTAGATTTCCTTGCGGAGCAAACAAAACACTTCAACTACTTCCCCGGCCTTTTTAAGTACAAGCAAAGGAAACACCCAAGGGGATCAAAGGTAAGGAGTAGGTTTTTATAGGTTCCATTGTTTGTATTTTTCATTTCTCCTTTGTACGCAGTCATCTAACAACCTAACATTGTGGTGATGGAAGGTAAGGCTACTTTCAGGTCCATCCATTAGGATGAAAGCTGGGCATTTTTCCGTCGGAAGTATGTTTTTTTATTCTACATGTTATTTGTGCTTTTCCATGTATTCTTAAGGATGACATCTTCATGCTTATAGGTTACCTCAAGACAATCTAAGAGTGAACATACTCATGTTGTTTGGGTTTCACCTAGTTGAGCTTGGAACACTGAGAGCAACATGGGGTACATAGGGTCTCGAAAACCTCATATCGCTAGGGGTCTAAAACTGGTCACAGTTTTTATGTATTAATGAATGTCAATCTCATGCTCATTAATAATAATAAAAATTGGCATACCTGCATCCTTGTATTTAAATTTGTAGTCATTCAAAGTCTTTTTTTCATTTTCCGTTTATTAAATTTTTAAAAAATTGTATATAATAAGGATTGTACATATTATTTTAACTTGTGCATTCTTGATGAATTTTTAGATTACAGGTGTTTAGCTTTATGATTTAATTTTTGTGAAAGTAAACTTGATGCTAGAATCTATTTATGTTGATTTTTAATGCTTGATTTGGCGTACTCTTTCCTCACACGTTAAGAAGCCAAATAATCTAACAAATATTGTATTTCTTATTCAAATATTTTTCATCAATTTACTTTTACTAACCAACATTTTCAATTTTTTTCATTAGTTGATCGTTTGCTTTCTTAAAGTTTATTCCATAAGTTTTCTTAGTTAATTTTTGTAAATATTTATATAACTATCGCTGTTAGTTTTCTTAAAGGTTTAATCATTAGTTCACTTAGTTATTTTACTCCATTAATTGCTCAATTAATTATTACATATGGTTTTATCGACTAACTTTTCAAGTCAATAAACCATTGATGGATTTAAGCAATACTCAGGTTTCCATCCACATATTCCCATTAATCATCTCTCCAAGGACCTTTTTTCAATATTCTTAACCGAGTCATATTGAGCATCAACATAAAACGATGAGTCCACTAGGGAACAAAGTTCCTAATTGTCTTCTAAAAACTTGCTAATCTGACCCCTTAGAGGTTACCTTCATCATATATCTCCTTGCCATATATTTTCTAATCATGATTGATGTTTGGTGGCTTACGGTTATACCTATCAACACTCTAGGTGTTCTAGATTATAGCTTAGGAGCTTGGTGTTTGGTCGCAAACCTTCCTCAATTCAAAGGATTGCCTCATGAAAACCCTATAATGATCATATCAAAATTTTGATCGAGTATTGTCTTGCAAATTACATTTATGATCATTCTCTAATGGTCTGTAATTTTTCTCATATGCTTTGGGACAAGGATTCCAAATGGTTTAATTCTCTACTTGACTATTCTATCTAGGGTTCGGAGAAACTCTTCAATGTTTTCAAGAATTTTTTTGACAATTCAAAGCCTCCTTTTCCTTGATTTATTTAATGATAATCCTGATCCTAACACCTTCCAGGAAGTCTTGGAAGCCAATACGTTAGTGAAGCTTGTCCAATATAGAAAGCAAAGGGAGGATATGCGCAATTTTTTTTATTTTGATGATTATTCTCATATTATTGGATCACTTATCGACATGATAAAGAATACAATTGATATCCCTAAATCAGTCTCCCCTCCTACCCAAGACATTCATTAGATTTTCCCTTTCGATGATACTTATATTCTCCAAGCCAATTTCAATAAAACCTATCACATTCTCATTCCTCAAGAATACACCATCCCACCTTTCCCTAAGACACCTTGTTCTCTTGATATGCAAGATGAGGTTTGATTTGAGAATGATACATGTAATATGCAAGAAGATGTCTTATTTAATGACAAGATTACTATATAAATTTCATTGTGAATTATCATCAACGAGAAGAAATCGATCCTTGTGAGGAAGTGGTTCAAAATGATGTTGAGTCGTATTTTTCCTACCCTTTTTGACTGTGAATTCTTAAGCTTGGATGACATTGTGGCTGATAATTTTAATGATCCCCTCATAGTCAAAATGGTTCCATCAACCCATGAACCAAACAAGAAAGATGCTCATTCTGCTTGGATTATGTTATGAAACAAATTTCCAAAAAGAGCATGAAAGAGCAGCAATAGACCAAAGAGAGTACTCCATGCCTTAATAACGTAGAGAAGAGATTAATATCAAGCAACTTCGAGGGGGAAACCTCCTTATACAATGTACTGGGTATGCAATACAATAAAAGACAAGACACTCAAATGAAAAGATCTCCCTCCTATAATATAGGATATTGAGAGGTACAATTACAACTCACTGACTCAAGCCAACATAACTAATATAACCATACTAATGACAATTACAACTAATGGACCAAATCCGACATCAAAACTAATGCAATGCACCACAATATAGGGGTAAATGTGCCCACATTTAGGGAATAACATGCCCCCCCCCTTCAGAAAAGTGTTGTCCTCAATGCTTGATTATTTGTGGATGCTTTGTATGAAGGACTAATCTTCCCATGTTGAATATTCATCTAGTAAGTTCTTCCAATTGATGAGGTACTCACTGATAGCCCAATTTCGTAGCTATTTGGTCCTTGTTTCAGTGATTTTTTTAGGTTCCAATATGACTTTTCCTTCTTCATCAAGATCCGACAAGATTGTTGGAATTGGGATCTTGTCTCTTATTACCTTATTTAAGCAAGAAACATGAAAAACTGGATGTACTCTTGAAGATAAAGGGAGATCCAATTTGTAAGCCATACTACCAATATTTTGCAACACTTTATAAGGACCATAATACTTGGGTGCAAATTTATTGTCCTTATTTAGTTGATTGAGGGATATATGCTTGTAAAGTTGTATCCTCATAAATACCCAATCCCCTTATTTGAAACTCCTTTCACTGCGATGTTGATTAGCTTGTTGTTTCATCCTATTTTTTGACATATGCAGGTTGCCCTTAAGTATTTGGCGAACTTCTTGTTGGTTCTCTATGTGGATCTTCCATAGCTTGAAATTTAGATTTTCTTTTTAAGGGAGATGTGATTGACGGAGGATGGTACCCATAAAGTGCCATAAATGTAGACATTTTTTATTATGTATGGAATAAAGTATTGTACCAACATTTTGCCAAAGACAACCATTTCACCCACTATGTTTATTTATCAGATGCAAAGAAATGAAGATATCCTTCCAAACATTTTGTTATTATCTCAGTTTTCCCATCAGATTAAGGATGATAAGATGAATTGTGAGCCAATTGGGTACCCAAACAAGAAAATAATTCAGTCCAAAATTTTCTAGTGAAAATTGGATCTCTATCACTTACAATAATCTTTGGATTTCCATGTAACTTTGCCTAAATTGTTTCCATAAAGGCTGCAACTATTGTACTTGCATTAAAAGGGTGAGAGAATGCACAAAAATGTGCATACTTCGTGATTCTATCAACAACAACCATAATAACATTCTTTCCTTCTGACTTTAGACCTGTGATAAAATCGATTGAGACTTTCTCCCAACGTTGGCAAGGTATGTTTAATGGTTGTAGAATTCCTGGAGTCTTAACTGTTTCAACCTTGTTTTGTTGGAAAACCAAACATTTGACCATGAACCTTTGAACATCAGATTTAATACCTTCCCATAAAAATTCCTTCTTGAGCCTGTGGTAAGTTTTCAAGAATCCGGAGTGCCCACCGATAGGATAGGTGTGTAATTTTGAGAGGACCTTTTGTTTGAGTTGGGAGTTTTTGCATAAATATAAGCGATCCTTATACCATAGTGAATCATTTTTCCACAAAAAGGTATCTGATACACTAGGATTGTTCTGTAGCTTTTGAATGAGCGTCCACACAAATAGGTCATTTTTCCATTCTTCCATTGCCGCTACTACCAATTGGGTTGTAGAATGGAAATTGCAAAAAGTAATGCCCAAACATCTTCATCTTTTCTGGAGACTGCATCTGCCACCACATTCTGTTTCCCTTTCTGATAGATGATTTCAAAGTCATATCCCAACATCTTGGTTACCCATTTTTGTTGCTCTTCCGAACATAGTCTCTATTCCAAGAAGTATTTAAGACTATCATGATCTGTTTTGACCTTGAAGTGCCTACCTATTAGGTAAGGATGCCATTTATTAAGAGCATGTAGTATTTCCAACATTTATTTCTCATAAATGGGCTTATTTAAGTTATTTCCCTTGATTGAATGACTTGTGAAAGAAAGTAGGTGTCCTTCTTGCATTGCAATAACACTAATGCCATTTCTTGAAGCATCACATTCCACAATAAAGGTTTTTGTGAAGTCCGGTGTGGCCAAAACAAGATCTTTGCACATTACCTCTTTAAGCTGTTGGAAAGCTTGAGTTTCCTTTGGAGTCCAAGAAAATGCATCTTTCTTCAATAATGTTGTTAGAGGCATTGTTATTTTTCCATAGTTTTGAACAAACTTGCAGCAGTACCCTGTCATACCTAAGAATCCTCTGACATTCTTCAGGGTTTTGGGAATCGATCATTCCATCATGGATTTAATTTTGTTAAGGTCTACCTTGACACCTTCATGTGATACAATATGACCCAAATACTCTACCTCCTTTACCGCAAAGAAAATTTTGGAAGTTTTTGCATATAGTTGTTTCTCTTTTAGTAGTTGTAGTACCCTATCAACATGTTGAATATGTTATTCCCAATAGTTGTTATAGATTAGCATATCATCAAAGAATACTAGCACAAATTTTTTAAGGACAGGATTAAAAATGGAATTCATCAAACCTTGAAATGTGGAAGGCACATTCGTGAGACCAAATGTCATGACCAGAAATCCATAATGACCTTCATGAGTTCGGAATACTATTTTTGGGATGTCTTCATCCTTCATTCTAATTTGATGAGACCCAGAACGAAGATCCAAGTTTGTGAATAAAAATGCTCCATATAATTCATCTAGCAATTCATCAATGGTAGGAATGGGAAACATATATTTAATGGTGATCTTGTTGAGCTCTCTATAATATGGACACATATGCCATGATCCATCTGGCTTGTGTACCATTACCACTAGTGCAGAGTAAGAACTTTGGATAGGCCTAATGATGCCACCCTCTAACATGTCTTCAACCATATGCTCAATTTCACTCTTATGTCCATAGGGGTATTTGTAAGGTCTAATGCTAGGAGGAACACTTCGTGAAATTAAGTGAATAGCATGATCAAAATCTTGAATAAGGGGGAGACCTTTTGGAATATATTTAAATACCTTGGAATGCTTATTAATGACCCTTTGGAGATTTGGGAAAATAGGAGACTTAGATGTTTGAACATCTAATTATCATAATTGTGCATTTACACCTCGATGTCCCTTTTTCATCAATTTTTCCATACCATTAGAGCTTATCACCTTGCTTGGTTTCCATGTGATTCCCTTTAACTCATATTATTTTCCTTCCCATAAAAATTTCATGAAAATATTCTAAAAATTAAAAGCCACTGTTCCCAATGTTTGTAACCATTGAACTCCTAGTGACAACATCAACACCACCCATTGGAATAGAAATCATTGGAATATTCAATACATATTCCCCCATAGTAAGATTCATATTATGGAATTTCCATGAGAAATTGATAGTTCCTCCATCTGCAATTATTACTTGAAACTCTGGTGCTGGATATACAAAGCAATTGAGAAATTTGGTTAATTTATAGTGAATGAAATTATGAGTACTACAAGAATCAATCAACAATATTACCTTTTTATTTTTGATATATCCTTCAATCTTGAGAGTTTTAGGAGTGCCAATTCCAGTTAGTGCATGACAGGATATGGTGGGAGTAATCTCTTTGGAATTAGTATCTTCTATTTCTTCATCTTGAGATGGTTCTATTTCTTTTGGTTCTTCCTCTTCACAATCTATGTATAATAATTTCTTCTCTCCAGTACACTTATGTCCCTTACTATACTTGCTATCGCAATTAAAGCATAGGCCTTTTTCTCTTCTTTCACCTAGTTGTTGAGGTGTCAACCTTTGAGGTGGGTTAGAAGATGGAACATTATTCTCTGTATGTGTTGGAGGTGGTCTTTCTAGTAGCCATCGTCATATTTTTACTTTCAACCTTCCTTGCCACCATAAAATCCCTCTCTAAGGATGGTGGTTCAAAGAGATGCACCTCATGTTGAATGTTATCCTTCAAGGCTCCAATAAATAGATCCAACAAATTATCTTCTGAAATGTTCTTCACTCTAAGACTTAGCTTATGAAATTGCTTGATGTGCTCTGTAACTGGACCCTTTTATTAAGATTTATTAACTAGCTAAATAAGGTGTTGCTCTTAATATCCCCATAACGTGCAATCAATTCTTTTGTGAATATAGAGTAAGATATAATAGATTCTTTTTTACAGTCACAAAGCCATTGGTACCATACAAATTGATTAGGCTCTAAATATAATGATGCCATAGTTACCTTTTGCAAATTTAGCACTTGGTGTAGATCAAAGAACTGCTCCATCTGGAATATCCATGTTATTGGATTAGTGCCATCAAACTTTCTATGTCAATCTTGTGAAGTTGGGTACCCCTTGGTGACCATCCCTTATTACTTCCATTACTAGAATCAAATGTTCCTCTTGGAATATTATTATTCGTGGAATGTTTCTCAACATGTACCTTATCTTTATCCTCCTAAGTATCCTGGAACACATCATCACCTGGAGAAGGAGTATCCTTGGAATTTTATATGAGCTTAGAAATATTTTCCATTTGTTCCATCAACTTATCCTATAAAAAAACTAAATCAATTGTTTTCACAAACCCTTTCATATATTTTTCCATCTTATTATCCATATGTTTCATCAACTTCCCCTCTAAATTAACCAAATCAACTTCTTTCACAGAACCTTTAATCATATCTTCCAACTGGGACACTAAAAAATATAGGTCTTCCCTTTCATCGTACGTCAGGCATGAGTCCTCTGGTGGTTTGAGTGGAGTGTGATTTTTTCCAATTTATTTTGGTGGCATTTTGAACAATATAAATAGATATCACACCCTATGTTTCACCTCAAATAGATCCTTCTACTCAAATTTATTCAAATTTAAAATGGCGTACGTTTTTCAAACCCTGATTAGAATATTGTTTACTAGCCGAATTAGAACTGAGGTAAATTTGAAATTTCAACTCCTCTGGGTCGGAAAATTCGTCCTGTTATAGCCTGATGTGTCATATTTCCAATTCCATGGGTCTGATCTAATTCTGATGTGCTAGTAAAATGTTATTGCGAATCTGATCCCAACACTTCTTATTTTTGGTCCTTTAGAAGAGAGAACTTGTACGGTCCTCCATGTGTCAAATATTTTGGATCTGGGCCTAAAAAATATACCAGAAAAACTGTGGTTTGTATTCCTTTTGATGCAATAGGTATCACTCAATTTGGATCTCACATGCCCCAGATATGACCTTTTTTCCCAAAACACCTATTTTAGACTAGTTTTTGGACTAGTAAAAAACCCTAGATTCCACGGCGAATATTTCCGAACCTGTAATGGATCGGGATCTGAAAATTGGTGTAACAAATAATTAATAACACATAAATATTAATAACAATTAAAAAGGTCAATAACTAAATATAATGAGAGGATTCATCCCCTCAATAAGCAATGCCCAAGCTATTATAAAATGCGGGCCAACATGTGTATATTATTATCTTATCTATTATTCAATCAATTTATTATTATTTATCAAAATTTGGGATTCAAATTACTTGTGGGAATTTTAGATTTATTATGGCCGTTAAGAATTTTTTGCACTTCATTTGGTATCAGAGCCTCGTTGGCTGATCCGGCCTTTGGCCATATTTCTTAGACTTTGTCTGATTTTTTGGCTTGTGGCCTTACTCTAGGGTTTCCCTGAAATCGTGAATTATTCCACATAACCCAACCACACTCTCTCCACCCTTCCTCCTCCACGTCTCTCTTACATCCCCGTCACTCCTACGTGCCTGTGTTTCCATCTGCATTTGCGCCTTTACACCTCTACTCATTTCAACTCCCTGCGTGTTCAACTCTCTACTCACCCCGTTGCCTCGGCTTTCTTCCCCCGCACTTGTCCCTTCCCTCCAACATCTCTCAGCCCTTCGTGGTTCCCTCCAGTGCATCCCCCCTTCCCCCTCGCTCCCTCTCCCGCTCTCCCTCTCCCGTGCCCACACTCACTCCAAGCCATGCTCGCGCCCACTCCAAGCCACACCCCACAACTCCACACCCCTACCTCCACCAGTCCTTCCTCTTCCCCCACACTACGTCCTCCTCCTGCATTGCACGCCTGCGATCTACCATTCTCCCACTCGCATCTTTTCCCCACGCAGTTGTCCTTTCTCCCACCCTTTCCCACGCTGACCTCCAATCCGTCCATCCCATTCACATAGGCCACTCCACATTGGATACATTTACCAATTCAAACCCTAATTTTTTTTTCAAAAAGATTAAATATATTAAAACAATATTAAATTATATTAGTTTTAAATATTTTAATTTTTGAAAAAAAATAATTATATATTAAACTATATATATAGTTTATAAAAACATTAATAATAATATTATTATTACTTAATTAATTAATAATTATTATTAAAATAAAAATAAAAAAGATAATAATAATTATTTTATTGAAATAATAATTACTTTTGGAAAAGAAAAAAGAAGGTTATTTAACCTAATAAGAAGACAACAAATCGAATAAAACAAAATCAAAGAAGACAAGAAGTCAAGATCTAGTGAAGACTATCTATTGCCGAAGAAGTCAGTCAAAGGAAGACTCGACGAAGAAGTCAAAGTCAAAAGAAGGCTCGTCAAAGAAGCAAAAGACATAATCGCAAACGATGTCACCTACATATTCAAAAATGAAGTCGTAGTTACAAGCAGCATTGGATGAGTTAGAGAAAAATGAAGCGACCAATAAAGATATTCAATTCAAGATTATGAAGCAAGAAGTGCGAAATCATTTAGCATAACAGGAGAATCATAGCTTAAAAGATAAAAAACAAGAGCTCCAGAAAAGGTTATTAGATAAGGATAAGGAAATTTCACTTCTAAAAAGTCACAATCAAAACCTAGAAGAAAAAATCAGAAACTCAAAAAATGTCAAGGAATCACCTTATAGAAGCAATAATGATTTAGAAGAAGAAATACAATGTTTAAACAAAATCATCAAGGAGAAAGATGATGAAATCAGGCAAATTCAGACAAAAGTAAGATGCCTAGAAGAAGAGAATTGCCGCTTTCAGCAATAGATTAGTGAACACCAACAGAAAGAGGACGACACTAGAAAGACGCATAAGTTGGATATTACAGCGGTAAAAAACACGTTATGAAATAACACTGAATAATTATATTGGTTGAGAAACCATAACAAAAAATTAATTGGAAAAATCAGGAAGTTAAAAAGTACTAAGAAGACAGAACAATCAAACGAAGATATCGAAGGAAAACTACTGGATAAAGATGAAGAAAACCAGCACATGAGAAATTTTAATCAAGAACTAGAGGAACAAATCAAGAAGTTAAAAGAGGACAAAAAGTCGCAAGACGAAAGGCTAGAGAAGAGTCAGAGTGTGGAAATCTTGAAGGAATCATCTGGACTCCTCGGAAAACAAATTCAAGTTAAAGAAGAAGAAAAAAAACAAATTTGGTCCTCATCACAGTGCAAAAAGAAGTAAATCCACCAAAAAAACGAACAATAAAAACTCCTTATCGACACCCCAATTATAAAAGTCATTTTGACCAACGATAGGGTCAAAATGGACATAAACAGAGAAGTTATGATTTCACATGCGAAGGAACACAAATTCTACAACCTAAATAGAAAACAGGAAGAGTTACCCAACAAGGCGACCAACATTCAGCTCTGATGAGGTAAATCTTGGATGGATCACTTCCTGGGAAATAAGACATTTCGGTTCAGGGATTCAAAAATTATATCTCCATGTTTCATCAAGTGTCGGAGTTACAGTTTTAGAGAGACATGAGAAGATGTTACAAACAAAAATAACTAATAAGTCCTTCACCAAACAAAGCATTGAGGACAAAGATTCCCTTAAGGGGAAGGCAATGTAACGAATAATTAATAACACATAATATTAATAACAATTAAAAAGGTTAATAACTAAATATAATGAGAGGATGCGTCCCCTCAATAAGCAATGCCCTGTCATGTCCCCCGACCTCCCTAGTGTCGTTCAGGGGCTATGGGAGACTCACGAATACATTTTTTTGCAATAATTTCTTCCATTTTCACACACAACCACAATGGCCATCGATACGCGATCCACATTCCAAGATCCGCAATCCGCATTCCTGGATCCTCAATCCACATGTGGAACTTGGGAATCGGATTTCCAAATTCACCACTCCAACAAAATTGCGCTCCTGACTTCTGCAACCCGCAATGCGGAAGTCGGAAGCTGGAAGTATTTTGCAACCTCGAAAATTTCCCGTATGACTTCCGCAGTTCCGCAATCCATATGCGGAACTCAGAAGTCAGATTCCTCCATTCTCTGTCCTGTAGATTTACTCCTCTACAATTCCGCAATCCGCAACCCACATTGCGGATGTCGGAAAGCGGAAACCTCATTTCATCGTCCTGGGAAAAATCACCTTCCGCAATCTGCAATTTGCTTTGCGGAAATCCAATGCGCCAACCCCGTGGCAATTGACCTCCCGACATCCACAGTTTGCATCTTGCTTTGCAGTTGTGGAAAGTTGAAAATCCCATGCACCGATCCCGTGGAAATCTCCCTTCCGAATTCCGCAATCTGTAATCCGCTTTGCGGATTTGTAAAGGAGGAAGGCTAACCACGCCAATGTAAATGTCAGTCCCGACGTCCACAATCTGCATTGCGGATGCAGAAAGGTTGGGACCACAAACCCCTACAACTGCCAACTTCTGAGGGTGATACCTCCTCCATCCTTAGGCCAAATTGGACAAGGCCAGTACCGTTGGAAATATCTTGGAGAGATCTATCCAATGGTGTGATTCCCCACCACACCAGAGCACTATAACCCTGCCATTTTTCCAACTGAAACTTTGTCCATAACCTCCTCTATGTGCCTTTACGCTTCCGCAAGGAATTATGTTTGACCTTTGCCATGGCTTCTCCCTTCACCTGGCCCATAGAGGATCATTAAACACAGCATGGGGTTGTCTCCTCCTTTTCCCGAAGTCCAGGTGAAGCTAAGAAATCCCTCTTATGGGTGGATGCAATGCATAAATAAACACATATAATGAAACTAGAACTAGTCAATACACCTACAACCTGCAAGGTTAGCCATACATTACACTCATGCAAATGATGAAGCATTCAACATAATCTCAGTCTCATACTCAGGCTTACACATATCTTCCTATCGATCAATTTTCATGCATCCATTCATTCAATAACTTGTACAATACAAACATAGCATAACATAGGGAAATAACATCATTTTTACACCACAGAAACATGTATCTTTGGAATGAATCTGCCCCAGGAAACTCGCTAAGTGAGAGAAAATTTCCACCCAACCTTAGGTCTCTATCCAGCCTATACTCTTTCAGCTGAGAGACCACCCCCGAGTTGTGTATCCACTAAGGAGGGCTACCTAGGCTCTCTCACAGTCAAGGTTCTATCCCAATTCTAAGCCAACCTACAGTTGGGTTTATCAAGCATACAAGGGAACAAAGGGGATGTTGCTAAGCCAATGAGCTCACCCACAGAGCTACAGGAATCTCATATCACTCAACAAACATGTAACCCACATTACCTACCTCACCCAACACAAGGAAGGCCCTCTTCTCTACTGCATAGTCCCTCAAGGCCCCTTCCCTCCAGTGCTATGTTAGTGTTTCAGAATTTACTTCAATTTGATCTAGGATATTAACTGAGAGAAAAACATGTACAACATATCTACAGCATATCAATCATGGACACAATAATGCAAGCACACAAGAGACACAGAGTTTACTTGGGGAAAACCATAAAGGTGAAAAACCCCAATAACTTCCTCAGAGATAGATAGAGCAATGATACAACCCAAGCATAAGAGATAGACATCTCTTCACAGTAGCTTCTCCTCCTCCACAAGTGCGCCACTCTCCAAAGAGTGTGAGAGAGAATAAAATGATCAAATAGAGTGCCTCCCGCACTCTATTTATACTGGACTTGACTTGCCTAATAACCTTTACTAGGTCGACCTTAACTTAACCACATAACATAATGCTGACTAGGCCGACACCCAATAGGGTGGTCTAATAACCCTTTGACCCACATGTCCGACCCCCAATAGGGTGGTCTAATAACCCTTCGACCCACATGACTTATACAGGGCTGACCCCAACAAGGTGGTCTAATAACCCATCAAGTATAAGTTATGACACTTATAATATAAATGACGACACTTCCATATAGAGGAATAATAACATCTCTATAGGAATACAATATACATATATGAAATACATTCCGAAGTTAAATATACATCAACACTCCCTCTTAACTAGGAAGGTATTTCTCGACACAGGTCTTCTTCTCTGGATCATCGTCACTGGATAATCGTGATCGAGTCATCATCATCGTTACTGCTGCTGCTATCTTAATCAATCTCTGAATCTACTCGTCATAGGAAGTTCTATAGAGCCAGTCCTTTTTCATACTGGATGTAGGCCCACCATCTGAAGGTGTTCATCATCACTGGCCATACTGTGGAATCCTTAGGACTTATTACGTGCGTCACAAAACCTCTGCAGCATCCCAGGCTGTTACGAGCACACAGCTCTACCTGTCGGATCTACCAGGACCACATTACATGTGACTGTCACAAAACCTTAAAAGAGTCTCTTGACTAGCAAGAACCCTAAAGAGCATCTGAGGCCTTTTTCATCCTGTCCAGATCTCCAGGACTTAATACATGTGACCCCCACCATAAAACCTTAAAAGAGTGTCTTGTCAAGAAAGAACCCTAAAGAGCATTTGAGGCATTTTTCATCCTTTCCAGATCTCCAGGACTTATTACATGTGGTCATGGCAATGCCTAGAAAGAGCATCTGAGGCCTTTTTCATCTTGTCCAGATCTCCCAGGTCTACTTACATACCATAGGACAAAACCTTGAAAGAGCGTTTTCCAGATCTCCCAGGGAACTATTATATGCCAACGAAAAAACCTAGCAAGAGAATCTGCAAACCTCCCAGGGCGCTATTATATGTCCTCCCAAAGCAAAACCTCGAAAGAGCATTTGCCAGATCTCCCAGGGAGCTATTATATGCAAGCAACAAAACCTAGCAAGAGAATCTGCAAACCTCCCAGGGCGCTATTATATGCTTATCTGCACAACCTGTCCACGGCCATAGAGTATCAACCTGATACTCACCATACATCATCCTGATGTACACATGATCATCCTGATCATCATCACTGCATCGTCCTGACGCATGTCATCTGGAGCAACATCCTGAAGCTCATCATCCATGATCATCCTGATCATACAATGAATCCATCTGATGCATACACAGTATCTTCCTGATACATATCATCATACATCATCTACCTGATCATACAATGTATCCACCTGATACACATACAAATACATGATCCACCTGATCATACCTGATACATATCAATCATACATGATCTACCTGATCATACAATGTATCCACCTGATACATATACAAATACATACACATGATCCAACTGATCATATCCAGCATCCAACATGATGCATACATACATAAATGATCCAACTGATCATATCCAACATCTAACATGATGCATACATACATAACTGATCCAACTGATCATATCTAGCATCCAACATGATGCATACAAATACAGAGCAGTAACTGGAGCATCGCCTGATGCTCATCATCCAATGCTTACATCCACAGCCATGTGAAGGATCCTCCTTCCAACATGCTTGGAATGGATTTAGCAAATGTGTCCATCACTTCTTCCTCGAAGTGTCGTCAATCTGAAGAACACCAAGCCTTTCTCTGAAGTACTCAAACTTCACTCTGGCTAGTGGCTTCATCAGTACATCTGCAATCTGCTCATCCGTCGCAACATACAGGAGCTTCATTGCTCCTCTCTGCACCATATCCCTGATATAGTGATATTTGATCTCAATGTGTTTCGACCTGTCGTGGAACAATGGATTCTCAGACAGCTTCACACAACTCTGGTTGTCACAAAAGATACCAGTAGCCTCCAACGGGAGATCAAATAACTCAGACAGTAGCTTCCAAAGCCATACTACCACACAACTAGCTGAACAATACTACCACACAACTAGCTGAACAAGCTGCAACATACTCTGCTTCAGTTGTACTCAGTGCTACGTAGGACTGCTTCCTGCTTAATCAAGAGATCACACCTGATCCCATACTGAAGCAGCACCCAGAAGTGCTCTTCCTATTTGCAGCACTGCCTGCCCAATCTGAATCAACATAACCCTGTAGGTTAAACTTTTGATTCGCATCATACCTGATCCCACAATCAACTGTACCCTTCAGGTACCTCAGAATATGCTTTACAACAACCAGGTGAACACTCCTCGGATCCGTCAAGAACTGGCTCAATGTGTTCACCACAAAGCAAATATTTGGTCTCGTGTTCGTCAGGTACATCAAGGACCCAATCATCTGACGATACATCGTGACATCAACCGGATCAGATGAAGCATCACACAGAAGCTTCAGGTTCAATGCCATAGGTGTGGCCATGGCCTTACAGTCCAACATCCCGAACCCCTTCAGGATCTCTACTGCATATTTCCCTTGTCCAAGGAAGATTCCAACTGTACTCTGCCACACCTCCATGCCTAGAAAATAGTGCATCATCCCCAAGTCCTTCATCTCGAACTCGGAAGTAAGCTTCCGCTGTGTGTCAGCAATCAATCTATCCTCACCTGTAACAAACAGGTTATCCGCATACAAAAGTAGTATCACTGGATTGCCTTCCTCAACCTTGTAGTAAAGGTTGGAATCCGCTTTACTCTTGGTAAAGCTCAAACTAGATAGAAAGCTGTCTATCCTACTATACCAAGTTCTGCACATATATGACTTCCCGTCATGTGTCTCAAAACCAAGTGGCTACTCCACATACACTTCCTCTTTGACTACACCATTCAAGAAAGCTGTCTTGACATCCATTTGGTGTATCTTCCATTTCATCACTGCAGCTAGGGCAAGTACTGATCTAATGGAAGTGTACTTGGCTACAAGAGAAAAAGTCTATTCCCTCTTTTTGAAAGAAGCCACAAGCTACAAACCTTGCTTTGTATTTTTCTATGCTACCATCTGCAGCATGCTTGATCTTATAGATCCATTTGGAAGTCACAGCAGACTTCCCTTCAGGTCTTGGGATTGCATCCCAAACATAATTCTTCATGATCGACTGGTACTCCTCGATCATGGCATTCTTCCCGAATCCTGGGAACTTCAATATATTCAATATCTTCAATAGATATCTTTGTTGTTGGAACAAATGTTGTATTCCTTCTTTTGTAGGTCATGGTATACGATCTTTCCTACAAAACAAGTTAAATTGCATGATTAGAAACATCTCATAGTTTTCAGAACAAATTCTTACACATAAAGAAATATGCCATACAATCATGCAATTATTTTAGCCAATGCTTCAATACAACATTTATGCATATCCCGTAACTTTCTAGATGCCTTCCAATCTCTACCAGAACATTGTTAAGAGTGTGCACAACTCCCAACATGTCAGCAAAGAGGTTTCATTCTAGATAAGTAGCAATGGAATGTTGTACAGTGCCATAGGCCACTTACCCATCACATGCATATTAGTAGTATACTGTTCATTAATGCAATTATTCTAATATTCATAATACACAACCTAAGTCTAGGAACATAAGCATATACATCATTGAACATCATTATTTAAACAAACAAATATGTAAGAAATGACAATTCAAATACTTATCTTTGTTTGGTTGTTGGGTGGACTCCCTCTGAATCTTTGCAACTCCATCCTGATGTGGATTGTGAGAAGTGGTCGACTCCCTCTGAATATCTAAATCCTTGCAGAAACTATTGGAGTGTGCTCCTTCTTGATCTTTGCTTCCTGGATTACCTGTCCTTGAACTTATATCCATCCTCGATCACTATGCATGTTTACAAGTATCATTATTGTGATATCCTCGAGATCTCATACATAATCATACATTTATTAGTATATTCTCAATACTAACAAAACACAATAATCCTAAGCATGTATAGTCATGATCATTTCAAACAGAAATAATAAGCATTAGTATTCAAGGACTCTTATGGTTAGTCATATCATAAATCAAGATAAGAGACATAATATGTATAAACCCTTGATTACTTACATTTCTAACTTTATGAATAAACATAACCAATCATACAAAGTATACTTATATAAGGGATCCTAACACAAGGTAAGATTCCAACTTAATATAGGAAAAAACATACCTGGATTACTATGTTAGCTAGTTATGTCTAACATACCCGCATGATGTCTTGTTGTTCTCTTCAATGACTTGTGCTAGTAACCTGCATATCTCATAAGTTAACCATTATAGAACCAAGTTATACATACCTCACAAATAGATCTTATATGTAATCCATGACAATGGATGAATCTTTGTCTTCATGTTACCATGATCATATGTTCTTGATCTATAACATGATTTGTCTTTCTTGGTGTACCTTTCATGTTAGCGGACAACATAAACCTCATACAACATCACAATGCATTAGTACAATCATAAGTGTAAAAACCCTAATCAACGAATATCTTCTATCATGCATTCATAATTTTATTAAGGTGATATGACAAGTCTGAATTTAATCAAGATTGTACTAACTGTAATAATATGAAGACAAACATATCATAACCTTAATCATGAACAAATCTTGAAACATACATGTAAGTCATACCTATCGAGATTGCTTGTAATCTTCTTAAGGCCTTAGCCTCATCTCCCTCTGAAACAAGAACTTCTTCACTTATGCAGGTGACCAATCCATTTTATTCTATGATTAACCCAATCCACTTGATTTGCAGGAACTGGATCTGGAGCTGGATTAGGGTTTGTCAGAGAAACCCTAAAAATTCAAACTTTGAATTTCAAACTTCTAAAAGAATAGAAAGATGCGCCCTTCTGAGCTGGTCAAGCTGGTATACTCAGAATTTGAAAACTGCAAAGTTGCACCCCTCAAAATTGCCTTTTAGTTTTCCGGATTCACTGGGGAGGACCCTGAATTAGGGTTTGAGTTTCCCGGAGCTTCACCCAACCAAAAGGTTTGATTCAAAGCTCTAAGCTTCTATTTTTCTGAGGAGCTTCCAGTCGTGGTCACAGATTTCCAAAATTCCAACTTTTGCAGAAGCCATAATTTTCCATCTTTTCGATCAAAGTCTCGAACTGGGGTTTGATCAAGCCCGGCCTTCTTCCCAACCAAAAAATATGATCTTGGTCTCTAAATTTTGATTTTGATCAGTAGCATCCAGTCGTGGTCTCCTATTACAAAAATTCCAACTTTCTCCGAAACCCTAAATTCCCGAAGCCATGAATGAAGGTGCTCAAAAAATAATTCTGTTTTGACAGAAATATGCACTTGATTGTTTCTGGTGTAACTCCAAACTTTTCGATCCACAGGGTCTAAAACTTCTACCTGTGGTATCCCGACCTGTCATCTTTCCAACCCCATAGGTCTGACCTCAATTGGATTCTTTGAGAGAGAATTATGCCAAGTGTTGCAACATGACCTGTTTATGGGATAAAATAGGAGATATAACTTGTATGGCATGCCACGTGTCATTGGTTCAGTTTCGGGTTTTGAAAAAGTTACCTGAGAAAGTACAGTTCGTGCAATACCTGTCACTTTTTACGAAATTTCATTTGAATCTTCCTAGACCAAGTTATGACATTTTTTCCTAGGTCACCTGTTTATGACTCAGATCTGGAAGAGGCAGAAACCCTATATTGTACAGATCATAAAAATCAAAGTAAAACGAATTAAAAGTTGTCCTTTGGACACAAGGTACATGGGGATCGGATATTCGACCTGTAACAGTATCAGTTATGAAAACTTCGCCAAAATGGATTTATAGCGAAAGTGCTACGATGACTGGTTTTTGCTATATCAAGCCCTAGCATCGCTAGTGCAACAAGTGTCATACATGCCATACCATGCCTTCTTTCAGGCTAGCTTTGATACCATGTTAGTTTTTCAGAATTTACTTCAATTTGATCTAGGATATTAACTGAGAGAACAACATGTACAACATATCTGCAACATATCAATCATGGACACAATAATGCAAGCACACAAGAGACACAAAGTTTACTTGGGGAAAACCATAAAGGTGAAAAACCCCAATAACTTCCTCAGAGATAGATAGAGCAATGATACAACCCAAGCATAAGAGATAGACATCTCCTCGCAGCAGCTTCTCCTCCTCCACAAGTGCGCCACTCTCCAAAGAGTGTGAGAGAGAATAGAATGATCAAATAGAGTGCCTCCCGCACTCTATTTATACTTGACTTGCCTAATAACCTTTACTAGGTCGGTCTTAACTTAACCACATAACATAATGCTGACTGGGCTGACACCCAATAGGGTGGTCTAATAACCCTTTGACCCACATGGACAACCCCTAATAGAGTGGTCTAACAACCCTTCGACCCACATGACTTATACAGGGCCAACCCCAACAAGGTGGTCTAATAACCCATCAAGTATAAGTTACGACACTTACAATATAAATGACGACACTTCCATATATAGGAATAATAACATCTCTATAGGAATACAATATACATATATGAAATACATTCCGAAGTTACATATACATCAACATGCTCTTCAGGGTGGGCATAGAAAGGTCCAACTGTTATTTTCGTGAGACTTTCATCCTTCATTGGGTTTATCAAGCAGATCCAACCCTAGGTTTGACCTTCTTCTCTGTTATTTCAAGCTCGGATCTTCTCAGGGTTGCGAACTAAGCTCTGCCCCGCAACCCGGTCCTCTGTAAACGGATTTAAGTGTTCTCACGGCTTAGGCTAAGCTGTTCAAGATCGGTAATTCACCTCCACAGTCCGATCCATGGCTATCCCAACATGTTCACTTCCTACACAAGGCTTCTTGGGCGTTCTCGGCTCTGTAATTCACACAAACACAAAATCGCGATTTCTCATTGTTATCTCTAGGGTTGTTCCTCCTGCTTATTTTTAAATTTTTTGATTATGATCGGTTTTTATTGTTTTTTTTAATTTTACTTTGTTTCATATCTTACATTTGGTTCTTCACCATTAGGGTTCCTTGGTTACCTAAAATCATCAAAGTTTTTATTCATTAATTATGAGCCCATGTATGTGCAAAAGAGTATGTGTTACAAGGTGAAATCTTACAAACTGGTGGCGTTTTTCTAAACTGGCAGCATATTGTGAGCTTGCAGCATATTGATTTTCTAGTGGCAGAATGTCCATATGATAATTTATGGAAAGGTTTATGAGTTATTTCATGATATATATTATGTTAATAAGCTTTTATCGTAGGCATTCGGCATTTTACATGTTTTAAAATAAAATACATTCCTGACCACGAAATAATGAGTCATACGGTGGCAATTATGGAAGAACACAGGTGTTGTCATTTCAAAATTGAAACCGTTCATGTAATGAGTACTTGTGGTCATCGTGGCAAGGGCAGCCTAATGCACATTTTCCCTAAAATGTTTTTCATTATTCTGCTAAAGAAGGGTATTCGCAGACTGGTTTGGTTCATGGTTTGTCTCCATCTGATCATGAGCAGTGTTATGTGAAGGTTCAGGAAATACTTTTGTGCTTCCTTGCGTTTCAGAACAATACTGCGTGAAGACTTTGGTGAGTGGAATGCTTGACAGAGTTATATGCAGCAGAATGTAAATGTTTTTACCTGAGATATAAAACATTATTGGTCCATACGACCGAGTTGAAATCCCTTTAGGGTTTCAAATGTCAAAGGTAATTGAAGAGGAGGAGCCAGAGGTGGTCATGAAGAGAAAGCCTGGAGGTTTCATCTATAGATTAGAACCTAGTAATGCAGATTGGATTAAGCAGTTTCCAAGGTCTGCTAAATTAATACAGAAACCAGGATGGTTCAGTTTTTGTGATAAATTGCAGGGATACCATTCACAATTGACAATGGCTTTCATTGAAAATTATAATGATGATAGGGTTCAGTTACAAAGCTTAACCATGAGAGTTAATGAAGACTCTATCGCTGAAGCCATAGATGTTCCTGCAGAAGGTGAAAAGTGATTTAAACAAAAAGAATTCAAGGAAGATTTCAGCGAATTCTTGATCCCTGGAAATGAAAAACTCGACTGGAAAAATGGAGTTCATGTCAGCAGAATGAAGCCAACATGGAGGGTGCCGTTGGAGGTGATTCAAAACTATATCACTTGTGATGGAAGGTATGATAGGGTTTTAAAGTGCCATTTGAAACTTCTAATGCATATTCATGGCAGTACACAGTTAAATCTTCCATTTTACCTGTTTAAAAGCCTCCAAAAAATGATTACTAAAGTTCAAAACCATCCAGCACATACAGCTCGCTCGGTTTATCACCAGGGGCTAATTAAGTTGTTGATTATAACTCATCTGCAAAGAGAAGAAAGAACATGGGGTTCTCTGTTGACAGAGTTAGGGTTTAGTGATAACCCTAAAGAGAAAGGTAAGAAGATGATTGATGATGCTAACCAGCAGGTAGCAAACCCTACAGAGACAGTTCAAAAGGGTAATAATAAAGAGAAGGATGCTGTTTGTAATCCTGTACAGGGCAGTTTGAGCCCTGAAACACCCTGCACACAAGAAAATCCAGAAAAACTCAGTGACATGTTTAAAAGCATTGCTTCAAAAAAGAAAATTTGCAAACAGTTATTCAAGGAAGGCAGGCCAAGAACCAGACTGAGAGAGAAAATGCAGATGGAGGAAAGAACAGTACAGGAAGGTGATAAGGAGGTTGTAGTTATAGAAGATGTTGCAAGTGAAGGAACAATACACATAGCAGAGGACAAGTATTGTGAGGATATGGAAGAGTTTATTGACATGCAGGGTGTAGCAGGTTCCACACCAGAAATGTTTTGTACAGACAAACAAAACAATCTTGATGAAGGTTCAATATCAAGGAATCTGCCTGAAGAAAGAGGTTGCATAAGAGAGGAAGATTTGGATATCTCCTCAGAACTTGGTCAATGTAAAATATCTCTTCAAACTTATAAAGAACAGACAATATACCTGCAGGACATAAATGAGAAGTTAATGGTGGCAAACAAAAGATTACGAGAAGACATGGAAAATAAGGAAGCAAAGTTCCAAAAATTACTAATGATTTCCAAGAACATCCTCAAGGAGAAGCGAGCTATGCAAAGACAACTGGAGCAACTCAGAGCCCAGAACAAGGAAAGTGATAAAGATGTTGAATTGGCGAGGCTTCAAAAGCGCTCACAAGTGCTTAGTGACTTAGCTGCCTTAGCTGAGGCTTCTAGAAGCCTTTAGGTGTTTAAAAGTTATTTGATTTTGAACTCATGTTGTTATGTTTGACACTTGTATGACACTTGTAGTCTAAAACTTTGTAAGGGATTAACTTCCCACTTTTGAAGGAAGTTCGATCCAGAAATTTAGGATCTATGGTTAGTTTCTAGATAGAAGATTTTCATACAAAAGCAAGTCTCGACTAGAGAACTGGAGGTTGGCAGTTTTGGGAGTAATGCATGATCAATTGTAAGCACATCTGTGTAGCATGAGCATTTTGCAGCTTCAGTAACAGGTTCTATTTTTGAATAAACATGATGATGATTTGCCCTTGTGTTATATAAATTGTCTTTCTGATAATTCTGTTATGTATATGGTCATTCATATTCCATTGCAATAATTCTTATCATGAGAAGACAGTTATCTTTTTATTTTTATAAACATTGACAGTTTCACTTCATGATTTATGATCATAGTAACCTATAGATTGAACTTTGTGATATACTCCATGTTATGCAGTATTTGTTTGACTTTCCTGTAACTCTGATTTCACACCAGCCTATCCTTTCAACAGTGTTATGTTTTGGCTTGTAGAGCTTGTATATACCCATATAATACAGTGAGGATTGTGTGATATGTACAAAACAGATTTGATTTCATACTAGTCCAGCTTTACAGTAATGGTTTGATTTTATATACAGTTTTCATGATACACCAGCCTAAATCTTCAATACTTTGATTTTCTTGTATCATACCAATGTGTGACATATACTAGTTTGGTTTATTGTAAATTGTGTGATGCTTTTACAGCTTTTGATTTCATACCACTTTGTGTTTTCAGTGTGATTTCATTTGATTTATACAAAGATTTCCTTAAGCTTGAATCCTGTAGTCTAGGTTCAACTTTAGGGATAACACTCATGTTTTCCTCACGGCTGGGCTCAACAATGCGTGTAATGACTTGAGTTGTTGGTCCACAATGGGATAGGGGTTCAGGTGTGCGAGTTCCCAGGTGGTAGAGTAGCTTAAGGGGCAATTAAAACACAGAGCCATACCCTGCCATACGGATTGCAGTGCCGCTCCATACTCCATCGAATTCATGGACTAGTTTTCTCAACCACCCTCTTACAACAGCATTAATGTGAGCATGGGGAGTCAAATGGGTTCACAAATTGAAATGTGGAAGCGTGGGTTCCAATCCCATAACCCCCTCACCTATACCTAGTGGATACACATGGACCCTTCTCATTGGTTTCCTCCTTAACCAATTTCTTTGTATTTTATTGCAATATTTAATAATTACATCATTTACAATTATCTCATGGCTTAACAACACATGGATTATCAAACTGCCCAATAATTGCCTATGCAAATAAACCTAATCATCCACTAGTGGGGCCTTGGCCTTGAGCTCCACACTAGGGAAAACACACACTGCATTTATACAATATTTACATTGAAGCCAATAAACTCTAAGGGTCAAAATAGGGGCATTACATGCCCAAGCTATTATAAAAAGCGAGTCAAAATTTGTATATTATTATCTTATCTATTATTCAATCAATTTATTATTACTTATCAAAATGTGGGATTTAGGTTACTAGTGGGCATTTTAGATTTAATACGGGTGTTAAGAAGTTTTTACACTTCAATTGGACTGCAGATAGCCCAACCTTTTTTCTATATGGGATTTTAGTTTCATTTTCTGAAACCTTTAAAAACAATTTTAGCGAAAATGTCAAGATGGCTCATATTGAAGAACCCAGTCCCGAGGAAAGATCTCTAATACTAAATGTTATGCAAAAAATTTGCAAAAAGAGCATGAAAGAGAAGCAATAAACCAAATAGAGTACTCCACACCTTAATAATGAAGAGAAGAGATGAATAGCAAGCCACTTTGAGGGGGAAAACTCCTTATACAATGTACTGGGTACACAAGACAAGACAAGATACTCAAATGAAAATATCTCCCTCCTATATGAAGGACATTAAGAGGTACAATAATAACTCACTAAACCAATCCAACATAACTAACATAACCATACTAATGACAATTAAAACTAATGGACCAAGTCCAACATCAAAACTAATGCAATGCAACACAATATAGGGGGAAATGTGCCCACATTTAGGGCTTAACATATTAGGGTTGAGAATCTAGTTTTTCATAAGCCTACCCTTGAGTTGAAATCTTATGCTTTTGAGGAAATTAATTGACCGATGTTTGATGACTACTATGCTGATTTCATTGATAATGTTTGCTGGTTTAATGAGAAGTTTGAGGTCATAGAGGTCCCTGATGAGAATAATCATATCATTCATGAGAGTAATTCCTTGTCCCAAGTTCACTTGAATCCTATCTACAACGAATATCCCAAGTCTATCTCAGATAAATATGAAGGAATCAATAGTGATGAAGGAATCCATACAGTCGAGATTCCCTTTTTCTGTAATGAGAACATTAAAAAGAATAGTTTCATCACTTACAAGCACATGGTAAGTAGTCCTCTAGATTTTAGTAAGAGTGTATGGGACAATGAAATCCCTAGGTTGGTTCTTGCCAATATTTCGTTTGGGAATCATGGGTTACAATCTTTTCTACTTTTACTAGTCCTAATTTGGTGAGCTTATGTTTATTTCTTCCCTTATCAATCAGGTCTAACACTCCTTTTCGGTATTTTGTAATCAATCTTATCTTAATTTCCAACGCTCAAGGGAAAATATCTGGCAATCATCATAACATCATCAATGCTTTCCTCTACAATAAAGGGCACCCACCATGATTAGATTTTTAATCCTTAATATTTGTAGGGTTTTAGGATTTCACTCTCTAATCGTAGATCAATTTGCTTCTTTGTTTTGCATTTAGTTTTAGCTTTATTGCATTAGGTTATGTGTTTTGATTTTCATAGTTTGACATTCCTTAATCGCTTCTTGCTTCTTTTTAGTCATTTGCTTTAGCAGTTTCTCAATTAGTCTTTTGGAATTTGACGTTGTTTCAAAACTATATGTCAGCTATGCTCTCTCTTCAAATAGTTTATATGTTAATATATCTAGCATGATGATGTTTATCCATGCATATATATAGGAGAGGATGTGACATGGAGGAAGCAGAACTATCAGGCGTTTCCTAGTGATTAGCTTAGGTATGTTGAACTGTTATTTCTTTTTGTTATTGGTTTTCTGAGTTCTTTTTCTTATCCCTTTGCTTCACCGATCATGGAACATTATCCATACTTGATTCACTCCATGCCCTTACCAGGGATAAATATGAGTACACATACTTGTTTCGTGGATACAATCTCATCTACACATAATATTGACCAATTGTTGTCTGGTCGTCATGCATTCCCATGTCCTTTTTTTGTTGTTTATTGGCTAGATGTTGATGTCCAACAACGACATGATTCTAACGCATCAAAACATAAGGTCAAAGGTGAACACACTTAACAATGTTGTTATCTTATTACATCTCAACAATAGAGTTAAGAGTGAAGTCCTCTTCACGTCTATAAGTTTCATCGTGTGCATCTTGCTAATAAAATTGTATCAAGTTATATGTTTTCAGATATCATTGATCAAAATTCATTGGTTCTTCCTATTAGCACCATCATGCTTATATTTCCAAAAAGAAAAATTCTCCTTTCCCGTAAGCTTCACCTTACCAATTTGTCATTTAATATCCCCAAATTTAAAAATTAAAAAAAATCCCTTTTCACTAGGTTAAAAACCCCATTATATACATCCTCCACTTTTTTATTCATTTCGTTACTAGTTCCATCCCCAAAATAAAACAAATTTCTTTCCCTTGAGGCTCACTTGTAAAAATCCTATTAGTAAAAAGGGGGTCTCTCCATCAATGTTTTCCCATGCTCAATTAAATTTGTTACCTTTATCACCTTTGAATATCTCCACGAATGGACCCCGAGATATCACCTTATCTAGAAAATAAAATGTAACAACTTTTTTTTGTTCATTAGCCAAGTATTTACAAATAAGAGGTGGCATGGAGAAAACATTTTATACCAATTTATCAAAGCAAAGATTTTAAAATCCACTAAGAATATTGCATTATGAAAACGTTCTTAGGCAAGTTGGAAAACATTCCCTTCTTGAAGGGTTTTGTTTTTGCAAAAGCAACACACGTGTACCAAAGAAAGGATATGCGAAGGACTGCCCTCAGTATGGGAATATGCCCATCTCGAATTAGAAAGTGGCATGCACACACAATACATACATCGACAGGAAAGTAGTGTGAGGTTTAGGTTATAACAAGCAAGCACGTGATGGACTGTTCAACGAGGAAGAACAAAGCATGGTAGAGAGAAAAGTGATCAGAGATCGGATGCCACATGCCCCACTATGACAGACAGTAGGGTTTGAATCTTAAATTCCAGTTATTGTGCTATGTATAGATGTTACAAATATCGCTCCATCGTACAAGAAAAATGGATAAGTCGGCAATGGAATTGTGGACATTGGTATAGAAAGCAAGGCGAAACGAATGAATGGCCGAAGTGCTAATACACATCTAAACAATCACAAGTTAGCGTAATAAGTTGTTAAGATCTTAGTGGGCGGTTTTTATTAACATTTTGGGGTTTTGGTGTAACGGTTCGTATCATTTACTATTAAAGCTTTTATCTAGGTTCGAGTCACAGAGCGTGGCAACATACGGCTCAAATGGGACACCACAGTACGGGCGCACATCCAGCCCAGAGTCTGGACCACAAAGCGTGGTGGGATGTTAAGATCCTAGTGAACGACCTTCACTAATATCTCGAGGTTTTGATGTAACGATTCGTATCACAGGCATTTACAATGAATAGTTCGCAGGTGATTAAACAGTATAATGGTTTTTTTTTTCTTTTAGCATACCAATCTAGTGCATTGCTCGAAGAATGCTGAGCTTAAAGGCATCATGACAGTTTCCCTTATGAATTCTCATCTTAAGCGTCAATCCTTCTCGTGGTCGGTTTAAGAGTAATGGTGGACATGGCGAATGTCACCTCAAATAGATAGGTCTACAGGACATGGAATAGGTGGGAGCAGTCTTCAAACAATCATGGTAGGAGGATGCGCAGCAATGCACTGGTCTCCTGCCATGAATAGAATGCCCCAAAAGTTCTCTGATTTTTTAAAAATTGAAAGAATTACCCAAAGATAAAGGAAATCAAGGTCCACGACTTTTGGTCAAGAATTATGCTAGGGTTTAGAGGAATACAATGTTAGTCCTTTCAAGCCTTTTTGAACTCACGCCTTGAATGGTTATCGATAGCTCTGTCCTTGATATGGTAACACAGAGAGGGAAATGTATTATTGTAGAATAACCATAGTTGATTCAATCATCCATGAAGTTGAGGGTTTCTCACAATAACCTATGTTATGGATAATGATGTGAAGACCATGTGGAGGCAATGCTCATGGCTCGCTTTTTTATTTTTGTTTGGTTCATCAGCAGGCTCACTCTTTTTCATTCATATCTTGTATCAGTCAAAGTTCAAACTACATACAAGGATTTCCGTTGCAGATATGACGATAGAGAGTTGTCAGAAACTGTCACGAAACTATATTCACAAAGATACAACTTCTGAAAGGGATTATAAATGTTGTCAAGAGAATCATTGTTCATTGGCCGTATGCATGATATTTTTTTATTTTTACGATAGAGAGTTGTCAGAAACTGTCATGAAACTATATGCACAAAGATACAACTTCTGAAAGGGATTATAAATGTTGTCAAGAGAATCATTGTTCGTTGGCCGTATGCATGATATTTTTTTTATTTTTTCTCTCATCGAATGGAGTGTTGATGGTCATTCCAAAACAAATATTTTGTACAACCCTAATAAGAACCCGAGAAGAGATTGAGGAGAACTTGCAACACGCAAAATGACGACTGTTCAAAATCTCCAAGGAATGACTTCGAAATACCATATGCCAAAAGACAACGACCCTTGAATTTCTGGAGTTGTGTATTTCTTTTGTTGACCAAGCACCAAAAGTTTCCGCAATGTTAGAGTTCCTCATGGAGCAAATGAAACACTTCAGCTACCTCTCGGACCTTCTTTTTAAATACAAGCGAAGGCGATGCCCAAAGGGATCAAAGGTAAGGAGCATGTATTGCTAGGTTCCATAGTCTTTTTTGTTGTTGTTTTCCCTTTCATATGCAGTCATCTCACAACTTAATAGTCCAACGATGGCAAGTAAGGTTACTTCTACGTCCATCCATTAGGGTGAAAGCACAATATCTTTCTATTGAAGGTACATTCTGTTATTTTGCATGTTATTTGTATTTTTATATATAGTCTTAAGACTAATGTCTTCATATGTTCAGGTTACCTCAAGATAATTTGAGCATAAACATACTCATGATGTCTGGGATTCACTTGGTTGATCCTAAAACGTTGAGAGTAGCATATGGTCCCGGAAACCTCCTATCCACGGGGGTCTAAAACCGATCACGGTTGTTATGTATTGATAACTTTCAAACTCTTGTTCATTGATAAAAAATATTTTTGGGCATACCTCCATCTTTGTCTTTAACTTTTTTGTTATTCATTGTCTTTTTTCATTTTTCATTTAGCTTTTTACAAATTGTATATAATAAGCATCTGGCTTTTTCTTGAACTTTTTTGCCATTCATTGTCTTTTATCATTTTTAGTCCTTGCCGTAGGCAGGAGACTATATGTTCCGCCTTGCTGTAATAATTTGTATGATAACATAAAACGACTATATAGTTGGGTAATGTTTCAGAAAAAAAATTATTTGTTGTTTTTTTTAATAATAATTATTTTGACTTCTATTGGATTAGAGAGCGTGATTTGACTATTTTTCTCATTGCCCACTATTAGTAGAAATTATAAATATTAAAAAAATACCTTAACACTTAAGACTTTAAGACTTTAGACGAAATATTTCTCCGCCCTCGTTTCCCGAAACTTCTAGTTTTCCAAAGCTTTTAGCGGAAGAGACACTGCAACATATCCACATGCACACCAGCAGCCTTGCATGACGGCCACGTGCCCGGTTTCACCCACAGAGTTAAAGATGGGATTCAACCCCATTCGGTCATTTTCTCACTCATTTTTTTTTCTTCTCTCCGGCTGAGTTTTGCAATACGGTGCAACAGTTCTACAACTGGAAGTCGATCTCGTTCAAAGGGATAACTAGAACAACCATGATTGTCAGAGAGGGACAACCTTTGCGCCACCTCCTTCCTCCGTCCGGAGTGGCAGCCCTACTGCCCTCCCTCTCATTCTTTATGTGCGGCGAGATGGGCATAGAGCTCATTCCCTCCAGCGGAAGAGCTGCTAAGTATGGAAACATGGTATCTTTTTTAACACCAGTTGAGGGTGATGCTCGCTCCAGGAGACCCCCAACAACCTCGCGCTCTCTCTCCCCAGTTTCATTTTGGTATATATTTATATATATTATTTTTTATTTATTTTTATATTTTTTACAGAGAGCCGGGGCTCTAGGGCTGCCCAAGGGTGCAACCCTCCCCACCGTTTCAAGCTTTTATGAGTTCCTTAATGCAGATTTTGGTTAAGAATTTTCATTGCGTTTGATTACAGTTTAAAAAATGGTTGATCCTGTAATATTTCAACTCAACATTGTTTTCATCAGGGTTATGATATTCTAGCCACTGTTGAGCATTATTAGGGTATCTATGCCGTTTTCTTTTATGGGGTTTTTATTCGGATAGTTATGGCTTCTCACAGATCTATATATATTGCTTCTTTGTAGAGTATTAAATCCTGTTGCTTTTGTAAAGATTTTGTAGAACTTTTATTTGGCCAAAATTTGGTAGTATGGAAATTTATCATTTATGTAGTCGTAATTTTTTTTTCCATCTGTGAATTCCAATAGGGTTTTCTGTATTTTTATTGCTTGTGTTTTCTGCATAATTGTTGTTTATGTTTCTTTTTTTACTTACAATTTTGAAATTGTTTCCTTTACTTTGTGGTTCCAAGCGGAGAAGTTTTCCTTAGTATCCAGCTAAGGTATGACTGTTTAGAGATTTATTTTGTTTTATTTAGCTAGTTTGTAATACTCCTTGCAGAGGGAAAGCATAGTTTTGTAGATGCTCCTATGAGAGAACTCGATCGTGAAATGAATGCGATAATTGAGAAAGAAAAGCAGCGGCAGTTTAGAGGCTTGGAACTTATTGCTTTTGAGAATTTTACATATCGGGCGGTGATGGAAGCTGTTGGATCATGCCTGGCGAACAAGTATTCAGAAGGACTCCAAAATGAACAAGATAGATTATTGCTTATTCCTTGTCTAGATTTCACTAAAACATTCAATAGGATATCACATGAAATAATTGATTGGCTAAGCTCATAAAATTGGGACCTGTTGATAGCTTCCACAGTCTCTGCGAGCATATCATTATGTGCATAGACTGTTAACAATACGTACATCCATAGTCGCAGGATTCAACACACATTGATTACGGGTTTTCATGTGTTGAAGTTGGACCTGGACAACTCCATGTCTCTTAGCCCTGGCAATAAATCCTGCAAGGTTGAATATATGATTTGATTTTTTTGTGTATTGGAAACGTTCCAGTGGGGATACTGATGGCATATTGTATAAGTGCACTTGGGCTTCATACAAAAAGCTCTTGCAACCTTGGTATCATGAGCAACAGGGAAGAATCTTCAATGCATATCATTGATATTTATTTGTCATGAGATTTCATGAGAGATTTGTTTGCTGTGAGTGATTGTAGAAATAACATTGCTTCAAATGTTGTATATTTATTTGTCATGAGAGATTTGTTTCCTGTGAGTGATTGTAGAAATAACATTGCTTCAAATGTTGTATATTTATTTGTCATGAGAGATTTGTTTCCTGTGAGTGATTGTAGAAATAACATTGCTTCAAATGTTATATTAATTTATGTAGGTGTTTGGATGGACTCAAGAATATGAAGTCCTGAAATTTACAATGTTTTATGGTGTCTGGCCTGCTATGCACATTTACAATTGCAGTCTGGCTCTTTTGTTTTGCAGGACTTTTCTTTTATGGGCATCACTTCCCAACAAATAATAAAGCAGTTCAGTGATGGAATCAGGGAAGATGGCATCTACAATTTTTGATAATTTTAGAAATTATACAGATTCGGTAGATATTTATTTTATTAGTTTAAATATTTATTAGTGAGAATAAATACCTAAATATGTACGACTGTCATTCAGCCTAAACTGTGCGTTTCTATTTGAAGGCTGACAAGATGGGAGCTAAATTTTGACTAGTTTTCATAAACAGGTTTCGCCTCCTCTGTTTTTATCTAGCTATATTAGCTATTGGAATTACAAAATCCATCCTAGATTTCAACGTCCATGGACTTCATGCTTGGAAGTCTTTCATTAAACAAAATTATGTTTAACTCTATGTTTAATTTTTTTATATAAAAGTTAAAAAATGAAATCAACATATAAATGTTTGAACGTTATATTTGATTGTAAATCTATTTTATTATTATTATTTATATATATAAATATAAAGACAATTTCAGTTTTTTTTTTAATTGTTGCACATAGTTTCCATGTGTGAAATACATGGAATCAAAGCATTGGCACATGGTTGCTATTTTACATTGTTTCTACATAAATTTGTGGAGAGTTCGAACTCTGTACATTGTAAGTTAAAATAAATCTTGAGCATTTACAAAATACAATTTATGTTTTTAGAGTTTACAATATTCTTCTAAATTTTTATTTCAATTTTTTTCAGGCATTTATTTTTATTTATTTATCCAAGTTATCAAAATTAATAGATGAGATGAAACATGCTTCATTATCATTATTTGTGAATTTATCAACAAACATAGTTCTTAATGTTACAAATTAACACCATATCAATCATAGCTATAATAAAATAGTAATAATAGTGAAATAATACTACACTAAAAATTATGTAAGAATTATATATACTTTTTTATTTATTTTAATTTTGTTTTTATTTAATTTTTAAAAATAATTTGATCTTATTATTCCCTTTTATTTTTAATTTAGAAGGCAGGGACTAAGCTGCATGCAGCTCTTGTTTATTTAGCTTTTTACAAATTGTATATAATAAGGATCATACATATTATTTTAACTTTGTACATTCTTGACAATTTTTCACATTACAGGTATATATGGGGTTAAATGTATATAATATGACCAAAGGGGGGCATATATGGGGCTAAATGCATATGTAATAGGGTCGACCTAATGAAGGGGCCTCATGCACAAGGAGTGGATATGTATATATAAGGATATGTAGGCATTGTTGAGGGACATGCGAAATGATTATGTGAATGTTTTGGGGTGACTGGAGTCGAAGGATATTTTAATTTAAGGATTTATTGTGTAACTTATATTTCTTATCTACATTGGAGTTATGCTCCACATTTGCATTTATATACATGGTATGTACTTCTGTTATCTTATGATATTTTAAGGACATTGGTTCATAACATTTGGTATTAGAGATTGGATGCTTCCAAAACGAGCCATATTGATATTTTTTTCTGTAACTTTTTTCTATAGCGTTTTAAACATCAAAACTTGGAGGGGACATAGAGTGCATAACGAACTATCCGTGGTATGATTTTCAGGTCTCGATTCATTACAGGTTCGGAGTTATCCCCTGTATAAGTTAGGGTTTTTTACTAGTCCAAAAACTAGTCTCAAACATGTTATCTAGGTAAAATCGTTATAGAAGAAGCTTGAACTATTCAAATTGAGTGAGACCTACTACATTAGAAAGATGATGAACCACAGTATTTCTTGTAGCAATTTTAGAATCAAATCTAGAAAATTGGGCACGTGGAATGTTGACCCTATTACATATGCATTTATCCCTATATATGCTCCCCTTGGGTCATATTATACACATTTAACCCCATATATGCCCCCCTTGATTCATATTATATATATTTAACCACATATATGCCCCCCTAGGTGTTTTGTGTGTTTTGGCACGCACCTGTGCCAAAAGGCACCTGCTAAGGGGTTGTGGAACCTCAACAATGTTTTGGAAATGAAATAAAAAAATGCAAATAACACTAGAAATTAAACAAAGAGAGGCACATCTGAAATAAAACTAAACTAATAAATTTTTGCATTCTTCAATCAAATAGTACTCATGTAAAGACACAATGTAAAGAATAAAGAATGATTTTTTTTGTATTAAAATGAGATATCATAAGGGAAAGAATCACCTCAAAGAGCATAGTGAAAGGGGCCCCTACAGTTTTCCAAGGGAGGGTTTCGTTAGTTCTCCTAATGGTCTTGCAATCCTTTGGCCACACGTCATAAGATGGATCTCCAATAGGTGAGAAAGAATCCAAAAGAGGTTAGCTTCAAACTCGAAGGGAAACTTGACAGAATGAAGGCTTGAGCAAAAGATAGAGAATTGTGTGGAATGAGGGACCTTGAGAGCATTTTATAACTATAGTAGTCCCTATGGTGAGATTTTGTGGTTAGGTTTTTGGGCCTTGGATTCATCACCTGGTTTAGGCCACGTAGGGACTCATGTCAATATTTCTTTTGTTTTATTGAACACGAAGAAGAGACAACCGAAAATCAAGCTTGGAGATGGGTCACACTTTTTGGAGGTTTTGTGCGACTTGGGCTGTTCTTATTGAAGGAATATGAGTGGATTAGGTTGCTTCTTTCAAGAGGAAATGTGTGACCTGTTTTTTAAAGTGTCTCCTTTAAGGTTGACTTTCATTTTTTGGGATTTTCATTGCTCTCTCAAAGTCCAATGGGTGTAAACGAGATGAAGTGATGATATATGATTGTGATGGGGATGATGACTTGACAAATGATAAAATTTTGGATATTAACACTAGGTTCATATCATGGAATCAGTTGCTATTGCACATTACTTGTTTAATAGCTCTCCCATATTAGCTTTCATGGATAATATCCCTATGGAGGTCTATATGGGAAAGAATCCCTCACTTCAACGTCTTCATGTTTTTGGTTGTGAGGCATATGCTCATGAATCATGTGCCTAACAAGCAACATATGAAGTTGGATAATAAGATAGTGAAATGTATCTTCATAGGCTATGGCATTGATGTGAAATGGTACAAGATTTGGGATTGTGTGGCTAGGAAAGTTTTGTATAGAAAAATTGTTATTTTTCATATATCTTAAGTCTTCTCCCATAGTGGCGTAACAAAAAAAAAGACGAAAAGAAGTTAGTTGTTCAGCTACCACCCAAGACCAATAAAGTTGAATGAGAAATTGAACAAGAATATCATGATGAACCTGATAAGGAGGAGGTCTTGAAGAGTTTATAAGAAGAGAAATAAACTTTGCCCCAAGCTTTAAGGAGGTCCACTCAACAAAGAAGACAATCAGATGTGTAATTATAGTCTATATGATTTCATATGTATATTTGTTTTATCTACTAACATCAATGTGTCTAGAACTATGAAAGAGGAAATGGAGATGGAAGATAAGTAGTCCTAGAGATTCCTCATGGATGAGGAGATGGTTGCACTTAGAAGGAATGATGCACGTGTCTCAATATCTTTTCTTGATGGACGCAAATCCATTGAATATAAATGGGTGTCTAAAAGGAAGATCGGTTGAAATTGCATTGTTGAAAAGTACAAGGCAAGGTTGGTTGTGAAAGGATATTCCCAAGTTGAGGAGATACACTTTGGTGAAACTTTTTCCCCAGTTGCTATGTTAACATCTATCAATTTTAAGTTATTTGTAGCACCAAACTTTGATTTAGATATAGAACATATGTATGTGAAAACAACATTCCCACATGGTGACTTGAAGGAGGAGATCTATATGACACATCCATAGCACTATGTTGAAAAAGGTATGGAGTCATTCATTTACAAATTAAAAATATTTGCATATGGTCTCAAACAACCTCCCAGAATGTGGTGCCAAGAGTTTGATTCTTTTGTTTTAGGATTGGAATTTATGAGATCCAAATCAGATCACTCTGTGTATTAGAAATAAGATGGTAGTCATTTCCTTGTTATCACTTTATGTGTAGATGAATATTTGTTAATTTTGAGTAAAAGTAAGGATGCGATTCATGACTTGAAGCCTCAGGTTTCAACACAAATTGACATGAATGACTTGGGGCTGCAAAATAAATATTAGGAATTGAGATCAGAAGAGATAGAGCAAACAAATAGTTTTGGTTGAACAAGAGTAAGTATTTGAACTTTGTGCTACAACAATTTCACATGGAAAATTGTCGACCATTAAGTGTTCCAATTTCAGTGGGAACTAATCTTTGCACTGAGAGGAGTGAGGTGCTATATAGCCCAGTATGGGAAGATGTTGTAACATAACGTAACGTTACCATAACTAAAAAAATTCATGTCAACTCATAAATAAAAAAATATGAAAAGTAATTTAAAAAATCCATGTAGGCTCATAAAATAATTTTTTTTATGAAAAGTAATTAAAAAAAATCCATGTCCGTCTATAAATTATAAAATTAAAACTTAAACCCGGATCTATCAAGCAAGAGAGGATTCAAATTTCTTGAGTTTAAGATTAAAAAAAATCTACACCTCAAGAAATTGGATCCCTCTCAATGCTTAATAGATCCTGGTTTAAGATGGATCTATGTTGGTTTAGTTGAACAATGTAAATTACAATACCCATAGAGATGGAGGACTGGCCTTATGTTCCTTATGCTAGTGAAATTGGTAGTTTGATGTATGTTATGGTTTGAATTAGACCATACATTGACCAAGTAATGGGAGTCCTAAGTTGATTCATGGCTAATCCTAGATGTGAACATTGGGTTGTTGTGAAGAGGGTCTTCAAGTATTTGTGAGGTAAATCTAAATATTTAATCTATTATCATAAATATGTTTTAGTGGACCAACACTCAATAGATATGCAAGGTTATGTGTATTTTAATTGCACAGGGGATGTAGATAGAAGAAGACTTACCACTGGATATGTGTTTGGATTGTTTGGTGTAGTATGTTGGAAGAGCAAACAACAAGCTATAATCACTTTGTCCACTATGAAGGCATAGTATATGATATATACTCATGCCTGTAAGGAGGCCATTTTTCTTAGAAATTATGTTTAAATGCTGGGCTAAGTCAAAAATATATTACAATTCAATGTGATAGTAACAATTCCATTTGTCTAGCTAAGAACCCTACATTTCATGCAAAGACAAAGCATATTGATATCTAATACAATTTTTTTTGCGACATAGTATATGATGTAAAGGTGATACTAAACATAGTTAACACTCTGAACAATGTTGTGGTGTGTTGGAAAAACTAGTGAGCACGGGTAAATTCAAGTGGTGTTGTAAGTCTATGGCCCTTATGGTGCCTAACAATTAGCTAATAGTTTGATGCATTCTCCCTTAGACTCTTGCAACGAATATGATACTTGTGGGAGAATGTTGGGACAACTATGTCATACACCTTGCACTTATGTAGTAGAGTAGTTATCTCCATGGATGCTAAGTAGTGGCAAGGAATAAATATCGAACAATAGTAGGAAGTGAATGCTTAGTAACAACAATTGGCCAATTAATTGTTGGTGATTTCCAACATATAGATTTGGAAAATCATAAATGGTTTATGGTTTTGTTATGTATATTTAGTGAGTGCTTGGGTTAGAGGTAGTGAAAGATTTTTTAAATTACTATTATGTCGTCGAAATTTCTCCATAACCTTTATACTATTGAATATTCCTACTAAGAGCATAGAGGCTGTGATGTATTGTAATTATTTGTTAATTGTTGAATAATACATTGAACATGCTTTGGAGTGTGGGGCTTTTAAGGGTTATCCCTAGGAAATCATGTTGTTTAATGGTTGTATGCTTGTGTTGTTTATTACTACAAATGTGTTAATGTAGTTTACATTCTTCTCGCATTGATTAGTGTAGGAAGAATAGTTTTCACCTTTGCTTCCTTTCAATACTTCACACTTCACTTGAGCTCCTTGTTTTGATATTATTTCTATTTTCCTCTCCACTTGTTCAAGTGAGTCGAATTCATGTCAATGCTCGCTTTGTCATCTTCAAAAATAATCAAGCATAAGTCTCCTCTCTATGGCCTCTACCCTTCTAAAAACTTCATCATCCATTTACCTTGCCTCTAACAATCTTCCTCAGCTGAAAGAAAATCCTATGTAAGTGATACTCATTTCTCTAATACCAAACTTATGCAATTGTTGGAACCTAAGGTTATGCAGGTTTATCACACCTCTGCATATTTTGGAGACAATCAGTCGACTAGTAGAGCAGTTGACTAGTAGAGTAGTCAACTAGAGGTTCGATTGAGCAATCGATTGGATGGTGGACAAGACAATGGTCGTCCTGACTACAACAACCGATTAAAATTTGGAACACTACAGATTTTTTGGTAATGGTTAGAACCAACAACCCCTATTTGTGGACTAGATCTTCCTCACATCAAGGAAGTTCGTTAGATGTAGAGATTATAAAAGCATGACCCATGATGTGTGGTGTTAATATGAGAAGTATGTTCAAATCATATCTTGATAATGCATTGTGATGTTATGATCATAATGTGCTATGTTTAAGTGTTGAAATGATGTCTTTAGACACCATCTCTTTTCTTGGAATACGGTTCCTGTTTTGTTTTGTTTTTTTTCTTCTATAGTTTAGTTGAAGAGGTTCCCCAACATGGCATCAAAGCTATTGGTTTTGATCTAGTTCGTTGATTGCAAATCATGCTGAGTCAAATCTAGGGTTGATCTACTATGGGATGAAGATTTGTTCATTGATACCTCTTTTTGAACTTGGATCGGATCTGTTTAATCAAAAGGATTACTTCCAAGATAGAACCTGTTGTTCTAAATGGACACACTTATGCAATATGAGTGTCATATATGGAAACTTTGTTGAAGAGAAAAGGACTATGGAAATATACAAAGGTCGTTATTGTTGATCCGACGGATGTTGATGCTAAGTTTGTCATTGATGGAAAGAAGGATGAAGTTGTTGGGGTCATCATGACCTACATTTCAAGGGAGATTCACTTTCATACAAGTGGGATCGATTGACCTTATGCCGTCTGGACCATGTTGAAGTTGTTGTTCAACAATGTTAATGAAAGTCAAGTAATGCAAATAGAAAAAGAAATGATCTCTTTGGAATCTCTTTCATTTGACCATATTAAGGACTATTTAGCTCACATCAAGGAGCTACAGCTGAAATTGGAAAAATGTGGCAATGGTTCACTAAAGAAGGATGGACAACTCATTGAATTGTTCCCGATAAATTTGAAGACACCATTTGATGTCTTATGTTCCTCCTTTCACACCAATTGGATGTCACGCAAGAAAGATGGTAAAGACTTTACCTTTGATACTGTATGTGATTTGTTGATTAAAGACCAACAAAAGTGGCTTGAAGAAGGGAAGCTTGGTAGAAAACACCACGCTCACTTGCTGAAAAGAAATCTCAAGCCAAACCTTAAAGAATGTGGTCGACCATATCATCAACCATAATGTATAGACCAACCTACTAAGGGGAAGGCTAAAGAATCATCATCGATGAAGAAGGATTGACAGAAGAAAACCTGTTGGTATTGTGGAAGAGTGGGACATGTCGAGAAGAACTCTTGGAAGAAGATGAAGGACTTTGAATGAAAGGTCAAGCACCTAGAGGATAGTACATTGACTAGTCATTCGACCAATCGACTTGTTGCAAATTATACCTTCTCTATTAGCACTTCCAAGGCATTACATGCTCATAGCACTCGGACAAAATGAATAATCGATTTTGGTTGTACTCATCATTTGGCTAAAGATACCTCTTTGTTCTCTTCTTTAAGTGGATCCCCTAAACATAAGATTTATGTAGTTGATGATTACACTGTCGTGGTTGCTAGAAGCAGAGATTTTGAATGCTAGCATGGACGAATATCCAAAGTCTATTATGTGCCTAGCTTGAACACTATTTTATTTTTGGTTGCTCAACTTACATAGACTCGGAAGACTATGGATATTTGGTCAAATCACTTTATCGTAAAAGGATTTGAGGCTTGGTGGGTATCCATTGCTTCGGGATAGTTGGATCCCAGGGATGGACTTTATAAATTTTGTGATTCTCCCAACCCGGCTACACCAACTGCAAAAATGTAGTTACTGGACCACATGTACTCATCACCCATATGGACGACAAAAGTCAAATCTGGCACGAACAACAATGCATTTCTATCATACACATGCAAAAATTCATACTCTAGTGGGTATGTTGTCATATAACAATGAGGCTGTCGTACTGAGAATTTTTTCGTCTTTCATTATATAATTTTTTCCTCATCTTCTACTAGCAGCACTGTCAAACTCATAATCACTCATTTTAAACTTAAAACCTCTTAGACGTGGATATGGACTCTAAATACCAAACCAAAAGACCAAAAAGGGTTTTCTGCAAGGTGCCCACTATCATTAGTTTTGTCATCATTCTAATATGTTTAATATACTTACTATAGAGTAGATCCTAAACCAGAGTGGTGGGAAAACTCCCCACTATCATTAGTTTTATCATCATTTAAATAGCTTTGGTAATAAACCTGTTATCTAAGAACCAAATCAACAAGCCCAACAAAAGTCAATAATACAAGGTAGAGACACTTTGAAGCAGATTTGAGCTATATTTTCTTAGATATGCTCAAGTGCATAAACAAGCCCAACTCAATGTAATAACATGTATGACTCTCCATACTTGGTGAATCCAATATATGGAAATCTATGTTGATTACAAGATCTAATCATAGAAAACTACAACATAACCCATTCTCAGTTTACACAAAAAATTAGTGATGTGTAGAAGATAAATTATAATTATACAATGAGTAACAAACTATGCTACGAAGTCTCTTGATGTATTGACCCACACTGTACATTCGATTATCTATTACACAGGAAATCTGATGGTTTCCTATAGCAGGTAAAAACCACCTTTCCACATGCTCAAGCTCCCAGGTGCGATTAAAACAAAATAACTACACCATTACATTCTCAAGGCGGCATAGGCCCAACTAGAGGTACTGCCACATATTCTAGCTCACAGAGCTAGTCCTCAAATCCATACAGCGTAGAAAGCTCCTCCGATCATATTCACTTGCAAATGCTCCTCTTAGCATATTTTCCTCGTATATGACCCTTCTCTGAGAGTTTTCCTCCTCCATTTATCACCAAACATGTATATTTAAAGGCTCAACACGAATGTAACATAATTCTTGAAATCGCTCCTCTAACTCTGTGTAGTTGACAACAAGCATATTTCAAATAGGCACGTATTGGTCACTACTGACAGCTGAATCAAGGGACCCTACACATGTTGGAGTACAATGCGTGTCCAACACGTGTGCTCCTACATCATACTCCCCATGTTTAAAAAATTATGAACCTCCTAGCTCATAGCCATTTAGTCATCTATATTTTCCACCCATCCAAATCATGACTCAGTCTACACATCGCCACATCCCTTTATTCAAAATTTCCACATCTAGTCCCTCTGTCTCTTTAGTCTTTTTCCTCACATCCAATTTCTCTGCCTCTTTAAGTCTTTTTCCAATGCTCCGTAGCACATCCATCAATTCCAGTTCTGAGAAATTGAACCTTATCATGTGAAGGTAGAACCTCACATTGATCATAGTTGCAATTTCTTCTATATGTTCCATTGTTAACAACATCATCACCACAAAGTACTCCTTTGCTTCCTCATTATGATTAGCCACATTTACTACAATGTATGATGGCATCAAATACAGTTAATGAATAATACCATTTTTGAATGGAATCATCCTCCAATCAATCATAGCAACAATAGCTCCCTTTGTTGCATTTTCTCTTTGAACAACTTCATTCAACTCATGTGTGTCTAGTATGGAATGTTCTTGATGATTGCTAGCACCACTCACCAGTGGGTATGCTATTACATGCTCTACAATAGGAATTTCTCCGTCTGTCTTCATGGGGATATTCACATTCCTCTCTCCTCCTTTCTTCTCACCTTCATTTCCATGCTCTGAAGCAATCACTACAATAACATGCGACTCCATCACAGCTTCATGAGGTATGCAATCAATTGCATCCTTGTCATCTTCTTCACACTCTACCAATGTTTCCACACCCTTTTCTGAGATGTAAATAGAAACATGGTCCTCCACAATTTCTTCATGCTCACACTCAGTAATATACTTATCTACTACCATTTTCGACTTTTCCTCTTCTACCACTTTGCACTTTTCTTCAAGGGCATCACCCTCTTTTGGGTAGCAGTGAACTTTCTATGCTTCTTCGTATTCTTCTTCAACTGGGACCTCTTTTGCTATTTCCTCCCTTTCATATCTTTTTTCGGCTTTTAATTCCTTTATCCTTTTCTTTATGGCTCTGATTTCTTTCTTTCTCTATTATTCTATTTTTAGTTCCTTGATTAATTTCTCAATTACTTGAATTTTATGTTGTTCTTTTTTCTCTACTCAACTGCTGCATTTTTAATTTGCAGATTAATTATAATTATCCAATCTCTTGTTGGCTTCTCAACAACTCACTCTCTCTAAAGTTATTCTCAATATGGCTTCTATAGCCAATATATTAACCACTCGCAATAACAATGCACCTATCTGCAATCTGATGCTCCTTCGAGCATACAATGGTTCTCCTCCTTGAACCAAATCTTTACATCAACATGTAGTTCTCTACATGATACTTTTCCCAGTGTCTTCGGTTGCTGCTTTCTTATCTTTCATCGCCATCTTTTACCTGCACAAGAAAACATAATAGAGCAGACTAATTTATTTTCTCACTATATTTTCTCTTACCTGCTCAAGTGTAAACACAAGCTCAACTCAATGTAATAATAGGTCGACTCTCAATACTTAGTGAATCCAATATGTGGAAATCTATGTTGATTACACGATTTGATCATAGACAACTACAACATAGCCCATTCTAAGTTTACACAGAAAATGAGTGAAGTGTAACATCTAAATTCTAATTATACTAGGAGTAAAAAACTATGATACCAAGTCTCTTGTTGTCTTGACCCACACTTTACACTCTATTATCTCTTACACAGGAAATCTGATGGTTACCTACAGCAGCTCAAAAACTGCCTTTCCACATGCTCAGGCTCCTAGGTGAGATTAAAACTAACACATTAACTGCAATAATTCTCTATTGAAAACATGATAACACCATTACATTCTTAAGGCGACACGGGCCCAACTAAAGATTCTGCCCCAGATTCCAGCTCGCAGAGCTAGTCCTCGCATATTTGCCTCGTCTCTGCCCCTTATCCGAGACTCTGCCTCCTCCATTTATCACCAAACAGGTCTATTTAAAGGCTGAACAAGGACCATGTAACAAAATTCCTGAAATCGCTTCTCTAACCCTGTGCAGTAGATTAGAAGTTGGCACGTATCGGTTGCCATTGACAGCTGAGTAAAGGGACCTGCATGTCAACGCGTGTGCTGTTGAATATTTGATCAATTGGGATTTATAAATTATAGTTCGTTGCCAAAGAGTAGAAGAAAGAAAACCCCTGTAGGAGAGAACATTCTGACATAAGTGCAGTGCATCCTAAAAAGCTTACGTAACAAGAGTGATACAGTACAGAGAAATGAACAGTTACAAAGTTGCACTTGCACTTAAGATAAACATACACAGAATCGTAGTATTTGCGGTTGGAGTTCGTGTGACATTTTCTTTCCCAATTTGATCAGATAGTAGGTGGCTAGTGTATAGTGCTTTTCTTTTGTGCATGATTGTACAGTTTATTTTCTTGGGAATGGATCGGGATGAATTCAAACCTTTCGCTTGAAACAAGCAAATGGGTAAGTGCAGACCAATAACAAGTTTCAAAATACAATTTCAATTTTTGGGAAATGGAGAAATTAATATCCATAATGAACCAGAAAGATTTTTATTTTTTATTTTTTTCACATAGTGCACACTGCACTGTCTTTCTTTATTGTTTTATTATTTTAAGTCACAAGGTCCATTCAAGGCTAATTTAGAAGATCCTGATGCCTATACCACTAAAAGGCATGCAACCGTCATCCCTTAACGAGTACATGCTCAACCATCATTTAAAAAATAATTTAATGGCATAAAAGTGACATTTTATTACTGGAATTTGTCAGAAAACATTTCCTAGATGTTTCCCAGGCTTTTCTTTTCTGTACCATTTCTGCAAGGGAAATATTTCTTGTATGGAAACGAGCACCAATGAGGTTTTTTTTTCCATAGATGCACCGATGGAGGTTTTGCCAAATCTGGCTTGTTATGAAATAGATTTGAAACTAATATCTAAGTTGGATCTCACAAACTCAAGTTTATCTATGAGCCAATAGATTTGAAACTACTATCTAAGTTGGATCTCACAAACTCAAGTTTATCTAAGTTGACTCATAGAAGTTTTGTTCGAGTAATTGAGGTATGATTTTGTCTCAGAGATAAGAAGAGAGATTTCAGGCTAGTTGAAATTTGATTTCTTTCAATTTTAAAATTACATATCAAAAAATATACCTAACATTTATTATAACTAAATAGAAATATGAAGTCTCATGTGTTGTCCAATTCATTGCATAGCTCTAAAACGCTAATGAAAAATCTCATATAAAGTGGCCACAGTAAATCAATTTTAGAACATGCAATATGTATAATTACAACCAAAGCTTGTGGAGAGAACGTAAAAACAAAACCTGGATTGGCTAAAAAATTTATAATCACATGTTTAGTGAGGTTATCCAAATTAAGAACAAACCCTTATTTTCCTATGAAGTAATACTCAGTTCATATAGTGGAAACCAGCTAAGAGTCTTAATTTCCAACAACCAATAATAATTTACTTTCCCACCTGGCATGCAATGCTTGAACTTTTCATTGGGTTGCCTTCAATGTTCAGAGCATGAGCTGTAAACAATGACCTGATAATTTTATTTCCAATTACCAGTCCGTAGATGAGCAGCTCATTTATAAAAGAGTTTGGTGTCTCTATGAAATGAACCATGATGAATTTAGGCGAAAAAAATTGTAATTTATAAGCGTTTAAAAAAATGATGGATAAAATTACAATGTACACTTCATGCTTTTCCATAGAATATTTAGTTAAAAAGCTAGTGATAGTCTTATCTACCTTGCTTTTGGCAAGATCTTCTCTATCAGCTGGTATTGTTATGCAGCTAGTTTCTGCTTTGGAGAAACACTCTATTAGCTGGTATTCTTATCATGCTATCAGCTGGTATTGTTATGCAGCTAGTTTCTGCTTTGGAGAAACACTCTATTAGCTGGTATTCTTATCATGCTAGTTTCTGCTTTGGAGAAACACTGATGAAGACAAGTATGGGCATTTGCAAAAGGGCGATGTTTGAGATGAGAACATAAACTAGAATAAGGTGGATCAGAGAGTGCACTAAACTGCTGAAATTTGTGATAATACTTTCAAAAGTATTCTAATAGTATTTATTAGGAAAACTATGCTGGTGAATTCAACCCAGTGACCAAAGAACTTCTATATAGAGAAAAAATGTTGATTTACTAAGTGGAACATAAGACGTATTTTCAGAACAGAAAGCAGGTTCGCAACAGGAGGCTGCTCAACTGCTCCACTATGGAATATGAAGAGTAAACAAAATTATTAAATAAGCATTTTCATAGAATTTGTAGTAATAGTGATATCTTGATAAAATCAGAATCTCAGACTCCAGCTATCTAACAGAGATAAGGCATGTTAGTCGTTAATACCAAACAAAGCTAAATGATCGTCACTCCTAGATTTACCTGTTCTGGTTACAATTTTCTTTTGAGAATGAAAAGTTATTGCTCTGAGCTTTTGAATGATCTATTCCAAAATAAAATGCATCGGACAGATCAAAGTTGCCTCTTTAGCATTGCAATATCCAGTTTTGTTTTTTGTATACAGACGCCACCTCAGAGGCTAAGAGCCCTAACAAGCCAACTGCGGAATCGGTATAGGGCCTGTGATAATGTTTCCTTTGAAACCTGCAATGGCACAATAAAACCGACAAAATAATTCTTTTTTTCTGAATTTTACACTAGAAACCAAGTAATGGTAACCCTTCCATTGAACAGATTGAACAGGAATGCAAAAAGAACTTGTCTTATCAGAAGGTTCAGACTTAAATGTCCATGAGAAGATAGCTACCTGCTGCTGGAGTGTCTCTCTTCCATATTTTTTAGACATTTGAAGACAGTATGGCATTCACAGAGGACATAGAAGAAACCTGATGACTGGGTGTTGCGAGCACTGACATTGATAGTTCGCTAGCACTGCCACTGGTACTGCTTTCAAGCCTTTCCAAAGATTTAGGAGCAGGCGGTTTGTCAATAGGCAAAATCCCCTCCATCATCTGGACAACTTTCCCCATAGTTGGCCGCTGTGAGGGTTCCTCCTGAATACACCAAAAACTAACTTTAAGTGCTCTTTCCACCTGATCAATATTGATATCTCTACCAAGCTTCTCGTCTGTAATGTTTAGAATGTTTCCTCTTTCAAATTCCTCAAATGCCCATACTGAGAATTTCTTCCTCCTTGAAGTCATACTATCGAAATTCCTTTTACTGCTTATGATCTCCAGCAAAACCATTCCATAACTGAAAACATCAGACTTAGTTGTGATGGGTGAATTGGCAAGCCATTCTGGAGCCAGGTATCCCCTGGTTCCCTGAACACTAGTCAAAGTGCGCTTGTGATGACCTCTCTGATTGATGAGCTTGGAAAGCCCAAAATCGGAGACCTTTGCATTGAAATTATCATCCAGGAGTATGTTCTCAGGTTTAATATCACAATGAACAATGCAATCTCTGCACTCTTCGTGCAAGTAAGTGATGCCCCTTGCAGTCCCAAGGGCTATTCCGAAGCGCTTATCCCAATCTAGCATCCTTAATTGCTCTGAAGAAGAAAAAAGGAACGTGTCCAAAGAAGAATTTTTCATGAATTCATAAACCAGCAATCTATGGCGGCCTTCTGAGCAAAATCCAATTAACCTAATCAAGTTCAAGTGATGAGTACAGCTGATGGTTGCCACCTCCATGTGAAATTGCCTCTCACCTTGTTCGATCCCTTCCAGTTGCTTGACTGCAACTATGGTCTTGTTAACCAATTCTCCCTTGTACACCGTTCCAAACCCACCCGAACCCAACTTTTCCCTAAAATTCCTTGTTGAGTACTGAAGTTCCTTGTAGGAAAACTGAACTGGCGCCCCCGAGGCATAATCCAAAAGTGTGTATTGGTCTGGTAGCTGTCCAAATCTAAACTTAGGACCATTTCTACAGAAAATCCACCAAAGGCATATCTGGATAGTAATCAAGGCAATAATAGGTACTATAACTGCTGCTGCGATTCCAATGGCAGATACTTTAAGTGAATTGACAGTCCTAATTGCAGGAGGTGGCGGTGCTAGAGGATGACCTTGACCACATACCTTTACATAAGAAGTGCTTGGAAGGGCTGCTGATTGATAGGCACTTGTGAAATTCTCAGTCTTTATACGGCAAATGCTCGAACCATCCGCCATGACTGTAGATGCAACACACAATGGATTCCTGAGACAGTAGTTCTGCTCACAATCATGAATGCCCAAGTAGTATATGTCCGACTTTGACTCCGATTCTGGAGGGTAAGAGAAGAATTGAGTATGGTTCAATACAACCATGCTCTGGTTAATACACCCTGCAAGGTCCTGCTGTCTTTTGCACCCTTGGGTGGGATCTTTGGGATCTATGGGAACAAAATCTGCAGATGGACATATGCAATAAGGGCTTGTTTCATTGTAAACACACACCCCAAAGTTCCCACACCATCCATACACTTGACACTGGTCTTCTATAGCACTCCATCCCAGTTGCCATGTTCCAGATTTTTTAACCAACCCATAGGACCTCAAATTCCCATTTGATTCAAGCCTGATCCTTCGCAATGTTATAGAAGAATCGGTGTAATCGCTGCTGTATGCAGTCCAGAGCTGACCACCAGAAGAGTTGGAGAGTGTAAAAATCCCTTGGTTGTCGAGATATGCTCTGGAGCCATTTAAGGTAGCCTGATTCCAGTATGTGATGTTGTTCCTCCATTTCAATGTGAAGTTTCCACGGGGCTCCAGAGTGAATGAATAAGGATATGCGTGGAGGCTTTGTCCCACACTGAAATTCTGATCAACCAAGAGGGTATCAGTAGGATTGGCAAAGCTCTCCCAAACACTGCTGGAACTGCTATTCTTCAATACAAAATTACCATTATCCTGCATGGCAGCAGAGACTATGCTTCGGTTCGCAGTATTAGTCTGCCACATCACGGTGTTTGTTCCATTCCGCAATACAAGATTGCCATCAATCTGGAAATCAAAGGAAGCTTTGTCACCCACTCTGATGCCACCATTCTCACCTGCACTCCACACCAGAGTTTTGTCTTCAGTGCCAGTGATTGAAATGGCCAGAACATACAATCCATCCTTTCCATCTGGGTGAAATCCAAAGCTGAAGCTGCCACTTGGGGATTTCCAGAACCGTTGTTGCCTGGAGGAGGAAGCCAAAGAAGGCCTAAGGCTGGATCCTGGCTCCACTGCTCCATCTGCAACAACCATACATTGAATAACAATAACATATATTACAGATATTGGATTTAACATAATTGTTGGACACTGTTACCCTGATTACAAACAATACAACAGCTAACAGGTAACAGTTGATAAGTAAGCCACAAAGAGATTCACGTGGGTGCCTAATAAATATGGAGTCAAGCTTTGCTAATTTAAAATCTCTACATTTCAACTAGAACCAGGTAACAGAAAACCAATAAGCAACTGCAATAAGGACTGGACATGGCATCCAGATACAGATAGTCAGTAAGCAGAACTTCTACACTCGTATTCAGATTGTGAACAGTGGAACTGTGTAACTATGTAACAGGCAAGTTATAAGCCATGATGAGATCATGGGTGTCTGAAAATATGAACAGACAACCAGTAAACTAAATTAAGAACTTAGTTGTCTAATGAACAAGTTAAATCTGATTCTAAACTTAACTAATTCAAAATCATAATCCAACAAGCCTAAACCTCCTGTGACAACTGACAAGATATATGGCTGCTTATTAATTATTTTAGTGGCAATTGCAGTGCCAGATAGACCATTCCTTCTGGAAATCTCGTTCCATTGGCCGATGGCTGAATCATAAACTTCCTTTGGCGTAACAATCTTTCCTGTGCATGAAAAAGATGTCACAATTTGCATTTACGTTGACATGCTACTAACTCTTCACGGCTGCTATACTGTTTTCTGCAATAAATTTCCTATTGTACACAATAAATTTCTATACGGACTTTATAATGTCTATTTTTTAACTCATAAAATTACTTTAAGTCCTTTGTCATCGTACCGACTCCGTCCGATCTGTAAAGATGTTTATATTATAATCCTCGAAAGGAAAATTTTCGGAAATGTGTTCCATTTTTTTTTATTAAATTAATATTGCATAAAGATTTTGTCAAACTTCATAGCTATAAATGGCCCAGGTTATGATCTGGATTCCATGAATGCTGAATTATAATAATAATTATTTTCCACAGATTGTGAACCAAATTGAAGAGATCTTGCTGACCAGTGTATCCTTCTTACATTCTAAAAGTTCGTTTCTTAGTTGCTTTTAGTCGTGCACTTGCGAGCAGATGTGGATAACAAGAAAGAGACAATGGCTTCTTTGTCTAACACCGATAGCTTGCGTAGCCGTCGACATCATGGAGTTATAGGTAACCTACAAGCTTGTGGGCTAGCATCAATATTATTTTATATATTTATTACAGTAAAATTGTTGACGTTATCATATGTTAAAAAGTTAAATATGATTATAAATATAGTTGGAGGTAACCTAGAAGTTTTTAGACCAAACGTTATATATATATATTTTGTAATAATTGTTGTTGGTAACCTAAAATGTTTAGGTGAACATCAATACTAATTTATAATATATATTGTATATTATATATATAATTTATAATATATTTTATGTTGTCACTAGTGATCGTGAATTTCAATGTTTATGTGGTGGGTTACATGTGAAGGGGGTTTTAGGATATATACCTATATATATATAATATTTTTGTGAAATTTTAGTTTTTTTTTCCATAATAAAGATTATTATTCTTAGGTGAGGGAAAGAGGTTTTATAGGGAAGAAGAGTTTTTATAGGGAAGACTTTTTGTGTTGCTCTAATTGAGAATCTTCTACATAAGTTCAAGTGAAGTGAGGCTATGCAACAACTCACTTTTTTCAAGTGTATCCTTAAAATAACAATTTTTGTCTTCACGTTTCTTCACATTGATCCATCTTCCTTACTATTCCCTCGATAGGAGTCTCCATTGGAGTAACTAGTGGAGCTACATGAGGGGTACTTCAATATGGCGGTGGTGGTTTTCATTGCTTGTTTATTAGGTAGGTTCCATGTTCCTTTTTATAGGGATTTTCCACCCTCACTAAACACAACCTTTCGGTGGTAGTAGGTTGCAAAGTGCACATACTTGAAACAAAAACAAAATAAAAAGGCCACTTACTCATATTCTAAACTTTGCTTATAGCTCTTTCTTTCCAACTAAATTGTGATGTCCTATGCCTTATACAAAATGGATCATTATATATTTTTTATCATTGTGGGTACTTTCTACAATGGAAGAATAATGCTAAGGACATGTTAAGCTAATTTTAAGTGTTAATTTTGATTTGAATTGGTGATTTTGATTCTTGAAGATTCTAGAGGCTATCCAAATATCACCTCTATCAGAATTCATATGAGAGAGTCATGCTTCCAACAAGTTGACCTATGCTTTGACCACAACAATACCGAGTGTTTGCCTCACTAGCTCTCATAGTTCATTTGTGGAGGTAGTCATCTATGGACTTTAGAGAAAATTCTAGAGGGTCCAAAACCTAACCCTAATGGGTAGTTGGAAAATGCAAAACCAATAACCCTGACAACTATCATGAAATGTTAAAAACCATAATGGATGGGAAGAAAGGGGCTTTATTCCTATAGTGTACAACAAAAGAAGGAGGGAAACTTGTAGTAGCCTATTTAGGGAACAATGCCCATAGTTCTACTAGTAAGTCTTCTTTTGAAACTTACCGTGTATATTTTCCACCTTCACCTTTAGAAGATATGGTTTTGTAAAAGATGATTAGAAGGACCAGAGGGGTCAACAAGAACTTTGGCAGGGTGGGCTAAAAAGGCAACTTCAGAGCAAAGCAAAGTAGTAACCTACGCAAAAGATGAGGACTTTTTTTCTCATCTCCTTGAGACCTAAATTTTTTTGGAGATCAACACCTCCCAAAATGGGGAGGTATGATCCAAAATGGATCATTCTATATTTTATAATCATTCTGGGTAATTTTTGGAGCGGCAACATAAAGTTAAGGACTTGTTGGACCTATTTTAGGGGTCGATCTTGATTTGGTGATTTAGGGTCCTAAAAATTTCAAAGGCTATTTTTGGAATTAAAGGAGCATTTTAGAGTCAAATATTTACAAAAATAGTTCCAACCCCCTAACATTGTTCTACTCATAAAAAGATTTTCAATGGTCCATAGGTCATCTCAATCAGAGTTTGTATGAGAGAGTTATGCCTCCGACAAGATGACCTATGTTTTGACCATAACATATGAAGTGGATTCCACATTAACTCTCACTATTCACACATGTGAATCTAGTCATGTGTGGAATTTCAAGAAGATTCTAGAGGGTCTAAATCCATAACCCTAGTTGGCGAATGCAAACACCCTAACCCTAAACTTCCGAATTATTAAGACATGTAAAAATTTGAGCTATATGCTAGGAAGAAAGGTTTGGCATTCCTATTGTAATAATTTACCATTCCATAGCTAACTAGAAAAAAGGAGTGGAATATTAGAGAATAATAGAGGAGTGGGATATTAGAGAAGAGAAAAGGAAGGACGCAATGTTGTAGTTGCATATGCAAGTAACAATGTTCATCTGCTCCATAATGAGTGATTATACTTCGTTGTAATTTACACTTTAAATATGAGAATTAAAAAGCAAGCAACACTAATATTTCTTGTTGGATATTTCCCAAATTAGGTTTCTACATGGTACATAATGTGTTCAATGTATTAATTGTGTGCTTTTTTTGCCACTATAACTTTTTCTTATTCTCTAGTTAATTTCCATGTTAAAATTTTATGCTTCAAATATTATAGATTGTTGTAACATACCCTTTAAGCTAGAAAACATTTTGTGTTAAGAAACATTATGATAACTTTTATTGTAAAGTTTATTTTGGACAGGTGTCCAAGGATGACTGTAATTTGCACAATATATTATTATTTAATAAATAAAATAGGAGACAAACACCTAAGAGGACTGTTGAAAGAGTGGTTACTGATCCACTAGGTGGAATGGAAACTGGGGTAGAAGGAAATGGACAAGTGGCAGCATCATGATGCAACTAACTACCCGTTGGTATGGGACAACTCCCTTGAAATGTGGTCATAGTGCCCTGAAAGATGGGACTAGAGCGTGAGGCTCATTTATTCCAAACTGACCACTAAAAGACCTAGGTAGTCTATATAATAGCCATCAAATATTGAACTGAGGTTCATCACTTTTCCTGATGAGGAAATTTACCTTGGGGTTTTGCTGTGTTTGCACCCAAGAGATTTGATGAGGGGATATGCTGTTGTTGATCATGTTGTGAGTCTGCCAAACTCTTATTGAGTTCGGGAGGTTGATGCTGAGTGGAGAAGGCATTTTATTTCTGGAGGTTGATACCGAGTGGAGAAGGTATTTTTGAGTGCCTTGCTTCTACACAGTTTCCACCCACTTACTGGATCAGTAATCAGGCTTGGGGGTTCACTAGAAGTCAGCAGTTGAGCTGCTTCTTCTGAAGCGGGTTGGGAGGAACAGGCCTCCTTGGGTGTTTGTCGGACCTATTGTCAGTTACAGGTTCTATTGTCTTATTTGTTTAATTTTTAAGTTATGTTATCTATTTTGTTGTTTATTTGACTTTCATTGGTTATTTTATAAGTTATTTCAGTTCCTGTGTAAATTAACTATTCTGTATAAAATTGATTTGAATGAGTAAAAATAGTTTATGTATTTTTCCCCATGCAAAAAGGAACAACATCGTACTCTAGTACAGAAACAGATTAAGATAGATAAGTTATGATAAGCAAACTGCCATGGTGATGGAAGTACTATTTTATATGTTCTGTTAAAATTATCTGCTGTTATTAATTAGCATTATCTACTGTATTTTACTCACTGTACTATTTTATTTCCATTCTTTCCGTAAAAACAGTAAATCTATTTTATAGAAATAACAGAGTTTATATTAGATAAAGAATCCATTTTTGTTCTTTCCATTTTTGTTTTCCAAGTGTTTATTTTCAAAGAATAACTATAGTTTGTTGTTGTTATTATTATTGTACATATAGTACAGATAGACAAACATTAAGCAACATATTACCAACTTAGGGTTTGTAATTTCATATTTAATTATTTTCAAGTTTATTGTTACTACTGATATTTCTATTACTGCACACACATAATCATTAAGCAAACAAAGTCTCTTATCACAAAGCTAGGGTTTAATGTTTTTCTTTTACATGCACATATAACCATAAACACACAAATGCAATGCTGTTACAGAACCGAGCTAGATGAACAAGCTCTCTGTCATGTTCTTATTTTTTTACTAACAATAGACAAATCAAGTATATCTTTACATCAAAATCATTACTGTAGATCGAACTTATTGATTTCAAATATCACTTCAAAGTTTAAGACATTTCAATGACTGAAGGAGCAAAGTCAAACAGAAAACACAAAATCCATTTGATGCCGAATGTATCATTAGTCATTATCATTCCATACATTCTAAACTTAACCAAAACCCTAAATCCTGACAGGTTTTTAGTTGTACTACTTAAAACATTCACACAGTCGAAGATGAGGCATTTGGCTGAAGCCTGTCACATATTTTCAACACATAAACATTGATTTAATAAACAGTAGCAACGTTTTCTTCATACACATTTTGCAAAGCAATTTCCTTTTAAACATTCATAAGCTTACAGTCCAGAACGAAGCACAATAGCACAGGTACGATTAAAACCTAGTTTGCATACACATTATCAGTTTACACAAAGACTGTTTCAACATGATTTATTTCCATTTCTTGAATCAATGAGTGATAAGTTTCTTATACGGGCCAAGCCCCAACACTACAAACACAAAACAGTCACGACCACTTAAGTTTTGCAAAATATATTATCTTTTCAGCAGAGTTTGAAACCCCACTTAAAAACAAAAGGAACGTTACCAAGTTTGAAACCCAGAACTTAAACCCTATACATTATCAACTATTACATCGACTTTACAAACTAAGAAAACAACCCAGGGTTTACAACCACGATTTCCAGATTTGACGATACAACTGTTTGCCACGATTTCTGCCAGGAGAACCTACGAGGGTTTGCCATTGGGCTTACCATTTTTAATTGCATTTGCTTCCCATTTTGTCACTGAACTCCATTGCCACCAAAACCTAGAGCGTTGAATACATCACGATGGCATTACCTGCCACAAGGAACTGCGAGGATTTATGAACTTATCATTTGACTGTTGACAAACGAAGAAACACATTACATAACTAAGAAAACTAGAAAACTTACCGTGTTTTCAAAACAGTCGATTGGAATGCTCTTAGCTTCCAAATTCTTCATCCAACACAGTAGAGTTGCCATGCAACTGAACCACAATCGAACTCGAAGTCAAACTTCACTATTAATCTATTTTGCCACCGGACGAAAGCTATAGGGTTTCAATGTTACTCTCACAACAAACACTCAAGCACTTATACATTATTTTCATAACAGAATTACAGAGAATTGAGGCACACGGCCATCCATAACTGCCCAGGGTCGAGCCCTGTAAACCAGCGGCCTGTTGGCCTTCTTCTCCAAATCAAAACCACAAAATGAATGCATGAAGGAAAAATAATGTTAAGGCAAGTCTAGATAGGGTTTACACATCTCAACTACCGAGAACCATAAGATCAACGATCGAGATTGAGCCAGCAAGATACGATGGGACCAAGGCAGAGATACGATCAAATAATAATCAATGACTACATTTAATTTGCAGAACAGTCGGATGCCATATCACCCAAAGCTGAGGTCACAGCTTGGTGACACATCACTATTCCTTACCACGATTATCACATGGAGTCAGACACATAGATGCTAGCGTAGCAACCACAACATCACAACAGGATCGAATTAAATGCTGAGATCTCACGTAGATATTGGCTAGAGTCTCGACTGCATAAACATTTATTTCATATCACAATTCAAGTTATGTGACAGCGAAGACCTCGGGATATCAACAATTCCATACAACTGTGCACAACCATGTTATAAGTTAACAAACATAGGATAGAGGCATATCAATACCATAACAAAGATACATGGTTCAATTCATAAGGTTATGACGACATCATTCATGCTAGGAGCATTAATCATGTTCCAAAGTTCATATAACACATATATGTAATGCACACCCAAACTATAGTGTTTACACATATCATTTCCATATTAATATTCGCGCCATATAACATTTCAACAATGTTATTAAGATAGTTTCCATAGTCCAACTTGGAATCGATATATTTAATATATCAACTATGTATTATAAACCAATACAATGCCATAGTATAGTATGGATTATCACAAGGTTGACGTTTAAACATTACATTTAAATAGCTAGGCCTTTTGCTTAAGGTTAATGTAGAGAATACTTAACCTTCACACTATATTGAAAGCTAGGGTTTGACACAAACTCTACTATGTCGTATACTATTATATCAACAACATCTTGATTCATATGTGGACGCAATACAAACGTCATCACTAGCATTACAAAACTTTTTACATTGCAGCCGTCATTTCCAGGAGAGTCATTTATTCTATTGATGATACTATCTTTCTTAAAGACCAAACGTGTTACAATTTCAAATGGTTAAACTGAGCTATATTACCACTGATCTCACCAATAGTTACAATGAGTTTAGTGCTTAAACATTGCTGGCGACACATGCAATTATTACCATAAAAGACGATACAAGTGGCGAAGTTAAACTGAAGATACATACCATCGACATCTTCACACACAGCAGATTATACAATTATCTTAAACATAGAGACGACAAGCTGAAGATTACAACTTGTCTTGTAAAAACTAGAATTACTCTATAACTTTACCTGTAGATTTGCGAAAGAAGAATCCAATGCTTTAGCTTTCAAAGCTAAGTAAACCCAAGGGTACCCGGTAGGAACCCCTTCAGAAATATGCAAACAACTTCATCAGTATTGTTACCAGATCCTTAAACATAACGAAATAAACATTGTTCTGTCGCATCCTACTTATAACCAAGTACATAATCATGTTTAAAACAATTAAGACAAATTTTATGAGACAGTTATCATCTGTTATTTAATTATTATCATTCCGTAGATAGCATTTATCTCATATAATAGGCTATATCAACAAAAAAAATTATTTTGCAATTTTTGGGATGTTACATGTGGTATCAGAGTGCAAGTTCAAACTCTAGGCCTGATTGAGGCTCATGCGCGTAAACAGAAAAATAAATCAGAAAGTTTATGTTACTAACTTTTGTAATTTTATTTTATTTTTGCACAGAACAGATTGACTTTTAATTGCAGGTATGGAAATACCAGAGGAATCAGTAGAGGACAGATCTCTTTGTAATGAACGTATTAATCATAATAACACTAAAGGAATTTATGTTGAGTTAAACAACCAGTCTTCTGAAATTTTACGCACTGTACAGGATTTAAAATCTGAGTTAAAAGTTGTTAAAGAAGAAAATGAACGGATTCTTAAGGTACAGGAAGAGTTACAGCAGAATTTAAAAGGAAACTATCACAGTGAAGAAGGAGGCAGAAAATCAGAATTTAAAGCTGATTCTGAAATAATGTCCCACCAACATAAGCATAAGAAAACAATAAATGATAAAAGGAACAGTTATTCATCTTCTAAATTTGATTCAAGTAATGAAGACATAAATTATGACAGTAGTAACAGTGAATGTTGCTCTAAAAAGAGAAAACATAAGCATCATGAGCAGATTATTGGGGAATTTAAAAAGATTAAGCCACCAACTTTTAATGGCGAAAGTGAGAAGGGTGAGACAGCAGAAGCTTGGCTGTCTGGAATGAAAAAGTACTTTAATATCTATGATTACTCTTCTCAACTGAAAGCCAAGATGGCTATTTACAATCTAACCGGAAAGGCAGATATTTGGTGGCAGGATCTTAAAAGAATCAAGAGCATAAAAGAAAAAGAAGTAACTTGGACTATGTTTAAAAGTTTGTTTAAAAAGAAGTTCTTGTCTCAACAGTACTTTGAGGATAAATCGAAGGAGTTTTACGATTTAAATTTGGGTACAATGAACATGAAAGAACTGTGCAGCAAGTTCCTTAGCTTGCTGAGGTACGTACCCTACATGGTTGAAGAAAAGCCTAAAGTGCAAAGGTTCCTTGAGTTGTTTACCGTTTAATATAAAAGATCGTATTGAGTATGATAATCCTTCCACCTTGGAAGAGGCCATGAGGAAGGCAAACTTTTGTTTTGACCAAAACAGAAAAAGAGAATGAACAACTGGCTGGAAGAACAGTAAGACTAATCAGTATGATTATAAAAAGAAGAATTTTAATCAGAATGCTGGAGGTTTTAAGAAAAACTTTAATAACATAAATTTTCCTAATAATTACCGGAATAATGCAACTTAGAACTCTACTGCTGCAAGAAATGTACCTAATAATAATAATCACAGCAATAACAATAACAACAGGTATGCTGAGTAGAAAGGACCTATAAAGTGCTATGAATGTGGCAGACCACACAAGAAATCAGATTGCCCACGCAACAAGAGGACAACCAACAACATACATACTATGCAAGCAGAACCTATAGTTGGAGATATCGCAAGAGAAATGCCTAGGATAAATGCAGCATTGGAGAATCGTCAAGCAGACCATCAAACATCCATGGTCGAAATTGAAGGTATGATACAGAACGAGTCTATTTCTATTTTAATAGATCCAGGTGCAAATCTAAGTTATATTTCACCTACTTTAGTAAACCGTTGCAAGCTAAAAACATAAAAATTCGATAGTGCATGGTTAGTTCAGCTTGCAACAGGAACTAAAAGAAAGGTTATAGATTATGTTCAGAATTGTGAAGTATTTTTAAATCAGCTAAAAACGCAAGTTAATCTAAATGTTTTACCCCTAGGTTCATATGATCTGTTAATTGGCATGGATTGGCTTGAACAGCATAGATTTATATTAAATTGTTATGAAAAATATTTTACTTGTATAAATAATGAAGGTAATTCAGAAACAGTAAAAGGAATTCATAGGCAAATTTCTACCTTACAAGTAAAAAGAGCTGCCAGAAAAGGTTGTAAATTGTTTGTTATTAATGATGAATGTACATCTAAAGAAGACAAGTTAAAACTAGGGGATATTCCCATCCTTAGGGAGTTTTCAGATGTATTCCCAGAAGAAATTCCAGGATTACCTCCGAAAAGAGAACTTGATTTCACCATTGAGTTAGTAACCGGTGCGGTACCAAACTCAAAGGTCCCCTATAGGATGAATATTCTGGAGTTAAATGAGTTAAAATCTCAGCTGAAAGAATTAATAGATAAAAACTACATAAGGCTCAGTGTGTCCCCTTGGGGAGCACCAGTAATTTTTGTTAAAAAGAAGGACGGTACTATGCATTTGTGCATTGACTACCGTCAACTTAATAAAATGACAATTAAGAACCGGTATCCCTTACCCCGCATAGATGATCTATTTGATCAAGTACGCGGAGCATAGATATTCACTAAAATTGATCTAAGGTCGGGTTATCATCAAGTTCGGATAAAAGACGAGGATATATTCAAAACTACATTCAGAACGCGTTATGGACACTATGAGTTCGTAGTTATTCCTTTTGGGCTAACTAATGCATCGGCAGTGTTCATGTGTTTAATGAACAACATTCTGCATAAATATTTGGATAAGTTTGTAGTGGTATTCATTGATGATATCCTGATTTACTCAAAAACTAAAGAAGAGCATGACGAACATCTAAAAATCATTTTACAAGTACTTAGAGATCACTAGCTTTACGCTAAGTTCAGTAAATGTGATTTCTATAAAGATAAAATTCAGTATTTGGGTCATATAATTTCAAAAGATGGTATTTCTGTTGATCCTGATAAAATTAAAGCAATTAATGAATGGCCTGTCCCAAAAGATGTAACTGATGTACGGTCATTCATGGGAATAACGGGTTATTATAGAAAGTTTATTGAAGGGTTCTCTAAATTTTGCTAACTCCATCACTTCTTTGCAGAAGAAAGGGAAGAAATTCATATGGGATCAAAAGTGTCAAGACAGTTTTAATAAGTTAAAAGAATTGTTAACTACTGCATCCATCTTAAAAATTGTAGATCCTAATAAGGATTTCGTCGTATGCACGGATGCATGCAACGAAGGACTTGGAGGGGTCTTAAGTCAAGAAGGTCATGCAATTGATTTTGAGTCAAGGACGAAAATACATGAAAAGAATTATGCTACTTATGATCTTGAGTTGACAGCCGTGATACATGCTTTGAAAATGTGGCACCATCACTTGATCGGAAGAAAATTTATCTTAATGACTGATAATAAGGGCTTAAAGTATATTTTCAATCAAACAAATCTTAACGCAAGGCAAGCTAGGTGGTTAGCTTTCCTTAGCGAGTACGATTTTGAGATCCATTACATTAATGGAAAGGAAAATAAGGTTGTTGATGCATTGAGCAGGAATGCTAGATTGAGTTTTGTGGCAGCAATCAGTACTTTTAAAATTGATCTGGAAAATCAGATCGAAGAAGGAATTAAGCAAGACGAAAATTACCAAAAATTACATGATAAAGTGGCTGAAAATTCATCTGAAAATGTTATAACAGATTACAGTATTAATGAAAAAGGATTCTTAACTTACAAAAATAGAATTTATGTGCCTAATTTTTTGAAGGTTAAGTTGCTGATTTTAGATGAAGTTCACAAGAGTCCTTATTCAGGGCATCCTGGTTATCATAAAATGATAATTATGTTAAGAAATGAGTACTTTTGGCCCAACATGAAAAGTGAAGTTGCTGAATATATAGCTAGATGTTTTGAGTGTTAGAATATCAAAGTTGAACACCAACATCCAGCTGGGCTATTGCAGCCCTTACCAATTCCAGAATGGAAATGGGAGATCATAAGTATTGACTTTATTACAGGTTTGCCTAAAAATCAGAAGCAAAATGACTCAATTATGGTTGTTATTGATAAACTTAGTAAAGCTGCTCATTTTATTCCTGTTAAAACTACTTTCAAGGCTTCTAACATTGTAGATATTTTCATGAAGAAATTTTTTCGCTTGCATGGAATTCCAAAGGTAATTATTTTAGACCGAGACTCTAAGTTCACTAGTAACTTTTGGACAACACTGTTTAAAGGATTACATACTAAGTTAAATGTCAGCACTTCTTTCCACCCACAAACTGATGGTCAAACAGAAAGAGTAAATTAGATTTTGGAAAATATGTTAAGATTATATGTTAAAGATCAACCATCTAAATGAGAGGATTACTTGCACTTAGCATAATTTGCCTACAATAATAATTATCAAGCATTTGCTAAGTTAAGTCCATTTGAAATTTTGTATGGAAGAAAATGTTGTACCCCAATTTCGTGGGATAATCTTGTAGATCGATTGATGTTAGGACCAGATTTATTGAAAGAAATGGAGCTAACCATGAAACAGGTTCAAGGTAACTTAAAAGTTTCCCAAGATCGGTAGAAAAGCTATGCTGATTTGGAACGCACAGAAAGAGAATTTCAGGTAGGAGACCATGTTTTTATAAAGGTAAAGCCCAAGAAAAGTTCTTTGAAGCTTGGGAGCTGTGCTAAATTAGCATCGAGGTATTGTGGATCATTCTAAATCCTATCAAGGATAGGAGATGTTGCATATCAATTGGCATTGCCATACAATTTAAAAATACACAATGTTTTTCATGTTTCTGTTTTAAAGAAGTATGTGCACGGTGCTACTCATGTGCTGAATTGGAATGACATATAGGTGGAACCCGAAGGAGATTTTCAGGTGGAACCAGACTGTATTCTAGACCGGAGGGAAGTTATGCTTCGGAATCGCACCATAGGGCAGGTAAAGGTGCAATGGAAGCACCTTAGCCCTGATGAGGCTACTTGGGAGCTGGAAAGTAATATGCGGGCAGCATATCCAGTTCTGTTCCATGAGGAACTTGATGATGAATAAGCAACATTGAGGATGATGTTGAGATTAAGAGGGGTTGTTTGTAACATACCCTTTAAGCTAGAAAAAATTTTGTGTTAAGAAACATTATGATAACTTTTATTGTAAAGTTTATTTTGGACAGGTGTCCAAGGATGACTGTAATTCGTACAATATATTATTATTTAATAAATAAAATAGGAGACAAACACCTAAGAGGACTTTTGAAAGAGTGGTTACTGATCTACTAGGTGGAATAGAATCTGGGGTAGAAGGAAATGGACAAGTGGCAACATGATGATGCAACTAACTAGCTGTTGGTATGGGACAACTCCCTTGAAATGTGGTCATAGTGCCCTGAAAGATGGGACTGGAGCTTGAGGCTCATTTATTCCAAACTGATCACTAAAAGACCTAGGAAGTCTATATAATAGCCATCAAATATTGAATTGAGGTTCATCACTTTTCCTGACGAGGAAATTTACCTTGGGGTTTTGCTGTGTTTGCACCCAAGAGATTTGATGAGGGGATATGCTGTTGTTGATCATGTTGTGAGTCTGCCAAACTCTTATTGAGTTCAGGAGGTTGATTCTGAGTGGAGAAGGCATTTTATTTCAGGAGGTTGATACCGAGTGGAGAAGGTATTTTTGAGTGCCTTGCTTCTACACAGTTTCCACCCACTTACTGGATCAGTAATCAGGATCAGGGGTTCACTAGAAGTCAGCAGTTGAGCTGCTTCTTCTGAAGCAGGTTGGGAGGAACAGGCCTCCTTGGGTGTTTGTCGGACCTATCGTCAGTTACAGGTTCTATTGTCTTATCTGTTTAATTTTTAAGTTATGTTATCTATTTTGCATATTATAGTTCTGCTGTTTATTTGACTTTCATTGGTTATTTTATAAGTTATTTCAGTTCCTGTGTAAATTAACTATTCTGTATAAAATTGATTTGAATGAGTAAAAATAGTTTCTATATTTTTCCCCATGCAAAAAGGAACAACATCGTACTCCAGTACAGAAACAGATTAAGATAGATAATGCCATGGTGATGGAAGTACTATTTTATATGTTCTGTTAAAATTATTTGCTGTTATTAATTAACATTATCTACTGTATTTTACTCACAGTACTATTTTATTTCCATTCTTTCCGTAAAAACAGTAAATCTATTTTATAGAAATAACAGAGTTTATATTAGATAAAGAATCCATTTTTGTTCTTTCCATTTTTGTTTTCCAAGTGTTTATTTTCAAAGAATAACTATAGTTTGTTGTTGTTATTATTATTGTACATATAGTACAGATAGACAAACATTAAGCAACATATTACCAACTTAGGGTTTGTAATTTCATATTTAATTCTTTTCAAGTTTACTGTTACTACTGATATTTCTATTACTGCACACACATAATCATTAAGCAAACAAAGTCTCTTATCACAAAGCTAGGGTTTAATGTTTTTCTTATAAATGCACATATAACCATAAACACACAAATGCAATGTTGTTACAGAACCGAGCTAGATGAACAAGCTCTCTGTCATGTTCTTATTTTTTTACTAACAGTAGACAATTCAAGTATATCTTTACATCAAAATCATTACTGTAGATCGAACTTATTGATTTCAAATATCAATTCAAAGTTTAAGACATTTCAATGACTGAAGGAGCAAAGTCAAACAGAAAACAAAAAATCCATTTGATGATGAATGTATCATTAGTCATCATCATTCCATACATTCTAAACTTAACCAAAACCCTAAATCCTGACAGGTTTTTAGGTGTACTACTTAAAACATTCACACAGTCGAAGATGAGGCATTTGGCTGAAGCTTGTCACATATTTTCAACACATAAACATTGATTTAATAAACAGTAGCAGCGTTTTCTTCATACACATTTTTCAAAATGATTTCCTTTTAAACATTCATAAACTTACAGTCCAGAACGAAGCACAATAGCATAGGTACGATTAAAACCTAGTTTGTATACACACTATCAGTTTACACAAAGACTGTTTAAACATGATTTATTTCCATTTCTTGAATCAACAAGTGATAAGTTTCTTATGTGGGCCAAGCCCCAACACTACAAACACAAAACTGTCATGGCCACCTAAGTTTTGCAAAAATGATATTATATTATCTTTTCAACAGAGTCTGAAAACCCACTTAAAAACAAAAGGAACGTTACCAAGTTTGAAACCCAGAACTTAAACCCTGTACATTATCAACTATTACATCGACTTTACAAACTAAGAAAACAACCCAGGGTTTGCAACCACAATTTCCAGATTTGACGATACAACTGTTTGCCACGATTTCTGCCAGGAGAACCTATGAGGGTTTGCCGCCAGGCTTACCATTTTTAATTGCATTTGCTTCCCATTTTGTCACTGAACTCCATTGCCACCAAAACCCAGAGCGTTGAATACAGCACGATGGCATTACCTGCCACAAGGAACTGCGAGGAGTTAGCAACTTATTATTTGACTGTTGACAAACGAAGAAACACATTACATAACTAAGAAAACCAGAAAACTTACCATGTTTTCAAAACAGTCGATTGGAATTCTCTTAGCTTCCAAATCCTTCATCCAACACAGCAGAGTTGCCATGCAACTAAACCACAATCGAACTCGAAGTCAAACTTCACTATTAATCTATTTTGCCACCGGACGAAAGCTATAGGGTTTCAATATTACTCTCACAACAAACACTCAAGCACTTATACATTATTTTCATAACAGAATTACAGAGAATTGAGGCACAGGGCCATCCAAAACCGCCCAGGGTCAAGCCCTGTGAACCAGTGGCCTGTCGGCCTTCTTCTCCAAAACAAAACCACAAAATGAATGCGCGAAGGCAAAATAATGTTAAGGCAAGTCTAGATAGGGTTTACACATCTCAATTACCGAGAACCATAATATCAACGATCGAGATTGAGCTAGCAAGCTACAATCAATGAATACATTTAATTTGCAGAACAGTCGGATGCCATATCACCCAAAGCTGAGCTCACAGCTTGGTGACACATCACTATTCCTTACCACGATTATCACATGGAGTCAGACACATAGATGCCAGCGTAGCAGCCAAAACATCACAGCAGGATCGAATTAAATGCTGAGATCTCACGTAGATATTGGCCAGAGTCTCGACTGCATAAACATTTATTTCATATCACAGTTCAAGTTATGTGACAGCGAAGGCCTCGGGATATCAACAATGCCATACAACTGTGCACAACCATGTTATAAGTTAACAAACATAGGATAGAGGCATATCAATACCATAACAAAGATACATGGTTCAATTCATAAGGTTATCACGACATCATTCATGCTAGGAGCAATAATCTTGTTCCTAAGTTCATATAACTCATATATGTAATGTACACCCGAACTATAGTGTTTACACATATCATTTCCATATTAATATTCGCGCCATATAACATTTCAACAATGTTATTAACATAGTTTCCATAGGTTATCCAACTTGGAATCGATATATTTAACATATCAACTATGTATTTTAAACCAATACAATGCCATAGTATAGTATGGATTATCACAAGGTTAATGTTTAAACATTACATTTAAATAGCTAGGCCTTTTGCTTAAGGTTAGTGTAGAGAATACTTAACCTTCACACTATATTGAAAGCTAGGGATTGACACAAACTCTACTATGCTGTATACTATTATATCAATAGCATCTTGATTCATATGTGGATGCAATACAAACGTCATCACTAGCATTACAAGACTTTTTACATTGCAGCCGTCATTTATTCTATTGATGATACTATCTTTCTTAAAGACCAAATGTGTTACAATTTCAGATGGTTAAACTAAGCTATATTACCACTGATCTCACTAATAGTTACAATGAGTTTAGTGCTTAAACATTGCCGGCGACACATGCAATTATTACCATAAAAGACGATACAAGTGGTGAAGTTAAACTGAAGATACATACCATCGACATCTTCACGCACGACAGATTATACAATTATCTTAAACATAGAGACGACAAGCTAAAGCTTACAACTTGTCTTGTAAAAACTGGAATTACTCTATAACCTTAACTGCAGATCTGCGAAAGAAGAATCCAATGCTTTAGCTTTCAAAGGTAAGTAAACCCAAGGGTACCCGGTAGGAACCCCTTCAGAAATATGCAAACAACTTCATCAGTATTGTTACCAGATCCTTACCCAACGAAATAAACATTGTTCTGTCGCAACCTACTTATAACCAAGTACATAATCATGTTTAAAACAATTAAGACAAATTGTATGAGACAGTTATCATCTGTTAGTTAATTATTATCATTCCGCAGATAGCATTTATCTTATATAATAGGCTATATCAAAAAAAAATTATTTTGCGATTTTTGGGATGTTACAATTGGTCATAGTTAATCATTACGTACTAGAATATAACTTCACTATATTTGTAGTAGCATCTTAATATCTATTGTGATCATAATGGTATCATGGTAGTTCTATTTATGTTTTTTTTATGTAATAGATGCAAGGTTTGGATGTCGCCGTAATGAAGGAGAGAAAACAACCTCAAGGCACAGACAAGGAATACCATTATGGAGAAATTGCAGAATATGAGTTGGAGGAAAATTTCTCAAGGGTACAAGTAGAATTCATTAACATCTCTAAGATTATGGTAGTATTAATTTTAGCCCTAAGGGTCAAGTTTAGATTCTTTGAAAAGTGAGCCAATTCTATTGGAAAAATTCTCTCATGACAAACATGAAGATAAAGAGAAGCCAAATGAAAACTATAAAAGAAATACCAATCTCCATCAATACATACTCTTTGTCATTGTTCAAAGTGGAACCCAATGTAGACATCAAACCCTAACATGGTGAGATCAATGTCATGGAGTTGAACCGTTGGTTTACTAGTTGAAACTTTACTTCAGTGTGCATAATGTAGGAGACGAGCATGATATATCATTTGCTTGGTTGAATATAGAAGTTCATGGCCAAACTTGGTGGGAAATATATATGAATACAATTACAATGGAGCATGATAAACTAATAACTAAGTGGAGGTGTTAAAAATCTTCATTGAGTCAATGTTCTAACCTATTGGGTAAAAGGAAGACCAAATGATGCATTGGAACTATTATTGATCAAATGAGGGGAAGTAGTATAAAAACACATTACCCTATTCAAAAAACAATCCATTCAGTTGAGAATATCTCCAAAGCTCCCATATGTAGTCGTCAAGTATTTGTGTTGTTTGCATAATCATTTAAGAAGGAAAGTGATGCTCTTTAAACCTAATATCATTTATGAAATCTATGCATAAACACAATCTCTAGGATGAAAAAAATAAAGGAAGACCAAGTGATTCCAAGAAAACAAATTAGTGGTGTGTTTCTAGCGAGGGAAAAAAGAAGTGGAAAACAAAGGGAAAGAAGTCTACCACCATTGTACACCATTTTTTAAGAGAAAAAGTGTCATAGAACTATGGATTTAAGTGCTTCCCCTCCATTGAGTAGGTTAGGATCATTGATAGATAGAATAAATTCCTATCCTAATCTTACCTAGAATTGAAAACATAATTTAAGAGATGGAGAGGAAGAAGAGAACTTGGTTTATGATGCTTGTCTTTATCTCTTGTGATGCTCTTGATCCAACTTCAAAGATTTACAAAGTTTCACACAAAATAAAACACAGATACCCTTCTCATAACTCATTTACAACAATATAAGAAATCAACATGCATACCAACTTGAATCCTAATCTATGATTTGGAGCCATAGAACTCCAACCAAAATGTACTCAAGCATATAGACAAAACATGGATTTTGGTGGGGGGGAGAAGGTAGATTTATATTGAAAAATATGAAGTAAATACAACAATATACCTTGGTGTCATTGTTGTACTCCCTTATCTAGAGTCCGAGTGTCCTCCTTAGCCACTAGCACTGATCTCTTTCACCAATCTAACTTTAGAGTTTATTTCAGTGAAGAATCCTTTGACAGTATAATACTCTTCACTCAAACACCAAAATATCAACAAATTTTGGTAAAGCTAAGAAGACTTCTATTCACCCAATATTATTTTAAAATATGGATGCTTTCACTTGGAATTTTCTCCTCCATACTCTTGACCTTATCCTTGTTATTTATAGGACTAGAGAGGGTCATGAGTTCGAAATTTGTTGTCAAGCATGAATTACACATGTCCTTCATGTGAAAAACTAACTCAGATTCTTCCTTACATGTGCAATTTCAGTCCCATTTTCCCCAAATGAGGATTGTTCATGCTTTATGGCTCAAAAAGGGAGACCAAACAACCCTAGTCACTCCTTTTTTTCTAGAAAAGTAGCAACTAGTCGCTACTTTCCCAAGGAACAATATTGACCATACTTGAATTTGGGGGAAAACTTCAAAATTCCATTGACCATTTTTGTAAAGCAAATGTATTTCATAAAAAAATGTTTATCTTCATCAAGGGTGCTAATTATTTTTGTAATACATGCCCACTAATGTGTGAGGTTGGAAGTGAAACTAATGGTTGAAATACATTATTAGTCGAAATTGATAGCTTGTTAGATAAAGAGAAGAGCATCAAGCTAAGGATTAAGAAAGTACCTACATGTAACAACCATAATACTATATATATATATATATATATATATATATATATATATATAATATTCCTTGAGGCATGCATTCCCATTTTCATTGGTAAATTGGGCATGGTTGCAAAGTAAAGTACCCAAGGTATCCATGATGTATATATCTAATGCATGATCTTTGCCACGATCTAAAATACATAGTGGATCCATGTCAAATGAAATATTGCAGCCACGTGTAGATACACAATGGATCTACATCTCAATTTACATAAGAATAATAATTTACACAATGACAAGTGCCAACTCGTTCTCAAAGTACCCAGTAAGATGGCGGTACAACTTGCACAACTTAGGAGGTTTAGCACCAAAGAGAGATGCCACGGTTAGCTCAAGGTCTTCAATCCAAATTATTGTATAGTGTGAATCTACATCATGCAAATAAATTTTTTGAAGGCGACCATGATTGAAAATTGTTTGATTACCAGTCATTGATGTATACCATTATCATATGCGGAGGAACCCACCAATAATGAAAATGGTCCCCAAAGTACAAAGTATAGTTTAAAAAGTGTGAATAAATTATATGACATTGAACACTTGTAGAATCAATCAAGAAGTGGTTAGTGATGTATACCTTCTATTGATTGTGAGGATCCTTACCACTAATTGCTACAAGTTCCAAGATACTACAAGGGTCTCTAGACCTTTTCTTAGAAAATGATTTGTAATCAATAAGAAAGGATTCATTGGAATGATGGCATTAGGATACCCCCCATCAACCAACATGAAACAAAGATAAGGAATATGATTTGATTTTTTGGAACTATATTTGAATTGAACAAAACCATTGAGGGCATTCTGACATAGGGAAGGCCAACATGAATGGTCAATATATTTGAGGAATGGTTGACACAGGCTGACATATTTCCCTTGAACACTTAGAAAAATGTAGTAATGACTTGGGTGGTGTTGACACAAACATAGACAAATGAAATTCATCAATTCTAGATGCCTTGATGAATGGTCCATAGGGACTAGAGGAATAAGCAGTAAGAGGAGTAATATTTAGAATCATGGTATAGTTCCTAAGGAAATTATACAACCCAACAACCATAGACTTATGAAAATATGTTCTATATTCAAGGGTGACCAAAATTGACTACTACCACTTCAATTACTTGATCAATAGAAAATGTACTTATTTTCCCCACTTTTCTTATATATATATATATATGTTATTGTCTTTTCCATTTTTTTGAAAGCTTGAAAAAGAATAAAGAATGATAGTGTATAGTGGAGGAAATGAGTGTCTTAAGGGAGTGTGACTACATTCCAAGTGCATGGGTCAATCCTATGCAAACTAACTACCAAAAAGGTACTGGGCTAGTTGAGGTACACTCATAAAGATGTTTCCTCTAGGGATAAAGGTCAATGAACAAAAGAAAAGGCATATAAATGACAAATGGAAAAAATTTACTACAATATCATTGAATTTTAACCATCTGAGGACAATGGTGAGTGATATGGTCTCCTTTGCAAATATTGCAAGGTAATTTGAGATTATTCTTATCTTTGTTTCCCCCATTATTTTTATTGGAATTTTGAATAGCCCCTTTCCCTAGGTTAGAATTATTCCTTTTATTGTTCTTCTTCTCGCTAGGTTTCCTCATGCCTTTCTGATCCGTTGACTAGACATATAGGATATTGTAGTTTTGAATAGGAGATGGGTTATTATGAGCATGTTGTACCATTGTAGGTAGATTTTGTTGGATATTCATATGTCCCATTTGATCTGTCAACTAATCAAGTGTTGTATGAGAAACAAAACCAATCATGCCATTGGTGTGTGCCTAGGGGAGGTTTTGAAAAATCTATCATGAATCAGGATGCATGGGGATTTAGATCATAAAGTGTTGTTGGAGAACTTTTACTTCAACCGGGATTCAACACTTAAAACATTTACCAAAAACACCACAATCCACAGACACTACCCCAAAAGGGGATTAACCCTCCCGGCAACACCTGCAAAACAGATGAGGTCTTACCCGAAGTATCTATGGGAACTACAGGAACCATACTTCATGCAATATAAAGGGGGAATATTCACCGATCAATACATTCATCATCATATTACACCTACAAATCAACAACAAACTAGAGCTTCGATAGACTCATAACTATAGACTTCAGAACTCGAAACCATTTGTTGGCGCACTTTTAGTACTTCGACCAAGGTTCAACACTTAACATTTACCAACAAACACCACAATCCACAGACACCGGCCCGAAAGGGAATTAACCCTTCCGGAAACACCTACAGAGAAGATGAGGCCTCACCCAAAGTATCTATGGGAACTATAGGAACCAGAATTCATTCAGTACAATGGGGGAATATTCACCGATCAATACATTCATAATCATATTACACCTACAGAGCAGTGACAAACTAGAGATTCGACAGACTCATAACTACGAAAAAATTTAGAACTTGGAACTGATTAATATATAGAATCCATTCTTTATACAGTTAATTACATCATGCATTCAATTAATTGTTTAACTGAGGAAAGAAAAACATATCACAACAAATCACCCATACATCAACACACATGAAAACACCATATTTAAGTGTAAAACCCATATAGGAAAAACCACATAACAACTTGTATTTTATTAGAGTCGCAGCCCAATAAGCACTTCAAGTAGAACTTACAGGTTTCTTCATTTCATACAATAGATCTACGCATACAACCACAGATCAGTGACTCAGCTTCTCCTTAAATATCTTCGACACATACAACATAGATTCCTATTGCATCGTACAAACTGTATTTATGAATAATCGTAATAACCACCACAAAATTTCTTTCCTCATACATATTTATAGGGCGCACTAAGCTAGCCCTGCTCCCACTAAACCACTAACTTCATAACTGACTCATTATTACAATGTGTACCAATGCTGGCTAACTAACTCGACTTGCAAGCTTTGACACAGTCAGCATGTTCATTTTTCGCATTTTCTAGCCACTTCGTCTGAGCTGACCCTTACGCTGAACTAGTTCCACTTTGTCCTCGTCCACACTAGCTTGTTCCTTAAAAAATGATACCTTCAAAATTACGAGGTCTAACAAGTGTGACAATTTTTGAATAAAGAAAATCCATTTGTTGAGCACGTAGAATGAGTTGTTCCTTAGTGAGGGAATGACATGGCTACATCTTTAGCTATGCAACAATATTTCACAAACATATACACTAAGAAATCGACAGGGATCTCATATTTGATTAGTGTTGGAATATTCACACCATCATTTTTGTATTTTGCATGCAAAACAACATGCTGCATGCATTTGCATGCAACTGCATGCATCCAGTCATCATCATGGTTGTCTCCCCAACACCTAGAGCTTGTTTCTAGCTCTCTAGAACCTGTCCTTAGCCCTCATTTGGCCTCCTACCTACCTAATGTGCCCTCCTTGACTTATCTGCTTAGCAAGTGCTTCTTTCTCACCTACCACTGTCAATTAGAGCGCTCTTACTCACTTACCATCAGTTATCACTCAGTTAGGGCGCCTTATCTCACCTACCGGGAGTTATCATTTAGTTAGTGCTTTAATTGAGTAGTTATTCCACTGATTGCTCATACTGGCTACTTGTAGCTCCTAGTTAGCTAGTTCTGGAGTTCCACTTGACTATTTGACAGCCTCATGCGCCCACCTTGGAGTCTCCATTCCCTGATTTATGCCTAGATGGTTTTGTTAGACTCAGTTAGACACACTTGACTGACTATTACCATTATGAATGATACTATTGTCTGGATGATGTCTCCATTGTTATCCAAGATAGACTTTGAGTTAGAGAGCCTCATGCACTCCACTTAGAGTCTCCATTCCTTGATTTATGGATAGTTAGTTCTGTTAGACTCAGTTAGACACACTTGACTGACTCTTACCACTCATGACTGATACTGCTGACTAGTTGATGTCTTTGTAGTTATTCATGCTAGGAGCTCATAATTCAAATTCCCTACTTGGCTAATTCGAATCCTTTATGATGCCTCATCATTGATTATTGTATTACATTCTCTACATTCATTATTCATTGTATGACATTGACATTGTTCGTTATTCTGTGTTTATGAGTGATTATTGAATGCATGCTTCTTCTTCTTTGCAAATAATCTTGAGAGTTAGATTGTGAGTTTGTTATAGTTGTTAGATCCTTGCAGATTATCACATGGTATCAGAGTAGTAAGTAGTTATTCGAATTGCAGCCATTGCAGCAGTTGCAACATTTCTTTGAACAACTATCTTTTCATTTGTGCATCAAAAGCCTCTGAATTTCCATAGCAAATCCTGGTGCTATTACTTGAATTCATTGGAGAAATCCAGTGAGGTCTAGCTAGGTGTGAAGGACTTAGTTTATGTGCCAAGTGTCCTTAAGGTAGTGTTCAATCGAAGTGTAGCATTCTCCATCAGCAAAAATTCTCTTGTTTGGAATCTTCTTCAACTATTCGACTTTCTCTATTTCAGATGGATCTAAAGCTTACATCTTCCAACTATGTTGAGTGGAAATCCAAGATGGCTCTCTTCATGAGATCCAAGAGCTTCACCTAAATACTCAATGGAACGATGATAGAACCTCTCAGTGTAGTTGAAAAATCCAAGTACTTGGATAGGCTTGATGAAGCAGTTGGTCTCCTCCTCCTTTCAATTTATGATGATCTTCACTTCCATGTCATCGATCTTACATCTCCTAAAGAGGTTTGGGACAAGCTTGAATCCCTTTTTGGACAGAAAGATGATATGCAAGGACACAAATTGGAGAATGAGCTCATATGTTTGAGTCCAGACAGTTTCGAATCTATCAATGCCTTCCTCACCAAGTTGAAAAGCTTGATATCACAGTTGAAAATACATGAGATAGTGAAAGAAGACAAGCAGCTTATACTTTCCATTCTCTCAAAGTTGGGGGAAAACTTCTCAATTTTTGTCTCTACTTTCCAGTTAGCTAGGTTGTCCATTCCAAGATGGAAGTTTCCCTCATTTGATGATTTCATCCAATCTCTTACTTAAGAGGAAGAGAAGTTGATCTCTATGGGAATGATCAAACCCAAATTGGATCCAGCCCTTACAGTTGCAGAGAGAGCGAATGGTAAAGGAAAGCAAAATATTTCAGACAAGAGATCGGATGATACAAAGCATACAGATACTCCATATCAGTCTGATGGGGTTTCGAACTCAAGGAAGACCAAGCATTATCAGAAGGGAAAGACCATGTGCACCTATTTATCTAGAGGTTTTCATCTTGAGAGTTCTTGCATGAGAAATACTATAGATTTGATGGCTTAGTTACTTGAGAAGAACAATATTCCTGTACCAGCATGTGCAAGAAAGAAAGATCCTAATACTAAATCTTCTATATCCGAAGGAAAAGAAAGATGTAATGCTCTCATAGCAAGTGCATCAACTAATTCTTCTTTCATCATAGATTCAGGAGCATCATGCCACATGGCTTCCTCCAAAGATATTTTCTCTAGTTTCAAAAGATCCATTGGTCCTTCAATCAGTTTGGGAAATGATGCAAAAGTATCCTTTCATGGGATTAGAAGAATCGATTTGATCATGGTCACTTTTCTGATGTGCTTTATGTTCCTTCTCTTGCATCGAATGTCCTTTGGGTATATCAAATGACTCATACCGGGGAACCCAAAAAGGTGATCTTTACTCCATATGAAGTCAAAGTTCAAGACATGGTTTCAAGGGAAATCATTGCAAAAGGCATTGCAAAGCACGGGACAAGACTCTATGAGTTTTCACACTTCTTTCCCCTCTCAAATAAGTCTGCTCTTCACTCTCATGAAGAGAGTAGACTATCTCATCTCAACTACAAGATTGAGAGGACTCTTGAAGAAGTGCGAATGCAAGATCCAACACCTGTTTGTCCAACTCCTACTTCAAAGTGGGCCTCTACTACTACATCCTCTTTTGATCTTAATGAAGATCCATCATCATATAGTCCTTGTTCTTCTATTGATTATAGTCATATTGGTTCAGATGAGGACTGCATGCATATTCTAGAGCAGTTTCATGACATCAACTCTTTTGGATATGTTCCTCCTTCAAGTAATGGTGAGTCAGTTTTACTTACTCCTCCTCTTGGTATTTCATAATTTGCATACGATGATCCAGTTTTATTTGCTCCCACTCATGAGATTTCAGATTTAGAGCTTGGATGTGATGATGAATATTCACACTATATATTGTGGATTCAAAAGATGGTGATGACGATTATAGAATGCTAGATCCAGATCCACAAGAACTTGAAGGTCTAGAAACTGGTGATGAAGATGAGTGAATGGGAGATCCGGATCCATAAGAACCTGAAGATCTCTCACCTAATATTCCTCCTCTTCCTTGATGGGCAACCACTACACTTTGATCTGCCAGTGATTTGGTTGGTGATCCATATGATCATAGAAGAACCAGATCATATTTTCAGAATGGAAGGTTTCATCCTTCTCACATTGTTGATCCCTCTCAGATCGATCAAACCTTCTTTGGAAAAGAAGGACATTACCTCCTTCAGGGGTGAGTGATGACATGCTACTTTAGTATCCTTCAGTCTATTTTGAGGGAGGGATTTCTTCCCACTAGGTTTTTCCTCTTTCCTCACTTAGTTTATTTAGATTTATTGTACAGGGTGACCTTTGGTCTCAATCACTAGGGCCCTATTTTTTTATTTCAGTTATCTCCTCATAGTATAGCTTGCGGGGGGTGTTGGAATATTCACACTATCATTTTTTGTATTTTGCATGCTTGCAAGCAAAACAACATGCTGCATGCATCCAATCATCATCATGGTTGTCTCCCTAGCACCTAGAGCTTGTTTCTAGCTCTCCAGAACCTGTCCTTAGCCCTCATTTGGCCTCCTACCTACCTAATGCACCCTCCTTGACTTATCTGCTTAGCAAGTGTGCCTTTCTCACCTACCACTGTCAGTTAGAGCGCTCTTACTCACCTAACATCAGTTATCACTCAGTTAGGGTGCCTTATCTCACCTATCGAGAGTTATCATTCAGTTAGTGCTTTGATTGAGTAGTTCTTCCACTAATTGCTCATATTGACTGCTTGTAGCTCCTAGTTAGCTAGTTCTAGAGTTCCACTTGACTATTTGACAGTATCATGCGCCCCCCTTGGAGTCTCCATTCCCTTATTTATGCCTAGATGGTTCTGTTAGACTCAGTTAGACACACTTGACTGACTATTACCATTTATGACTGATACTATTGACTGGATGATGTCTCCATTGTTATCCAAGCTAGAATTTGAGTTAGACAGCCTCATGCAATCCACTTATAGTCTCCATTCCTTGATTTATGGATAGTTAGTTATGTTATACTCAGTTAGACACACTTGACGGACTCTTACCACTCATGATTGATACTGCTGACTAGTTGATGTCTCCGTAGTTATTCATGCTAGATCTTGAGCTCATAATTCGAATTCCCTACTTGGCTAATTCGAATCCTATCTGATGCCTCATCATTGATTATTGTATTACATTCTCTACATTCATTATTCATTGTATGATATTGACATTGTCCGTTATTATGTGTTTATGAGTGATTATTGAATGCATGCTTCTTCTTCTTTGCAAATAATCTTGAGAGTTAGATTGTGAGTTTGTTACAGTTGCTAGATCCCTGCAGATTATCACAATTAGCTGGCAATGACACCTCCACTCATGAATATGATTATAAATATTAGAAGATGTAGGTTGTCAAAGTTACGTCAAAATTTAAGTCCCCATATCATGTCAGATAGGTAATTGGAAATGTGTCAAAAAGATCATGACCAAATATGCAAAGTCAACAAAACTAATATGAGATAGTTCAATATACCATTTGGATACACTTCCCATTACAGGGAATTGAAAAAAATACAAATGAATGCTATCATGCACCAATTAATTAGACAAACACTATAGGTGGAAATTCATGACATGGGTAGAAGGATATTCTCTAGGCCGTCCATCAAACTTAGGAATGTCAAATGGTTATTTAGTTGGGATGGAGGTCCATCCTAGTTGATGTTGGATGGGGTCATTGGTCAATTGTGACATATTTTTTCATGTCCCAAATTTTGCATTGGGTCACAATGGCCTAAGCCAATTAGCCTTATTCATGAGAGTTTGTCAAATTGTTGTTAAGGGTCAAATACTTGCCAAGGAGGAAAATCACTAGTTTCCTAGGTTGGGGGTGGAAGCTTTGGGATTTGAGATAAGGGGGATAATAAATGATGTTTGAACATTATAATGGCATAAACATTTAATAAAGGAGATAAATAAATAAATACAAGAGAAATTATAGGTGGCAATTGGTTTTGAAGACATATGGAAGATGTGGGACCCACATTAGCTTGATTTTTCAATGCCACATGGCATCTCTCTCTTTCCATTTCGAATCCATGAGAAGGAAAAAATTATTGGATGAGTTGGTAGGCTCATACACATGGAATTTAGCATTATAGGTCGAATTTGGATGGAATGGTAACCTCCATGGAAGAGGAAGAGTCAAACTAGAGGTTCGGGGACACTTGGGCTAGATTCCATAACTCCTATGACAACAATGATGAGGAATCTATGACACCTATAACACAAATCAGACCTGAAGGCTGACATATGACATATATGACATGTCAGGGATAAAACTATCCTCCAAGAGGGTGCTCAAGTGAGTTAGGGCAGCCAAGAGACACCAAGTCGAATTTGGAGAATGAGGGAGCTAAAATTGGAAGGACAAGTGGCATACTTGGGAATCTCTTCCCAAATTGAGTTGGAATGAAGCTCTTGGAAGGAATTCAACCCATAGAGGACATTAGAAGTTTATAAAATTCATGAAAAAATATTAATAGGAGCTTTTGATCATTTTTGGAATTTGCAATTGCATTTGTGAGAGAGGAGCTAGTGGATGACTAGTTTCTTGCCTTAACCAATTTCGAGGGTGAAAGATTCCCATCCAAGTTGGTGTTTGGAAATTCCATTCAGGTATTTCATGGATATTTAATGGAGCCTTTATTTTTAGGTGCAATCTACAGGGAATCTCATGGTTTCTTCTATTGCAACTCGCTCACTCAACCATTTCCAGTTTTCATTGCATATTCTTGCTCCTTGAGGGATGGCGTTTTTGGTGAGATATTGTAATCTTTGGGGGAGATTATAATGCCCAATTTATTTTTTAATATGAATTAAATACTCTTTTCTTCATCTTCATAAATTTTCAGGTCGAAATTCCAAGTGGAAATGTATAAATCTGGTTGTTAATGAAAGAATGGTGCCATTTCCCCACTACCTTGATGTATAGCAATGATGTATTGATGTATTTGAATGAAATATCATTCCTCTGATGTATTTATGATTAATTGACTTTAATTCATGAGCTTCACAAGTTTCATGTTCATTACTTAAGCATTTGGGGTCATTTTGATCAGTTTAATACCATTGGAAAAAGATTTAATGCCATTTCCCCCAAGGTTGAAACTAGTCTTTTTGCATCTGATTTAAGGGAGTTATATCAGACATTAAAAGTTGAATGGTGATGCATATTAGTTCCTGTTTATGTCATTTATATGTCCGTTTCTTACATTCAGAAATTCGAGTTGGATTGAGTGCATTTGGAAAGTCATTTTCATCATTTACCCCTAGGGGATTTAACCACAATTTACTAGTAAAAATCCCTATCTTGACAAGATTTGAAAGAGGAGTTGAAGAAGTCATATGAAAAATAAAAAACATCCATAAAAATTATAAATATGTCTTAATATCATCCAGGTACCTTCTGTAGCAATTTGGGATAATTTGGAGTCATTTGGAGACCAAGGGACCAATATTAGTCGAAGAGAAATTGCTAGTAAAATACCATACATTGACCAGAATCTTAAAGGAGTTTGAAGAAGTGTTTTAATGGTATTAAATCATCCTTGAACATCATAATCAAGTATTAATATCAGTAATACACCTCCTCAGAATATTTGGGAGTATTTGGAGCAATTTGGAGACCTAGGCATCAAAACTAGTCAAAGGTCGAATTAGGGAAAAAAGTGAAAAAATTGCCATTTTAATAAAATTCTTAAAAAGGGACATTACAGTGGTATCAAAGCATGTTCCTTGCACCTTTGGATTAATATCATACATTGAAGAATAATTTTCAGCCATGTCTTACTATTATGATGTATCCTATGAGTACAATTCTTATGAGGAATATGCAGATGATTGTGAACAATATGAAGGAGAAGGTGGATGGTATGAGGAAGAGGTGCCATCATGCAACCCCTCATACAATTTCAGGAGGAATGAAGATTATTATTATGACCATATGTATGATAAATATGAATATGAGACACCATCAAAGGAGGATTCTATGTATGAGTTACAAAGATGGAGAGCAACATATAAAACCTTGCCCCAACAATATCAAAGATATCAAACGTATCTTGCTTCGAAGGGAGATACTCAAAATGCCATGTATTTTGAAGACAATGCTGATGGGTTGTTTGGAAATAGACCCAACAATGAATATGTGGAGTTAGTGAAGAAATTTTTATGCCCTTCTTGTAAAGACCTTGGAGATAAAATCATACATGTGTGAGTGAAAAGAGAAATGAAAAGTCAGAAGTTTCAAGGAATGTAGGTATTTCCATCTGGAAGAGACTTCTTGGGTACTCTTCAAAAAGAGATTCCAAATGTATTGATATTAAGGAAACCAAGGGAAAAGTACATCAGATTGCTTGCAGGAGGAAAGATGAAGATACATTCCCATGAACTTGAATAAGATCCTATTGAAAATATTGAAGATCATTTCGAGACACATTCTACCTTGGACATGAATCAAAGGAGCATCTATTGATGGATGCTTGAACTATGAAGGAGTGCTCTACTGATGGGTGCTCACATATCTATGTTGGTGACATAGAGATCACTTTTGACAGTATTTCTACAAGCCCAAAATTCCCTTAAGCATGAATACCTTGTAGCATTTGAAGAAGAAACAAGATCAACTTCCCATCACCACTTGAGCTTCCATGAAGTTGGTCCAAGTAAGAAGGAAGAAGATGAGGAGGTTCATTTGGCAAGAGCCTCATTTTCTTGAAGGGTCCTTAAGATGAATGGAAAGAAGATTCCAAGAGTCCCTTAGCATTCTCCATGACACTCAATAATTGGGTGTCAAATTCTTGTTGGAGAGATACTTCATTGGAGGAAACATCCTTCCTTGAAGACATGGAAACGATTCAAAGAGCAATGTGCCACATCAAAGGTAATTTCATGTATTTTCTTATTGATAGAAACCATTTGTTTGAGCTTAATGAATTGTTACATGATGCATACTTGAAGAATAATGAGGATAATCATAATCTCACAATTCAAAATGAGCAACTTCTTGAAAAGTTGCAAGAATACTTGTTTTTCCTCCTAGCTATGTTTTTCAATTGTCAAATGGTAGATTGTTTGGAGGATTCTCATGACATGGTGGATCATGAGAAATGTGGAAATTTGAATGTTATTTATGTTTTTGAAGATGAAATTGAAGAGATCCAAACAATTGATGTGGTGGAAGAGGAACTTGAATTGTCTCTTGATGAAGGGTTATGCAATTTTTAAAGAAGAGTATGATTGCCTCTACATTGGAAACAATCTACAACAAAGGTTTCACACTTTTGAAGGAGCTGCATGATAATACCCATATGGATCCTTCCCATGATGAAAACTTCTGCACTTTTTGATCATTTGGGTGAATTAGTTCATTCTCCTACATTCTACAATTACATGTTTTGCAGCATTAGTCTCAATGAAGTGTGGGTGAAAGGGTTCTTTTTTATGGTGCCACATGAGGAGTATGGAACTCCAAGATACTTCTTATGATGACATGGTTGGAGCACATTCTTATTCACATTTGCAACAGCATCATTTGTTACTTTATGATGATGCACATCTACATGGATGCACCTATGATATGCATTTGAGTCACTTGAAGACTCATGGTTTTTATTGCTCAACACTTGGTTCATTTGATGTTGGAGGAACTTCATCCAACACTAGGGTGAATAGATTTATGATTGGAGAACATTTTTGTTGGCAGCCACATACTTTGTTATATCTTTATGATTCTCACATTCATGGATGTATGGGTGAGACTTCTTTGAGTCATTTGAAGTCTTCTTGTTTTTCTTGCTCATTATCAGGTCCAGATTTCAGTGGAGATTCTTCATTCACTTCTTGGATGAAAGAATACATGGCTGAATATTTTGATGCATATCACATCCTTTTGGAGAAGCATGATAGGACATGGGATCCTCACCTATGTCATTGGAGCAGATTTGATTGGTTACTTGATGCTTGTATGCACTTGGAAAATGGTGGTCTACTTGCTTGGAGGTATAAGCACTTTCATGATTCTTTGATAAAGCATCTTCTTGATGTTCATTTTCATTATGTTGTTATGTACTTTGATGATATATATTTCGTACTCATGATGTTTGGAAGAATGGATACAATAAAATGGGATCCAGGAACTATGAATTGGAGAGCACTTCTAATTGTTGGAGTGCAATACAATCAATGGGACCCTGGGATAATTCTTAGTCTCATTGGTTTCAATTTTTTGGGGAAACAAGCAGTATGGGGAATGGATTCCCCACTTAATAAAGTGAGTTTAATCAGAGTATCCCAGCAGCAAGCATGGTGGTTCCTCTCTAAAATCTTCATGGAATCTCAAGGACTCAAGGTTAGGCAATTCAGTGGCAACTTCAAAGAAGTATACAGAAAGCAGGTTCTTCAACACCTATGTTTGAAATTGCTTGAGACAAGCAATATTGGGAAGGGAGGATTTTTCATGTCCCAAATTTTTCATTGGGTCACAATGGCCTAATCCAATTGGCCATATTCATGAGAGTTTGTCAAATTGATGTTAAGGGTCAAATAATTGCCAAGGAGGAAAATCACTAGTTTCCTAGTTTGGGGGTGGAAGCTTTGGGATTTGAGATAAGGGGGATAATAAATGATGTTTGAACATTAGAGTGGCATAAATATTTAATAAATGAGAGAAATATATAAATACAAGATAAATTCTAGGTGGCAATTAGTTTTGAAGACATATGGAAGATGTGGGACCCACATTAGCTTGATTTTTCAATGCCACATGGCATCTCTCTCTTGCCATTTCGAATCCATGAGAAGGAAAACATTCTTGGATGAGTTGGTAGGCTCATACACATGGAATTTAGCATCATAGGTCGAATTTGGATGGAATGGTAACCTCCATGGAAGAGGAAGAGTCAAACTAGAGGTTTGGGGACACTTGGGCTAGATTCCCTAACTCCTATGAAAACAACGATGAAGAATCTATGACACATATGACACAAATAAGACCTGAAGGATGAAATATGACATATATGACATGTCAGGGATAAAAATAGCCTCCAATAGGGTGCTTAAGTGAGTTAGGTCAGCCAAAGAGACACCAAGTCGAATTTGGAGAAGGAGGGAGCTAGAATTGGAAGGACAAGTGGCATACTTTGGAATCTCTTCCCAACTTGAGTTGGAATGAAGCTCTTGGAAGGAATTTGACCCATGGAGGACATTATAAGTTTATAAAATCCATGAACAAAGAATAATAGGATATTTTGATCATTTTTGGAATTTGCAATTGCATTTGTGAGAGAGGAGCTAGTGGATGACTAGTTTCTTGCCTTAGCCAATTTCGAGGGTGAAAGATTCCCATCCAAGTTGGTGTTTGGAAATGCCATTCAGGTATTTCATGGAGTCTTTATTTTCAGGTGTAATATACAGGGAATCTGATGGTTTCTTCTATTGCATCTGATGTATTTATGATTCATGTACTGTCATTTATGAGCTGCACAAGTTTCATGTCCAGTACTTAATCATTTGATGTCATTTTGATCAGTTTAATACCATTGGAAGAAGATTTAATGCCATTTCCCCCAGGTTGAAACTAGTCTTTTTGCATCTGATTTAAGGGAGTTATAGAAGACATTAAAAGTTGAATGTTGATGCATCTTAGTTAATTTTGATGTCCCCTTATTCCATTCATAAATTCAAGTTTGATTGAGTGCATTTGGAAAGTCATTTTCATCATTTACCCCTAGGGGATTTGAACCACAATTTACTAGTAAAAATCCCTATCTTGACCAGATTTGAAAGAGGGGTTGAAGAAGTCATATGAATACTCCCTAGAATCCATAAAAATCATAAATATGTTTTAATATCATCCAAGTACCTTCTGTAGCAATTTGGGAGAATTTGGAGTCATTTGGAGACCAAGGGACCAATACTAGTCAAAGAGAAATTGCTAGTAAAATACCATACATTGACCAGAATCTTAAAGGAGTTTGCAAAAGTGTTTTAATGGTATTAAATCATCCCTGAACATCATAATCAAGTATTAATATCTTTCATACACCTCCTCAGAATATTTGGGAGCATTTGGAGCAATTTGGAGACCTAGGCATCAAAACTAGTTAAAGGTCGAATTAGGAAAAAAAGTGAAAAAATTGCCATTTTAATAAAATTCTTAAAAAGGGACATTACATATTTGGTAAGTTCAAAGTGGTAAAAAATGGTAATTGAATATGTGCATAGGGATTAGGATTAGTAACATGAAGAACCTAATTTCCCTAAGGGTCATGCCCCTTGGTTCCCCACTAAAATTGATTATTTTCGAAAGAATTGCAACCTTAAGGGGGATTACCGCCTCCTAGAAAATTTCCACCCCAAGATAGATTATTTACACAAGGTGGAGTATTGTTGCATTGTGCATTTTTACCCTAAGGTGCAGTATTGTCCCAAGGAGAATTATTATTCAATGGGATATAACCAGTGCTAGGTTAGAGGCAAGACTTTGGCAGTATATTCCAAACATAGGTAAAAGCCATGTTTGGAACTATTGAACCACCTATGGGGATACCAAATGTGGAGTTAGGCCCAGATCCATGGTAAAAACTAGGTAAGCTAGTGATAGTAACTAAAGTGATTTGGGTATTTGATGTTGCAGTGGTGGGGAATCTTTGAGTTAGGATTTGTGTGTTGACCTAGGGCATTCCATAAGGATGGGTGCTCAATTTTTTACATATTCTAGTAGAAGGATAGGCTCCACTAATTGATGGCATAAAGGGACTATGATTACTCCTTGTAACCACATAAGGAATAGTGCGGTTATCTTCCCTTGCATTTGGTGTGGCACTTGGGCTTAGCATTTGGCTATGCAAATTGTGTAGAAATGTAAATAAATCCAGGGTTAGTGATTCACCTACTAGAATTAGCACATGATCATAAGGAATTATAAAAGGAGAATTAAAATTGGTTAAAGGATGGTTGTCAATGGTTTCAATCTATGGTGGACCAAACTCTAGGGACGAGGCCTGATTCGATCACAAATGATTAGTGTTTTTTCAATTGTTTTTTCAAGAGCCAAGCGTGTGTCATTTTTTGAATTATGTTGAACAAGGTTAAGAGAGTTCAATCACCTCCATGTAGGGGTGGAACCTACAAATTCAGGAGAGTCACCTCTCTACCGCCTGGAATGACATATCGATTAGTCAACCACTTTTAATTGTTAAGTTTAAAATAGAAAAAATGATAAAATCTCAAGTAGCTAATCCTAAGGCCAACAAAGCACACACCAACACAAAGCACTCAACTAATAATAAATGTAAGAGACAACAAGCAAATCCACTCTTCCAAAAGATGGATTAGGATGGTTAAGGTCCTGATCTCATTAGTGAAGACTTGAAAAGAGGGACTTCTAAGACTTAGTCCTAGGGAGATGAAGTTTAATAAAAAATTAACAGATTTGTGAAAGAGATAGTTATGGTAATTACCTTCACACAACAATCAACCAAGGGGAAAATATTTGCACCAAGGTGAATAACCTACAAAGGAGATGATGTAGATGTTATGCACCTATATAAAGTATCAAAAGCATTTCCCACTTGTAGTCACTTGTGTGATATCCTAGGAAAGCCATTAAGGATACCACTTTTCAATTGGTTGTCAAGAGGAATAATCATGAGTCAATATTAGGTATATGGGTAGGGAATGTAGGTGTTGTTGGTGTTTACACACCACCACGTGCAAGAATGCACCTACTAGGAGTTGTGTTAATCCTAGTAGAGTTTCAAGGTAAGAAGATAAAAAACAAACAAACAATAACTAAAATGATTAATCTAACAAGCAAACAGAACTGAAAAATAATTATAACAAAACTAATATGTGCATTATTCATCAAGCATACAAACATAATCTTTTAAAGAATAAAGAATGCACTTTTCATTGTTAAAATTTGATTTTACAGAGAAAAAGTATCACCTCCGAGTTGCAGTAGAAGAGGCACCTGAAACTGTATGAGGGAGGGTCTGCTTGTTCTCCTAGCATTCCATGGTTCTTCGGTCACACGTCTTGTATGCGATATTTGACAAGGTGAGAAAGGAACATAGGAGGGATTTCATATCGTAGGGAATTTTGTGCAGAGTAATGGCTTGAGAAATGAATGGAGAATTGGCATCGAAAGAGGGACCTTGATGGTTTATTTATAGGCACAATGGATAGTTTTAGGATAAGGATCAAGCTTTGATTTTTTATTTTTGCTTTTGGATTTTGCTTTGTGCCTTTCACTTTTTTTTTTTTTAATATTTTTTCCAAATTGGACTATCAAAATATTTGTGCCACATTTCTTCTTTTTGTTGAGGATAAAAAGGAAAAACATCCAAAACACAAGTCAGGGCAAGGTTGCTCACTTATTTCAAGATAATTGAGCGATTTGAATTTTTAAAATAGACCTTTTGGAGTATGAATTTGAATTTTTGGTTTTATCAAGGTCTAAAGGGTGGAAATTTTGAAATTCTAAATCACAGCAGACCTAAGAGCTAAGTATACGTCACAGAGAAAGAATGAGCAAAAAAGATGAATTAGAGTGAAAACTGCAGTTAAATGAGCATACAATTAATCATGCATGAGAACTCATATATGAGTAGAATAATGTCACATTATCCAATAATTAGTATATTAAAAATGATGTTACAATGGAGCGAATTCAAATCACATAGGACAATTTGAACCTTAGTTGGTATAACATAGGAATTTTCGTCACTAGAGTGCTCCAGAAGACTCAAACTCAACCAAACGGAACTTAAACTCAGTTAACTGAAGACACAATTAGTTAACTAACCAAGGAGGTCACATTAGTGAGTTTTTCATGCATAACATCCAGAAAAGGGCACATGAGGCCACAATCAGTGGCATCCGGAGTTCTAACCCCCCACAAGAGTCAGCTAACTCAGGTGAACTGCACTAGAACACTGAGTAGGTTCCTATAAAATAGGGAACTGAATGAAGTGGTCCTAAAATGATGCATACAGGGCTCAAAAGGTGGCATATGGATCCTGGATGACATCTGCACACCACTAGGGGGGAAATGACATCATCAACTATTATGAAAATGAAATAATGCTAGGTAGGACAAGGATGGAGTATTAAAATATCCTAATACCCCCCCCCTAATCCACACTTTTTCATCATGGACCATGGTTACTTTTTCCAAAGGTCACCCATAAAATCAAATAAATGATAAAAAATAAAGAACTGTCCATGAACCAAGGAAATGGGGAAAATATCATGACAACCCCCCCCCAAAAAATAGGACAGCAGGAAGCTCAAACAGCTTTCACACCAAGTAGGATCTGAGATAGACAAATCTCTTTTGAGTGAAAACTTTAGTGAATATGTCTGCAATCATCTCATATGTAGGACAATAATGCAGTGAGATGGTCTAGTTGTGCACTACCTCCCTGACATAGTGCATGTGAACCTCAATATGTTTGGTCCTCTGCTTCTGTACTGAGTCACTATAGATCTGGATGGCACTCTCATTATCACAAAATAGGTCACCTGAAGGATAAGTGCGAATGCCAAACTCAGACAAGATCCCATGCAACCAAACTGCACGGATGGTTGCATTCACAACCCCTTTGTACTCTACCTCTGCTGAAGATAGTGCAAGTGTTACTTGATTTTTTCTTGATCAACGGATTGGCCTTGATCCAATCATGAATACGTACCCTGAAGTGGAATTCTTATCAGTATTGTCTCCATCCCAGTCTGATTCAGTAAAACCAACCAGATCTAGTGGAGCACCAGTAGAATAGTGGATCTCAAACTCCCTCGTACCTTGCACATAGTGCAAGATCCTCTTATTTGCTTTCTAGTGCAGCTCATGTGGCTCCTGCATGTACCTATCCACAACACCAACAACATATGATAGATCTAGTCTTGAATGTGTCAGATATAACAAGCTACCAATCAACTGTTTGTAAAGAGTGCTATCAACCAAGGGTGTGGAACCACCTTCTTCCAATCTAATTCCGGATAGGAAGGGAAAGGATGTGGCTTTGCAATCAACCATATGAAACTTTGTCAGTAAATAAGATGCATACCTTGACTGTGAAACCATGATCCCTGAATAATTTTGAGTCACTTTAAGACCAATGAATTGTCTCAACAATCCCATATTTGTCATAGCGAATGCTTTGTTCAAGGAAGACTTGATGTGCTTCAACCCAGTAGAATATCCACCAGTGATGAGCAAGTCATCCACATACAGAACAATCAACATCATACATTCTCCCTTGTTTCATGCACACATTGGAATCATATTTTCATCTTTCAAACTTCAGTGATAGTAAGAAGGAATCCACATTGGCATACCATGCCCTTGGGGCTTGCTTGAGCCCATACAATTATCTCCTCAGTTTGCATACTAAGGAAGGATCATCAGTGTACCCCTTAGGTTGTCTCATGTAGACCTCTTCTTCCAAGTCACCATGCAAGAATGCACTCTTAACATCCATGTGATGTACCTCCCATGCATACGAAGCTACACTGGAAAAAAACCCTCACTGAATTTGTAATGTCCCCATTCAAATAATTGCATAGTAAGACAATCCCATCAATCCTACTAATTTCCTAGGTTGGATGGGCACATATGGAAGTGTAATAAGGAAGCTAATAAATGATGTTTAGACATTATAAGGGTTCAAGTATTTAATAAATAGGTTGAATAAATAAATTCAAGAGAAATTCTAGGTGGCAAGTGGTTTTGAAGACATATGGAGGATGTGGGACCCACACTAGCTTGATTTTTCAAGGACACATGGAATCTCTCTCTTGCCAATTCGAATTCATGAGAAGGTGAACACTCTTGGGTGAGTTGGTAAGTCATACACATGGAATTGAACATATTAGTTCGAATTGGTATGGATTGGTAAACTCCATGGAAGAGGAGGAGTCAAATTGAAAGCTTGTCAACACTTGGGCTAGATTCCCTAGCCCCTATGACAACAATGATGGAGCATCTATGACATCTATGAAAAATTGAAGATATGACCTCTGAAACCTTACCATTATGACATGTCATCCCCAAAAATAGGCTCCAAGAGGGCGCTCATGGGAATTGGAGAAGCCAAAGAGACCCCTACTCGAATTGGTGGAAGGTGGAAGGCTAGGAAAGGTAGGACACATGGCAAATCTTGAGCCCTTACCCTAATTCGAATTGGATTGAGTCTATGGATGGATTTGGAACCTTAGAAGGCTAAGGATGTTTATAAAATACATGGATAAACCAATATAATGGATTTTGATCATTTGAGAAAAATTGCATTTGTGAAGAGAGAGCTAGTGGATGACTAGTTTCTTGCCTTAGCCAATTCGAGGGTGAAAGATTCCCATCCAAGTTGGTGTTTGGAAAGTCCATTCAGATATTTCATGGAGCTTTAATGTAGTTTTTATTTTTATGTATCAGCTACAAGGAATCTCTTGGTTTCATCCAATGCATCACATCCCCTCAACCATTTACTGTTTTGAAGGCATAGTCATGCTCCTAGAGGGATTGCGCTTTGGGTGAGCTCTTGTACTCTTTGGGAGAGATTCTCATGATGTATTTCTGATTGGAATAATATTAACATACTATTTTATTCATCTTAAGAAAGTATCAGGTCGAAATACCAAGTGGCTCTATGTAAAAATGATTATTAATGAGCAAATGATGACCATTTCCCCACTCTATTGATGTATGCCATTTTAATGCTGAAGATTTTGAATAAAAGAATGTTTATTTGATAAATTTATGATGAGTGGAATTCCATTGATGAGTCTTAAAAGTTTCATGTTCATCACATAATCATTTGAAGTCATTTTACTCATTTTATTTACATTTGGAGAAGATTTGGTGCCATTTCCCCAAGGGTCGAATTAATGATTTTTCTAGTTGTTTGTGGGGAGGTTAGAACGGACATAATAACTGATTAATGGTGCATATGATACCTTAATAAAATCCTTGAGACATACCCTACCTCTATTCATAAATTTGAGTGGGTTTGGAGGAATTTGGAAAGCCAATTTCAGTCATTGCCCTAGGGGGATTTGAACCTCCAATTGCTAGTAAAATTACATACTTTGTCCATAATCTCAAGGGAGTTTGCAGAGGTCTTTTGGTGGCAATATATCATCCCTGAACATAATAATCAAGTCATGTTATCATTCATACACCTTCTCAGAATATTTAGGAGCATTTGGGGCAAATTGGAGACCTAGACATCAAAACAAGTCAAAGGTCGAAATTGGGGAAAAAGTGAGAAATTGGGCATTTTAATAAATTTTTTAAACAGAGACATTACAAGTGGTATCAGAGCATGGTCTTGGCACCTAATGGTCTTAACAAGAATTCAAAAAAATAGACCACCACCCTTAGAACCAGAAGTTGAAGGTTATGTTGTTGAGGAAGAAACTGTGAAAATGCCCACATAAGATCCAAAGAGATGATGTAAACCTCACAATGAAAGAATTTAGGAATAATAGAAGAAGAGAGAGGCAATAGAACATAGATCCAAAGGAGCTCTGATAGAGGCAGAATAATTACACATGTTACATAAATCTGAATAATAAACTGTTAAATATACAATGCTGAGGATTCAAATTCACTAGATGTAATTCGAATTAGCCTTCATGCACAGATCCATGATCAGTGGAGAGTCATCAAAGCATAACTAGGAGTCCACCTTCTTATCAGTGAAGTCATCAATGCACAAGTAATGGTAAACTGAGAGTCAAACTAATTCTAACTGGGTGTGGTTGGTGTAACTGGCACATGGAAGCACTAATGTAGTGAAGGAGGCTCAGTGGAGGGCATAGATGGAGCTAATTGGAGTCAGAATAGGCTATCTAGTCACATTGGAGGTCCATCGGAGTGATAAGATCAGTTAAGAGTGAGTTAAGCCTAAAATCAGGGAGATAACTCAGTTAACTGAACTAAATTGGACTGGTAGGTGAAGAAAGGCGCCCTTCTCATGCAGTAGGTGAAAGGAGGGTGCACTAAGTTCTAGGAGAGCTAAAACTGATATGAAGGAAGCTATGGGGGCTAGTTTGCTGAGGGCTAGGTGCTGGTACTGATGACTAGGATGCATGCAAACCCTAATTTTGCATGCATGACTGAAAATGAAAATGACAGAAATGCTAGAAGGACTAGGATGGAGTATAGGAATATCCTAACACCCCCCCTTAATCCATCCCGGGCCCTGGTAACTAGGACCAAAGGTCACCCATACAATCAAAGAAATGATAGAAAAATAAAGAACTGTCCATAAACCGACGAAATGGGGAAAACCTCATGGGAAAAATACCCCCCCTCAAAAGAACAGTAAATAACTCAGAGAACCATCATACTATGCAGAAAAGAAAGAAGCTTTCATCAGTGAAAACTTTTGCAAAAGACTTGGAAAGCTGATCCCCTGTAGGAAGCCAAAGTAGGAGCTAGATTTGGATCTAGTCTCTTGATATGCCTCCCAATGTGTGGAGAATGTGTTGGACGAAGCAAGTCTTTCAGGAACTCTTTCTGTAATTGGAGTGAATGGAACATGAGGAGTCTTCCCAAGAGACGGAAGAGAGAACCCCATCATCATGCTGCATCTCTCATGGATAGGTGGATGGCATAATGCAAGGTTGGCATGATGCTAAAGTCTAGTAGTTCTGTGAACAGATAAATCATCAACTGTGTTCTCAGTAGTAGAAAGGACTATGTGAGCCCATATTGACCTCCAATCTGGACTGAGAATAGGTGTTAGTTCTGGATCTGAATCTTCTTGAACTATGATCTCAACATCAAAATCTTGATCTTCTTCTTCATCAGAAGAGGAGTCATTGTGATCTTCATCATAATTTGAAGGAATAGTCAGATAGAAAGGCATGAAGTGTGAGAACTCATATGCCTTTGAGGCATGATTAGCAATCCCATTCACTATAACCTTTCTAGTGGAGATTTCTGTAATCTCTACTATGTTTGGACCAAATATTACTTGCTTTAGTGATCCTGTATGAGTCATTTGATATACTGACAACAAATTAGCTGTTAGAGAAGGAACAAATAAAACATTTTTGAACTTACCATGCTCCATATGAACTGTACCTAATCCTTTGGCAGAGATCTGAGAGTTGTCTCCCATGTGAATGGTAGGCCCATCTTGGAGATCCAAAGAGGAAAAGGATTCTTCAGAGGCAACCATGTGGTTGGAGGCTCCAGAATCTATGAGGAGGGCTTTTGTCTTTGAAAAACCAGCCATCAATGCATGACAATCATCAGATCCACTTCCATAATCATACATCTTTGCTTCTTTTGGAACAACAATTTTGTTTTGTTTAAGAAGCTTGGTTAGAAGATCAATTTTCTTGTGCATGCAAGCTTTCTCAGGATGGTTTCCTCCCTTGCAGTAGGAACAATTTGGTCTCTTTGTTTGTCATTCTTGGATTTTGATGGCTTCTTGTCCTTGTCTTTTTGCCTCCCTTTTGCATTCACTCCACTTGCTTCACTAGATAGAAGAGCTAGATCTTTGGAGGTGTTTATGGCACCCATTTGAAACAATTTGTCCTCTTCTTGAATGAGGGCTTGAATGAAGAATTTTAAGGTAGGAAACTTCCATCCAGGGATTGACATTCGCCCATAATGGAAAGTAGATACAAAGACAGAAAATTGAGATCCAAGTTTGCTTAAAATGGAGAGCACCAATTGCTCATCACTTTTAGTGATGCCATAATGCTTGCATTGTAAAACCAAATTTTTAAATTTTGAGAAGAATGCTTGAATGCTCTCGAAATTACTAGGTTGTAGGGAAACCAATTCATTTTCAAGGATATGGCCTCTTAGCCCATCTTGTTTGCCAAAAAGACTCTCCAATTTAGTCCATAACTAATTTGGAGACTTCAATCCTTCAACATGGAACAATAGATCTTTGGACATATGAAGGCATATGAATCCAAAAGCTTCATCCAATTTGTTTAGATGCTTGACTCTCTCTACAGCTGTATGTGGTATGACATCCCTTTCATAAACCAATCTTTGAAGCCCTTTATGCATCAAGTGAATTTTCATCTCACCCTTCCATTCAAAGTAATTGAAGGGAGTGAGGATCATAGGAGAAAGAGAAGAATAAGCATTCGAATTGCTCATCTTGACTGCTGGAACCAGTGCAAATAGAACTGCTGAATCTGCTGCTGCAACTACTGGAACTTCTAAAATACCCACAAAAAAATCTCAAGAATGGAGGTAGAATATACTCTCAAATGGATTTGATACCATGTGAAAATTCCCACATAATATCCAAAGAGATGATGTAAACCTCACAATGAAATAATTTAGGAATAATAGAAGAAGAGAGAAGCAATAGAACATAGATCCAAAGGAGCTCTGATAGAGGCAGAATAATTACACATGTTACATAAATCTGAATAGTAAAATGGTAAATATACAATGCTGAGGATTCGAATTCACTAGGTGTAATTTGAATTAGCCTTCATGCACAGATCCATGATCAATGGAGAGTCATCAAAGCATAACTAGGAGTCCACCTTCTCATCAGTGAAGTCATCAATGCACAAGTAATGGTCAACCGGGAGTCAAACTAAGTGTGGTTGGTGTAACTGGCACATGGAAGCACTAATGTAGTGAAGGAGGCTCAATGGAGGGCGTAGATGGAGCTAATTAGAGTCAGAATAGGTTATCTAGTCACACTGGAGGTCCATCGGAGTGATAAGATCAGTTAAGAGTGAGTTAAGCCTAAAATCAGGGAGAGAACTCAGTTAAATGAACTAAACTGGACTGGTAGGTGAAGAAAGGCACCCTTCTCATGTAGTAGGTGAAAGGAGGGTGCATTAAGCTCTAGGAGAGCTAAAACTGATCTGAAGGAAGCTTCGGGGGCTAGTTTGCTGAGGGATAGGTGTTGGTACTGATGACTAGGATGCATGCAAACCCTAATTTTGCATGCATGATTGAAAATGAAAATGACAGAAATGCTAGAAGGACTAGGATGGAGTATAGGAATATCCTAATGGAAATAGTAGGAGAAGAAGAGTTTTTTGTTAAAACCATGGGTAGAGAGGAGGATGAAAAATTAAGACATCAGGAGGAATTTGTTACAGCCTTAAAACCTACTTTGAAGAACTTTCCAAGGGTATGGAATACATAAGTAAATCAATGATGAATGGATTCGAGTTGATGGTTAGCCAACTTGGAAGCAAAGGGATAGTAGTAGAAGGCAACAACAGTTCTCATGGTGAGGAAAAGAATCCTATGGGAGAGCATATTTTCTCAAGCATTGGATCCAATAATAGAAAAAATGAATTTCAGAGCACAACAAGGTATACTGCACCTAAATTTCTTATCCCCAAAGAAGAGCTTGACATTCAAGTGGATTTTACTACAATAGCAAACGAATGGAATGATTTGAGTGAAGATTGTAAGAGAGGTCTACCATTTAGTACATACCTTGATGCTGTACAGAAACTAAAAAATAAGGATGACAATAGGGATCTATTCCAAAACAAAGAACTAAATTGTGTTATTGGTAAAATGTCATTTCGTACTTTTGATGGTTCCTCTCAAAATTCCGCTAACACTTGGGTGCAAAAATTAGATGTATATTTTCAGTTGAATCCTATGGTAGAAGTGGATGCACTAAAAATGGCCATCTTGCACTTGGAAGGAGATGCTAATGAATGGTGGTTTCATGGGCTGAGAACTTTGGGTCATGATCAGGTTAAAAACATATGAATAATTTGTTGATAGGGTACTTGATAGATTTGAACACAAATATCCATAATTTCCTTTCAAGGAACTAGCTCAATTAAAGCAAACTGGGACCCCTACTGAATATATGTTGGAATTTAACAAATTATCAGTCAAGGTGGCTGATGTATCTATGGGAAGGTTGGTATTGCTGTTCACTGAAGGTTTGGATGAACCCTTAAAAGGTTTGGTCAAATCCCACAAGCCAACTACATTAAAAGATGCAATGAGCTTGACTAGGGATCTCCAAAATGTGCTTCCTAGAACGAGATTTCCTCCCAAGCCTAACTTCAAATTTGAAAAGAAACCTTGGCAAAGGGATGCATATGATAAGAAACCTTGGAAAAAAGATTCATTTGAAAATAATAAAAAAGAAGGACTAAACAGGGATAAACTTCGAAAAAAGAAATTGTGCTTCACATGCTTTCAACCATGGACACCGGGGCACAAATGTACTAAAGGAAAGGCTCAATACATAGAAGTATATTTTGATAATGAGGGGTATGATGGGGGCATGGATGAATATGGACATATTTCAGATCAAGAGGAGGCATATGAGACAGCAATAGAAGAGGAAAGAATAGAAGAAAATCAGCCTTGACCGGACAAAGCAAGAACGGCAGTACTTTCAGCAGTACCTTGCTATCATACTATCCAATGCAAGGTTGTGGTACTAGGACAAAGAAATTTAGTTTTGGTAGATGGAGGAGCAACCCATAACTTCATTGATGCAGAGATGGTGGAGAAAATAAAGATACCTATTGAACCATTTGATGGCTTCACAGTTGTCATTCTTGGTCACAACACAATGGAATGCAAAACGTGGGTTCCAAAGCTGCAAGTCACCGTAGGTAACTATAATTTTGCTGACAATTTTTACGTGGTTGATGTTGCTGACACTAATGTGGTTTTGGGAGTGAAATGGTTGTATTCAATAGGAGAGCATACAGTAAATTATCAAATTCCTGAAATGAAATTCCAAGATTCAAAAGGAGTACTAAGAGTTGTGAGAGGGCAACACACTTATCCAAATCAAGTAGTAACTTGCAATAGTATGATATCTATATTGAGGCATGGGGACATATAATGGGCCGATGAATGTCATATTACATCTCCCAAGCCAAATATAAAGGTTTTTGAACACCCAAATGAGATAGAGAGACTCTTGCAAAAATATGAAATTTTTTTAGAGATCTTCCACATGGTAGACCACCAGATAGGGGGGTTGAGCACATCATTGTTTTGGATGATACTTCACCCATTCAGATACCACCTTATAGACATCCTAAAAATTTCAGAGATGAGATTGAAAAATCCATCCAAGAACTCCTAGAGTTGGGACTCATTAGACCAAGCTCTAGCCCTTATGTTTCTTCAGTAGTGCTAGTGAAGAAAAAAGATGGAACATTGAGAATGTGCATAGATTTTAGAGACTTGAACAAAAAGACTATAAAGAATAGGTATCTTATTCCTAGGATTGATGAGCTCATGGATGAGCTACATGGGGCCAAATACTTCTCCAAAATTGACCTTAGATCAGGATATCATCAGATTCGAATGAAAGATGAAGATGTGCAAAAGACTGCTTTTCGATGTCATTATGGCCACTTTGAATTTCTTGTCATGCCTTTTGGGTTAAATAATGCTCCAGCCATATTTCAAGCATGCATGAATAGGATCTTTTGTAAGCAAATAAGAAGTTTTGTTTTTGTTTTCTTTGATGACATTCTCATTTACAATAAAACATGGGAAGAGCATTTGCAACAATTCGAGATTGTGTTAAAAATTTTGCAAGAAGAGTACTTATTTGCTAAGTTATCAAAATGTGAATTTGGTATGAAATAACTACTGTATTTTGGGAACATTATTGGGCAAGAAGGAGTGAAGGTACACATGGAAAAAGTCAGGGCTATCTTATAATGGTCATCACCAAAAAATATTACCAAATTGAGATGCTTCATTGGCATATGCACCTATTACAAAAAATTTGTGAAAGGATTCTCCAAGTTGAATTCTCCACTCACTGATTTGACTAAGAAGGATGCGTTCAAGTGGGATGAAGAGGCTGAAAAGACCTTCCAAAAAATGAAGGAGGTAATGAGTAGTTGTCCCATACTTGCACTTCCCGATTTTACTAAACCTTTTGTTGTGGAATGTGATGCTTCAGGTGGAGGAATAGGGGATGTCCTAAAGCAAGGCCAACACCCCATAGCCTTTGAGAGCAGAAAGTTGCAGCCTCATGAAAAAATTTACTCCATCTATGACAAAGAAATGTTGGCCATTATGCATGCATTCGCCAAATTCAGACAATACTTGGTGGGCAACAAGTTTGTGGTGAAAATTGACCACAATAGTCTAAGACACTTTCTCACCCAAAAAGATCTAAATGAAAGACAACAAAAGTGGGTAAGCAAGATTCAAGCTTATGATTTTGATATTGAATATGTCAAAGGAAATAATAATATAGTAGCAGATGCTTTATCTAGAAGACCTTCTTTTTCTCTCATGGACATTGCCAAGGATTGGAAAAACATGCTACTAGTTGAATATGCCAAAGTCAAATTTACTTGTGATGTGTTGGATGGAATCAAAGGGGATGATAACTATAGGATTTTGAATGGGATGATATATTATAAGGGAAAATTTTATTTGGTTCAAGATTCAAAACTCAAGTACAAAATTTTGCAAGAAGCACATGATTCCCCACTAGCTGGCCATCTGGGGATCTTCAAAATGTATAGGCAATCGAGGAAAATCTTTTTTTGGAAGGGGATGAAGGAATATGTTTAGAAATATGTGAATGTAAAGTATGTTAGCAAAACGAATCAGAACTTACATGCCCAGCTGGCCTATTGCAACCATTGCCTATTTCGGAGCAAAAATGGGACAATATCTCAATGGACTTCATCACCGGTTTGCCCAAATATTTGGGTAAGGATTGCATATATTTGCTAGTGGATAGGTTGAAAAAATTTGCTCATTCCTTTGCTATTACATCATCTTTTAGTGCTGCACAAGTGGCTGATATTTTTTTCAAAGAAATCTTTAGATTGTGTGGGCTCCCCAAGAGCATTATTAGTGATAGAGATAGTAGATTCATGGGTGCTTTTTGGCAAGAACCTAAAGATTGGTGGTCACTAAATTGACCCCAAGTACTAGCTATCATCCAGAAACTGATGGAAAAATAGAGAGGGTGAATTAATGGTTGGAAGGGTACCTAAGAAACTATATGGGAGAGCAGCAAAAAGCATGGGCAAAATGGCCACACTTGGGTGAATTTTGGTACAACACCACTTATCATATGTCAATAGGGATGTCTCCTTTCAAAACATTATGTGTTTATGATGCACTTACATTTGCTGAAATTATATTTGGTGATAGTAGAGCCCCAAAGGATAAATATTGGGTGGAAGAGAGCCAATAAATTTTAAAGCTTTTGAAAGACAATTTGCAGGTTGCTCAAAATCAACAAAAACAATATGCCGATAGACATAGAGAACAAAGGACCTTTCAGGTTAATGATTTAGTGTATTTGAGGTTGCATCTATATAAACAAACCTCTCTCAAAAAGAATGGATCAGAAAAGCTAAAACCAAGGTACTATGGGCCATACAAGGTAGTGCGGAAGGTTGGAGAAGTAGCGTATGAATTAGAACTTCCGGAAGGGAGTAAAATCCATAATGTATTTCATGTTTCTTGTCTCAAGAAGGATCTTGGTCAGCAAATTATCACTTCAGAAATACTTCCTCCTTTTGATGATGAAGGGCAGCTCACACTTGTCCCGGAAAAGATTTTGAAGACACGGGAAAGGAGGTTGAGGAGTAGAATTATCAAAGAATATTTAGTGCAATGGAAGGACTTACCAAATGAAGATGCCACATGGGAAGAGGAGACAATTTTGAAGTATCCAAATTTGAAATTTCTTGAGGACAAGCAATCTTGGGTGGGGAGTACTGTAATGTCCCCATTCAAATAATTGCATAGTAAGACAATCCCATCAATCCTACTAATTTCCTAGGTTGGATGGGCACATGTGGAATTGTAATAAGAAAGATAATAAATGATATTTAGACATTAGAAGGGTTCAAGTATTTAATAAATAGGTTTAATAAATAAATTCAAGAGAAATTCTAGGTGGCAAGTGGTTTTGAAGACATATGGAGGATGTGGGACCCACACTAGCTTGATTTTTCGAGGACACATGGCATCTCTCTCTTGCCAATTCGAATTCATGAGAAGGTGAACACTATTGGGTGATTTGGTATGTAATACACATGGGATTGATCATATTAGGTCGAATTGGGATGGATTGGTAACCTCCATGGAAGAGGAAGAGTCAAATTGGAAGCTTGTGGACACTTGGGCTAGATTCTCTAGACCCTATGACAACAATGATGGAGCATCTATGATATCTATGACAAATTGCATATATGACCTCTGACATCTGACCATTATGACATGTCATCCCCAAAAATAGGCTCTAAGAGGGAACTCATGGAAGTTGTAGAAGCCAAAGAGACCCCCACTCGAATTGGTGGAAGGTGGAAGGCTAGCAAAGGTAGGACACATGGCAAATCTTGAGCCCTTACCCTAATTCGAATTGGATTTAGTATATGGATGGATTGGGAACATTAGAAGGCTAAGGATGTTTATAAAATATAGGGATAAACCAAGAGAATGGATTTTGATCATTTGAGAAAAATTGCATTTGTGAAGAGAGAGCTAGTGGATGACTAGTTTCTTGCCTTAGCCAATTTCGAGGGTGAAAGAATCCCATCCAAGTTGGTGTTTGGAGAGGCCATTCAGGTCTTTCATGGAGATTTAATGGAGTATTTATTTGCAAGTATCGTCTACATGGAATCTCTTGGTTTCATCCAATGCATCACATCCCCTCAACCATTTGCAGTTTTGAAGGCATAGTCATGCTCCTTGAGGGATTGCGCTTTGGGTGAGCTCTTCTACTCTTTGGGAGAGATTATAATGATTATTCAAAAATTATTAGGTCGAAATACCAAGTGTTTGTATGTAAAAATGATTATTAATGAGCAAACAATGACCATTTCCCCACTCTATTGATGTATGCCATTGTAATGCTGAATATTTCGAATAAAAGAATGTTTATTTGATACATTTATGATGAATGAACTTCCATTGATAAGTGTTACAAGTTTCATGTTTAGAACTTAATCATTTGAATTCATTTTACTCAGTTTATTTACATTTGGAGAAGATTTGGAGCCATTTCCCCAAGAGTCAAATTAGTCATTTTTGCAGCTGTTTGTGGGGAGGTTAGAACAGAATTAATAACTTATTAATGGTGCATATGAGACCTTAATAAAATAATTGATACATACCCTACCTATTTTCATAAATTTGAGTGGGTTTGGAAGCATTTGGAAAGCCAATTTCAGTCATTCCCCTGGGGGGATTTGAACCTCCAATTGCTTGTAAAATTACATACTTTGTCCATAATCTTAAGGGAGTTTGCAGAGGTATTTTGGTGGCCATATATCATTCCTAAACATAATAATCAAGTCCTATTATCATTCATGTATCTTCTTAGAATATTTGGGAGCATTTGGGGCAAATTGTAGACCTAGACATCAAAACTAGTCAAAGGTTGAAATTGGGGAAAAAGTGAGAAATTGAGCATTTTAATAAAATTTTAAAAAAGGGACATTACAAGTGGTATCTGAGCATGGTCTTGGAACCTAATGGTCTTAACAATAATTCAAAAAAATATAACAACACCCTTGGAACTAGAAGTTGAAGGTGTTGTTGTTGAGGAAGAAATAGTAGGAGAAGAAGAGTTTTTTGTTAAAACCATGGGTAGAGAGGAGGATGAAAAATTAAGACATAAGGAGGAATTTGTTGCTTCCTTAAAACCATACTTTGAATAAATTTCCAAGGGTATGAAAGACATAAGTAAATAAATTATGAATGGATTCGAGTTGATGGTTATCCAACTTGGAAGCAAAGGGATAGTAGTAGGAGGAATCAACAGTTCTCATGGTGAGGAAAAGAAGCCTATGGGAGAGCACATTTTCTCAAGCACTGGACCCCATAATAGAACAAATGAATTTCAAAGAACAACAAGGTCACTGCACCTAAATTTCTTATCTCCAAAGAAGAGCCCAACATTCAAGTGGATTTTACTACAATAGCAAACAAAAGGAATGATTTGAGTGAAGATTATAAGAGAGGTATACCATTTAGTACATACCTTGATGATGTACAGAAACTAAAAAAGAAGGATGAAAATAGGGTTCTATTCCAAAACAAAGAATTAAATTGTGCTATTGGTAAAATGTCATTTCCTACTTTTGATGGTTCCTCTAAAAATTCTGCTAATACTTGGGTGCAAAAATTAGATGTGTATTTTAAGTTGAATCCTATGGTAGAAGTGGATGCACTAAAAATGGCCATTTTGCACTTGGAAGAAGATGCTAATGAATGGTGGTTTCATGGTCTCAAAACTTTGTTTCATGATCAGGTTAAAACATATGAAGAATTTGTTGACAAGGTACTTAAGATATTTGAACACAAAGATCCATAATTGCCTTTCAAGGAACTAGCTCAATTAAAGCAAAATGGGACCCCTACTGAATATATGTTGGTCTTTAAAAAATTATCAGTCAAGGTGGCTGATGTATCTATGGGAAGGTTGGTATTGTTGTTCACTGAAGGTTTGGTTGAACCCTTAAAAGGTTTGGTCAAAGCCCACAATCCAACTACGTTAAAATATGCAATGAGCTTGACTAGGGATCTCCAAAATGTGCTTCCTAGAACGCGATTTCCTTCCAAGCCTAACTTAAAATTTGAAAAGAAACTTTGGAAAAGAGATGCATATGATAAGAAACCTTGGAAAAAAGATTCATTTAAAAATAATAAAAAAGAAGGACTAAATAGGGATGAACTTCGAAAAAATAAATTGTGCTTCACATGCTTTCAACCATGGACACTGGGGCACAAATGTACTAAAGGAAAGGCTCAATACATAGAAGTATTTTTTGATAATGAGGGGTATGATGGGGGCATGGATGAATATGGACATATTTCAGATAAAGAGGAGGCATATGAGACAGCAATAGAAGAGGAAAGAAAAGAAGAAAATCAGCCTTGACCGGACAAAACAAGAATGGCAGTACTTTCAGTAGTACCTCGCTATCATACTATCCAATGCAAGGGTGTGGTACTAGGACAAAGAAATTCAATTTTGGTAGATGGAGGAGCCACCCATAACTTCATTGATGCAGAGATGGTGGAGAAAATAAAGATACCTATTAAACCATTTGATGGCTTCACAGTTGTGATTCCCGGTCACAACACAATGCAATGCAAAACATGGGTTCCAAAGAAGCAAGTCACCGCAGGTAACTATAATTTTCTTGATAGTTTTTATGTGGTTGATGTTGCTGACACTAATGTGGTTTTGGGAGTGCAATGGTTGTATTCAATAGGAGAGCATACAATAAATTATCAAATTCCTGAAATGAAATTCCAAGATTCAAAAGGAGTATTAAAAATTGTGAGAGGGCAACACACTTATCCAAATCAAGTGGTGACTTGCAATAGTATGAGATCTATATTGAGGCATGGGGACATAAAATGGGCTATTGAATGTCATATTACCTCTCCCAATCCAAATATAAAGGTTGTTGAACACTCAAAGGAGATAGAGAGACTCTTGCAAAAATATGAAAAAGTTTATAGAGATCTTCTACATGGTAGACCACCATATAGGGGGGTTGATCACAACATTGTTTTGGAGAAGGGTACTTCACCCATTCAGATACCACCTTATAGACATCCTAAAAAGTTTAGAGATGAGATTGAAAAAGCCATCAAGAAATCCTATATTTGGTACTCATTAGACCAAGCTCTAGCCCTTATGTTTCTTCAGTAGTGATAGTGAAGAAAAAAGATGGAACATTGTGAATGTGCATAGATTTTAGAGCCTTGAACAAAAATACTATCAAGAATAGGTATCCTAATCCTAGGAGCTCATGGATGAGCTGCATGGGGCCAAATAATTTTTCAAAATTGACCTTAGATCATGATATCATCAAATTAGAATGAAAGATGAAGATGTGCAAAAGACTTCTTTTTGATGTCATTATGGCCACTTTGAATTTCTTGTCATGCCTTTTGGGTTAACTAATGCTCCAGCCACATTTCAAGCATGCATGAATAGGATCTTTTGCAAGAAACTAAGAAGGTTTGTTTTGGTTTTCTTTAATGACATTCTCATTTACAGTAAAACATGGGAAGAGCATTTGCAGCAATTAGAGATTGTGTTAAATTTTTTGCAAGAAGAGTCCTTATTTGCTAAGTTATCAAAATGTGAATTTGGGATGAAATAACTACTGTATATTGGGAACATTATTGGGCAAGAAGGATTGAAGGTACACATGGAAAAAATCAGGGCTATCTTAGAATGGCCATCACCAAAAAATATTACCGAATTGAGAGGCTCCATTGGCATATGCACCTATTACAGAAAATTTGTGAAAGGATTCTCCAAGTTGACTTCTCCACTCACTGATTTGACTAAGAAGGATGCTTTCAAGTGGGATAAAGAGACTGAAAAGGCCTTCCAAAAAATGAAAGAGGTAATGAATAGTTGTCCCATACTTGCACTTCCTGATTTTACTAAACCTTTTGTTGTGGAATGTGATGCTTCAAGTGGAGGAATAGGGGTTGTCCTAAAGCAAGGCCAACACCCCATAGCCTTTGAGAGAAGAAATTTGCTGTACTCCATCTATGACAAAGAAATGCTGGCCATTATGCATGCATTGGCCAAATTCAGACAATACTTGGTGGGAAACAAGTTTGTGGTGAAAATTGTAGTCGAAGACACTTTCTCACCCAAAAAGATCTAAATGAAAGAAAAAAAAAAGTGGGTAAGAAAGATTCAAGCTTATGATTTTGATATTGAATATGTCAAAAGAAAGAATAATATAGTAGCAGATGCTTTATCTAGAAGACCTTCTTTTTCTCTCATGGACATTGCCAAGGATTGGAAAAACATGCTACTAGTTGAATATGCCAAAGTCAAATTTGCTTGTGATGTGTTGGATGGAATCAAAGGGGATGATAACCATAGGATTTTGAATGGGTTGATATATTATAAGGGCATAATTTATTTGATTCAAGATTCAAAACTCAAGTACAAAATTTTGCAAGAAGGACATGATTCCCCACTAGCTGGCCATCCGGGGATCTTCAAAACTTATAGGCAATTGAGGCAAATATTTTTTTGGAAGGGGATGAAGGAAGATGTTCAAAAATATGTGAATGAATGTAAAGTATGTCAACAAAACAAATCAGAACTTACATGCCTAGCTGGCTTATTGCAACCATTTCCTATTCCGAAGCAAAAATGGGACAGTATCTCAATAGACTTCATCACCGGTTTGCCCAAATATTTGGGTAAGGATTGCATATATGTGGTAGTGGATAGGTTGACAAAATTTTCTCATTTATTTTCTGTTACATCATCTTTTAGTGCTGCACAAGTGGTTGATATTTTTTTCAGAGAAATCTTCAGATTGCATGGGTTCCCCAAGAGTATTGTTAGTGATAGTGATAGTAGATTCATGGGTTCTTTTTGGCAATAAATTTTTAGATTGGTGGGCACTCAATTGACCCCAAGTACCAAATATCATCCAAAAATTGATGGACAAATAGAGAGGGTGAATCAATGGTTGGAAGGGTACCTCAGAAACTATGTGGGAGAGCAGCAAAAAGCATGGGAAAAATGGATACACTTGGGTGAGTTTTGCTACAACACCACTTATCATATGTCAATAGGGATGTATCCTTTCAAAGAATTATATGGTTATAATGCACTTAAATTTTATGAAATTATCTTTGGTGATAGTAGAGCCCCAAAGGCTAAAGATTGGGTGGAAGAGAGCCAAGAAATTTTAAAGCTTTTGAAAGGCAATTTGCATGTTGCTCAAAATCAACAAAAACTATATGATGATAGACATAGAAAAAAAATGACCTTTCAGGGTTAATGATTTAGTGTATTTGAGGTTGTAGCCATATAAACAAACCTCTCTCAAAAATAATGGAGCAGAAAAGCTAAAACCAAGGTACTATGGGCCATACAAGGTAGTGCGAAAGGTTGGAGAAGTAGCGTATGAATTAGAACTTCCGGAAGGGAGTAAAATCCATAATGTATTTCATGTTTCTTGTCTCAAGAAGGATCTTGGTCGGCAAATTATCACTTCAGAAATACTTCCTCCTTTTGATGATGAAGTGCAGCTCACACTTGTCCCGAAAAATATTTTGAAGACATGGGAAAGGAGGTTAAGGAGTAGAATTATCAAAGAATATTTAGTGCAATGGAAGGACTTACCGAATGAAGATGCCACATGGGAAGAGGAGAAGATTTTGCAGCATCCAAATCTGAAATTTCTTGAGGACAAGCAATCTTGGGTGGGGAGGACCATAATGTCCCGATTCAAATAATTGCATAGTAAGACAATGCCATCAATCCTACTAGTTTCCTAGGTTGGATGGGCACATGTGGAAGTGTAATAAGGAAGATAATAAATGATGTTTAGAAATTAGAAAGGTTCAATTATTTAATAAATAGGTTGAATAAATAAATTCAAGAGAAATTATAGGTGGCAAGTGGTTTTGAAGACATATGGAGGATGTGGGACCCACACTAGCTTGATTTTTCAAGGACACATGGCATCTCTCTCTTGCCAATTCGAATTCATGAGAAGGTGAACACTCTTGGGTGAGTTGGTAAGTCATACACATGGCATTGAGCATATTAGGTTGAATTGGGATGGATTGGTAACCTCCATGGAAGAGGAAGAGTCAAATTGGAAGCTTGTGGACACTTGGGCTAGATTCCCTAGCCCCTATTTCAACAATGATAGAGCATTTATGACATCTATGACAAATTGAAGATCTGACCATTATGACATGTCATCCAAAAAACTAAGCTCCAAGATGGCACTCATGGGAGTTGGAGAAGCCAAAGAGACCCCCACTCGAATTGGTGGAAGGTGGAAGGCTAGGAAAGGTAGGACACATGGAAAATATTGAGCCCTTACCGTAATTAGAATTGGATTGAGGATATGGATGGATTGGGAACCTTAGAAGGATAAGTATTTTTATAAAATATAGGGATAAATCAAGAGAAGGGCTTTTTATCATTTGAGAAAAACTGCATTTGTGAAGCGAGAGCTAGTGGATGACTAGTTTCTTGCCTTAGCCAATTTCGAGGGTGAAAGATTCCCATCCAAGTTGGTGTTTGGAGTGGCCATTCAGGTCTTTCATGGAGGTTTAATGGATTTTGTAATTTCAGGTATCAGCTACATGTAAGCTCTTGGTTTCATCCAATGCATCACATCCCCTTGACCATTTCCAGTTTTGAAGGCATATTCATGCTCCTTGAGGGATTGCGTTTTGGGTGAGCTCTTGTACTCCTTGGGAGAGATTCTCATGATGTATTTATGATTTTAATAAGCTTAATATACTATTTTATTCATATTCAGAAAGTATCAGGTCAGAATACCAAGTGGTTGTATGTAAAAATGATTATTAATGAGAAAACAATGACCATTTCCCCACTCTATTGATGTATGCCATTGTAATGCTGAAGATTTCAAATAAAAGAATGTTTCTCTGATACATTTATGGTGAATGGACTTACATTGATGAGTGTTACAAGTTTCATGTTCAGCACTTAAGCATTTGAAGTCATTTTACTCATTTTATTTACATTTGGAGAAGATTTTGTGCCATTTCCCCAAGGGTCGAATTAGTGATTTTTGCAGCTATTTGTGGGGAGGTTAGAATAGAATTAATAACTTATTAATGGTGCATATGAGACCTTAATAAAATACCTGATATATCCCCTACCTCTTTTCATAAATTCGAGTGGGTTTGGAGGCATTTGGAAATCCAATTTCAATCATTGCCCTGGGGGGATTTGAACCTCTAATTGCTAGTAAATTACATACTTTGTCCAAAATCTTAAGGGAGTTTGCAGAGGTCTTTTGGTGGCCATATATCATCCCTGAACATAATAATCAAGTCCTATTATCATTCATATACCTTATCAGAATATTTGGGAGCATTTGGGGCAAATTGGAGACCTACACATCAAAACTAGTCAAAGGTCGAAATTGGGGAAAAAGTGAAAAATTGGGCATTTTAATAAAATTTTAAAAAAGGGACATTACAGAATCCATTCTTGTAATAGGATAGAATGTTTCATTGTAGTCCAACCCTTGGAATTCTAAGTACCCCTTTGCAACCAACCGAGCCTTGTACTTGGTTGTAGATCCATCAGATCCAAGCTTAGTTTTGTAGATCCATTTGCACTGAACAAGTTTCCTCCCTGGTGGAAGAGGGACAAGATCCATGTCCCATTGTTTTGTGGTGACTCATGTTATTCATCCATGGTTGCTTTCCATCTTGGATCATGGAAATCCTATCTGTAAGATTGTGGATCAGATCCTACCATCATGAAGCACCTCTCTACAAGGAGAAGTGGATTTGTATAAAAAAGTGCAATTTTTGCATCTTGGTATTGAGATCTTGTTTGTTTGTAGTCAGATGGATCTCCAACAGTAACCCCAACTCCATGAATAATATTTTTATCCCATTTAGTCCTTGGATTAGAAGTAGGTGATGGATCTAGATCTGGATCTACTAGATCTTCTTGCTCAATATACAGATCTAAATCATATTGGTATTCTTCTTCTGAATCTGAATATGGATCACTTGTAGAAACATCATTAGGAGTGAATGGAGGAGGTAGATTAGTTACACCTTCTTTGTCAGCTGGTTGTATATCATGCAATGGATCCTCATTGAAATACACACTTATTTCAATGAATCATCTCCATGTTGCAATCTCCATCAACTTGTAAGCCTTTGCATATTCTGCATATCAAAGAAGGATGCATTCTCTACTTTGAGGTTGAAGTGCTTTCCTCTTGTCAGTGGGGATTTTGGCCCATGCCTTGGATAAAAAAACCATCAGATGAGAGACATCAGGTTTCTGTCCCTTCAATACTTCGAATGGAGTGACCCCATCAATAGATTTGTGGGGTACAATATTTTGAATGTATGTGGCACAATTTACTGCTTCTGCCCAAATATTTGATGGGATATATCTTGCTTCAAGCAAGTAGGTAGCCATCTCTTTCAATGACCTATTCTTCCTCTTTGCTACACCATTTTTTTGTGGTGTGTATGGAACAAAATATTGCATCTGAATGCCTTCGGAAGCACATAGTTGCTGCAAATAATTTTTGATGTAATCCCCTCCATTATCATATCTAAGTGCTTTGATCTTCCTTCCAACAGTGTCCTCAACTAGGGCTTTGAAGACTTTGAAGCATTCAAACACCTCAGATTTTTGTTTGAGAAATTATATCCAACAGAACCTAGAGTAGTCATCAATGAAGTTCAAAATATATCTGGATCCATTCATTGACATAAGATATCTAGATCCATGCATTGAAGCAGTGGGAATCGGTCCTCAAAAATCACTATGAATCAAATCTAGGATGGGGAATCTCTCTTTTCCTCCCCAAATTCATACTTTCGCTCTGGGTGCTTCCCTACCAAGAAACCTTTGCAGATCCCTTGAGAGAATTTTATGTTCGGTAGAACTTCAACCATCTATTCCTTGTGCAACTGCAGGATGTATTTGAAGTTTAGGTGTCTGAATATTTCATGCCAGAGTCTACTTGTCTCATTTGCATGAGTCAAGAGAGCACTTTGATGGGAGTATGGAAGGAAGCAAGAGAACTCATAAGTATTGGAGGCATGATTTGAAAATCCTTTGGATATCATCTTCCCATATGAGATCTCAACAACCTCAGTTGAATCAGGTCCAAATACTACTTTCTTTAGAGGACTTGTGTGTGTCATCTAGTAAACATATAACATATTAGCTGCTAGAGAGGACACATACAATACATTAGTGAACCTTCCATCCTCAAGCTGCATGGTACCTTTCCCTTTAGCTAAATATTTGAGAGTCATATCCCATGTGTATGCTTGGTCCATCGGTGAGATCTAAAGAAGAAAATGGCTCTCTGGAGGCAACCATGTGGTTGGAGGCTCCATAATCAACAAGAAAATCTTGGGATTGTGATAACCCAACCTTCAATGCATGGCATCTCTCATGATCTTCTAAATTTCCACCTAGATCAGTATTCCTTGTGCCTTTAGGGAGGGAAATTTTATGCTGCTCAAGGAGTTTTTACATTAGATCTATGGTCTTCTTCATACAAGAACTCTCAGGATGATTACCCTTCTTGCAATATGTACACTTGGATTTCTCAAACTTATTTTTTTTTTCCTTCTTAGAGTTGGAGGATCCTTCTGATGGACTTGACTTGGAATTCTAATTGGGTTTAGATGACCTCTTATCCTTGTGCTTGTGCTTCCCCTTTACATTCACACTTTTTGCTTCTCCAACCATAAGAGCTTGATTTTTGGAGGCCTTCAAGGCGCCCATCTGGATCGACTTATCTTGTTCTTGGATGAGAGATTCGATGAAAACATCTAAGTGTTCAAATATCCACATCATCTTTTTCAGGATCTTGCATGCAATTAGGGTTTGCATGCACTTTGCATGCATCCCAGTCACCAGGTTGATGCCTCCAGCACCTTAGCCACCTTATTCTAGCACCCGGGAGCCACTTACTTCAGATTTTTAGCCCTCCTAGTCAGGAAGGCGCCCACTTCTCACCTACTGCCAGAGAAGGGCGCACTTCTTCACCTACCACTGTAGTTCCACTTCAAATACACTCAATTAGCTCCGGTTCTCCCTGATTTAAGGCTAGTTTCACTCCCGACTGACTGTTTCACTTCCGTTGGACCTCTAGAATGACTAGAGGACTTGTTCTGATTTCAGTTAGCCTCCCATGCACCCTCCACTGAGCCCACTTCCCTATATCAGTGCTACACACTTCAGTTACACATGTTACACTCAGTTAGACTCAGATTGACACTTGGATGACTGGTTCTTGTGCATTGATGATCACTACTGATTGATGATGAGGACTCCTAGTTGGAGTCAAGCTACTCCATTCAGTGATTCGAATGACCTCCTTAGGCAATTCGAATTGCTCAGTCATTGTGACTGTATTGTCTTGTAATTATTCACCCTCATTGGGATATTGAGCACTGTTGCATGTTTTGCACAGTTTTACACCATATTTTCTATGTTCATCTGTTGTGATTGATTTACTTGTTCATTAGATCTGCTGTGACTAATTTTACACTAAGGAGGGAATATTCCAACCAGGAATTGACATTCACCTTGAATGGAAGGTAGAGACAAAGATGTAGAAATCAGGACCTAGTTTGCTCAGAATGGATAGCACCAATTTCCCATCCTTATTCTCAATGCCACATTGTTTGCATTGCATGACCAGAGATTTGAATTTTGAAAAGAATTGTTGAATGGTCTCGAAATTTCTTAGTTGAAGAGAAATCAACTCATTTTCTAGGGTATGGCCTCTTAGCTCATATTGTTTTCCGAATAGGGTCTCTAAATTCAACCATATATCTCTTGGGGTCTTCAATCCATCGAGGTGAAAGAGTAGATCTCTGGAAATATGAATACACATGAAACCGAATGCTTCATCCAAGCTATTCATATTCTTGGGCTTCTCAATAGATTATTGTGGTTCGACCTACTTCCCCATTGTTACCCTGTACAGTGACTTGTTGTGCAAGACCATCTGTATATCATCTCTCCAATCAAGGTACTAATTGAAGGGTGTCAAGATCCTAGGAGAGAGAGGAGAGTTTGAATTGTCCATGAGAACTACTGGTGCAAATACAAGGTGAAAGCTGTTGCAATTGGTACACTCAAAAATATTTGAATAACTGGCCAAAAATATCAATTTTGGATATAGACTACTACTGAGCATTACTTTAGGACAGTAGGCACATTTTTCCGAATCCTTCACACCTGGCTATAGCTCAAAGGATTTCTCCAATGAATTCAATGCAATGGCACAATGATTTGTTGTGGAAATCCATAGGCTTCTAGTGTAATAATGAAAGCAACTTCTCAACCTACGCTCAAATGGATATGATACCATGTGAAATTCTAAATCACATCAGACCTAAGAGCTAAGTATACCTCACAGAGAGAGAATGAGCAAAAAAGATGAATTAGAGTGAAAACTGCAGTAAAAATGAGCAAACAATCCATCATGCATGAGAACTTAGATAGGAGCATAATAATGTCACATGATCCAATAATTAGTATAGTCAACAATGATGTTACAATGGAGATAATTTGAATCACACGGGAGAATTTGAACCTCAATTGGTCTAGCATATAAGGAATTGTCACCACTAGAGTGCTCTAGAAGACTCAAACTCAACCAAATTGAACCTAAACTTAGTTAACTAAAGCCACAATCAGTTAACTGACCAACGACGGTGCATTAGTGAGTTTTTCATGCATAACAGTCGGAAAAGGGCACATGAGGTCACAATCAGTGGCATCTAGATCTCTAACCCCCCACAAGAGTCAAATAACTCAGGTGGACTGCATTGGAATACTGAGAGGCTCCTATAAAATAGGGAACTGATTGAAGTGGTACTAAAATGACGCATGCAGGGCTCATAAGCCTGTATATGGATCCTGGATGATATCTGGACACCACTAGGGGTAAAATGACATAATCAACTACTAGGAAAATGAAATAATGCTAGGTAGGACAAGGATGGAGTATTAAAATATCCTAACATAAATGAAACATGGTAATGATGTATCTGTGTGATGGGGATAATGACACGGTAGGTGGACAAAATTTAGGAAAATTGTTGCTGGTGTTATCACACCAGCACGTGCAAAAATGCACCTACTAGGATTTTTGCTAATATTAGTAGAGTTTCAGGGTAAGAAGATAAAAAACAAACAAACAATAACTAAAATGAGTAATCTAACAAGTAGGAAGAACTAAAGAGTAATTAGAACACAATTACTAATATATGCATTCTTCATCAAGCAGACAAACATCATCTTTTAAAGAATAAAGAATGTGCTTATCATTGATAAAAATCGATTTTACAGAGAATAATTATCACCTTTGAGCTGCAGTAGAAGAGGCCCTTGCAATTGTCTGAGGGAGGGTCTGATTGATCTCCTAGAAATCCATGGTTCTCCGGCCACACATCATGTATGCGATCTCCAACAAGGTGAGAAAGGAAAACAAGAGGGAGTTCGGATATCGGGGAGATTTGTGTACAGAAAAGGTTTGAGCAATTAATGGAGAACTGGTATTGAATGAGGGACCTTGAGGGTTTATTTATAGGCACAATGGATAGTTTTAGGATAAGGATTAGGATTTTCTTTTTAATTTTTCCTTGCTTTTTTCCTTTTGGATTTTCTTTTTTCCTTTCACTTTTTTGATACTTTTTCCATATTGGGCTATCACAAGAGTTGTTCCAAGTTTCTTCTTTTTGTTGAGGATAAAAAGGAGAAACGTATAAAAACAAGTTAGGGAAAGGCTGCTCATTTATTTTGAGATAATTGAGCGATTTTAATTTGTAAAATAACCCTTTTGGGGTATGACTTTGATTTTTTTGTTTTATCAAGGTCTAAAGGATGGAAATGAAATGTGGTAATGATGCATATGTGTGATGGGGATAATTAAAAGGTAGGTGGAAAAAATTTAGGTGTTAACAGTAGGACAAATTCCTTGACCTAAAAATCTAGAGAAAAATGGTCACCCCGAGGACTTGCCACTTCAATCTAAAGCCCTCATACATGTGATAATCCCACTAAACTTAAGTGAAGAGGGGATATCAACTTCACTTTCTTAGCTTGATTTTTGTGTTTGATACATGTCTAAGATGTACTTTCTTAGCAAACAATATTTTCTACTAATTAAGAGATTTATCTCTCTTTAATCAATTCCTAGTTTCATTTTTATGGGATTAGAGAATTCACTCTCCAATCTTACACCAAGGCCCTATTAGCTAGACTAAGATGTGTTTATTTGTTTGTTTAAACAGGAAAAGTAATATTTTTGTATTAAAGTGACGATAAAACCATTTTCAAGAAACAAAATTCCTATCATCTATGATAGGTAATGACTCTAAAGTGTTTTCCTAGAAATTGCCAAAGTCTAGTTCACAAACCAAAATTTGTTCACTACCTACAACACTTACGATATTGCTAATACTATAAACAAGAATAAACTATCATAATAGATAAATAGAGTGAAACATCATAGACAACAGTAGGCCTACAAGTGGCTAAAACTTAAATTTATGTGATATTCATTCATGGTAGAGTGATCTTCTTCTCGAGCAGGTTGGTGGACGAAGTCTTTCTCCATTTCTTTCACCTCAACTATTGGAGTGTTTTGATTATGGCTTCCCTGGTTCATTCTTAAAAATTTGTTAATATCTTTCCACAGCCCCTCAATTCAACCTCCCTGCCCCCTTAGATTGTATTTTATGTCTTCAATCCTAGAGTCTAGCATAGAAATATGGAAAGTAATTTTCCTTAGAGCATCCAATAGACCTTCAATTTGGTCGTTCACAACCCACAAAATATGATTGAAATCCCATATGTCATTCCTCATACCATTGAAAATATCTCTCCACAATGACATTGTGCTAGATTGTTTTTGATTCGTTTGAGAACCTTGTTCCCTAATAAATCAGTGACTAGCATTCTCTTTGTTGATTTTTGTACCTATGAAAGTGTTCCCCTAGTGAATTTTTGCCTATATCACTAAAAGGGGGAAAAGTGACATCACCCTTGCATTAATTGCTTGATATGAGCTTTTAATTCACTTTAGAGATTAAAGTAACTTTTTGATAAATTTAAGTGGTGGTTGAGAGAATATATTTTTATGGAGAGAAAAAGTACATTTATTGTCATCCATTGATCTTATATCACCAAATCCAATGTGGGCCCTTGGATTTGGTGACCTTTTAGCTACCCCCGTAAACCAAACAAAAAGGCAATGCAAATCAAAGAGGCAATTCATTATTCATGATCAATTGGAGAGCAATTCGAGTTTTTTTTAGATAGAGGAGAAGTATGTTAGAGGGCACAAATTCCTAGACATAATCCATACACCAAAGGCACAATTATTAGAGTTAGTATGGCATGCATCTCGAGGAGGAGTTAAACATTAAATGATTCCTATAGCCAACACAAAAATTGAGCTACAACAATAATATAACCATCACGAAGTTCGAGGCAAAGGCTCATATTTCTAGGAATATTCTGGGCATGAATTCTTAGGAAGAGGACATGAATTTTGAGGAGGAATTTTCAGCATTTATTGAGCATTAAATTATGTGGATTCCATATAGTGAGAAGACTATATTTGGAATGATTTCCTAGGCAATGTGGGCATAAAAATCAAGGACGGAATTTGACTAACTAAGGTCATGTTTTTCGATACTGTCCTGGAAATTGAATTTGAGGCAAGCTTCAACGAGACCTACACAGAAAACAACGAGGCCATACAGTACTTTCTCTGTCAGTTGGAATGATTTTCAAGGTTGCGCATTGATTCTAGTTGTGAGATAAGCCTGTCTTCTGTATGCTAAATTAGTCTGCTGTATATTTCATTTTCGAGAAGAAAAGAATAAAATCATCTCTCTCAAATAGGTTTTCCCATTAGGGGGTTTTTCTTGGGCTAGTTGGACAAAAATTACCGAGTCTGCAGTTTCATGGTGTGATTGTGGTTTTATTCTAATCATAAAATTTGTAAAATTATCCTAGTGTTTCCAGTTCTATTTTTTTATGAGAAAAAAAACATTTGCAGTTGTCATGTTCATTGGTTTGGGCATTAAACAATGAGAAGTTAACTTGAAACTGATTTTGGGAATAACAGTGAAAAAATGGTATCAGATATTGGTCAAAGAGAAGAGGCACGAAATTATTGACTGTGACTTTTAGACTTGAGGGAAACCTATTTTTGTTCACTAAACAGACTTATTGGGATTTCATTTTCAGTGAGATGGCCATTGGGTTGAGGATAGAGGAAAGGTTGGATAGGGTAGCCAAATTCACTCCCTGAAAAGAAAGGTCAACTCTTGATTTTGCAGGAGAATGAGTTGTGGGATATAGTGAATATCATGCAAGCTAATCCAGTGCAGGTACCCGCCTCTACAGATGAAACAACGTTGGAAGCCTTTAACAAGAAAGATATCAAGGCTAAGAGGATAATACTTATTGTGGTGAAGGACCATGCCATTCCTCATGTATATGGTAAGGGTCATGCCTATGATATGTGGGATTCCTTAACCAAGTTGTACCCGATTTCCAATGAAAATAAGAAAATGGTCCTGAGAGAGAAGTTGAAAAACACAAGGATGGCCAAATATGAAAATGTGAATTCCTACCTCACTAGGATTACATTGGTAAGAGATGATCTTGGAATTGTTGGAGAGAAGGTTGAGGGAAATGAGCTAGTGCAAACAAACTTGAATGGTGTGACCAACCCATGGGATATATTTGTGGAGGCCACTGTTTCTAGAGAGAACATGCCTTCTTGGGATTGTCTTTGGGATGAATTTTTTTAGGAGGAGACCTAGAGAGGATATGTATAGGGTATCTCATAACATAGTAGGGATGATGAAGAAAATGTTTCTTTGTCAACAAAGGGAAGAAGAAGAAGTCTAAGAAGGGTACCAAGTAGGGTGGGACTAAGCAGTAGGGTGGACAAAAGAAAGACTTGAGAAACGTCAAGTGCTTTGGTTTCCATGGGTTTGGGAACTATGTTGGACAATTCCCGAACAAGAATAAGAAGAAGAAGCAACAAACAATAACTTCAGCCATGATTGATGCATATGAAGCTAGATTTGAGAGAGAGTTTTCTCTATGTGTTGGGCCATTCGGAGAGAGCATCTATTACCAGCACAAATATGGAGGGTGAGACAGAGTACTCACTATTGGTTGGTCATTCCTTTAGTGCATCCACCACCACATGCACTTGGTACATTAATAGTGGAGCTTCGAGCCATATGACAGGTGTGTGGGATATGTTCTCAAAGTTTACATAGATCGGATTGGATCTGGAGGTGGTATTGGGAGATGACACTATTGTCAGAGAAGTTGGGCAAGGGACCATCACCTTTATAAGGATTCCATGGAGTCCATGATTTTGCGAGATGTGTTGTATGTCCCCGGGCTGAAGAAGAACTTGGTTTCAGTTTCCACGGTCGAGGATATGGGACTTGGGGTGTACTTCCTTGATGGCCATGTACATGTTTTTCCCAAGGCATCCGGACCATATGCTTATTTTTCTATTAGAGTTATATGTGGGAAATTGTACAAGCTCTTGTTTCATCCTTTACATGCTTTGGCACTCAGTAGTAGCAATGATCTATGCAAGCTATGGCATAGGAGGATGGATCTTGATATATATGGTGATTGTTTTAACTAAGTTCAACGCAAAGCACAGTGATGTATGCAGGGGTATGATTTGGGAAAGTACACCAAGACTACTTTTCCAAGCAGTGACAACAGATCAACAGGAGTACTTGAATTGATACATTCTGAATTATGTGGTCCTATATCTTATGTTTCGTTGAATGGTTTTTAGTACTATGTTTAATTTATTGATGACTAGTCCGGGAAGACCTAGATCTACATTATGAAGATAAAGAAGTTGGAAGAATTCTTACATAGGTTCCAAGAGTTCAAATCTATTGTGGAGAACTAGATAGGGAGGAGGATTTAGGTGTTGATATTAGATAATGGGGGTGAGTATACCTCCGATGAATTCGATGCGTTTTGTGCACAAGAGGGCATCAAGAGACAGTTGACGGTTCCTTACACTCCAGAGCAGAATCAGGCAATAGAGAGAAATAATAGGGCCATTGTGGGAGCAAAAAGGGCTATGCTACATGATCAGAGTCTTCCACTATGTATTTGGGATAAACCATGTAGTATATCTATTTACATTCGGAACAAGAGACCTCATTGAGCCTTGGGGTGTAAGACCCATAAGGATATGTTCACAGGTAAGAGGCCTAAGGTTGGCCATTTCAGGATTTTTTGTTGTCTGACTTATTCTCATGTCCCTTCAAAGAAGAGGACAAAGTTGGATCCCACTACAGATAAGGGTATCTGTGTGGGTTATGAAGAGACTTCGAAGGCATTCTGCATTTATCTTCCCTTTCAGAGGAAAGTTGTTGTGAGTAGGGAGGTGATATTTGAGGATGATCGGGCCTTCCGGAAGTATCGTGAGTTAGAGCAAGGGGAGAAACATGCTTCCACACCTTAGGTGATCACTTAGAGTCTAGGTTCACAAAGTGTAGGGTTATTGGTATCAGGTATGACTGATCCACTGGTTACAGGTGCTTCAGGTTCAGGGATACAGGTCACAGGTTCACCTGGTACAGGTTCAGGTTCTCAGGTTATAGGTTCACAAGTTCTATATTTTGATTCTCATGGGTCACAAACTTCTATTTCACGGGTTCATGGTTCACTAGCTACAGGTGGTTCTACTCACGGGTCTCAGTATTTAGGATGATACAATAGTTTGGGAGGATTATTCAGGGAATAGGAATCCCAAGTGGCTTAGAGACATCCTGAAGGAAGCAAAGTTAATTGGAGAACCCAAGAGGCCTCTTAGAGAGATTAGGATGCCAGATAGGTATGGTATGGATTTGGTGGCTATTATTCATGATTCAGATCCTTCCAATTTTGAGGAGGAATCCCAGGATCACGTGTTGAGAGATGCCATGATGGATGAGTACCATTCCATCATGAAGAATGATGTTTGAGATATTGTATCGAGGCCGGAGGGGAAGTCAGTGGTGAGTTCTTGGTGGCTTTACAAAATCAAGCATGTTGTGGATGGTAGTGTGGAGAAGTACAAAGCGTGGTTTGTGGCACACAGGTTCTCAAAGGTAGATGGAGTTGATTATGACAAGACATTTGAATCGGTTGCTCGTTACTCCTCGATCAGAGTAGTGATATCCATTGTAATAGAAATGGGTTGGAAGATCCACTAGATGGATGTGAAGAATGCATTTCTCAATGGGCTTATACAGGAGGAGGTGTATGTCGAGAAACTACGGGTATTTGAGATTCATGAGAGAGAGTCTCATGTTTGTAGGATGAAGAAATCCTTTTATGGGTTGAAGCAAGATCCTAGAGCTTGGTAATATAGGATAAAATATTACCTGTTTTCGATGGAATTTCAGAAGAGTGAGGTTGATTTGAACCTTTACTACATTGTGGTTGGTGATGATCCGCTCATTATTCTACTATATGTGGATGACTTGTTCATTACATGTGAGGAGAGGCTCATTACAACATGCAAGACATATATTTCTTCAGAGTATGAGATGACCAACATTGGGATGATGCATTATTTTTTGGGATTGGATCATTGGAAAGAACCTGGACATATTTTCCCGGGGAAGGGGAAGTATGTAGTTCATATTCTAAGGAGATTTTATATGGAGGATTGCAGGCCAATGACCACACCGATGATCACCAACTAGAAGAAACTTCATGCTAATGAGGGAGAGTTAGTGTATCTGGCCTTATATCGTTAGCTCATTGGATCTTTGATGTATCAGGTCAACACTAGGCCAAATCTATGTTCCACGTTGAACACTCTTAGTTATTTTATGGTGTATCCTAGGAGAGTGTGTAGCTAGGGTTTTCACCCTAGCTTGTGCAAATGAGCACCTACTAAGGAGAAGGGACTCCTTAGTAGCAGTTCAGAAAAACATTAAATGAAAGACAATACATTAAAATGGAAATTATTCTAAACATGTGCATGAAATAACAAAAAGGTAATAAAAATGGTTTTTTGTATTAAAGATTATACCTCCAATGTGAAGGTTGGTGAAGCTCTTACAGCAGTCCAGGAGGGTTGCTTCTAAGCTTCCAGCTTTGCTCCTTTCTCTTTCTCCAAAGGGTTGGAAATGGGCCAAAGGGGCACTCAAGGGTGAAAGTAGCTCAAGGGTGAGCTAGGGTTTCAAGAGTGATTTTGGCAGAGTAAGGGTGTATTTGACCGTGGATATGAAATGAGGGGCCTCCATCACCTATTTATAGGTTTTTAGTGGTGGAGTGCTGGCCCATGGTTTTGGGCATCATATGGTTTAGGTCAGCTGTATAGGGTTTTTGCTTCCTTTTTCCCTCTTTTTCCTCTTTTTTGTATTTTTTATTCCCTTTTTAGAGGGTTTTTGCTATTTTGGAGGAATTTTGGATTATTTTGGGGGGAAAAGGGGTTTTTTAGCCTTTTGGGGGCTTTTTAATGGGATTTTAAGGTTTTGGAGGCAAATATGGTAGGAAATATGGACAAATGAGTCATGTAATGGGGTAGATGAGGTAGTGAGCACTTTTTGGGTGTTAACAGATTGCCCCCTGATGGTTTTCCTGGGGTGTGGAGAAGAGAAGGAATGAACTAGAGCCCGGAACAACGGTCTCGAACAAACTGCAAAAACTGAAAGTACATGACCTCAATAATGAATGAGGAATAATCTGAACATATGGACAAGGCGGGCATTCCCATGCTCGTATCAAGATATAGAACAATAATAACAATGGTGTCCAAAATATGGGGACCTAAAATATACATGGCCTCAAATAATGAATGAGGAAGAATCTCAATATATGGACGAGGCGGGCATACCCATGCTCGTATCAAGATGCATAAAAAATAACTATGAGGCTCAGAAAAGGGGGACCTGTAAGATACATAAAGAACCACTGTGTACATCATAAGAGGCCAGAGGGGACAAAAATCTGTGACATACTGCTGGGCTAACCATGTCTGAGCTGAAGAACTGATACACTGGAATAACAACAGTGCTACTGAGTGGGGTACGAGAGGAACTGATGAGATACTGGATCATAGTGACGAGGAGTCATACTCGCAATGGTACACTGAACTGGGTACTCAAGGTAGCATATAACTGGATGGCTTCCGAGTACAATTGCCAACGCAACTCGGACATCCACGGGAACATATAACTGGGTGTTCCGAAGTGACTCACCAATGTGCTAGAGTCGGGGGAAATCCGGGGTCTTCGACCAACAACTGAAGGGATATAAACCCTAAGCGATTCTCAACGATGCGATCAAGGTGTTGAAGTCGAGCATGTGAGAAACAACCACGCGGAGAGGCAATAATGACTCCTCTCAGAATGGTCCGTAGGCACTCACCACAGATGGTGATGGGTCCAAGGCGCAGGGACCTCTAGGTCTATCCTCTGGAATAGAGGGGCTGTCGTCGACAGAGGGAGACCTGCAACTAGCAAGGCAATGATGTTTCCTTGATAGGAGCGCGAGGTGGAGAACCGAAGTGTGAGAGTACTGATGGTAGGACTGACATACTGTGAGGGATAACTGGGCAAGTAGATTGGGTGGACTCAAACTTCCTTTGTTCAGAGTATGATGGCGGGGATGATTGGGCAGCATATGAAACTGACTGGTGGGAAAAGGATCATAATTGTAATGGATCAAGGATAGTGACTAGGGGGAGTGATACTCAAGCTGGTGTAAAATGGTAGGAGACTGCAGAATACTCTGAACAAAGGTGACCTGATTGGGGGTGCTGCCGAGATGATCGATCATAGTGCCAAGAGGCACGGGTGGACTTCTTCACGGGTTAAGGAACGAGAAGAAGTGTGTGTAAAATGGTACTATAGTGTGGATTTATACGAGCCCAGGATAGTTCATGCTCATGATTGCTTTCAATTTTAAGGAGTCTGAAAGCGAAAAGAAGACTCTGTAATAATGGAATGGTACTATCGGTGGATTTGTACGAGCCCATGACAGTTCATGCTCGTGGTTGCTTTCAATTTTAGAGATTCTGAAAGCAATAAGAAGACTCCAGGGGGTTGCTTTTTCTTGTGTTAGTCTCCAAGGCCCGAAGAAGCATAAAAGGATGCAATGAAGAACTCTTCTAGCCGGTGTGACTAGAGTATTGATTTTTCGTAATTAGTCTACCAGGTCCGGAAAAGGGTTAAACTTATACCAGATAGATGCCCTTTCAGGTACTTTGACGAGCATGAAAGGAAGCAAGATTGCTCAACGATCTTTTCATTGTTTTAGGAGTCAGAAAAGAGCTTAACAGAAACTCCCTAAGTGCCTTTTTCGTAAAGGACTTGTTCGACCCGAAAAAGGGATAAAATTATACCAAACAAAAGGAATGGCCAGGCAAGGAGGAAGTGCTCAATCGAGGAATAGTGTTGATGACCAAGAACGAGGGAGGGGGGGAACACTGGTGGGTCTCCTTGCGGGATAATGAATGGTGGAAAAATAACAAAATAATTGCAGTATGACAGGAGTGAATGGCTCATGTAAAAAGGTGGAACAATTCGATGGCGGCCGATGTGGTGCGCAAACCGAGGCATCAAGGTGTGGGGACACAATGTTGAAACTGTACCTGGTGAGAGAGAGAAATGATCTCAAGCATCATCACGAGCTCGGAAAAATGAATCCGACGATATATAAAATGCATTGAAAATGGAGAACGACCGAAGTGGCATGCAAACCGAAGCGACGGGGGGCGTTTTGGAAAAAATACCCAAAAAAATGTGGGGGTGAGAGCAAGAAATGATCTCAAGCATCATCACGGGATCGAAAATGAATCCAATGATATAAAGTATATCAAAAATGGGCTACGGCCGATGTGGCACGCAAACCGGGGTGACAAGGTGTCGGGACACAATGTTGATATTGGTCTTGGTGAGAGCGAAAAATGATCTCAAGCATCATCATGAGCGTGGAAAAATGAATCCGACAGTGCAAATGGTGCGAAAAATGGAGGTCATAAGGACTCCGGAATGGTCAAAGGAAAGAACTATGTGTATCAAATCAAATCAAATATATAAGTGACACGTGACCTCAAAAATGGTTGAGATCACAATTGTGAAAAAGTGAGCAGGGTTAATGACCTGCCCCCATGCTATGTGCATAGGGTTTGTGATTGTGGATCACATATGTGTTGGTTTGAACAATGGGATCATTGAAATACTGAGATATATGTGGTGGGGAAGGTTCAAAATGATTGATCATGCCCCCTATCCCAGGGTCGAGGTAATCTATTATGCCCCTTGACTCAGAGGTCTTATTGTGGTGCTCTATGATAGCGGGGTCAAGACTAGGCATTTTGGTATAGGACTAGGCAAAGACATCATGGAACTCTTGGAAAAGTTTTTTGCACTCTCCAATCTCATACTCACTGCAGGAGGCTCCTAATGTAATGATTTCGAGAGCACCAGGTGGGTCAGAGATATCGATGTGGATGACGGGTGAGATGTTGGCCATGTTACCTTCCTCAAAGGCATCGGGAGCAGGAATGGGATCCTTAAACTAGTCGACTTTGGTGGGAAGGAAATCTTTGGACTCAACTGCAAATTGGGTAGCTGTGGTAGAGGAGGAGGCTTCTGGGAGGAAATAGGAACGATGGTGCATGTCATCCCAGGGATAATTTGGGGCAGTGAGAGCCTCAAGAATATCCTCATTGTTAATATTTAATATGCTAAGACTGAAAATAGCAGCATTACATTCCATTTCACAATAATAGCATATACAGGATCACTGAAGAAACAACAAGCATAGCATAAACACAAGAGACACAGATTTATCCTGGGAAACCCTCATGGGGTAGAAAACCCAGTAAAGCTTCCTCAATATAGATGACCAGCACTACACAAAGATGCAAACCAAAGATATGATCTCCTCCTCCACCATAGCAGACCTCTCCTCCACAAGTGCTCCTTTCTCAAGTGAGTGTATGTGTCAAATGAGGAACACACCTCCTCTATTTATACACTACACTGACATGTATTTTACAAAGGTACACGTAGGCTCGTATTTAACCAATGGGTTAAATACCCCACTACAACTGACTGGGCCGACCCCTCTAGGGTGGTCTAATAACCCTTTGACCCACATAACATATACAGGGCCGACCCCCACTAGGGAAGTCTAATAACCTGAGTTACCACATTCCGACGGAGGAATAAACATCTCCGGATATACAATAAGATCTTCACGGAGGAATGAAACATCTCCGGAATAATAAAGTACAAATATAATATTCTTTGAAGTTACAATATCTCAACACTCCCCCTTAATGAGAAGGATATTATAACAACATCTGCACGAGCAAGGAGTCATCAACATCATACATGATACATCTATAAATCATTGGAATCTTTCTCAACATCATCAGTAACTCAAGCAGTTACTGGAACATCTTCAATACTGGAACATCGACATCTTCAGTATTGAGTCTTTATCTTCTGTAGCACTTGAACAACTACAACAATATCATCATCTGGATCCTCACGATTATCGTCATCACACGATCATCAGCATCGTCATCTCACGATCATCAACATCGTCATCGCATGATCATCAGCATCGTCATGTCACGATCATCAGCATCGTCATCACACGATCATCAGCATCGTCATCACACGATCATCAGCATCGTCATCACACGATCATTAGCATCGTCATCACACAATCATCAGCATCGTCATCACACGATCAACAACATTGTCATCTAGATCATCACGATCAGCAGCATCATCATCTAGATCATCACGATCAGCAGCATCGTCATCTAGATCATCACGATCAATAACATCGTCATCTAGATCATCACGATCAACAACATCATCAATACAAGTATAAATATCATTAATACAAGTATCCTCATCAATACAAGTATACACATCATCAATACAAGTATCCTCATCAATACAAGTATACACATCATCAATACAAGTATCCTCATCAATACAAGTATACACATCATCAATACAAGTATCCTCATCAATACAAGTATACACAATAGCAGCATACCCTGCAACACACAAGATCCAATTACGGGATGATCAATCCCTCTCACTTTAGGACATAGGTCCAAGGATGATACAATCCTGATCCGCTTACGGGATGATCAGTCCCTCTCAGTTTAAGACAACTCTCATGTCCATGGATGATGCAATCCAGATCAACTTACAGGATGATCAATCCTTATCACTTTAAGACACCTCACCATGTCTAGGGACGAGGCAATCCCAATCTATTTACTGGATGATTAGTCCTTATCACTTAAGATATCTCACCATGTCTAGGGACGAGGCAATCCCAATCTATTTATAGGATGATTAGTCCTTATCACTTTAAGACATCTCACCATGTCTAGGGACGAGGCAATCCCAATCTATTTACAGGATGATTAGTCCTTATCAGTTTAAGACATCTCACCATGTCTAGGGATGAGGCAATCCCAATCTATTTACAGGATGATTAGTCCACTCAATCTCATTTAGGACTATCCTTCCTTTCAAAATTACTGGATTTACTGTCCAAGGATGATTTAATCCATTCAATTCATTTAGGACTATCCTTCCTTTCGGAATTACTGGATTTACTGTCCAAGGATGATTTAATCCACTCAATTCATTTAGGACTATCTTTCCTTTCGGAATTACTGGATTTACTGTCCAAGGATGATTTAATCCACTCAATTCATTTAGGACTATCATTCCTTTCGGAATTACTGGATTTACTGTCCAAGGATGATTTAATCCACTCAATTCATTTAGGACTATCCTTCCTTTCGGAATTACTGGATTTACTGTCCAAGGATGATTTAATCCACTCAATTCATTTAGGACTATCCTTCCTTTCGGAATTACTGGATTTACTGTCCAAGGATGATTTAATCCACTCAATTCATTTAGGACTATCCTTCCTTTCGGAATTACTGGATTTACTGTCCAAGGATGATTTAATCCACTCAATTCATTTACGACTATCCTTCCTTTCGGAATTACTGGATTTACTGTCCAAGGATGATTTAATCCACTCAATTCATTTAGGACTATCCTTCCTTTTGGAATTACTGGATTTACTGTCCAAGGATGATTTAATCCACTCAATTCATTTAGGACTATCCTTCCTTTCGGAATTACTGGATTTACTGTCCAAGGATGATTTAATCCACAACCGTACATTTAGGACCAACGTCCAAGGATGACTTAATCCTCAACCGTACATTTAGGACCTACGTCCAAGGATGACTTAATCCTCAACCGTACATTTAGGACCTACGTCCAAGGATGACTTAATCCTCAACCGTACATTTAGGACCTACGTCCAAGGATGACTTAATCCTCAACCGTACATTTAGGACCACATCCAAGGATGACTTAATCCTCAACCGTACATTTAGGACCACGTCCAAGGATGACTTAATCCTCCACCGTACATTTAGGACCACATCCAAGGATGACTTAATCCTCAACCGTACATTTAGGACCTACGTCCAAGGATGACTTAATCCTCAACCGTACATTTAGGACCTACGTCCAAGGATGACTTAATCCTCAACCGTACATTTAGGACCTACGTCCAAGGATGACTTAATCCTCAACCGTACATTTAGGACTACGTCCAAGGATGACTTAATCCTCAACCGTCCACCAAGGACTTCATTCTCGAAGACATATGTCTACGGCTCTTCTTTTGGACTGAAGTCCAGGGATGATCCAATCCCCTCACATGTTCACCAAAAACTTCATTCTCGAAGACATACGTCTATGGCTCTTCTTTAGGACAGAAGTCCAGGGATGATCCAATCCCCTCACATGTTCACCAAGAACTTCATTCTCGAAGACATACGTCTACGGCTCTCTTGAGCATGATGCAATCCTATCATGTCCACCAAGGACTTCATTCTCGAAGACATACGTCTACGGCTCTTCTTTAGGACTGAAGTCCAGGGATGATCCAATCCCCTCACATGTTCACCAAGAACTTCATTCTCGAAGACATACGTCTATGGCTCTCTTGAGGATGATGCAATCCTATCATGTCCACCAAGGACTTCATTCTCGAAGACATACATCTACGGCTCTCTTTAGAACATATGTTCAAGGATGATGCAATCCCCTTGTCACCTTTGACCCTATCTAAGGACCATCCACCAACCTCTTTGTCGGCATCACTAATATAGGTATCCTCATTATCGACCTCACTGTCGATGCAGGCAATCTCATCATGAGTTATCACATCACTCCCCCTTTCGAGGAGGGTCCTTCTGAACTATATTAAGTTTGTCTCAGAAAACTTTACTTGAGGTAGAGGTTTGGTTAGTACATTGGATCGGTAGAGGTTTGGTTAGTACATTGTTACAAATTCAAACTTTTGGTTCCTTTCTGCACCATATCGTCTGTGTATAGAAACAATATTCAACCTTGTAGCAAAGGTTGAGATCCTCATCACCCATGGTGATCATTAAGCTCATCAATTGATTATCGATCTTGGGTACCCATACAGAACCTGATTCACACTTCTTCTTTAATTACACCATTAAGAGAATGGTCTTATCTAGCCACTTGGAGCAAACATCTTATCATGATTCTCTTCCTCTTTCTAAGAGAATTTTCTAGCCACAAGCCTTCTATAGTGTGTTTGATTTGTAAATCCTTTTGTTTGAACATCCATCGCTTGTTCAGTGTTCATCATTCATCATGATCTTTCCTACAAATAAAAATTAAGTACATGATTAGTAATACTTCATAATCATCAAATCATATTGACATGATAACCTATTATGCATACATATATCATTTACATAGTTATGTAACTATTTTGACCAATACTTTGGCACAACACTTTCCCATATCCTGTATGCATACAGTGGCTATCTAGATGCCTTCCATCTCTACCAGAACATACTATTGAGAGTGTGCACAGCTCTCAGCATGTCAGCAAAGAGGTTTCATTCTAGATAAGAAACAATGGAATGTTTGTCCAACTTACCAATCATATGCATATTAGTAGTATACTGTTCAATGCTCTATGAATGTTTACACTCAGCATGATATATTCTAGGAATACAAATATGCATACAAGCAATATCATTTACTATTTCAAATAACATCTCAAATACTTATCTTTTATGTTTGTGTGGTTGCCTCCCGCTTGATCTTCTATATGTCTTTTGAACTTCTATTCATTCTGTACCACTGTGCATGCTCAAGTGTGCACTAGTGTCATCCTCATACACAGACATACATTCATTAGTATATTCTCAATATTATCAAAACATTCTAGTTCTAAATAATCTTTGAAAATGTATAGTCATGATTATAGATAATATTCAAGGTTTCAAGGAAGTCTTCTTTTACTTCTGCATATTCTTGTTTGATCATAGTACTCTTCTGGTTAATTAGATCATCAAGATAAGAGACATAATATGCATAAACCCTTGATTACTAACTTTATGAATAAGCATAACCAATCATACCAAGTATACTTATATAAGGGATCCTAAGGTAAGATTCTAACTTGTCATAGGAAAACATACCTGGATTAGTATATCTGCTTAGCTATGTACAACATACCTAAACAATCTCTTCAATGATTTAGAGATCCTGAGCTAGAACCTGCATGTCTCATAGGTTAAGCATAATATAACAAAGTCATACATACCTCGTAAGTAGAACAAAGATTATGGATGAGTCTTTGTCTTCATGTTGTCATGTTTTAAGGAGCTTGATTTGTCTTTTGTGATGTACCTGTATCTTGTTAGCAAATGACATCAACCTCATACAACACCATAATGCATTAGTACAATCATATAGCCCTAATAAATGAATGTCTTCGATCATTCACATGCATTCATACTATTACTAGGGTGATAAGACAATTCTAACATTAATCAAGATTTTACTAATAAATAACATGAAGACAAACACATTATGAACTTAATCAAGAATCAGATTTCAAGACATACCTGAACCTCAAGTCATACCTATCGAGACTTGTTGTAGTCTTCTTATGTAAGGCCTTAGCCTCAACTCCCCCTGAAACTTGATCTAGAGCTTGATTAGGGTTTGCTAGAGAAACCCTAAAAAATTCAATCTTTGACTTTCACACTTCCGAATGAATGGAAGGATGTGTCTTGCTGAGCTGATCAAACTAGCATACTTCAATTTTGAAATCTCCAAAAATTGACCCCTCAAAATTGCCTTTCAAACTTCTAGATCTTCTTGACAGGATCCCGAACTAGGGTTTGATGAAGCCCACCCTTTTGCTCAATCAAAAGGTTTGATCCAAGGCTCTTAACTCTTATTTTTCTGAGGAGCTTCCATCCGTGGATTCCGATTCCAAAAATTCTAACTTTCTCCGAAACCCTAAATTCTGGAAGCCATGAATAAAGGTGCTCCAAAAATAATTCTGTTTTGACAGAAATATGCACCTGATTGTTTCTGCTATAACTCTGAAATTTTTCCTCCACAGGGTCTGAAAATGTTTTTTGTAGTATCCTGAACTGTCATATTTCCATCCTGATAGGTTTGACCTCAATTGGATTTTCTAAGAGAGAGTTATGCCAAGTGTCGCAACGTGACCTGTTTATGGGATAAAACAGGAGAGCGAACTTGTACGGCATGCCACGTGTCACTGTTTGACCTTCGGCCTCTAAAAACTTTTCCTGAGATATCTCTCCCTGTTAGATTTCTATCCTGACAGGTTTGAGCTCAATTGGACTCTCTGAGAGAGAGTTATGCCAAGTGTCGCAACGTGACCTGTTTATGGGATAAAACAGGAGAGCGAACTTGTACGGCGTTCCACGTGTCACTGGTTCACCTTTGGCCTCTGAAAACGTTTCCTGAGATAGTACAGTCTGTGTAATACCTGTCACTTTTTACGAAATTTCATTTGGAGCTTCCTATCCCAAGTTATGACCTTTTTGCCAAGGTTACCTGATTTTGACTGAGATCTGGAAGAGGCAGAAACCCTAACTTGTACTGATCATAACTCATAAAGTACAACGAATCTGAGGGTTCCCTTTGGACACAAGGTACCTTGGGATGTTATCTTCAACCTGTAAACTTTTCAGACCCTGAAACTTCGCATAAATGGAGTTATAGCGAAAGTTCCACGATGACTGGTTTTTGCTATGTAAAACGCTAACCTTCAAATTGTCATAAGTAAAGCAAGTGTCGTAAGTGCCATACCTTGCCTTCCTTCAGGTTAGCTCTGATACCATGTTAATATTTAATATGCTAAGACTGAAAATAGCAGCATTACATTCCATTTCACAATAATAGAATATACAGGATCACTGAAGAAACAACAAGCATAGCATAAACACAAGAGACACAGATTTATCCTGGGAAACCCTCATGGGGTAGAAAACCCAGTAAAGCTTCCTCAATATAGATGACCAGCAATACACAAATATGCAAACCAAAGATATGATCTCCTCCTCCACCATAGCATACCTCTCCTCCACAAGTGATCCTTTCTCAAGTGAGTGTATGTGTCAAATGAGGAACACACCTCCTCTATTTATACACTACACTGACATGTATTTTACAAAGGTACACGTAGGCTCGTATTTAACCGATGGGTTAAATACCCCACTACAACTGACTGGGCCGACCCCTCTAGGGTAGTCTAATAACCCTTTGAACCACATAACATATACAGGGCCGACCCCCACTAGGGAAGTCTAATAACCTGAGTTACCACATTCCGACGGAGGAATAAACATCTCCGGATATACAATAAGATCTTCACGGAGGAATGAAACATCTCCGGAATAATAAAGTACAAATATAATATTCTTTGAAGTTACAATATCTCAACACTCATCATGGCGGAAACGTTGAGTTGTCAAATCGGTTGACAAGGGAGTGGTAGTCGAAGAGATCATATAAATGGTGTTAATCTCTCCAGATGGGGATGAGACCGGGGAGTGGATCTCCTCAATTGTGGGGGGTGCCATCTCAAGGTCCAAATTATTCATCTCGTAGAGAGCTGCTCTGTAATCTGGGAGATCAGGACAGTGATGTGAGTAATGGCCATAAATACCGTATATTGCACAAGGGGGGTTGGTACGTAGTGATTTATCACGAGGGTTAGGGGTTGGATCGAGTTCGACAACCGGGATGTTGGGGTCGTCGTCAAGCATTTGCATGTGTTCCTGTAATGCAAGTAATTATGGACAGTGATGAGTTGGATGGCCTAACTCATCACACAACGAGCATTTAGGAGGAGCACGAAACACGAGGGGGGGGGTACAGCGGTGTATGGTTGTGGGCCTCTGCCCCCAGTGAGCTTGATAATATGAGGGGGATTCGCAGATGACGAAGGGGTAGTGACACTGGGAGGTGGTTGACTAGTAGTGGCAATGGGTTGCATCGGTTGAAGGATGAAATTTAGTGTCGGCGGGGGAACGGGGGGAAAAATATACCACACGAGTAATCCCAAGGTTATCTCGGGGACGCTAGGAGTAGCCATAACCGGGGCGCTTACTATGCCCGAGGGAGGGAATAGGAAGGGGATTGTGTGGATGGGTGTAACACCAATGTGACTAGGTACCAAGGGTGGTTTGGGTAACAAGGGCGGTTGATTGGTGGGTGTTTGTGTATTGTGGGAAAGGGTACATAGGTCAGATACTTCGGGCGCAGGTGATGGGGGAGGAATGGATTGGAATGTTAAGATCATCGGCGTATCTGAGTAAACTTCGGGTCCTACGGAGGAAAAAAACGAGGTAGTTGCACCACCAATGGATTGTTCAACCATGGGGAGAACATTCTCGGGTGCAGCAGGGGCATTTGGATCGTAATAGGTGAGTTGGTTGACCTTGACCACGCGTCTGTCATGGGGGAACATCATGGTACAAAAAATGGATGAGGCAATCGCCCGCATGGCATACATGTAGTTGCGGCCAAGTAAGAGGTTATAATCAAGTTGGGCATTGATGACCTCTATGTCAACGAGTATGGTTTTACTAGCCAACTGGATGGGGACATTGGCTAAGAGGCCTTGGGGTTGAGATGAATGACCGTCGTAGGCTTGCAATGCAATGGTGGACTGCTAGAGAGTAGGGGATCCCAACTTCTGCAAAACGAATGTGGACATAACGCATGTAGAGGAAACTTCATCGATAATGCACCGATGGTTGACAAGATTCTGAACGGAAACAGAAACTTGGAACGCTAAAGTGGAAGGAAGGCGTGGTTTGTACTGGTCCAAATCGAAGGCCATCAGTGATGAATCATTTGGGTCAATAGCACCAATGGCGGAGAGCAAAGTCTTGCGTTGTGAAGGAAATTTTTTTAAGACTTCTAACGCAGACATGGCTGCGGGAGATTGGGCTAAGTCATCTACAATGTTGTAATTTGACGCAGCACGAGCATTGGGGTTATTGTTGATGCGACGAAGTGGGAAGCAAGGTGCTTTGGAGGTGCCATCTAGTGGAGCCGGAGGTATACATAACGTCTGATCAGTGGGATGAGCGTTAGTGTTTTTGTCGATAGGAGAGGCTTCAGGGGTGGAGCCATATTGGTTCCGACGGGTTTGGAGGTTGACATCGGCGGATGACATCATTAACAAGTGGTGGGTCCCTGATTCTAACATGGTTTGATCAAGAGCGGCATAAGTGATCTGTTGTTGTGGTGGCGCGTTGACTTGAGGGGGAGCCAACGGCTGAGTGTTCACTACGCCTTGGGTTGGTAAGGGGTTTTGTAGCACCAAAGGTTGATGCTGAGGTGGTGGGGGGTTGGGTGGCGCCCAAGGAGCCGCGTGCCCTTGGCGATGGGCATCATCAGTCCAAAGTTGCCGAGCTCGCTCCAAATGTGGGCAAGCATGTGTGTAGTGGCCATAGACCCCGTAAATAGAACAAGGATGGTTTGTTCGTAGATTAAGATTTTTGGCCTGCTTGGGCGACCGATCAGGGTTCTGGTTGGCAGGTGCCGCATTATTGTTATTTGGGGGATTGGGAGGTTGACCACCTTGGTATGGAGGGGGGTTGTTCCCACGGTTACGGCCTTTGCCACAGTTTTGCTAGCCTTGTTGGCACTGGTTATTTGGGTTCTGTTGTGGATTCTGTTGGGCATACACTTCCCCTTGGGCAGCAGGTGGGTTCTGGGGTTGTGCAGGTGCGGGAGCAGGCTGCGGTGGATAATGAGTAGGTGGAGGCTGCGCAAGTGCTGAACCTTGTGGGGGTTGCTGATATGTCTGCGGAACGGGTTGTGGGTTTGCCGCAGGGGCTGCCTGTGGCGGGTAATAAGTAGGTTGGGCTTGAGAGGACACAGGAGTTGGTGCAGCCCGTGGGTGGTAATATGGTTGAGGTGCGACCGGGGGGGCGTAAGTGGTGGACCCATGTCCAAAGCACTAAGGTGGACATGAGGGTCCGTGGGAATGGTGGTGATGTGCCATAGGAGCATACGAATTGGTTGCTTTGGATTGAGATGTAGCCCGCGAAAGGTTGGGGCCATGGCTAGGACGTGCTATGGAAAAGGGTTGGGGATGTGAGGCAACACAGCCAATGATGTTGTCTGCGGCATGGGAGGCCCCGGGCGCATTGTGTTGAGAGGAATCGCCGCGAGGGGCGTCAGGTATGATGGTATATAGATAACTTGACTGGGCGTAAATGAGGTCAAATTGCTAGGCTTTGAGGATGGCCTCTTCTTCGGACTGGGGTCGTTCAGATGCCACATCCTTGGTAATGACAGGAAGGAGGAATTTTAGAAACCAATCTAAGAAGATACGGTTGTCTAACTTGATTTTGCAGAGGCTGTGGCGTCGACTCCACTCATGAATGTGGTCAGTGATGTGGGTAGCCGTGTTCTGTCTGCAAGACGGTAGGATATCAAATCCCATGTCATAGCGGACAAGTAATTGAAAGAACTGCAGGAAAGTGGAGGCAAGGGAGGTAAAGGTGGCATGAGTCCCATGGGGTTGCTGGATGTACCACTTAGCTGCAGATCCAGTGAGGGTGCACTGTAACAGACGGAGGTGAACAGAGTTGTCCACTATGGAGTTAGAGGAACACCATAGATGGAAGGACATAATATGGTTCTGGGGGTCCTCACCCGCCTTGCCCTCAAACTTAGGGATGTCGGAGGAGAGCTTGGTGGGCATGTGAGGCCACATAGGGTCATGTCTGATGGGATCGTTAGTCAGTCGAGCTAGGTCAGGAAGGTTGAGGCTAGCCATGAATGGAAAACTAGTAGAAGGATGTGACATACTAGTGGGTGTGACCAAGTTGGGGCTAATGCCCCCAAGTGGAGGGGCTGGGTTGGGGATGGTGCCCCCAAGTGGAGGACCGAAAGTGGTATGGAACGGTCCTACACCGCCAAGGGTAGTGTGAGTCACTGATGGAGTGGCGATTGGTATGCTAGCTACTGGAATGGGTACAGTGATCGGAATGGTAGATGTGGGCCCCACGAGGGCATACCCAAAGCAGGTGTGGTAGCTGGTGTGGTGGTGGATGCTCCACCAATGGTCCCTACAAAGAAAAGGGTGGAAGTCACGCCAGCCATGGGGTTGGTTGGTGCAGTGTAAATGGGGTTCTCGGACTTTGCCTCAAAATGAGAGGTAAAATAAGGGGCGTTTAGCTTAGGTGATGGAGTTCTATGCCATTGACAAGTGGAGTCAAGTGACAAGGCTCAAGATCTGTGATGAAGATATATGTCTATGATAGGTGGTGTCAAGTGAACCGTGCTGTGGGGGCTCGCCCTGGAGGCGTCGAGAATGTCTCGGGGACTCAATGGTGACAGATGGTGTCAAGTATCTGGGGGTTGTGTTGAGTGAAAAATAGCTCAAAACCCCTAATGCAATCGAGTGTGCAGAAGGAGAGCTCAAGAAATATGGCACTCAGGCCAACAACCAACTCAAAACACTTACTGTAACAGCTGTGCTACAATAAGTGGAGTATCAACAAAAATGGTCAGAATACCAACAAGTAGCAGGTTTCTTAAAAAAAAAAAATAGTGGACTCGCTAGACCAAAAGGAGGTAAGGGAGCATGCAAACATCTAGATAAATAGTATTCTGACTCAACTAGACATATCCTCTATAAGGTGATGAAATCCAAGTCAGACAATATGGATAGTAGAGCCAAGTGGCTAAAGATATCCCCCTACCGGGAGGGACATTGGGTAGTCAATCCTAGAAGAAAGGAAACTAAGATACCTCATTCATGACATGTCCAGAAAAGGTGAATCTGCCGTTTGGTTCTATCGCCGTGGTATCCCCATACGGGTGATACCTCGAGAACTACGAAAGGTAGCCTTCGGTTACCGAATGGATTGCGGTATTCCACTCAGGCCTCCGGAACCAGTCTGGCAACTTCAACCCTCCTAGGGGAGAGGCCCTCTAATAAATTGGTTGTGACCGTGCCAAAAAATACTAGGGGATTTTGGTTCCCTAATGGACAACAGCTATGTCTGAAGTGTAAGCAACCGAGGGGTGTTATTTGGATGCCTATCCTCCCGATCCTACCTAACTAAAAAAATTCTTATGTGTTCCCCAAGTGGGGTTAAAATGTTGGTTGTGTTAAGTAGTTTTTTAGGGCTCACTTGAATTAGGTGATAGAGTGTGTGCGTGTGAGATGATGAACCCAAGTAAAAGTGCCACGGGGTGGGAAACTTTCTAACTAAAAATAACAATACAGAATGTAAACTTTGAAATGCAAAATTTTCTTTTTTCAATTAAAATGCTAAAATTTTAAAAAATATTCTGTAAATGGAACAGAAATAATACTGCAGAAAAGGCTGTAGGGAGGACAGATGGCTGTGCAGGTGCAGAAAATAGTGCAGCAAAGTGCTGGGTTCAAAACAGGAAAAAAGTGCAGAAAACAGACCGCGGGTTTGTGGCAAATCTGGGTGGTCGGATCGCGGGAAACAGCTGAACAATCATGGACAGGTTGCGGGATTTTGGCCGAAAGATACAGTCGGACCACGGGAAACAGGTCTCCAGCCGCAGGCGGGTTGCAGGAAAATGGCTGAAAGTCGCAGGCGGGACGTGGGAAAAACGCCGAAAGACGCAGGCGGGTTGCAGAAAAATGGCTGAAAGCCGCAAGAGGGATGGGAAAAGGGCCAAAAGACACAGGTGGGTTGCAGAAAAATGGCTGAAAGCTGCAGGCGGGACACGGGAAAAGGGCCGAAAGACGTCGGTGGGTTGCAGAAAAATGGCTGAAAGCCGCAAGCGGGCCGCGGAGAAATGGGTTAACAGCCACTGTCGGACCGCACGAAACAAGCTAATAGCTGTGGTCGGATCGCAAGTAACAGATTGGAAACTGCCGGTAGGTCACTGGAAACAGTCTAAGAGCCGCGGTCGGATCGTAGGTAAATTCCTGAAAGATGCGGTCGGAACGCAACTGCGGGGGGAAAAAGACGTGGTTTACGGCAGCCGAAAGGAAAAAATATTGCAGGAAAAGAAAAAATATGTAAAACTATAACCATAAATTCAAAGGAACACAAGGGGAGTTGCCAAAACTGTAGCTAGGGTTTTCACCCTAGCTTGTGCAAATGAGCACCTACTAAGGAGAAGGGACTCATTAGTAGCAGTTCAGAAAAACATTAAATGAAAGACAATACATTAAAATGGAAATTATTCTAAACATGTGCATGAAATAACAGAAAGGTAATAAAAATGGTTTTTTGTATTAAAGATTATACCTCCAATGTGAAGGTTGGTGAAGCTCTTGCAACAGTCCAGGAGGGTTGCTTCCAAGCTTCCAGCTTTGCTCCTTTCTCTTTCTCCAAAGGGTTGGAAATGGGCCAAAGGGGCACTCAAGGGTGAGCTAGGGTTTCAAGAGTGATTTTGGCAGAGTAAGGGTGTATTTGACTGTGGATATGAAATGAGGGGCCTCCATCACCTATTTATAGTTTTTTAGTGGTGGAGTGTTGGCCCATGGTTTTGGGCACCATATGGTTTAGGTCAGCTGTATAGGGTTTTTGCTTCCTTTTTCCCTCTTTTTTGTATTTTTTATTCCCTTTTTAGAGGGTTTTTGCTATTTTGGAGGAATTTTGGATTATTTTCGAGGAAAAAGGGGTTTTTTGGTCTTTTGGAGGCTTTTTAATGGGATTTTAAGGTTTTGGAGGCAAATATGGTAGGAAATATGGACAAATGAGTCATGTAATGGGGTAGATGAGGTAGTGAGCACTTTTTGGGTGTTAACAGAGTGCACTGGGTATCCATGAAACATGTGTTGAGATATCTTGCTAGGATAGTGGATTATGATATCAAATATAGGAGGACAGATGGTGTTAGTTTGTTTGGATTCACAGATTCAGATTGCGTAGGAAGTGTGATGGACCAGAAGAGTACTTCCGGTTCTTGTTTCAGTTTGTTCTTGGAAGCAATGTCATGGTTTAGTAAAAAAAAAATTTCATTGCTTTGAGTTCCGTAGAGGCTGAGTACATGGTAGCCATCCAATCTAGTTGTGAGGCCTTGTGGCTTCACAAGTTGTTTCTAGATTTATTAGGTCAAGATTTGAGGCCTACAATTATTTACTGTGATAATCAAAGTTGCATCCAACTCTCTAGGAATATAGTATTCCATGACAGGTCAAAGCACATAGAGATCAGGTGGTACCACTTAATCTGTGACTATGTTTAGATAGGAGTTGTGGAGTTACAATATATTTCCACTAACGAGCAGGTGGCATACATTTTGACGAAATCCTTGGGGTGGGGCAAGTTTGTCTTCTCACGGACAAGTTGGGAGTGGTGTGGAACACCTTCCTCGGTAAGAGGGAGTGTTTATTTTTGTACCTAGGAAAGTGTTCCCCTGGTGAAATTTTTCCTAAGTCATTAAAAGGGGGAAAAGTGACATGACCCTTGCATTAATTACTTGAGAAAATATTTTAATTCAGTTTAGAGATTAAAACAACTTTTTGATAAATTTAAGTGGTGGTTGAGAGAAAATATCTTTATGGAGAGAAAAGTGCATTTATTCTCATCCATTGATCTTAGATCACCAAAGCCAATGTAAGCCCTTGGATTTGGTGACCTTTCAACTACTCCCATAAACCAAACAAAAAGGAAAGGCAAATCAAAGAGGAAATTCATTTTTTCATGAGCAATTGGAGAGAAAGTCGAGTTCTTTTTTAGAGAGAGAAAGAGGAGAAGTTTGTTACAGGGCACGAATTCCTAGTAAGAATCCATACACCAGAGGCACGATTTTTAGAGTTAGTGTTAGTGTTAGTGTTATTTTTGTCATGAGAAAAAATTTAAATATTTGGTATCATTTTTGCCAAATCTCCTGTTAGCACTCATAATTTACCCTTTGGTTGTAGAAGGATAATCCTAAGGTAATTATTTCAAACCAACCTTTAGGAGGAAAGTTGGCTTCTTTCCTACCAGAGAGGGCTCTCTCAATAGATGGGTACAATGGCCAGGAATATATTTACACAAACTGAATCAAAGATTGTAATGGCTGAAACAATATGATTTCATTGGGCATGGAGTCATAATCATAAGATATAGAAGATAAACAGGGATTTCACAATACCAATATTTTCACAGAGGCGGGATAGTTATTCTTTCACGGTCAAGTTCTTGATTTGCTGGTGATAAAAGAAGAAAATGAACAATCCATTAATATGGGAACAGGAAGGTGAATCCAATATTAACTTGAGAGGAAAATTTTGCTGAATACTTGAAATCAATAAATCAGAGCATAAAATATGAATTATGGTCCATTATACACTTTATCAATAATGAAAGAACACATAATGGGAAAAATATAACAGGAAAAAAATCCACAGGAGAAAAGGAAATACAGACTATGAAGAAAATAACACGAGAATCTCTGCTTCCAAAAGGTTTCTTGCTTGGCTCTGCAACTCTTATTAGGATTTTTAGAATTTAGTACAAAATGCCTCTTATTCTCATAAGTTTCCAACACTCAATAATTTACAAAAATTTGTTTAAATACATAAAAAATGCTCCATGAGCTGTGAATATTTGTTTTCATTCTAAAAAATGAAATTTCACAACTGTTCTATCAAAAGTTAAAAAGCTAACTAATTAAAAACATAGGAAATGCTTTCATTCCACATCATAGTGGTCTTGATACTCTTCTGCTGGAATATTATGGACACCTATCTTCGTGGATGTAACTTGTATTTCATCCTCCCGAATTTCTCCACTATCTTCAAAGATTTCTTCCAATTTATTGAATTCTTTAATTTGCTTCTCTATTTATTCCCCTTTTTCCATTTTAAAAATCAACAAGTGGTACGAAATTCGTGGCTTACTTGGTATATGACGGTTAGAAAGGCATATCCTGACTCAAATTTCGCCGACATAGACAGGTTCCCCTCTTATGCGCTAGAAAAAAGTGTCTTCATCTACCCGTGAATATTCCTTTATATTATCTCTTTAAAAATCAACCAATAAGTCTTGACCATCGATCTTGTCACCCTTTTCACCTACACCGTTGATCTCATCAGAGAACACCTGGAAAAAGTGGTTTCGGGATTGTGAAGTGTGGTTTTCCGTAACCACTTCTCTGCTAGTGGAATGCACCTTCGTCAGACACGTGGTAAGCGGTATGTATTCCGTTGCTGCTTACCTCTTTTTCCCTCAGTTCTAATATCGAGCGTGAAATAATTGTGAGCCATACATCTAACTCCCATTTTATTTTCAACCATTGATTGATCTTTGAACTTGAGCTCCATTTAATCTTCCTTTCCGCTTTTTCCAAATTATTTTCCCGTCGTCGATCATGTGCACCTCGTCTTTCCACCACTGATCTATGCTGAACTTTAATGTTTGGGTCTATTTAGTTTCAGGATGTCTACCACATTTTTAACCATTCTGCTAAATTAGAGGTTCGCTAATCTCTTTTAGAGACTCTCCAATAATCTTCCTACCAAATTTGGGTAATTATGCCAACTCTAGGAACTTTGTCCAATTTTTATATTCTATCTTTTTCATTGGCATAGGACTAATTCTGTGTCAACAACTGGCTCGAACAGGGGATGCTATCCTCCTTGTGAGGTAGCAAAGAACCTGTAGACCATGTGCCTGACCATTGGGTTGTTCCCAATTTGCAACTGAAACCTGCTCTGTACTCTATGATTTGCAAACTATGCAAACTGGAAATCGAAATTGAAACAATAGCATACTTCTGAAAACAAACTATACAATGTCGAAAGAGATGCTTTCCTAGCAAGCTTATCACCCTATTGAAACCCAAATTGTAAACTGAAATTTGTATTGAAAATCAACTTCTGAAAATCAAACATGAAACTACTGCATCTTTTGTACAAGCTGGAAATTCAATATTAAAACCAAACTGCTCACTGCTGAAATCAAACTGAAAAAGATGCTTGATATTCAAGCTTATTGCACATGCTCCTACTCTAACATGCTGAAAACAATTGGTGGATCAAGTGATATGAAGGATCCAATGCATCCAATCAAGCAAATGGCTATTTGATTTGGGCTCACATTCAAACTTCTCCTAACATAAATAGAAACTTGAAAGATGGCAACTTCACACACAGCTGAAATGTATACCCATAATCCATAAATTTTGTAAGACTCTGCTTCCCTGATGATTGCAGCATACTTGAAAAAGGATCTTCGAGACCATGAACTATAACCTCTTGATGATTATCAGAAAATAAAAATTAGGCCGATTTTATTCCTAACTGTTGGTTTTTGTTCCATTTCATCACTTTTCAAGTAAAAATCAGTCATGTGTTTATCTTCCTCATCATGCAAAAATGTATGTTTAGTTCTTCAGGCAATTTAACAGGTATATCAAAGAGTGACCCTTCATGTAGTTCAATAGGAATATCATTTTGGTTTTTCATAATTTGTGAATTTTTCATTTCAAATTTCTGAATAACATCTTCATTTTCAAAATGATCTAAAAGAGAAAATTCTTCTTCAGAGGACCTATGGACTATATGTTCATCTCTTCTGTCATCCATGTTAGGTATGGGAAATGGGTGTTCATAACAACTTTCAAATAAAACCTGAATATCATGTATGCTTGATCCATCATGCAACCCAATAGAACTAAGACAATCAGATTCATACACATCACTTTGTTGTAACTGTAGCTTTGTAACATGACAGGTTGATTCAACACATAAACTATCAATAACATCATCCTCTTGGTTGCTTTAAATTTCTGAATTAAAAACTTGATTCTACCCTTTTGTTTCAAAAGAAATACCATCTTGATTCTCAAACGGATCAAGGAGAACAACTTCTTCTTGACACAAAGACTCTGAGATTGAATGACATGAAGAAAAATTTGACTGACTATCCTGATTCTCGTCTTGGTTACATACCATCTGACAGGGTTGTATATGTTCATCAAACTCAACAGAAAAGACATGAGACTCAACATCAGGGTTACAGTTACATTATTCATTCTTATGAGCAAACAACTCCCACAATGCCTCTCTCACCTCACTATCTAGCACATCCTCATCAAAAACATCAATTCCCATAAGTTGAAAGAGAGCATCAAGATTTCTATGAAAGGTTTCAACCAACTCTAAAGAGGGATAATTGTCCTTATACTTTTCACAAAAGGTTGAATAGAAATCTTGAAGGGAGTATATACTAGTAGGAGGTAAATATCCATACCAAGCCCTTGCTTTCTCTTCTAATGTTTCCATAAAAAATTTCATCAAACAATCCTCATGAAACTGAACCTTAAGCCTACACATATGCATATGAAACTTGACCAAATGGAAAGCAACATCATCTTCTTCCTGATTTGTAAACTTTGGCAAACATGTCTGCCAATCTACTTTAGGAATAGGATTTGGAAAACTAGGAATGTGAGACCTATTCATGTAAGCATACATTTTTGATAATGAGGCCATATTGAAATAGTGGAGTCATGAATGAATGTCTCGAAACATGAGACCTGCTATCAATAGAGTTTCCATGAAACCTTCAAAATATGAACTTTAACATGGAGTCACCAATATTCCCAGTGGAGTCACCTTCAAATTGAAATTCTGATGAGTGGAGTCGCCGGGGCAAAATACAACCAACACTAAATATCAAACTTCTTTGCCCACAGAAATTTGATTGCAATGTCGTTCTTCCCAGGGAAAATCTGAACGTTCGTTCCTCGGAAACGACGCCAAAATGTTAGCACTCAGATTTTACCCTTTGGTTGTAGAAGGATAATCCTAAGGTAACTATTTCAAACCAACCTTTAGGAGTAAAGTTGGCTTCTTTCCTACCAGAGAGGGCTCTCTCAATAGATGGGTACAATGGCCAGGAATATATTTACACAAACTGAATCAAAGATTGTAATGGCTTAAACAATATGATTTCATTAGGCATGGAGTCATAATCATAAGATATAAAAGATACACGGGGCTTTCACAATACCAATATTTTCATAGAGGTGGGATAGTTATTCTTTTACGGTCAAGTTCTTGATTTGCTGGTGATAAAAGAAGAAAATGAACAATCCATTAATATGGGCACAACAAGGTGAATCCAATATTAACTTGAAAGAAAAAAATTGGTGAATACTTGAAATCAATAAATCAGAGCATAAAATATTAATTCTGATCCATTATACACTTATTCAAGCATGAAAGAACACATAATGGGAAAAATATAACAGAAAAACATCCACACAAGAAAAGGAAATACAAACTATGAAGAAAATAACATGAGAATCTCTGCTTCCAAAAGGTTTCTTGCTTGGCTCTACAACTCTTATTAGGATTTTTAGAATTCAGTAGAAAATGCCTCTTGTTCTCATAAGTTTCCAACCGTCAATAATTTACAAAAACTTGCTTAAATACATAAAAAATGCTCCATGAGCTGCGTATAATCGTTTGCATTCTAAAAATAGAAATTTCATAATTGTTCTGTCAAAAGTTAAAAAACTAAATAGTTAAAAACATAGGAAATGCTTTCGTTCCACATTATAGTGGTCTTGATACTCTTCCGCTGGCATATTCTGGACACCTATCTTCATGGATGTAACTTGTATTTCATCCTCCCGAATTTCTCCAATATCTTTGAAGATTTCTTCCAATTTACTGAATTCTTTAACCTGCTTCTCTATTTCTTCCCCTTTTTTCCATTTTAAAAATCAACAAGCGGTCATAAATGCGTGGCTTACCTGGTATACGACGGTTGGAAAGGCATATCCTGACTCAACTTTCGCCGACATAGACAGGTTCTCCTCTTATGCGCTAGAAAACAAGTGTCTTCATCTACCCCTGACTATTCCTTTATATTATCTCTTTAAAAATCAACCAATAAGTCTTGACTGTCGATCTTGTCACCCTTTTCACCTACACCGTTGATCTCATCAGAGAACACTTGGAAAAAGTGGTTTCGAGATCGTGAAGTGTGGTTTTCCGTAACCACTTCTCCACCAGTAGAATGAACCTTTGTCAGACATGTGGTAAGCGGTATGTATTCCGCTGCCGCTTACCTCCTTTTCCCTCAGTGCTACTCTCGAGCGCGAAATAATTGTGAGCCATAAATCTAATTCCCCTTTTATTTTCAGCCGTTGATCGATCTCTGAACTTGCACTCCATTTAATCTTCCTTTCCGCTTTTTCCAAATTATTTTCCCGCCATCGATCACGTGCACCTTGTATTTCCGTCGTTGATCTATGCTAAACTTTAATGTTTAGGTGTATTTAGTTTCAGAATGTCTGCCACATTTTTAACCATTGTGCTAAATTAGAGGTTCGCTAATCTCTTTTAGAGACTCTCCAATACTATTTCTATTAAATTTGGGTAATTAAGCCAATTCTAAGAACTTTGCCCAATTTTTATATTCTAATTTGGGTAATTAAGCCAACTCTATGAACTTTGTCCAAGTTTTATATTCTATCTTTTTCATGGACATAGGACTAATTATGTCTCAACATCTCTAAGAAGATGGCTCTACCAAATGTGCAAAGTTCCAATTTATCATTTTTGGCAAAGTTGACATTTTAAACTTTTGATTTAAAATCATTGTAAATGATTTCATTTTAATATGATTGTTTATTTTTGCAAAATGTTATCAGGATTCTAGCCCATTATCCAAGTTAAGCCAACATGTAACCAAAGTCTATCAACCATCTCAATCAAATACCAAAGCATGCAAATGTCAATCCTACAAGCATCGAGTCCACGAGAGCCAATGATACATCATGCACCACCCGTCGATCAATGTTATTGGCACTTGATAATATGAAGATATGTACAGTATTTTGCTTTGTGCCTGCGGGATGAAGTCCCATGCATGGAAAAATGAAAATTCCCAGTGTTAGAGCTTCGAACTATACCGTCTCAAATGCACATATTTGAAATTGATCAATTGAATTTCAAGTGTGCAAATGTTAAAACAAGTGTCCATATCAAGAGCCTGGTGAAGCCAAAGCACCGAAGTCAACCGAGGAGAGAACTATGTATTATTATGCACCAGGAATCGATGAATACTACTGATAGCATTCAATATAAAGACACTAATATTTACTCTTCCGAAAACTAAGTGCTATGTCCATTAAAGTTCAAGTATTCGACATGTTGGTGTTTTCATTAAGTTGTCACCAAAGGTCGTAGTATTATGAAGAACTTTTGGCTCAGATTTTGTATGAAAGGATGTATAAAAGTCGAGCAGAAGTGATCAGGTGAGTGACAGATGCTAAAGATAATCTAGCGTGTGCAAATGTTAGTGGAGGTTGCTCGAAAGTAGAGGATCAAGTGACCAAGTTTCAATTTGACATGGAAGCATTCACTCTCCTTTTGGGATTTGGAGGCTGGTCTCAATATCTGAATTGTCGTCGAAGTATTTGATTTTGAAAAGGACACAATAAATAAAATGCTCAATAAATTTATCCAGAAGCATTCTTCCTCGTCATGAAATGACCCAATATCAAATATATAAAAATATTATGCAAACATAGATGGAATAATTCAAAGAAGTAGATCAAGATTTTGGGGCAGAGTTTTAGTTTCTGAGGATCACATCAGTATAGTTAGCTATGGGTGCATGTACAGGTGGCAGAGGATTTTCAAGTAATATGTCCCATATTTCTAGGCAGCAGTTAAAGCATTGAAGACTTCATTGAAAGGCAGTGTTACACGGGGACGCGTTCCCTAGGGTTGGGGGCGCGCCCCCCTCGCTCCCCGCGCCCCGGGGACTTGGGGGCTCGTAGCGAAACGTTTCCCCTCGTCCCCAATTTGGAGAAACTTCAGGAAACGCATGGGGGAGCTCGTCCCCTATTTTGAATCGCGCACCGATGAAGTGGGGGGCGCTTAGGCACTCCTTCCTTACTAGAGTTGTTCAGTAGTAATGGTAATATTAAATTCTTAAAGTAAAAGGATAGAAAATGAAAGATAAGGAAAATACCACTAGAAAATGAAAGATAAGGAAAATACCACTTTTACTTAAATTTTTAACATTACCATTAATTGTTTCAGGATGTTTGAGAGTGGTTCCAACCTTATCGGAGTTCATATGCAAAAAGTAGAATTTTAGATTCCATTCATAATTCAACAGACTTAACAGTTTTCAGGATTTCAGGATTGCAACGTTTCCACTGGATTCTATCATGTATGAGGTTAAGGGATTGGCATTTAATCAAGTGCATCAACCTCTCTACGTACCTTGATGTTGGTGGTGTTGATTGTTGAACTTCTCTATCATGACCTTAATCAAAATGTTCCCTTTAGTCAAGCAAAAATCACTTATTAAGCATGGGAAATTTTTTTCTAATTCTACCTTATTTTAATGCTTGATTTAGGAAGTTTCATCAAAATTGTAGTGCGTTGAGTAATGTCCCTCGAGGATCAACTTCGAAATTCAAGCTAGAGGCAAGGGCTAAGAGCCTAGAGGAGGGGGGCACAGGGTGTTATTGATGAATAGGATCCCATTATAGGATTAATAGTTCACTCCTACGTAATTGTATGTTGGACTTGAAAGCCTCAAATAATGTGATTTCCTCTAGAATCATGAAGAAATAGGATCCTCAAGTCACAGTTCCCCATTACAACATCTATGCCATGGATTCACACAATGTTGAAGTGTATTGAATCATTGAAGAATTAGACTGTATTTACAGGGAGTAGCTTAAATTGTATTTACACGCGATGAATTGTTGTTGCTGGTATTTAAAACCTCTATATTTTTTATAATTTTTATGACCTTAACGCCCCCCGTCCCCCCCGAATTTCCCTAAAATTTGGGGGTGGTCTCCACACGTCCCCAATGTGCGTTTCCCCGCTCCCACGCTCCCGCGTCCCGGAAACTTGGGGGAACATTGTTGAAAGGTAGGACATCACGATTTGATCAATTTAAACCAACATTTTCAAGCAACAGCTTGAATGAAGGATTTGATGAAGGAAGTAGAGCATATAGCAGCTCGAGATTCAAGGGAGAATAAGTATATGCTTTGGTCAAAGTAGTTATCATGAAAATAGGATCTAGAAACAAGTTTCTTTATTCTTCAGTTACACATCATATTTTGTTACTTTTATTTTTGGTAAAGAAGGATCTTTGATCCTCCTTTATTGGAATCGATCCCTATCTATAGGATGGGACCTCTATGGTCTATATATTGTATGTTTGAGCTGCAAGATGAGAAAGGTCTATAGGGAAAAAATTTCAGTTTGTACATTTTCTCCAACATTTAATATGATGACAGTTCTCTCATGATCACTAATCTATCAGTTTGTGGGTCAGACTGTGTTCCCCCTTTCTATACAATTCTTCTTATGTGAATGCATCGATTAGTTATTTGCACTGCATTAATAATCGCTCAAGTTTCAGATCTAATAGCAGATTTTACTGTTTATTTCCTGTGACTTGTAATCTGCTTTCTTATACATGATTCTAAGTTGAAACAATGTTTTAATTTCATAGTATCTCCTTGTGAATGTATAACTAGCATCCTATATGTTTACAACCCTTACTGTTATATTTGATGTTTACCTTGTGTTTGGCCTTTCGAATTGTATGCTAATGAGTCTATGACGTACTACTCCCCTTGTTAGATGTACTTGATTTTTAAATCCAGAGAGTTTAAACTATCAACTTAAATAAAATTCTCCTAAATTTTAAGATGTGCTAAACTTATCCAGGGAAAATTTTAAGAACCCCCCTAAAATTTCTATGTATAATAAATGGGTGAATCCCCATGATATATAGGAAAATATTAAGGCTATTTTATCAATGTTATATTATGTATATATAATTTTTTGGCGAATCTCTCAATGAATGATATAATCTTGTAAATTCTTGGCGAATATTTCACTAAATTATAAAACTTTGTAAAATCTTGGCGAAGCTTTCACTAAATTATAAAACCTTGTTAAGTCTTGGCAAATATTTCGGAAAGTTTCTCCATGGAAAGTCATGGCCCCCTGCATTCCCAATTACATTGCTATAAATGAAGTCCCACCCCCCAAGCATGATGCCCCAAACACCTACAAAAAAATTATTGCCACATCGATTGCAAGCTTCACAATCCCCATGTTTCTTAGGGAAACTTTGAATATGAAGTGATGGGATTTAGAACTCTTCTAGCTGCAAATGGGTCGCTATAATACCTTATAGTAAATATCTACTGCCCTTGTCATGTGACATTAAGAAACTTGCAAAACAAGATTCAACCCATAAAATCTAGACGAATGTAACTTCTACTTCGATTTCCATGATTGATAGAAGGTGAAAAAGCCCTTAGCAACTACCATTTATGGAAATTAGGGGCGAATGGGAGCTGCTTAGTAATTTTTGTGGGCTAATTGAGGTTGAAATCCATTTTTAGAAGGGCTAAATTGTTTTATCTTGGATCCCCTTTCTAATTTTGATGGGGCTAACCTCCTACTCATTAAAAATAAATAAATAAAATGTGGGCTAATCATCCCTGACAGGTGGTTAATAAAAAATTAGCTCATTAAAAATTAAAAACCCCTAAATGTAGCCCATGGGCTAAGATTAGCCCCTAAAATTTTCCATGAACTTGTCCCTTTGCAGTGAGAGGACAACTTTTGGCGCTAGCAGTTAGTTTGGCACCCATCTCAAGAAGGATTACGACATTAAATGCTTCATGTAGACAACACAAAAATAGATGTACACCAATAATATAACCATCATGAAGTTCAAGGTGAAGGCTGAGATTTCGAGGAAGATTCTAGGCACTAATTTCGAGGAAGATTCTAGGCACTAATTTCGATGAAGAAGGCACAAATTTCGAGGAGGAATTTTCAGCATTTATTGAGCATTAAATTTTGTGGAGGCCATACAATGAGCATACTTTATTTGGCATGATTTCCAAGGAAACGCGGGCACCGAAATCAAAGACAAAATTTGACTAGATGAGGGCACATTTTTCCAGACTATCTCGGGCACAAAATTCAAGGCAATCTTCAGCCAGACTTGCACAGAAAACAAGGAAGTTGTATAGTACTTTCTCTGTCAGTTGGCATGATTTACAATGCTACACATTGTTGACCGGATTTTCTGTCAAGTGGCCAACTATGGAAGTACAACCCACACAAAGTTCTTAAAGCATACATTCGTATGTTTTGGGGTAGTTGCCTTTCACACGATTAAGGCCCTGTTACCTTTGGGGTTTTCTCTCAACAAGAGAGTCTCAGATCTCTTTGTGTTAGCTGTGTTGTTAGTTCCTATCTATTCAAACTAAATGAAAATGGACTAAACTAGATTGTTAGCAAAGATCTATCTAATCTAATCAAACACAAAAATTTAGTAGCTGCTAAACTGTACATTTTAATAGCTGCTAAATTATCTGTAGGTTTCTACTACGAAATAAAACTGTAATTTTAATTTTAAACTAAAATTTATTCTACCTAATCTATCCTGGCCAGAAGCAAACTGGTTCTTATATTGCTCTTCCGAGTCAATGCAAAATATGTTCAAAGATATGAAATAAAATTGGAGAAAACACCAAGATTAAAAGCATAACTCATTCTAAATAATTGCTTGTTCACACAGTCGATAAATAATAATTAAAATTATGATAAAATTAACATATATAATCAACAATTTGACACAGAAAACAACTTTAAATGTTTAAATGTTTTATGGAAATCTAAAGACCTGAGTTCAAATAAACATTTCTCAGAGAATGAATATCCCAAATATACAATCATATGAGGAAATATTAAATTTTAAAGATACAATTATATCCTAGCAATAACCGTTCTCAAGATACAACTGGAATCATCAAATTCAAACAAAATTAAAAAGATTACCGATGCTCAAGCTTCAAAATAATTCATTTACGCATAACATGTAAATATATATGCACAAAAAAAGAGGCATAAGAGAAACAAACATGAGTTTATATATGTCAATGTCTGAAACTGAATTCAAAAGAGACCAGCAACAAACTATTCACAAAGAAGCTGTATGTGGATAACCAGCCACAAATAGCTCTGTTCCCAATTGTATTCTTGACTCCTCTTAAGCTTCCTCCATACACAGAAACTGAACCCCACACATAGAAATCATACAGAAAAATGATAAAACAATTTCTTCCAGTTTCCTGGAGCATTCCCCCTCTCCCTAGCAATTGATTCACTACTGCTTTTATACAATAGCTAGTATCTATTTATGGCAAAATCTGTTTTAAAGAGCCCCAAACATCTCCCAAATCATTCACAATTTGAGGAAACGGCTCTGGATAGGGCTAAATCAACCCATTTTTGAAGTGGGTTTTCAACCAAAATTCAAGATTCTCTGCCATTTGCTCGGAATAATTCCCACAAAAATGCCTCTGTTATGGTACGAGATTCTCCACGAAATTAGTTCCTCTATAATTGTAAATCAGGGTGATCTCTATCTTTTAATGGAATTTCCTTTCAATATTTTACGAATCTTCAACTTTCTTGTTGATATTTGAACAGCTTCGTCGTTATCATTTCCATCAATTTTTCTTTTTGAATTTGCATCAACAGGAAACCATACATGAATAATACATTTCAAAACATACAACGGGATTTGTAAAAGTAAGATAATCAAAACTAGCATAGTGCTGCAAAAGATTAAAAATAAATAAAAATTAATCTCCCTCCTTCATGACTGAATGCTGTTGCGCATTGGTAATCTAATTTGATTATGCAGCCATTTTCTTTTCACCAACATAAATGCAAACAAATATCTTCCATAATGTCTTAATAACAACACATATCCTCTTCAACGATTTCAGGCGTGTTATAATTTTTGCTCAAACGTTGTGTTTAACTAAATGTGTAATGGACATATGATCTCATTGCTTCAAACATCCAGAAATAGATGCATTTTGAATGAAGAAGTCTCAGTAGAATCCAGTATTAACGTACAACTAAAGTTATTGGACCTGTCAAAACCTCAACCATAAACATTAGATTTGTAATTGGCAACAAATGAATGTTAAAGTTATAGTATTACAATATGTCCATGTGGAAAGTTTTCCTTTGAATGTTAAAGACACCGTTAAGTCATAAGCACCCAATATTATTTTTGTGTTGAAAGGAGAAAATAGTTTAGTGGAGAATATCCCATTTTTCCATTAATACTAATCTACCTTATTCAAGTGACGTGGCCTAGTAAAAGAGATCCGGGCATGAACAAAAAAGAAAAAAGAAAGGTTAATTACTTTATCAAAGTTTATACATATGTATTAAATGATTTTGGGAATATTTTAACATGTATTCATATCAAGAAAAAAAAATTAACCATATATTTGTTAGTCAACTTCCATACCAAACATATGTTTCATTTGATTTGCAACTTTAATGTTATCCACCATTTAAAGCAAGGATAAAATCTAACCGACAAGCCTTATGATGATGTCATTTCTTTTAAAACGGGTATACGTGATCAACTTTAATAAACTTGAGTTATAAATAAAATAACTATTAAAAAACAATTTCAAATATTTTATATTTAGAGTTCTTTTACTTAAAAATGAGGTTTTGGCCAGAATTATATTAATGGATTTTTTAGAAACTGGTTCAAAATCACAAGTTTATCAAATCCTTGAATTAATCCTAGTTTTTTTATCATTCCAAAACATAACATATGATCATGGACTCAATCTTTAGAAGAGAAATAAGAAAGAAAATGTAACTCTATTAAGCAATCAACACTCAAACCAAAATACATAAGATTTAATATTAGTTACCTTTAATTGTAGACTGAGTTGGACACGATCAAATTTTAATGGAAAATAGTCAATTTCGCCAAAAATTATAAAAAACAACAAAACTTTATTATAAATTAGAGACTTGCGAAATTGCATGAATCATTGAAAATCAAAACCAAAAGCCTGATACCATTCCTTAATATGAACTCTTTCAGGACGTGAATCATTTTTTTTGAAAATAAGCAATTAATCAATTTATTTGGATGCACCAAGATGATCATTAATTCGAAAATGCACCGCAAGACCAAAATTTGGCAAGATCGACAAAACATCAAATCAGCACAATTTTTGAAAACTTAAGCATAGAATCGCATGAGATAAGTTCAAATAAGGATATACAAGCAGCAATGAACAAACAAGAAACAAGATGGCCCAAACGACACACGAGTGAAATTGGCAAAACCTTATCCCATGAAAGCCAAGCCAAAGAAAAAGCAACAAAAAAGTGAAGATTCAAGAAAAGGAAGCCATGAAATTATATACCAAATCAAACAAGCAAGATAAGATGAAAGAGAACTAAAGCTAAAAATTTACAAAATCCTATTGGGGGCCGCTTGATTTTGGAAAATCAAGGGTGAGTTGTTGGGGGGAAACAGACATTAATTATGGTTTTGAGATAAGTTTGTCTTCTGTATGCTGAATTAGTTTGTTGTATATTTCATTTTCAAGAAGAAGAGAATAAAATCATCTCTCTCAAACAACTTTTCCCCTTAGGGGGTTTTTCCTGGGCTAGTTGGCCAAAAAATACTAAGCATGCAATTTCATGGTGTGAATGTGGTTTTATTTCTTCTCATAAAATTTGTAAAGTTCTCCTAGTGTTTCTAGTTCTATTTGTTTATGAGAAAACAATTCATTTGCAGTTGTCATGTTCATTGGTTTGGGCATTAAACAATGAGAAGTTAACTTGAAACCGGGTTGGGGAATAACGGTAAAATATTTACACTCTTCGCAGTCTAAGTTCCCCGTCCAAGGAGGATCTTTTACCATTGATATATAAGAACACAAAAGCTCTGGATCCTATAAATGAAAATGTTTTGTAGCCTCCTAAGAATATATGTGTCCAATATTCCAAGAAACAAAACTCATTGTGCCTACGCTCTCCAGAAATCCTAGCTAAGGAGGGCCCTTTCACATGGAATAATAGGGGTTCAAACACACCTATACAAAGGGTTGACATGTTTCCTCGACTTCCCAAAGAAGTAAATGGGTCCTCATCTATCCCAACGAAGAGAAACCAATTTACCTTCCACTTAGACCAATTTTCAGAGCTCCCTTCCTCGGGTCAAATTGTCAACAAAGAATGTGGTTTCAAAACAAAATCATTCACATAAATAATCCCATCAACATCCTGGCATTGCATAAACAATGCCATAATTATCATGATGCAAACGAGGTTGGGAAGAGTGATCCTATAGGATCACATGAGGGGGAATTTAACACCCTACTGCAGTATATATTATGTGCATGGGACATGTGCCCATCCTTTCATCCACTTCCACCACCCTGATTGCAATGGTTATTCCTCATATTTTGAATTGATATGTTATCCTTGTCACCATTTCCACCACCTTGAATCCAATGACTGAGCTTAATAATTCAAATAGTTAGTGTAACCATTTCATATGGGGTGTAGCCCCATTTTTCACAATCATTCCTTGCTCCAATCTAATGCTTTGATTTTCCTTTCAATCAACAAACTCATTGTTTCTCCTTCGAATATGAAAGAGAGAAATACTGAGAGGGAATCCAAGAAAAATCAATATTCTACACTGCAACAGTACAATCTTTGGATCTTGAATCCTTAATATTTTATGTAAATTCTAGATGGAAATCAAGGTATCCAAAGATGATCACTTTTGATAGGTTGAAAGAGGCAAATAGCTCCACTCCCTGTAAAAGTTCATACCATTCGGTTTGATTCTCTGTCTTTTGGCCTAGTCCCCAAGTGAAGGTTTCCATGACATTTCCCTCGGGATCTAGAAGACCCCCCCCCACACCTTCCTCCCCAATATTTTCCTTTGAGGCACCATCAAATAATAACTTATGGCATGGATGACTGAGTTTCCATTCCTTGAATTATGTTTGGGATAGATCCAAAACCCAACTAGGGGAGTGAGTATGGAAGGAGGATATTTTGTATTAAAGGGAGCTCTTTGTTGAGAAATTGCCCATCCAAAATGGTTATTGAGTTGAAGGGGATTCGAATCAAACCCAAATATTCCTTTTGATTTGAGAGCTTCGAATATGAGGACTTTAGCACGAATAACATTTATTTTAGAGTCATCTCTCTTATTATAAAAAATGAGGTTAATTATTTTGTGCCAACCATATTTGCTAACATACATTTTTTGGGAGGGAATTCCACACCTTGGTAAACATTGTATTATTATATAGAGAACCAATAGAATAGTCCTCCCACTTGTAGAAGAGATCGCTCCAGTTGGTGGGAAGGATAAAATTTGTATTCAAGCCATGAAGAAGAGATGCCCATACTTCATGAACAAATTCACATTCTAAGAAGAGGTGTATGGAGGTTTCTTCCACGTTTTTGCACAACAGGAACTAGGAAGGACCTTGTATGCCCCTACACCTAAGTTTTTCTACTATAAGGATATGATTGTGAGCCAATGCACAACATAAATTTTTTATCTTTGGTAAACCATCTGAGTGCCATATTTTTTTCCACATGCAAGCATATGGAGGTGTCGGAAGATCGTTGATCAACTTATCATAACCTTCTTTAACTATGTAATTTCCTTGTTTTTCCCATCCTTTGGAGTCTTTGTCCGATATATGAGAAGGAGAAATACCCTATAAGCAAGACAAAAGGATCTCAAATTCATAAGAGAGATGATATGGAGTAGCTATCTACTTCCATCCCTGCTAATGTCACGATTCCAACCAATATGAGATATAAACAACTCTGATATGAGTAGAGACTCTGCATATTATTTTTACACACCTAAAGAACTATGTGGTATGATACCATTTTTGCAATTCCCAGGTTCAACAGGAAACACAAATAATAATTGACTAACACAAATCCAATTAACACAATATATAGATAAGCATTTGATGTCTTTCTCATTAAAAAATGTACATATAAATACAATGAGAATGACCCTTGGATTTTGAATTCCAAGGTGTCTCTTGGAATCCTTCATGACTCTTCCTATTCACCTATGACTCTTCACATTCTTTTCTCAACAATATTGTGAATAGTAAACAATATTTTATAGCCCAAAGGATTATGTTTCCAACACAAATACCCATAGTATCTATTTTCAGATACTTTTGGATGTCTGTCACTCTTAGAGGAAACATTAGTGACCCAGAAGATTGTATTTTTCCCATAATGAGGAGTTTTCTTCTTTTCATCCAACTTTTTGATGTGAAATTTATGGCCATTTCACCACATAGCCTTGTGGTGTTTCAACCACAACATGATAGACACGTAAAAAATGCATTGTTAATTAATAAACATATTTATACTTGGAAAGTATTCGAATAGAAAAAACACACCATACACATTCATATAATAAGAAATAACTGAATAATATGGTTGAATATGCTTGTTTGTTTATCTTTTAAACCAAATGCTAAATCAATTTTCCTCTGCATAAGATTGGTATCTTGATTACAATGAGCTCCTTTAACCAATGTATGCAACTCTTCCCATAATAACCTACCATAACATTGTATACATCTTTCAATACATACCTTCATGCAAACAAGATTGTTTTCAATGTATAAATGTAGTGCATCCCACTCTCGACCAACTGTATGAAAAATTAATAATTCGCCAATAATTAGTTACCATGGTAAAGCTTAATAATTGATAGAAAAATAAAAATTAAATAAGTAAGCTATACATAAAAATAAAAAGTAAAATGTATTATAAATATCCAACATCTAATTACCTTTCACTTTCCTCATTCTACCTTTCCCCAATAGATACTCTGCTTCAAATTTCTTGATGGATTTTGTTCCCGCTCAAACTAGTATCCCTTTGCATCAAGAGAATGTATACTTAGTGCTAGTGAAGGTAATCTAGAGAGAGATTTAAACCCAATGTCACCACATTTTAACTTTTCAACACTCAGGTGACTCCAAAACCTAGCGACAAACCCTAATTAGTGAAAGATACCTACAATCAACAACAAGACACAAATACCTTCCACAAAACCTTTATAGCTATGATTAGTCTCTTATCAGAGTCAAACAATACCAAATATAGACACTAGAATCATATATAAATGGATTTATTCACTTTATCAAATAAAATCATGTATTTTGAGGAAATTTCATGTTTCCTAAAGCAATGTCACACTTCCCAAGGCAGGCACCCCAAAAAGTGTTCCCTCATGGGAAATAGGACAATTGGAATAGGACGAAGTTAGAGGATAATCCAGAAATACAAAACTCCCTACAATTCAAGGGATCCAAGAGTGAATAGCTAAAGTAGGTGATTCTATGGAATTGTCCCACTGATTTTAAGTTATGGGAATCACTTGTAAAGATAAGGCATTGAAATTCTATGTGGCCAATTGCACTGCATTCCTATACCTTTTTAACCTTTGATTTGTTGAAATTTTGTTGAGCTTTGATCTTTAATTATTTTAGATGAAAATACTTGAAGCAATGAGACAATTCAATCCATGAAATTCATACACCCATAACACAAGATATGCCCTATGGAAAATCCTCAAAATTATGAGAACAAAAACCCCAACAATTCTTCTCAGTATAATATAATGGATAGCAGAGAATGCTTTCTTTTACAACATAGCAGATTGCTTTCGGAAGATAAGAAATCACCAAAATTATTGGTGAATATACATAAGTAATAGAGAAGAGAGATCAATTGGATGTGTGCCCAACACAACAATAACAAGCACGAACAATACCATGCATAAAGAGAAGCGCCTTGCCTTCAATGGAGAAGAGAATTCGCTTCACACTAGATTCAAAAATCTTGTATATCATATTTATACATTCTTCTCTTCTATTTTGAACTTCTAACTTCAAGATAAACTCGCCCTCAAACTGAATGTATTAATCTTGCATGGAGTGGTGCGCCCCACTTCTCATGCAATGCTTCATCTCACTGAGCTGTCACTTAGGATGAACTCGCCTCTTAATTGAAAGCTTTCTAACTTAGGTAGGTGGATAACTTAAGTGTCAACATGCAAGTGTCACAACTCACGTGTCATATGTTAGTTTAACATAAGTGTCGTCATGCAATAACACTTAGTTAACTAGATCTTCTTTGTTGTCACTTAGTTAACTCTCTTTAACTGAAGTGTCATCTTTAAGTTTAATTAAAGTGAAAATACTTTAGTTAACTAGTCCCTTTTATTTAACACTTAGTTAACTGAAATCATGTTGATTGATTTACTTGAAGTGACCACAGTGATTTATTTAGTTAATTGAGACATATCTTTAATCGATGCTTTAACTGAAGCAATGATACTTAACCAAAGCTTTAATAATTTGATTTCTCTTTAATTATTTGAAGTGTCTGCATGGGAAATTTTGAATTCTCTTGATCTCTATGATTTATCTTTTATTTCTTTATCTCTTACTGCATGGTCAATATGTGCTAACTTTAATTATCCATCACACTACATTATACTAAGAAGAATTATTGGATGTTGTGATCATATTATATTATTCCAGACCAAATGATCACATGCTAAAGTAATTCACTTTAGAGATGATCAATATCTAAAGGAGATTTAATAGCAATCTGGTGATCATGGTTAATAATATATCACACAACATTAAATTATTTTAACAAGTAAAGCATGAACTTTATACAGAAGGTCCACCTCTATACGGGAGGTCCATATCATGGATACATTTATATGGAAGGTTCACATGATAATCATGACTTGAAACACACAAGTTCAGATCCTTGTCCAACAAGACATTACAAAATCATTACTTTGATCAATTACCTCTATACGGGAGGAATAACCTTTATACAAAAGGAAATCAAAGTGCTCACCTCCATATGGGAGGATCAATCTTGACTACACAAGATTGGTTTGGAGAATGTCTCCTGATGCTGTATATTTAACACTCCCTCTCAGTGAGGGAGGAATTCTCTACCATACCAAGATTGTCTTGGAAGTACCTGAACTTCGTCACTAACAGAGGCTTTGTTAACACATCTGCATTCTGCTCATCAGTAGCAATGTATTGAAGTTTCATTGTACCTTTCTGGACCATGTCTCGGATGAAGTGATACTTCATTTCAATTTGCTTCGACTAGTCATGAAACACTGGGTTTTCGGAAAGCTTGATACAACTCTGATTGTCACACCTAATAACTGTAGGCTCAAGATTTTCACCGAACAACCCTACAAGTAGCTTTCTGAGCCACACTGCTTCTCGGTAGGAAACACTAGCAGCTATGTATTATGCTTCAGTAGTGCTCTGGGCTATGGAGCCCTTATTCCTGTTGGACCAAGATATCATAGTTGATCCTAGGCTATAATAGTATCTGGATGTGCTTTTACGATCCACAATGCTTACTCCCCAGTTCAAGTCTGTATAACCAAGTAACATGAATCCTCCACTGGAGGCATATCTGATTCCATATGAAATTGTACCTCGAAGGTACCTAAGCACATGCTTAGCAGCTATCCAGTGTATGTGTCTCGGATCAAACATAAATTGACTCAAAATTCTCACAGCATAACATATATCAGGCCTCGAATGTATCAAGTACATTAGCAAGCCTATAAGATTTCTATACAAAGTGGGATCTACTTGATATGATCCAGAGGCTGACTCATGAAGTTTCCTCAAATTGGAAACCACCGGTGTAGTCATATATTTTAAATCTATCATGCCAAACTTGTGCAATATATCCACACTATACTTCCCTTTAGATAGAAAAATTTCATCTTTTCTTTTCCAGATCTCAAGTCCAAGAAAGTAGTGCATTAGACGTAAGTCTTTCATCTCAAACTTTGAGGTGAGCTCCCTCTTGCACCAAGGAATCAGATGTTCCTCTCCAGTGAGAAACAAACCATCAACATACATAACCAATATCAACGGTTGGTTGTTCACTACTTTGAAGTACAAATTTGGATTAGCTTCACTCTTACAAAAACCCAGTTTCTGAAGGTAGCTATCAATTCTGGAGTACCAAGCCATGGGGGATTGCTTAAGCCCGTATAGAGAATTATTTAGCTTGCAAACATGGGACTCCTTCCCATGTACCACAAATACTTTAGGCTGCTAAGTATAAACCTCTTCCTCAACATTACCATTGAGAAAGGCTGTCTTCACATCCATCTAGTGAAGTTTCCATCCTAGAACAGATGTAAGTGCAATCATTGCTCGGATTGTAGTGTACCTTGCCATAGGGGAAAAGGTCTCATCATAATCGATGCCTTCTTTCTAAGAGAAACCTATGGAAATGAATATGGATTTATACTTCTCTATGCTACCATCCACAACATGCTTTATCTTGTAAAGCCATCTGGAAGTCACAATGGACTTCCCGTCAGGTTTGGAAACAATCTCCCAAACATTATTCTTCATTATAGAGTTGTACTCTTTTGTCATTTCATCTTTCCAAACTTGTTTCTTTGCATCTTATTCATATGAGGATGGTTCTGAATCACTGATGTGACTCATAAGTGCAACATACCCTAAATATCTGTCAGGTTGCTTGTGCTCTCTGGATGAGCCTGTTGATGCTCCATGTTTCTCTACATTTTGTAATATATCTCGACACCAAGCATATATTTTTTTAGCGGTAGGTTCATCAGGTGATCTCTCAACCATTTTTATTGGTTCTTCAGGAGCTAGTGAATTTGAGGCATCTTCTGGTTTCTCCCTCTCTAACTCTGAAGGGGTATAATCAGACTCGGGATCCTCCATCTCTGAATCACATTGAATCTCTTTCGATCTTTTGAAAGTAGCTTCCTCATGGAAGGTAACATCTCGGCTGACTTCAATGTGTCTCTCACCAGATACATATATTCAGTATGCTCTAGATGACTCACTATAACCCACAAAGGTGACTTTCTTTCTAGAAGGATCCATCTTTGTTCTCTTTTCTTTCGGTACATGAATGTATACTAGAATCCCGAAGATCCTCAAGTGTAATATGTATGGATTCTCACCGGTAAACACTTCTTTTGGCATCTTCTCATATAGAATGGCATGTGGGCTTCTATTCTGGATGTACACAACTGTATGGGTGGCTTTTATCCATAATGAGGTAGACATATCTTGATCATGCATCATGGCTTTTGCAGCCTCACATATGGTTCTATTCTTTCTTTCGGAAACCCCATTTTGCCGAGGGTTGTATGGTACTATTAACTGTTTACATATTCCTGCATCAATAAATAGCTCATTAAATGCATGTGAATCAAATTCACCTCCATTATCAGAGCTTAATGCATGGATGTGATTTTCTTTCCGATTTTCAACTAGGGCTTTAAACTCTTTAAATTTGCTAAGAGTTTCAATTTTAGCCTTCATGAAATAAATCCATGACTTCCTAGAAAAATCATCTATGAACGGTACATAATATAAGAAACACTCAGGGAGGGGAATGGCACGAGACCACATACATCAGAATGTATTAAATCTAAAATCCCTTTAGGTCTAGTATAACTTCTAGAAAAAAATTCTTAACATTCTTCCCAAGTGCACAACCCTGACATAAACTATCATGCTCAAAATCAAATAGGGCATGCCTTTTACCATATTTTGAAGTCCCGGTAGCGGTTTGTAGTGTAGGTGTCCAAGCCTTTGGTGCCATAGCTCGCATGGACTGATAGTATAGTGAATCATAGCTTGAATGTACTTCCTGGGTACCTTGTAGAGTCCTCCCTCTCGAAATCCAATCATAGAAACATATTCGAGGATTTTGTTCTTCGACCATAAAAGTGATTTGTTGTTCATGAAGATAACTTGGAAGCCTTTGTCTTCAAGAACTGAAACTAAGAGGAGGTTCTTCTTCAATCCTAGAACATATATATTTTCCTCCACATGTATAATATCACCGATGCTCAGTTAGAATGAGTTGGATCCAACTCCTTGGATCGAATAAGTTGAGTTGTCCCCCAACTCTACCATGCATGTGAATTCTTTCTCTTTTAGATTGGTGATAATACTCTTGTAACTAGTCATATTTTTGGATACACCATTTTAACCATGTGTCTGCATTTGTGGGATCCCGAAAGGTATGAGACAAGATAATACTCCCTTCTTGTCTCCTTTTCTTCAGATGCATTCTTTTGAGTGATTTCATCTTCTATGGAGGTAGAAGCATGAAAATTTCCTTTCCACTTTTCTCTACAGTCTCTTAAGAAATGGCCTTTATTGTTTCAATTGAAGCATCTAGATTTTGACTTGTTAAATCTTTTGTTGAAATATTTCTTCTTTGGATGAGAAGGGTTTCTTTCCTTTCTTCATTATTTCCGTGAGGGCAAGATTTTCTTCTTTGATGTTGTTATACCTCAATATTACACATTAAATCCTAGTGTCGCATCCTTGCACCTGCGGCCTAAATAAAACTTCCCCTTAATTACCATTTGGACATCCATGAGTGAAATCTATTACCTGAACACTGAAAGCAACACCATACCTGCCATGTGTCACCTAGACAGACCTTATCTGCAGGAATTATCGCGCCCTGCACAATTGATGGGGCGCGATAATTAGGGTTACCGCGTTATGCTCCCACCCTAGGGCGCGGTAATACCACGTTATGCTCAAGCCTAGGGGCGTGATAATCCATTTTTAGCCTTTTTTCCATGGACTTTGGGATCTCAACCTTCGAGAGATTTTGTTGGGATTCCCACCTTTGATTTGATCCCAACACCCTCTCTGTTTAGCAGGCCTGATCCACTAAACACTCTCTAGATCCATTATACTCTCTTGTTGGTTAACCATTCCTCATCCTATAAGAGAGAGGCATTCCATGGGCCAAAATGAGGACTTTTGGGGCATAAAACCTATGATCATAAGCCTTTTGCAGAGATAGCTAGAGGAAGGACTTGGAGCTGGAGTGGGCTTGGACATCAAGCAACTACTTTGTAAGCACTCTTGAGTTCTTAGTAAAATATAAATTGTCTTGTTTCCCTATTTATGCGTATTGATCATGATTCATTTACATAAATTGTATTCAATAGAATATAGATCTAACTTGTGATTCAGTTATTTGGAAAATAATGTGCACTTGTTTGTTGTGTTGATATCTACAGGTTCATCGTGGGGACTTCAGGATCAAAGACTTGATTAGACAAACATCGGAACAAAAGGTCAGTTGCCTTCTTTCTCATCTATCAAATGTTAGAACTGGAAACACTAGTTTAGATCTAGGGAATGAGGTAGCATTTGTTTCCTTTTTGTCTTAGCATAGAGTTGATCTTTGTCACTTTATCCTAAGAGGGATTCTTCTTACCCGTAGGAAGAAATCTCTACAACAAAAATTGGCGACTCCGCTGGGGAGTTTTTCCCTAGTTTCACCTTTGCTTGCTTGTTTGGATCATCAAATCCTATTCTAAGTGTTGTTTCTCATCAGCTTAGATCCTCTTTGATCATTATTGAGGATCATTTTAAACTCAGGAGCTTATCCTTACTCGGATCTAGGCCAAGTTTTCATTTTTTCATTCCTACAGGAAATTGTCGCTCCCTCACAATAGGTTACAGAGCGATAATTTCCACAGTATCGCTCCCCCACAGTGGGATAGGGCATGATAATTTTCAAATTATCGCTCCCCCACAGTGTTTCTGTATTGGTCTATGCAGGGGCGAAAAATTCCCTATTTTGGTCATTGTTTAGCTTATTTGGAGGGGTTCCCTTGGGTTTTTTGCTCCCAAACTTTTGGGGTGCCTCCAAATGGTCCATTGGATTCTTTTTGACACCTTTTTGAAGAAATTTGAGTCTCTTTTGAGTCCTTTTCATCCACATTTTGTCTCTAGTCCTTCATTGGAAGCTTTGAGGCAATTTTGAGTCCTCTAAGCCATTTTTCAGTTCTAGGAGTCAAGTGTACCTTCCCAGTGACTTTAGGATCTCTATAACATAAGTTTGAACCCTTCCAAAACCTAATTTGGGAGAATTTGGGCCCCTTTTTCTTTGTTTGGAAGATTAGGTTCTACCTTGGAAAATTGAAATCCCCTTGGGTTAACTTGATCCCTTGTGTACATTTTCAATTTTTTTGAATTAGAGTCTCTTGATCAGTGATTTTGTGACCATTAAGCGACTGATTTGGACTAATACAAATCATATTTGGCTTGTTTTGGAAACTCTTGGCATGTTTTGGAAGTTCAAATCCTTTGTTTGGTCTCTTGAGTCGAACTAGTGCTTTGTTTGCTTGTTGGGTAGAATTGTCATTCTTTTCAAGTCCCAATAGCTTGCATTTGTTTTTAAAATTCTTCTTTCCATCGGATTGTGATTGGATTCATTTTTTTAGAGATCTCTTTAGTGTGAAATTCCAAAGGTTTGTTTGGTTTGGCATCATTTGGATTGATTTGATTGGCTTTGAAAAACTTGGGACATCCTTGTCTTTTGAAGTCATTTTCTTGGGTTTTACAGTTTATTTCCTTTGCATATTTAGCTATTTATTGGTTATTGGAATAGATCAATCCCTTGTTTCTATTTTTTGTTCAAAGGAAAGCTTTATTTTGTCACTCTTTTGCTATATTCATGAAATTGGAAAACATAAGTATTCTTCTTGCTTTAATTTGATCATTTGACATTCTTGGTCTTACATTCATAAGAAGAAGAAAGGCTTGTTTCATATTTTTGTGCATTTGAGTTAGACAAGATTATTATGTGCTTTTCTTTGTCTTGCATTTGATTGGAAATGTTTGTGGAATCCTTCTTTCCATAGCTTAGATGTGTATTTTTCGAGTGTAAAGAGATAGGAAACATATTATAATTATTACATTTGTTGTTCATAAAAAATATCTTTTTGTCACTTTAGAATAGTTTCAGTATGGTTTACATGATTGGTTATCATTCATTAAAAAGATAAAATTGCATTTGCATTGGGTTGTACATATTGGGAACGAAAATAATTCTTCCTTACTTTAGCTAGAACTTCATTGAAGGAAAAAGACTTGCATAATTCATCCATAATTGCATGGTTTGAGTCAAGTCTACACACCATCCAGTTGCACTTCCATTCACCCAATTGAGTAATACAACCATTAAAATTTACACTCCCTAACTCAACACACCATAACCTCACTTGAGGAGAAAAATAATTTGTTAGTTAGGTAGGACACTGGGGATAGGCATCCAATAATTCTCCCTTGTTATTTTCACTTGAGACATAATTGTTGTCCTCTAGGGTGCTAAAATCCTCTAGTATTTATTGACACGGTCATCGACTAGTTTGTGGAGAGGGCCTCCCGTCGTTTCGGGGGTAAGCCGCGAGGATTGGTTCCGGACAGACTTTGTGGAATACCGCACTCCACTTAGTGCCTAAGGCATATCAATACATTGTATTCCTTGTACTCTACCATATAGGTGATACAGGGGTGATAAGGCAGAAGTGCAAGTATCCTTCTCCGACATGCCATGAACGAGGTAGCTTAGTGACTTTTCTTCTAGGGCTCTCTTCCCAGGATCCCTTTCGATAGAGGGATATCCTTTCATTATTGGTCTCTCATTTTGTATTGTTCGACTTGTATTTCATCACCTTGTGAAGGATACAACTTGTTGAGGTCTCCAGCTATTAGTTAGGAGGACTGCTTTCTCTTTTACCTTGTAGAGGGTCTTTTTCTTTTTAGTGCTACTTGTTGGCATTTGGCCGCTTTTGTTTTAGCTCACTTGCTATGATGCCGGTCCCAGTATAGTTTTTTGAGCTTGCTTTTTTGGCCTGTGTGCCTCTTTTTCTTCTAGCTCCCCTTTTGCATGCTAAGTTTCCTGAGGGTTTTTGAGTTCTTTTTAGCAAGATTTCGCCCTCATCACTTGGTCTTGTTCCATGGCGAATCCATCTCCATGCACCCAAGATCCTTTCGGGACTACCAATCAAGAGACCCCTTTTCAAGGGGTACCATTTGTCTTTCCTCCAGTTGGAGATATTGGTCCTCCCTTTATTGCCACTTTAAATCTTCCCGGATTAACCATAGGTTTACCGGTGTGGTTATTCAATCCGGTGATTCCGGCTGTACCCAGTGTTTCAAATGTTAACTCTCCATCACGAGAGCATCAACCCCAAACTGATCCTTCCCCTTCTTCATCGGATGCATCTTCTCCCGTTCCTTCTTCCTCACCTGATCAAAGCAATAGCGTTAGTAATCAGGAGGATAAGAAGAAGAAGAAAACAAAAGTTAAGAAGAAGAAGGATAAGAAAGAGACCAAGCATCAACTAGTTGCCTCTAATAACACTCATCCCATTCGAACACCTCGTAAACCCAAGTTCCCTTGCAAGCTTTGCAAGGGTGATCACCTTCTCAAGGATTGCCTCGGTCTTTCCCATGTGTCAGATGTGTGGTCTAAAAACCCCAAACCTCTTGTATCATCAACCTATGACCATCATGTTGATGACACTCCCTCAACCACTGACCCATTGTTAAAGGGTCGGAAAGGTAAAGTCCTGTATCCTTGTTTGACATGCAAGGGTATGCACCATACTTTCCTTTTTCCAAGCATGGATGAAGCTTCACGGTGGTTGGAAGATATCACTAGTCCTCAACAGGTGATTCCAACAAGCAATAGCAAGTTGTGCCTCGAACCCCCACTATTTGACCAAGTGATCAATTCAGTTGCATTTGTAATTGATCCCACTCTTCCTTCTGAGAGTGAAGTGATCGAGTCATTGTCATCTCCGCTTAATCACGCTCTTCTATTAGAGAGCGTTCCGACTGCAACTGTCACCTTGGCACAGTCTTCATCTCATTCTACTCTCTCTGATGAGAGTGGATTGATAACCACTGATGTTTTTCTAGTCAGTTCCGATCATGGTGGGAAAGAGCCCATTTCCACGGGACCCCCTCAAAGTACTGAGGTCATTTCATTTCATTGGAATGGGTTAACAGAATCTTGTCTTCCTTCAAGTGTTCCTTTTCAAATATCTGTAGGAGTTTTCAATAAAGAAATTTTTCGTACGATAGATGATGAGGGAGATTCTGTCAGTATTTTATCCTCAATTGCTTGGCAAGATATAGGTTCCCCTCAGCTTGTGCCAGTAACTGACCAGATATTGACTTTTAAACGAAGGACTACTCGACCTTTAGGGATCCATCCTCAGTTACCTATCTGTTAACACCTAAAAAGTGCTCACTAGCTCATTCCCTTACTCACATGACCCATTTGTCCACTTTTCCACCATCTGAGCCTCTGAAACCAACAAAAGGTCACCAAAAGACCTTGGTACACCCCTTTTTCCATTAAAAAAGATTATTTTTCCAAGAAAATCATAAAAACCCTCAAAAAGGGTCCAAATTCCCAAAAATATTAAAAAGGGAATTAAAATATTATTTTTATTCAAAAAAGGAAAAAGGAGGGAAAATTACCTAAACCATGTTGGTCAATACCATTGGTTTCCACAAAACCACAAATGGTATTCCTCACCACCAAAACCTATAAAAAGGTGGTAGGGGCTCCTCATTTCACATCCTTCCATTATCTCATCCTTATGCTGCTGAAATCTCCCATGAGCACTTTTAGCCATTGAAGCAACCTTGGAGAAAGAGACCTATTGGAGTTTGGAGCTACTCATCTTGGGAGTTGCTCAACATCAACCTTCACCATCGGAGGTAATATCGCAAGCACTTGCTTGCCCCCCACTTTTCAATACAAAAATTATTTCTTATGTTTCTTGTTCTTGATTTTGAAATATTTACATTATTTGCTTAGATTCTTGTTTAGATCCATGAAAAGTATTGTTTATTTAGTTTATTGTTTTTATTTCTATTGAAACTGCTACTACTAGTTAGTAGGTGCCCATAGCACTAAGCTTGGTTGCAAAACCGAGCCAACAGTTTTGGCGACTCCGCTTTGGTTTGAACTTTAGATCTCTAGCTTTGCCATTAAATCTTAGTTTTTATGAGTTTTTAACCATTAGATCCATAGATCTGCCATCTTAGACAGCAGATCCATTGCTGTTCTGAGGTTTGGCCCCAAAAAACAGCCCTAAATTTTAAATTTTCGAGTTCGTTTCTCGTTTTCCGTGCACGGTTTCCGCCTCGCGGCTTTTTGCCAGACAGTCGCGCGGTCCATCGCGACTTTTCTGCATTTTTCCGCGCGGTCCATCGCGGCCTTTTTCCAGACAGTCGCGCGGTCCATCGCGACTGTTCTGTGTTTTTCCGCGCTGTCCATCGCGACTGTGCGCCCAAAACCTGCGCGGTCCATCGCGACTGTGCGCCCAAAACCTGCGCGGTCCATCGCGACTGTGCGCCCAAAACCTGCGCGGTCCATCGCGACTGTGCGCCCAAAACCTGCGCGGTCCATCGCGACTGTGCGTCCAAAACCCGCGCGGTCCATCGCGACTGTTCGGCCAAAACCCGCGCGGCCCATCGCGGCTGTTCGTCCAAAACCCGCGCGGCTGAATTTTTTCATTCGGCCATCCCGATTTTGAAAAATATTTTTTACTGTACTTTCTGCCCATAGCACATTTTTTACAGTATCAAATTCTGCATATTTTCCAGATTTAGAAAATTTTTTTACTATTTAAAAGTGCATACATAGAAATCTTTTTAAAAATTTTCAAGAAAGTGAAAGAAAGATTCATTTTGCATTCTTTATCTAGATTCAAATTTTTTCCTGTTTACTTCTTTAGAATCTTGCCCTTAGCAAATTTTATTGAAACGAAGAAATCCATTTATTTCTTTTAGAAGGTTATTATTTGCTTTCAAAAATCCAAAAAATCCATTATTTTTTTTTCGAGTTATTTTTTGAAAAAGCAATTTAATTTCTTTTAGTGAAAAAAGTCTTAAATATTTGCTTATTATTTTTCGAAAAGTCCTTTATTTTTTGAAAAATTTCCCTTAAAGCATTTAATTTTTTCAAGTTCAGTTTACAACACCTCACGTGCACTCACACGATCACTTAATTGAACTAAGACTTAAAACTTACCCTAATTTGAACACACTCTTAACCCCACTTGGGGAACACAAAAAGAATTCTTGTAGCTAGGTAGTATTGGGGGGATAGGTGTTCCAATAACACCCCTCAGTTCATACATCTGAGACATAGAAGTTGTCCAATTAGGGAGCTAAAATCTCTTAGTACTTTTTGGCGCGGTCACAACCGGTTTGTGGGAAGGCCTCTCCCCTAGGAGGGTTGAAGTCGCGAGGATGGTTCCGGAAGCCTGAGTGGGATACCGAAACCCATTCAGTAACCGAAGGGCTACCATTCGCAGTTCTCGGGATATCCCTGTATTGGGATATTGCGATCAAAGGACCAAACGGCAGATTTACCTTTTCTCGACGCGTCATGAACGGAGTATCCTAGTAGCCTGTCTTTTTAGGATTGATTACCCGGTGTCCCTCCCGGTAGGGGGATATCTAGCCGTTGTCTCTACATTCATATTGTCTGACTTGGATTTCATCACCTTGCAGGGGATATCGTCTGTTTGAGTCACAATACTTTTAGATTAGGTGTTTGCATGATCTTTACCACCTTTTGAGTCTAGTTACACCTATTTTTTCTAGGAGCCGCTTGCATGTTGGTATTCTGACCGGTTGTTGCATTCCTCCACTTATTGTAGCACAGCTGCTAGAATAAGTGCATTTTTTGAGGATTGATTTTTTGGCCTGTGAGCCTTCTTTTTTCACTCCCCTTTTTGCACCCTTGGTTGCATTAGGGTTTTGAGTCTTTTACATATATATCACAACCTGATACTTAAAACAATTTTTTACATAAAAACCATATTCTCACCATTGAGAATTCTAGACGTTCTCGTCGTCTACAGGGCGAACTCCCAGAGTTTAGTCCACTTGGCTCTCCACGTCACAGACGCAGAGCATTATCCCTTGATTCGACACATCGTCGATCATCTAGACGGTCATCCGATTCTGACATACCCCACTTCACCTTTGATTTGGAGGTAGAATCCGAAAACCCCACAGAGTTACTACCTACCACAATTATGTCTGGAACACCAGAAGATCCACAATTTACATTAACCATAGGTCAGACATCCGCAGACCTTTCTGCGGGGATACCATCCATGACAACACCCACCCCCTTGGGTATGCCCAATATGGGTAACACTCCACATTTAGGAATGCCTACCACAGGACCACAACCTGTCATGGGCATGCCCAACATGGGGGTCATACCCCCTTCGGTTTCCACAAACCCTATCCCAGGAATCCCTAGTACGATTCCTAACCCAAGGGTCACTCATGTTGCACTTGGGAATGCTATCCCAGGAATCCATAGTGCGATTCCTAACCCAAGTGTAACCCACGTTGCACTCGGTAGTAATATACCAGGAATCCCTAGTGCGATTCCTAACACAAGTGTAACCCAAGTTGCACTAGGGAGTACTAACCCATATCAGGCCACACCTGTTGGAGGGCACATACCCGCCATACCTAGCATACCTATAGGAGCTACTGGACCCCTACACCATACCACAATGGCTAGGCCAATCCACGTTCCAATCGCCACATCCGCTAGTCTACCATACATGGCAAGTCTCAACTTGCCAGATTTAGCTAGGCTTACGAATGACCCCATTAGGCATGATCCTGCTTGGCCCCATATGCCCACTAAGCTTCCCTCTGACATCCCTAAGTTTGAGGGAAAGGCCGGAGAAGACCCCCAGAACCACATCATGTCCTTCCATTTATGGTGTTCCTCCAACTCCATAGTGGACGACTCTGTCCGCCTTCGTTTATTACAGCGCACCTTCACTGGCTCTGCAGCCAAATGGTATATCGAGCAACCCCATGGGACGCATTCCTCATTTACCTCCCTTGCCTCGACCTTCCTGCAGTTCTTTCAGCTACCAGTCCGCTATGATGCGGGCGTCGAAATCCTACTGTCTTGCAGACAGAACACGGCCACGCACATCACTGACCATATCCATGATTGGCGTCGGCGCCGAAGCCTATGCAAGATCAAATTAGACGACCGGATCTTTTTAGACTGGTTCCTTAAATCCCTCCTTCCCCTCATTGCGAAGGATGTAGCTTCTGAAAGACCCCAGTCTGAAGAGGAGGCCATCCTTAAGGCCCAACAGTTTGACCTTATCTATGCCCAGTCAGGTTACCTATACACCATCATACCTGACGCCCCACGAGGCGACTCTGCACGCGGTGACACACCGGGGGCATCACATGCCGCTGATGGCATTATTGGCCAAATTACACCGCAAGCAAAACCTTTCAGTATGGTGAGCACCATGCCCGCCCCAGACCTTTCTAGGGCTACATCCAGTTCCGGAGCGACAACTTCTTATGCTCCAATAAACCAGACCCATCATGTTCATGGACCCTCTTGTCCACAACATTGTTATGGCCAAGCGCCATCAGCATATGTACCTCCTACATACTATGCTCAACCTGCGGTACAAAACCCCATGCAGTTTCCACAACAGCCCATGCATTACCCACAACCGGTTGCACCGGCTAACCTCACACCTCCACCAGCGCAGGGGTACCAACATCCCCAACAGGCAACTGGACCACCTCCAGCTCCACCTGCATACTATCCACCGCAACCTGCTCCCGCACCTGCGGCTCCTCAGAATCCCCCCAATGCTCAAGGGCATGTGTACGCACAACAACAGCAGCCCCAATATCAAAACAACCAGCGCAACCAGGGTGGACAACCCAACCGCGGAAGAGGACGCAACCGTGGAAACAATCAAAACCGCAACCAAGCTCCACAACCTACCCAGCCCCCGCAAAACAATAACGCGGCGCCCGCTCATCAGAATCCTGATCGGCCACCTAAGCAACCTAAAAATGCTAATTTACGGACAAACCATCCTTGTTCCATTTGCAATGTCTATGGCCACTATACCCACGCTTGCCCACATCTCGAGCGAGCTCGACAACTATGGACAAATGACGCCCATCGTCAAGGGCAGGCGGCTCCTCAGCCACCACCCAACCCCCCACCACCTCCACAACAACCTCTGGTTCTCCAAAACCCCTTTCCAACACAAGGAGTGGTAAACACCCAGCCGTTAGCCCCCCAACAGGGCAACGTGCAACCACAACAAATAACTTACGCAGCTCCTGATCAACCCATGTTTGATTCAGGTACCCACCACTTATTGATGATGTCCACCGCTGACGTCAATGTCCAAACCCGTCGAAATCAATACGGACCGACTTCTGAAGCCCCCCCCGCCGAAAAGGATACCACTGCTAATCCCACTGATCAGACATTGCGTATACCTCAGGTTCCACTTGATGGCGCTTCTAAAGCACCTCGCTTCCCCCTTCGCCGAATCAACAACAACCCCAATGCACGAGCTGCATCCAATTACAACATCGTAGACGACTTAGCTCAATCTCCCGCAGCCATGTCTGCGTTAGAAGTCTTAAAAACCTGTCCTTCTCAGCGCAAGACTTTACTTTCCGCCATTGGGGCTATTGACCCAAATGATTCGAACTTGATGACCTTTGACTTAGACCAATCTGAACCACGGCTGCCTTCTACCATAGCAGTCCAAGTTTCCGTTTCTATTCGGAATCTTGTCATCCATCGATGTATCATCGACGAGGGTGCCTCCACATGCGTCATGTCCACTTTTGTTTGGCAAAAGTTGGGCTCCCCTGCTCTCCAGCAATCCACCACTGCATTGCGGGCCTACGACGGCCGGTCAGCTCAACCTCACGGTTTATTACCCAAGGTACCCGTCCAATTAGGTGGGAAGACCGTGCTCATCGACATAGAGGTCATTAACGCCCAACTAGACTATAACCTTTTACTTGGCCGCAGTTACATGTATGCCATGAAAGCGGTCGCCTCCTCCGTCTTCCGCACCATGATGTTCCCCCATGAGGGCCGCGTGGTCAAAATTGACCAGCTCACCTACTATGACCCCAACGCCCCTGCAGCACCGGAGAATGTTCTCCCCATGATTGAACAACCCGCTTCTAGTGCTGTTACCTCCTTTGTGTCTTCTGTGGCACCCGGACTGTATTCAAATACACCAATGACCTCTACATTCCAGGCCATTCCACCACCGTCACCGGAGACCCAAGTCGCAAACCTCTGTACTGTTTCGCAGAATACACAAACACCCGGCGGTCAACCACCATTGATCCCCAGTCACATCGGTGTTACACCCATCCACACCATCCCCTTCCTATTTCCTCCTTCGGGCGTAGTAAGCGCCCCGGTTATGGCTACCCTTAGCCTACCCGGGCTAACATTGGGATTACCCGTGTGGTATATTCCGCCTCCCGTTCGATTACCGACACCAGACGTCATCCTCCAACCGGTACAACCTATTGTTACCACAAATCAACCTCCCCCTGGCGTCGCGATCCCTTCGTCGGCAACGACACCTCCTCCTAACCTCAATATTCCTTCGTCGTCAATGAAACCTCCTCCGGGTCTCACGATTGCGTCGACGTCAAAGGATCCCCCTCTCCTTGCTAAGCCCACTGGGGGCAGAGGTCCACAACCCTACACTGCCATACCACCTCCTAAGGCAGCCAAACCTCCACCGGTGTTTCGAGCTCCCCCCAAATGTTCATTATGCGATGAAATTGGCCATCCAACTCATCAATGCCCACATTTACCGGCACTCCAAGAACATATGAATATGTTGGAGGATGACATCGGCATCCCAGTAGTCAAATTAGAGCCACCTCTACAGCCTCGCGACAAATCACTGCGCACTAACCATCCTTGTGCTATATGCAGTGTCTACGGCCACTACTCACACCATTGCCCTGATCTACCAGACTATAGAGCAGCGCTGTACGAATTAAACAATGCCGATTTAGAGATATCTCCTCCCCTCATCGAGGAGATTCACCCTCCACCATCATCCTCGTCAGAAGAAGTCAATACGATATATATGATTTCGACAACCTTCAAACCAGAACCCCTTGATTTATGGTCTGACTACTTCAATACTGACGAGCAGATTTTGGAAACACTCACTGCACCCGACTACCCTTGGGATGATATGCATCATCGCTCGTACTTCCTCCCGGAAGCATCTACCTCCACCGCATCCAACCAGCTATCAGTCGAGTCGAAAGACTTCATACCTGCTAAGGTCGATTGGTTAAAGGACCCCATCCCAGCACCGGATGCCTTTGAAGAAGGGAACATGTCCAACATTTCCCCCACCATACAGATAGACATTTCCATAACACCAGGGAAACCTGAGCTCATCTCGCTGGGCGCATCATGCACTCAAGCAGAAACTCAGGCATACAAAAAACTCTTTCAAGAGTTCCGAGACGTCTTCGCCTGGTCCTATACCGAGATGCCTGGTCTCGACCCCGCCATCATTGAACACCATATCGATACATGGCCGGAAGTACCCCCTGTTCGTCAGAAACAGCGACCTATTCACCCTGCCAAGCTCCCCGCTGTCAAGGCTGAAGTCGAGAAACTTCGAACAGCAGGTTTCATCTACCCTATTCCGTACACCACATGGGTGTCGAACCCCGTCCCGGTCAACAAAAAGCAAGGCACCCTTAGAGTATGCACTGATTTCCGCGACCTAAACCACGCTTGTCCAAAAGACAATTTCCCCACGCCATTCATTGACCAACTCATTGATGAGTGTGCGGGCCATGAGGTCCTATCCTTCATGGACGGGTTTTCCGGATACAACCAGATTCACATCCGCAAGGAGGATCAGTACAAGACTGCCTTTACCACCCCATGGGGCACCTTTGCCTATCGAGTCATGCCCTTTGGCCTTAAAAATGCTGGTGCCACTTTCCAGCGAGCCATGACCTACTGCTTTCACGACTTGGTCCATATCCTGCGGGTCTATCTTGACGACCTCACAGCACGTTCCCGAAAACGATCAGACCACCTTAGCGACCTCCGGCAAGTTTTCCTGCGTTGTCGTAAATATAAAATCCGCTTGAACCCACACAAGTGTGTCTTTTGCGTCCCGGCAGGCCGGTTGTTGGGTTTCATTGTTTCTCAGGACGGGATCACCGTTGATCCCCTGAAAGTCAAAGCCATCTTAGAACTTCCCCCTCCTCGCACGCTTCGCCAGCTTCAGAGCTTGCAAGGTCGGTCCAATTTTCTTAGGCGCTTTGTTCCTGATTACGCCACCAAAGTCCATGGATTCTTACGCTTACTTCGTACCCACATACCCTTTGTCTGGGACGAACAAGCAGACACGGCATTCGAATCCCTCAAGAAGGCTCTCACACAAGCCCCCTTGATATCCCCACCGGATTTTTCCCAAGACTTCACCCTTTACGTCTCGGCATCCGAACATGCCGTATCCGGAGTTTTGGTCCAAGAAGATGCTTCCCACAAAGAGCATGTAATTTACTACGTCAGCCAGACCTTGTCTGGCCCACCTCTACGTTACCCATATGAGGAAAGATTAGCCCTAGCTGTAGTCTTTTCCGTACAGAAACTACGACACTACATTTTGCTTAGTCATACCACGGTCGTGGCCGACTCCAACCCCATGGTCTACCTCCTCACCAGGAGACTCCTTCAGGGTCGTGTCGCTAAATGGGTCATTATCCTCCAGGAATATGACCTTACTTTCAAGACTCCCAAAAGCACCAAAGCCCTCGCGCTTGCTCACTTAATTACAGATCTCCCGTCCTCTTCGACATCACCCGTTATCCATACGGACCTGATTGACGAGCAGATCTTCGTCATTTCGTCGGACGACCCTTGGTACGGAGACATTTTGACTTACCTCCGTACTCAAAAATTCCGACCACACATCGATCGTGATGGACGCCGTCGCATACGACACCACGCACCCCGATACCTACTTATTGGAGATGTACTTTACCGACGCGGCGTTGATACTATCTTACGCCGCTGCCTATCCCATAGTGAGGCAGAACAAGTCCTCAATGATTGTCATAGCGGGGCCTGTGGAGGCCATTTCTCCGGCATGGCTACCGCCCAGAAAATCATTCGGGCAGGTTATTTTTGGCCATCGTTGTTTACTGATTGCATCACCGCAGTCAAGCATTGCCAGAACTGCCAGCTCTTTGCCCCCAAGGCAAGAACCCCCCCTGCCCCCCTTCATCCAGTCATCACTGTTGGACCATTCTGCAAATGGGCCATAGACTTCCTCGACTGCAACCCCCCGTCAGCCGGCGGTCACAAACACATCATTGTGGCCGTAGATTATTTCACCAAGTGGGCAGAAGCCATGCCAACCTATAACTGCAAAGCCGACACCGCGGCGCGGTTTTTCTTCAACCACGTCATCGCTCGTTTCGGAGTACCACAACAGCTAGTCTCTGACCACGGCTCTCACTTCGAAGATGCCGTCTGGAAAGAATTATCAACCATGTTGAAATTCGAACACCATTTCTCTTCCGCTTACTACCCCCAAGGAAACGGCCAAGTCGAAGCGATCAATAAAATCTTGAAGACCATTCTCCAACGCACTGTAGACAAGCACAAGTCCAATTGGCATCACATGCTTTTCCCAGCACTCTGGGCTTACCGCACATCAACCAAAACCGCCACCGGTTTTACCCCTTTCCATTTAGTTCACGGTGTCGAGTCTGTCCTCCCTATTGAGTGCCAGATCCCAGCTTTACACATCGCCGTTGAGCTCCTACCAGATACTTCCCCGATCGAGCAACGTTTACTGCTCCTAGAGCAGGCCGATGAAGATCGGCGCACAGCCATTCAAAACATGGAAGCCGCTAAACAAAGATCGAAACTAAGTTACGACAAACGCGTCCACCCAAGAACCTTTTCGGAGGGAGACCTTGTCCTCGCTTACGATCAAGCTCATGATAAAACCGGAAAAGGGAAGTTCGTGTCTATGTGGCAAGGCCCATACATCATACACACCTGCCTCGGGCAGGGGGCATACATTCTGACCGACTCAGAAGGCAACACCTTACGCAACCCACGCAACGGGTTGTACCTTAAAAGATTTTACCCATAGAAAATCTCATGGACACCATCGTCCACTTTTTAGTATAGGCATACGTTTTTCGTTCACAAAAAATTTTCAAAAAACCTAAAATATTTGTTTTCCCTGCATGACCACAGATGGAGCCTCTTCCACTCTGCCATATCGGTTTCGCTGATGGTGCAAGCCGTTGGTCTCCCAATCTCGCCTCCGCAGCTTGGGTAATATACTCCCCTTCACATGAGTTAATTCACATCGATGGAGTATGTTTAGGTGCCGCCACCAACAATCAAGCTGAATACGATGCCGTGACCGGTCTCCTGGCCGCTGCTCTCCAGATGAGCATACGTCACCTCAACGTTTTCTTGGACTCACAGCTCCTAGTTTCCCAGCTCAACAATGATTACCAGGTACGCGATCCCTGTCTGTTCAGAAAATTCCTGCGCACTAAACAAATGGTTAGACAGTTTGAATCCATTACATTCACACATGTCCCAAGACACCTCAATAGTGTAGCGGATAATATGGCCAACAGTGTCCTCGACTGGCACACCAATCACATCATGTCATATCCATAAACAAACATGCACCCAGTGCAAAACATGTGCCTCCACGGGCATATACAAAAAAAAAAAAACAATATTGCATCCACGTGCATAACATGTGCCTCCACGGGCATAAAACAAACCAAAATAATGCATCCATGTGCATAGCATGTGCCTCCACGGGCATATATAAATCTACAAACACACTGCATCCACGTGCATACACATCAAAATACCCAAAATATATATCCACATATATATACGAACCAAAAAGGTCTACATGTCATAAGTGCCCTCAGCACTCGATATACACAAAATACATCTGTCATACAAAAATGCTTCCCCATATGCTCATGAGCATTTGGGGGCAAGTACAATGACGTCTAATCATCAGGATCCTCCGGATCCTCAGGATCCTCCTCCGGCTCCTCCTCCGACTCCACTTCCGCTGGCCCAGCCGGGTCACGACGACCCCGAACTCGCCGCTCGGCTGGCCCTGCTGGGTCGTCCCTCAGACGTATCCTCCCCGGTGCCGGCTCTGCCGGAGCATCTCCTCCACCACCCCCGTGTCTCGCAGCAAGCACCGCTGCCCTCAACAACAGTGACTGCCACTCGGGCGGTGCACCGAGACATCCCTGCAAAATGTCCCGATCAAGGTCCCTCCAGCCATCCTCCGGAAGTCTAGCTACGATCCGGGCCAAAGTCCGTCGAACACCATCTATAGCATCGTCCTGAGGGCCAACCCCTCGCCCACGGGCTCCAAATCCTCCACCACGAGGAGGACGTACAGGTACTGGAGGACGCGCAACCACTATCGCCCGCCCCTGCCGAGCCACATAGTCAGGTGGTGGTACCGGACCAATATCTGCACAAAGCAAGTAGAACCATCAGATACTATACAACAGACATCATCATGATCAAACATAATACATATGGTATAAACATCACATAGGACACAAAAACATACCGTCTAAGCTCCAGGCCTGTCCTGGGGCACGTGGCATCTCCGGGTCTCCCCGGTAGTCCATACCAGCGTATGGATAGTCCTCGATCACCAGTGGCATCTGCTCCCACTGCTGGAAAAAATCCTCTGTAAAGAAGCCACGGATACCACCGCCAGCACGAGGCATCATCTGCCCCCACCTCATCATACGAGGCTCGCTAGGTAGACCAGCACGAACCGGTACGCGTGGCCGTAGGGTCGGCACCCGCTCAAAGAAAAAACAACATAAAAATGAGGCGTAACAGAACTCACCTCCCTCTCTCACGGCCTTGTCCAGATCTCTCCGGACACCGGCCAAGAACATCTGAGCCCAAGCATAGTAAGTACCCCGTAGAACGGAGTCCACCATCACCGTCTGCCCCCCAGACATACGATGTGGTGCAGCAGCACCCAAAACCCTCAAAACGCAGGCACCAACGGCCCGCATATCCCACTCACGTAGGAACTTCAGACTGATAGAGCTGTTTACCAAAACAGCTTCATCCCCACAAAAGGTCTGTAAGAGGTCCTCCATATCCACGCCTGGAGGCAACCTCGGAGAGATATCACCCACCTCACCCAAGCGAGGCAAACCGGTCAAAAAATATACATCAGTGAGAGTAATCTCCAACCTCTCACCACCAATAATAAAGGCACCCTCTGCCGGCACCCACCACTGAACGAGCTTGTTCAGGAGTCTCCTCACTGAACGGATATAAGGTATCTGAGCGAACTTCAAGAGTCCGCTCATGGCTAAAGTCTGTCTCACCCCCCCATCATCCTCGATCCTCGCCACAATCTCGGCATCAATATCTCTCTCCCGCCATACGGACTGAGCCCTCCGCAACATCCTGCCAAGAAAACACAGAAAATTTTAGCCCCAGCATAAAAAAATTTTGAAAAAATCTCATCGCGACTTTTTCACAAAAAGCCGCGATGACCATCGCGGCTTTTCCACAAAAGCCGCGATGACCATCGCGGGTTCCATGAAAAAACCCGCGATGAACATCGCGAGTTTCGTCCAGACAGTCGCGATGAACATCGCGACTGTCACCCATGAACACGCGATGAACATCGCGGGTTCCGACCTCACAGTCGCGATGAACATCGCGACTGTGAGTCTAAAACCCGCGCGGTTCATCGCGGGTTCCGCCCCGAAACCCGCGCGGTTCCACGTTGGAGAGTCAACGTGGAGATTCGCGGCTTTCGGGGGCCCACCGCCAACTAAAAAAGACATAATTGACTAGGTTAAGGCGAATAGAGTTACCTGCAACTCGCTAAATCAAAAACCAACGGTGAAATCTCCCGGAAATCGAGAAATAGCTCTGACTGCTCTATCAAACTCGCACGTGACAATGACAAGTCATATTGGGCCCCACGTCCTATTTATAGAAATTCCACAAATTTCAAACAACCATTGCGGTGTCATACGAAGTCCATTTCTCAAACCGTTGGTACCGTTGGGATCAGCACAGCGAGAACTTCATAGAGGTTCCTTCCGTTTCCCGTTTTTTCCCGGGGTCCATTTATGACCATTTTTTAGCCCCTCTCGTGGCCTCGGTTTGCGTGCCACATCGGCCGTACTCCGTTTTCGAGGTGCCTTATATGGCCGGATTCAGTTTTCCGCGCCCTTGATGATGCTTGAGACCATTTCTCGCTCTCACCTTTAGATTTTCCGGGCATTTTTTCCCACGCCCCCTCGTCGCCTCGGTTTGCGTGCCACATCGGCCGTTCTCCGTTTTCGATGTGTCTTATATCGCCGGATTCAGTTTTCCGCGCCCCTGATGATGCTAGAGACCATTTCTCGCTCTCACCTTTAGATTTTACGGGCATTTTTTCCCACGCCCCCTCGTCGCCTCGGTTTGCGTGCCACATCGGCCGTTCTCCGTTTTCGATGTGTCTTATATCGCCGGATTCAGTTTTCCGCGCCCTTGATGATGCTCGAGACCATTTCTCGCTCTCACCTTTAGATTTTCCGGGCATTTTTTCCCACGCCCCCTCGTCGCCTCGGTTTGCGTGCCACATCGGCCGTTCTCCGTTTTCGATGTGTCTTATATCGCCGGATTCAGTTTTCCGCGCCCCTGATGATGCTTGAGACCATTTCTCGCTCTCACCTTTAGATTTTCCGGGCATTTTTTCCCACGCCCCCTCGTCGCCTCGGTTTGCGTGCCACATCGGCCGTTCTCCGTTTTCGATATATCTTATGTCGCCGGATCCAGTTTTCCGCACAGATGACGATGCTTGAGACATTTTCTCATCCTCGTCAATCCATTTTTGTTCGGTATGATTTTACCCCTTTTTCGGGCCGAGCAACCCCTTTTACGAAAAAGGCACTTAGGGAGTTTCTGTTAAGCTCTTTTCTGACTCCTAAAACAATGAAAAGATCGCCGAGCAATCTTGCTTCCTTTCATGCTCGATAAACGTATCTGAAAGGGCGTCTACCTGGTATAAGTTTACCCCTTTTCCGGACCTCGTAGACTAATTACGAAAAAGGTATACTCTAGTCACATCGGCTAGAAGAGTTCTCCATCCGCATCATTTTATACTTTTTCGGGCCTCGGAGACTAAACTTACGAAAAAGAAACACCAACAGAGTCCACTTACTGTTTTCAGACTCTCTAAACATGAAAACAACCATGAGCATGCGCCGTCCTGGGCTCACAAAATCCACAGGACCGCACCATTTCAGAGCACACTTTTATCCCTTCTTGAAGCTCATTAAAACTATGAAGAAGGAAGAAGGGTGCCTCTTGGCGCCACGACAGATCATATCTGCTCGCTAACAGCTTCCCCTTTTGGTCGCCTTTGTTCAGAGCATTCTGCAGTATGTCACCCTGAAACTCTCTCGACAGCTACCATCAGCTTGTCCTCCCCCCCCAGAGTCAATATATACCATTGAGTCAAAGCTATGATCCCTGCACCTACAAGTCAGTTCCCTACCCTGCCAGGTCAACCATGTCATCATGCTCTGAACAAAGGAAGTTTTGAGTCTACCCATTTTTTGACCCAGTTATTTCCCATCCCCACAAGTATGTCAGTCCTACCAGCAGTACTACATCACTTCAGTTCTACACCTCGTGCTCCTATCAAGGAAACATCATTGCCTGGTTAGTTGCTGGTCCCCCTCTGTCGACGACAACCACATTGATTCCAGAGGATAGACTTAGAGGTCCCTGTGTCTTGGACTCATTACCATTTATGATGAGTGCCGACGAATCATTTCGAGAGGAATCCTTACTGCCTCTCCAAATGGTTGCTTCTCACATGCTCGACTTCAACACCTTGATCGCATCGTTGAGACTCGCACAGGGTATTGGTTCGTTCAGTTATTAGTCGAAGACCCCGGATACCACCTGACTCCTCCACATTTGAGAGTCTACCTATGGATACAACCAGTTACATTTTTTCTATACATATCCGGGTTGCGTATGGCGACAGTATTCAGTGTACCCCAGTTTTCTACTCCCTCGAGTATACAGATACAAATACTTCTCAGAGATGGCTCACAGTCTTTGAGTCCCTACAGATGTTGGACACCTTCAGTTTCAGCAGTTCCACAGTTGATCCAGTGTATCAGTTATTGCGATCATTCATGATCATGAGTATATCCCACCATCATGTCCCCTCTGGACCATTATGATGTACCAGTATATTTCTTCACGTATTAGATCCCCCTTCTTGGGACTAATTGTTTTGTATATGCCTTGATACGAGCATGGGAATGCCCGCCTCGTCCTTTATCAGAGATTATACCTCATTCATATTGAGGCCATGTAATATTTTTTGTTTTTGCAGCTTCCAAGGGCCGTGGCTCCAGTCTCCAAACGGTCTCTTCTCTCCCCTAAAACCCAGAAAAAGGACAAAAGAACTATGATGTCTATCGGCCATACGATGAGCTCCTGCCCTCACACATCAGGGGGCAATCTGTTAACACCTAAAAAGTGCTCACTAGCTCATTCCCTTACTCACATGACCCATTTGTCCACTTTTCCACCATCTGAGCCTCTGAAACCAACAAAAGGTCACCAAAAGACCTTGGTACACCCCTTTTTCCATTAAAAAAGATTATTTTTCCAAGAAAATCATAAAAACCCTCAAAAAGGGTCCAAATTCCCAAAAATATTAAAAAGGGAATTAAAATATTATTTTTATTCAAAAAAGGAAAAAGGAGGGAAAATTACCTAAACCATGTTGGTCAATACCATTGGTTTCCACAAAACCACAAATGGTATTCCTCACCACCAAAACCTATAAAAAGGTGGTAGGGGCTCCTCATTTCACATCCTTCCATTATCTCATCCTTATGCTGCTGAAATCTCCCATGAGCACTTTTAGCCATTGAAGCAACCTTGGAGAAAGAGACCTATTGGAGTTTGGAGCTACTCATCTTGGGAGTTGCTCAACATCAACCTTCACCATCGGAGGTAATATCGCAAGCACTTGCTTGCCCCCCACTTTTCAATACAAAAATTATTTCTTATGTTTCTTGTTCTTGATTTTGAAATATTTACATTATTTGCTTAGATTCTTGTTTAGATCCATGAAAAGTATTGTTTATTTAGTTTATTGTTTTTATTTCTATTGAAACTGCTACTACTAGTTAGTAGGTGCCCATAGCACTAAGCTTGGTTGCAAAACCGAGCCAACACTATCACTTTGGGAGGGAAAACTGTCTATATTGATGTTATGGTAGTCCAAGGTCCCTTAGATTTTAATATGCTCCTTGGACGTGATTATGTCCATGCTATGAAAGCTGTAGTGTCCACACTCTTTCAAGTGATGTATTTTCCCCATCATGGGAATATGGTGACCATTGATCAACTTTCCTTTGTGACACCCACTCATCATATGAATCCTAGTCATTAGACTTCCCTGAATGTCCCACATGTTTTGGTGGTGTCTTCCCCTTAGAGATGGGGTGCATGAATCCAATCTTTGGATTTCATGCTGGAGTCACCCCGCTAGCAATCATGATGGGGGGATTTTCCTCCTACATACAGATGCCATGTTGAGAGTACTGGAGCAAAGTTCTTTTTCGGTGTCAAAATCATTAAAAAATGAAACCAACCATTGTTTCAGGCAGAGTTTTATTCCGTTTTAAGCTCGTTAAAAAATGAAATGGGCCATTTCAAGCATAGTTCATTCTGTTTCAAGCTCGTTAAAAAATAAAATAGGCCCCTACAAGCATAGTTTACTTTCAGTTTCAAGCTTGTGTAAAAATGAAACCCATCATGAGCAGAGTTCCCTTTATGTGTCAAGCTCGTTAAAAAATGAAATAGGTCACCATAAGCATAGTTCCATTTCTGCGTCAAGCTCGTTAAAAAATGAAACATATCCCCTCTCCTTGAGTCGAGTCTTTCGCTTGATTTAGTACCTGAAACTTCTTTTCATCCGCCTATGCCTTAGGCGAATGAAATGAAGCTTGGGGGACATGTCTTCAACCTCTAGACCTCATGTTGAAGTCAATTGGGTCGCCTCTCCACATTATGTTGGAGCTAATTCACTTACTTCCAGCAATCATGCTGGGGGCATGTACCAACCTCTGGGTACCATGTTTGGAAACAGTCCACCAATGGGAAGTTTTTCGAGCATACTTTCTTCTGGGTTTCGAGCTCGCTAAACCATGAAAATAATCCCGAGCAGAGTTAATTTTCTGTTACAAACTCGTTAAAAAATGAAGCATACGTCATGAGAATTCTTCCAACCTATCTTCAAGCTCGTTAAAAACTATAAGATGGTATTTGAGCAAACTTTTCACTTTTTTCCTGCTCTGGTTGAAAATATGAAAAGTGATTTGAGCTTAGTTTTTAATTTTTCGTGCTCTGGCTCAAATATGAAAAATATTCTGAGTGCTTTTGATACCATTGTCGTGCTCATTAAAAAATGAGTAAAAAGGTGTGTCTAACGAGTATAGGTTTATCACTTTATCCGGCCTTGCTAGACTATTTACAGAAAAGGAACTGTGCCGAGTTTACTTTTCCTTTGTCGTACTTGGTCATCAACCATGAAAAATTTATACATGGAGTCCTCTTTAAGGTCTTTTCAGACTCCTAAAATAGGAAAATATTGCTGAGCGAACTTGTTTCTTTTACGCTCGTAAAAGGATTTGAAAGGACGTCTATTCGGTGGTAGGTTATCCCTTTTTCAGACCATTTAGACTATTTACAAGAAAGTCACACCTTAGTCAACCTTTGACTAGGAGAGTTCCTCTAGATATTATTTTACACTTTTTCGGGTCTGGGGACTAACTTTTACGAAAAAGTCAAACCGTGGAGTCTTCTTTAGATTATTTCAGACTCTCTAAACATGAAAAATCACCGAGTTTCCCTTCCTTGGACTCGTAAAATCAAACATCGAAGGACCCTTTTGGGATCGAACCCCTCCTTTCTTAGGTTTGTAAAACATGTGAGAATGGACTCGTCCAAAGGACGAGCTATACCGAGCATCTGTTATCCTCCTCAAACTCGTTAAAAAACAAAGAGGTACTCGTCAAGCATGATGGGGGTTGGGGAGAAATAATCTAAGTTTGTTTTAGAAAGCTTCATGGCAGCTTGTGTCGCCCTTGAACATGGCACCTATTTGCATCTTGTCATACAGTTGGGTAATCTACTTATCTCTAAGTCATGCCAATTGTATGAGTCATCGCGCTCCTTCAAGTTATCTGAAGAATGCATCAATCATCGTTGCATTATGTCTTGGTCTCTGCCTCTTTGAGTCAATGCTGCCGAGTCATTATTGTCGTTCCATTCATGTTCAAGGGAAGTTTACCTTAGTCATCCTCTGTAATATTGTTATCCTTTTCATACTTGTGTCAGTCCATACTCATTTGATTCATTACTTCACATAACTTTCCTATGTCGCTTCGTGTTGATGATGTGGGATTCATTATGGCCCTCCTTTGACGAGTCTATTCCTGTCGACTCCAACTCATTATCCAGGAATTAGTCTTAGAAACCAACTTTAGTACCTTGGTACCTGCATGCCTCAATGGCAGGTTTCCTCATGTTCGACAGTAGGTTTTCATCATTGACCTCTGATCGAATGATCTCGCAAATGTTCAACGTCAACTCATATATTCACATTTCGTCGAGATGTACTATGATACCTTGGGATTCATTGTCATCATAGATGATTTTCCTCGCACTTGTTAATGGTTCACATCATTGACCGGTAATCAAGTGGTTTCTACCATGTTTGACTTCAACGCCTTGTAATCACATGGTTAGATTTGTATCGATTTGGGATCGAGTAGAAGACCCTGGATGGCTTTGAATCTATTTAGCACATCCAGGTTGCGATGGTGATTTTTTGAGTAGGTTCCCACATATATATTATGTTGGTGACCTCATGGATGTACTGTCACACAGATCCACTCTTGTATTGGTCATGGATGTGTCATTATCTTATCATGGATCTACGCTTGTAGTCTAGTAGCCATGATTTGTCTTCAATCATTGTTAAGTCAGTACCATAATGGATCTGTAATGTATTGGTCGGCAGCCATGCTTTGAGTCAGTTTTTCCGATCATGGGTATGCCTGCCTTGGGGTCGTTAGACATATTGTTGATATTTGCTTGCAAATCTCCAGTTCTCCTTCAAATATCCTTGCAGACTTATTATTGGTAAAGTGTTTTGGCCATCAGATTCCTCTGACCTCACACTTTAGGGGGCATCTGTTATACCTCAAATTGCCACACCATGTGTAAGTGAGAATATACATGTTTCACCACCATGGAAAACATGATGTTTATGCCTCCTAAGGGTGTTAGGACCCTTCATTATAATGTTGGTACCTTCCCTAGTCACACTTGGAATAAAATACAACAAGCAAGGGGTTGAAACCCACATTAACCACCTCCAAAAATTATCCTTCTGGAATTATCGCACCTTGCATGCCTATGGGGGAGCGATAATTTAAAATTATCGCGTCCTGCATGCCTATGGGGGAGCGACAATTTCCAAATTATCGCGCTTTGCTTAGTTATAGGGGAGTGATAATTTTTGTTTAGGCTTATCCCTTTGATTTTGGATCTTGGATCTCATGGAGATTTTCTTGGGATGAGGTACCCCTTCGAATCCCATCTCACATTACCTCCTTGGCATGGTTTAGATCCTTGATCCACATATTATTCACTTAGATCCATAATATCCTCTTAGTGGTTGGCCTCCCAAATCCTACTTAAAGAGAGCCATCCATGAGCTATAGGGGGGGGGTGATCTTGGAAGCACTAAACTTATGATCCTATGAGTCTTGCAAGGGTGATGTTGGAGAGCTCGGAAGGAGGTGTTGCCAATTTGGACACCAAGGTATAACATTGTAATCAGCTTCTTTTGGATTTCTTATCATTAATATAACTTGGCCTATTCTCCCATGCATTGTCTCTTGTTATATTGATGCATGATATGTTGTATATTAGATCTAGATCAATACATATACTTGCTTGGAATTTTTGGTCCTTTGTCTTGTTTAACAGGTTCAAGCCTTGAAGATCGAGCTTGGAGCTGGAGCTAGGACAACCGACAGATTGGAGGTAAGTTCTACTTCGTCATTTCTTCTTCCATGTTCAATAGATTATGTATTGTTCTATATATAGGATAATAGATCACCATTTTTGTTTTTGTTATGGATTAAGTTTCTAGGGGCTTAGTTATGTCTATGAGAGAGTCTACCTATCCGTAGGATCAACCATGTCTTCAACCTCTAGACGTCATGTTGAAGTCAACTGGATCACCTCTCCACATTATGTTGGATCTAAGTCACCTACTTCCAGCAATCATGCTGGGGGCATGTACCAACCTTTGGGTAGCCATGATTTGTCTACAATCTATATTATCTCAGTACTCATGGATCTGCAATGTATTGGTCGACAACCATGCTTTGTGTCAATTGTTTCCGAGCATGGGAATGCCCCCCTTGGTGGTATATCTGACATTTTGTTTCTATTTCAGCTCCTTGTTGCTCCCCTCAATGCTATCTCTGCAAAGTATTTGTAAAGTCTTTCGGTCATCAGTCTCTTCTGACCTCACACTTTAGGGGGCATCTGTTATACCTCAATATTACACATTAAATCCTAGTGTCGCATCCTTTCACGTGCGACCTAAATGACACTTCCCCTTAATGACCATCTGGACATCCAGGAGTGAAATCTATTACTTGAACACTGAAAGAAACACCATACTTGCCACGTGTCACCCAGACAGACCTTATCTGCAGAAATTATCGCACCCTGCACAATTGATGGAGCGTGATAATTAGGGTTACCGTGTTATGCTCCCACCCTAGGGCGCGATAATACCGCGTTATGCTCAAGCCTAGGGGTGCGATAATCCATTTTTAGCCTTTTTTCCATGGACTTTGGGAGCTCAACCTTCGAGAGATTTTGTTGGGATTGCCACCTTTGATTCGATCCCAACCCCTTCTCTATTTAGCAGGCCTGATCCACTAAACACTCTCTAAATCCATTATACTCTCTTGTTGGTTAACCCTTCCTCATCCTATAAGAGAGAGGCATTCCATGGGCCAAAAGGAGGACTTTTGGGGCATCAAACCTATGATCATAAGCCTTTTGCAGAGATAGCTAGAGGAAGGACTTGGAGCTGGAGTGGGCTTGGACATCAAGCAACTACTTTGTAAGCACTCTTGAGTTCTCAATAAAATATAACTTGTCTTGTTTCCCTATTTATGCGTATTGATCATAATTCATTTACATAAATTGTATTCAGTAGAATATAGATCTAACTTTTGATTCAGTTATTTGGAAGATAGTGTGCACTTGTTTGTCGTGTTGATCTCTATAGGTTCATCGCGAGGACTTCAGGATCAAAGAATTGATTGGACAAACATCGGAACAGAAGGTCAGTTGCCTTATTTCTCATCTATCAAATGTTAGAACTGGAAACACTAATTTAGATCTAGGGAATGAGGTAGCATTTGTTTCCTTTTTGTCTTAGCATAGAGTTGATCTTTGTCACTTTATCCTAAGAGGGATTCTTCTTACCCGTAGGAATAAATCTCTACAACAGATGCACACTGACTTGCTCTGGATTCTCCCATCCTCTTGGAGGAAGTCATGCCACAACCTTTAGAAGTTAGTTTGTACCTCTCATCCATTTACCACAGCCAAGAATGTCTCCCATGAGGATGGGAGACCATCAATAGTGGTTTGAAGAAGATCATATTCATCCACCACTACTCCAATACTAGCAAGCTGATATCTTACCTAAGAGATCTTGGAGAAGAAGGAGGCCACTGTCTCATCCATCGCCATCTTTAAGTCTCAAAAATTATTCTTCAATTCCCTCTTTTGACTCAGGGCTTTCTTCTCATATAGATTAGTTAATGTATGATAACATTCTTTTGCATTCTTCAACAGTGTGATCACAAGCATAAAGTTATCTTTTACTGAATCATAGATGATCTGTTTAGACTTAGCTTGATTTTTCTTGAAGTTGATGTGCCATGCATTAGATGTAGGCTCCTCCACCGCAGTGGATACATAGCCATCCAAGTCATGTTCCTCTAGGATGTTGAGAATCCTAGCCTTCCAAGTGTTGAAGTTTGAAGTGCCCTCAAGACGGTCTTTCGATCGTATAGAAACCGATGCCATAGTATTTAAATTTTGTGCTCAACTTATCAGGATCTATGTAGGCTCTAGCTTGCATGAAAAAATAAGCTCCTTCACCCCCTAAGATCTGATACCATGTTGAAATTTGGTTGAGCTTTGATATTGAATTATTTTAGATGTAGAGTCTTGAAGCAATGAGACAATTCAATCCATGAAATTCATACACCCATAACACAAGATATACCTTGGGAAAATCCTCAAAATTATGAGAACAAAACCCCATCAATTCTTCTTAGTATAATATAATGGATAGCATAGAATGCTTTCTTTTACAACATAACAGATTGCTTTCAGAAGATAAGATATCACTAAAATTATAGGTGAATATAAGGAAGCAATAGAGAAGAGAGCTCAATTGGATGTGTGCCCAACACAACAATAACAAGCATGAACAATACCCTACACAAAGAGAAGTGCCTTGCCTTCAATGGAGAAGATAATTCGCTTCACATTGGATTTAACAATCCTGTATATCATATTTATACATTCTTCTCTTCTATTTTTAAATTCTAACTTCAGGATAAACTCACCCTCAAACTGGATGTATTAATCTTGCATGCAGTGGTGCGCCCCACTTCTCATACAGTGCTTCATCTCACTGAGTTGTCACTTAGGATGAACTCGCCTCTTAATTTAAAGCTTTCCCACTTAGTTAGGTGGCTAAATTAAGTGTTGACATGCAAGTGTCACAACTCACGTGTCATCTTTTATTTTAACATTAGTGTCATGGAATAACAGTCAGTTAACTAAATATGCTTTGTTGTCACTTAGTTAAGTCTCTTTAATTGAAGTGTCGTCTTTTAGTTTAACTAAAGTGAAAATACTTTAGTTAACTAGTCCCTTTTATTTAACACTTAGTTAATTGAAATCATGCTGATTCATTTACTTGAAGTCACCACTGTGATTTCTTTAGTTAACTAATACATATCTTTAACTGATGATTTAACTAAAGCATTGATACTTAACTGAAGCTTTAATAATCCGATTTCTTTTTAATTAACTGAAGTGTCTTCATGGGCAATTTTGAATTCTCTTGATCTCTATGCTTAATCTTTTATTTCTTTATCTCTTACTGCATGTCAATATGTGCTAACTTTAATTATCCATTACATTACATTATACTAAGAAGAATTATCGAATGTTGTGATCATATATATTAGTCCGGACCGAATGATCATATGCTAAAGTAAAACACTTTAGAGGTGATCAATCTTTAAAGGAGACTTAATACAAATCTGGTGATCATGGTTAATAATATATCACACAACATTAAATGTTTTTAACAAGTAAAGCATGACCTTTATACGGAAGGTCCACTTCTATACGGGAGGTCCACCTCATGGATACCTTTATATGGAAGGTTCACATGATAATCATGACTTGATACACACAAGTTTGGAGCCTTGTCCAACAATACTTTACAACATAATTACTTTGATCAATTACCTCTATACGGGAGGAATAACCTCTACACGGAAGGAAATCAAAGTGCTCACCTCTATACGGAGAATCAATCTTGACTACACAATATTGGTTTGGAGAATGTCTCATAATGCTGTATATTTAACATGATTTTCAAATGCAAACATTCCTTTGACTTGTATTAAACTTGGGTTAGAGTTTCCAACAATATTTAAAAACTTAATGCCATACTATTTAGGTAACTCAATGCTAATCAACAGAGATTCATATCCAGCCATATTGTTAGTACCTTCAAAATCTGGGAAGAAAAATAAAAAAAACAATGACTATCACAAAAAGGAGCGGTTAATACAATACCTGCACCCAAAACTTGAACCCATACCTAGTCCCGTCAAATTTCATCCTTCAAATTTGATTAGCAACATAGGTGGTGAAGGTTGTATATGTCTCGATATCGCTTGGGGAGCAAACAATCTCATTCCTCGGATCTTCTAGTAGTACAAAATTTGCATCAATTTTTTAGAAGAATAGCTGAGAGTGTTGGTTGAGATCTCCCCGAGAGAGGTAAACATGATTGATCAAGATCTGTAATAGAATTTTCCATATGGAACTTATATCAACCTCTATGGTGAATGAGCATGGCTAAACCATATCATGAGGAATCTCAAAGGTAGGTTTCCTTAGGTATTCAAAATTTATACTTCTCTTACTAGAGGAATTATGTATAGGCTCTTAAACCAATTTCCAATAATCCATACCTTCATGATCATCGTCATATGATAAATGCACATTATTATATCTATGGAAACCATCTTCTTCAACTGAAATATCCTCAAACCTCTCATATTCAAAATATCTATCTGTATGGGCAAATGACAAAGGAAGTTTCACTAAAATGTCATCATCAAAAGGACAAGGAGAAGCATCCACCACACCTTCATCGACATATATTTGTTAAATTTCTAAGCTGGAAGCGATTTTTTGACAAAGATCTCTATATTGCTTGAAAAATGTATGAAAATACGGCTTGACCTGACCTAGAATAATCTCTTCTTCTCTTCTAAATGGCATGTAAGGTTCATAGATTTCTTCTAAATTTTCTTATATAACACTACCAGACCTCAAAGAGTCGTAGATTGGAGGAGAAAGGAACTTCCAATATCGTCATCTTCAAGAATCCTGCCATTTTATTTCAAGAGGCCCAATATATCATAAGAATTTTTGAAAAGAGGATAAGGAGAACTCACCATTTCCTCATGGTATTCAATTTCTCCAATTAGGATTTCATCGCTTTCATTTTCCTGAACCTCGCCATCTTCATATTCAAGAGTATTTTCTTCTTCAAATACGAGGCCTATAATGTTATCGACAAGACCTTGATTGATAGTTTCTTCCAGCAATCTTTCTGAGACTTGATCCTCATCATGGATTTCTTCGATACGGTATGCTTCATGTCCTTCAGGGATTGGGATGACATGATAATCTTTGCTATGTTCTTCTTCAATGTTTTCTTTTTTGAATAATCTCTTTTCCTCTTCAGGCATCCATATATTTCATTTTTAAGGGCACCAATAGCTACAAAGTACCTCTATCAATTCTGCAAGAGATGATATTGTTCCTTTTTCTAGGCCTCAAAACCAAGCAAGGGGTCGCTTCTTCCCAATGTAGTACAAATGCCTTCATGTAGATGTATTTGTCTTTTCAAACACCGAATAATGAATCATTTTCCAGAAACTATTTGAAATGTCCATGGGATATTCATCATGGTCACATAATGCAAACATAAACATATCTGGTAACTCATCTGAAGTGCTCGATAAATAAAGAGGAGAAAAAATATCCCTTCTAGTAAGGGAAATCATGGCATCCATATTTTCTTTGTCAAGACTAGGCTCCCACTCCTTCCCGAACGCCTTGTTCAATTGGAAGAGTGAAGATATCCCTTTATGAGGAAGCTCATAATACCAATCCCCCATATCCTTGTTATTATGCAAATGAAGAGAGATTACAACCCCTTAATTCTTAGATCTTTGTCCATAACATCACATTCCATGAAAAAATATCTTAACATCATAATATGCTCCGCAACTATGTATTCATATTTTTGAAATCTTGGTATAGCCTTATCCTAACCACATTTATCTGGATCATTTAGATATATCATAATTTTCGATAAATCCAATGGAGCATATTGATTACGCATCTGTGTTTCATCAAAGGATGCCATATCATCTTCTTATTAATAACCAAGGTTTGTTTGTTTTGCACTGATTTGATTTGTTTTGTTCAATGGAGTTTCCAAATAGGACTTGCAAGTTTAGACCTCAACAATAATCCTATCAAAGCACAAAGAAATATCACCTCTTGAACTTGTTCTTAGAGTAGCTCTTTATTTTTATTCAATGGAGTCGCTAGGAGAGACTTGCCAAGTTAGATAAAAACAAATATAGCCAAAGTACAAAACAAGAATGTAGTTGAATCACACAGAAGATGTTGGATGTTTCCGAAAGATAATTGGATTTAACCTAGGAATCCCTCTTCAATGGAACCTTTTCAAGTTCTTTGAGGTCCTCGACAATGGCACCAAATCCCTTTTCAAATCAAGGGAATGTATACTTAGTGCTAATGAAGGTAATATCAAGAGAGAGTTAAACCCAATGTCACCACAGTTTAACATCTCAACGCTTCAGGTAACTCCAAAAACCATGGGGAAGACTCTAATAAGTGAAAGATACCTGCAATCACCAACAAGACATAAATACCTTCCATGAAACCTTTATAGCTATGATCAGTGTCTTATCAGAGCCAAGCTGTCACGTTCCCTCCTGTGGATCCAACGCATGGAAGGAAACATGACTACAATTATGGGATTTACAAAAACTCATCCCCATCCATTATGAACATATTCATAACAAATAAAACACATGTGTACATATTCCATTCAAAATAAACATGCACAACGGAATTAATGTGAGGAACCTCCAAAAATTAATTAATGAAAATGCATGATATATCATAAATAACAGAACACATAATAGATTTATTGATCGCATGCCACTTTAAGTGGGTGTTAGGAACCCGTGTCAACCCTTCTCTTTACTATGTTAGTATATTGTTGTTGGACGCATATGCTTTGTAAGTCGTCCCATAGTATTTGTTGATTCATAGTTTATATTATCCCATAGTATTGACCCATAGTATTGGACGCATATGCTTTGTAAGTTGTCCCATAGTATTATATGTCCCATGGTTTTGACCCATAGTATTGGGCATAGACTTAGTATATAAGTGTGTGTTGAGGTCATTGAAGGTACCGTGAAGTTAATTGTATTAAGCTTGCTCAAAGGAGGTTGCCCCCTCGAAGTAGCCCGTGATCAATATAAAAGTGATTCTAAGTTCTATTGTTTCTGATATCTCGTGTAATTGCATTAATTAATTATTGCAGGTTCATCACATCTGGTATCAGAGCACTTTCTTGGGCTCGCTGGGTGAAATTCTGCCAAATTTTTTTTCGCATCTGTTGCAGGTCCGGATTTGGGAATAATCCCTATTCGCTTAACTATGGGAAGTACTTGGGCATAAGCCATAAAACTCATTGTGAGGAGTACCACAGGAACCCTGAAGTAGTTGGCCCATTGAGAGGACCTGCCAGCGAAAAGGGCAACGACCCCTACCTGATTGACTAGTTCCCACCCGTGAGGTAAACCAAGAGATGTCGTTTGTGGCAAAGCGGTTATCAGTTTTACCTGAGCCGTGGAGTGAGGGGTACTGCCCCAATACGCAAGCCGTCAGACAGCATTGGTGGTTGAGTGAAACCCCTGAATTGTTAGGAAGCCACACATAACTAGGGTCCATATCTATTTTCAGCTGAACTGTTGTCGATCACTGCTGCGTCGTTTCAGATCCAGCCGTTCAGATCCATTCTGAAAGCTGTTCCAGATCCAGCCGTTTTCAATTCATTCGGCGCCGTTTCAGATCCATCTATTTCCGCTCACTTCTGGGCCATTGCAGATTTATCTGTTCCAAATCCCTTCCGAGCAGTAGCTGCTCCAGCCTGGAAAAAAAAATGTTTTTTCTCCATATCTCCCTTGTTTTCACTCTGTTTCCCTTGAAATTTTTGGCGAACCCCTGTCATCCCATTCTGCATATTTCATTCCTGAGGACCCTATCCCCAATTCCCCCTTCCCAAAGCCCGAAATCCCACATTTGTCTATTTTTAGGGTTTTCCATAACTTCCTCAGATTTCACCTAATCACCTTCAAATTTTACCACAGAGTTCTTTTCCGAATTCTGCTTCTTTGTCTCCCTCTGCCAAATTTTCTCATCCTTTCACCCCGCTTCTGAAATCCTCATTTTTTGCTTCCTTGTCTCTTCGATAGTGTCCAAAACCTAGTCAAACCCCAATTACCTTTCAGATTTTTTCCCAAATCTAGATTTTCCTTTACTGAAGCAATTTCTGTTTTTGTTTTTCTACCCAGTCGACCAAAAAAAAAAAAAAAAAAAACTCCTGGTTATGGTTGTCACCTGCGCAGGAGCAAACACCATGGAGGAAGCACTTGCAGCCATCCAAACCAAAATCCAAGATCTGGATGAAAAATTTCTCAGCCTCCATCTTCAGCATTCAACCATGAACAATAACCAACAGCCAGAATCTTTTGTAGCCACCGGGTTCTCTTCTTCCAGCAATTTTCGTGGGCCAAAGCTTGATTTTCCTCGCTTCAATGGTACTGATTTGACTGGATGGATATACCGAGCAGAACACTATTTCAGTCTACATAATACTTTTGATGTCTAGAAAGTTCCACTTGCATCCTTTCATTTGGAACAAGAAGCCCTTCAATGGTACCGTTGGTACATCAAAGCTCATCCCGAACCAAACTGGACAGATTTTTGCCAACTCCTTTTGCCACGATTTGGTCCTAGTGCTTTTGATGACTTGACAGGAGCACTCACTAAAATTCACCAAATTGGCATAGTGAGAGAGTATCAGACAGAATTTGAGAAACTGGCCAATCACATAGAAGGATTGTCTGATGAATTCTACAGGAGTTGTTTTATCAGTGGTCTCAAGGATGAAATTCGCTAAGAGGTCAAAATGTTCTGTCCCAACACAATAATGGAAGTCCTAGGGTTGGCTAAGTTGGCAGAGGACAAGATCGCAGCTCAACAATGCTCCAAACCCACCTTTGTTCCCTTCAGAAATATGGCTTCGCAACGACCTCCCATCATGCCTGCTCCTCAACCAACTCCTATCAAGCATTTGTCTGAAATAGAGATGCAGGCACGCTGAGAAAAAGGGCTTTGTTATAATTGTGATGAGAAATTCACTCAGGGACATAGATGTGTTCAACAAAAGCTCTATCTCTTGGATGTGGATTCTCTGCCTGCCTCAGAACTTGATGAAGAAGCTCCAGATACAGTAGATGATTAGGTCGACGTTCAACACCCACCTGTTGACACCCCCATCTCAGGACGACCCACTCGAGATCTCTCTCCATGTTGTAACCGGCGTCACCACTCCACAGACAATGCGAGTCAGGGGATAATTCAAGAAGCTCCCTTTTACCATACTCATTGATTCTGGTAGCACTCATAACTTCATTGACCCTCGGATTGCCAAATAGGCTAATTGTTTTGTCCATCCTTGCTCCAACTTTGAAGTCATGGTTGCCAATGGGGGCACCTTACCTTGCAAGGGGAAGTGTCACAATGTGCATATCTCTATGGAATATTATAACCTGCACTCTGATATGTTTTCCTTGTCCTTAGGAGGATGTGATGTGGTTTTGGGTGTTCAATGGTTACGCACACTTGGCCCCATCTTATGGGATTTTGCGGAACTTTGGATGCAATTTTTAGTCAATGGGGCACAATACAAATTAATGGGCTTACAACCAGGGTCTCTCTGCATCATCAGTTCACATTGTCTGGAAAAAATCCTTAAGAAGAACTCACATGGTGTCATCGCTCAGCTCCATTCCATTCAGATGCACCCATCAATGGTCTCCACTACTTCCTTGGATAGATATGCAGGTGTCTTTGCTGAACCAATGAGCTTGCCGCCTCAAGATACCTTTCCGGTAAGAATTTAGTCGCATCTACCTCTCAGCAGGAACTGATGGCTATTTTGCATGCAGTACAGAAGTGGTAGCCATACCTATTAGGGAATTATTTCTGCATCAAGACTGATCTCCCGAGTTTGAAAAATTTTCTGGAACAATGGGTCTCCTACCCAACACACCTGAAATGGGTTATCCAACTCATGGGTTATCCCTATGCGATCGCTTACAAGAAGGGTAAGGACAATATAGTGGCAAGATGCTCCTTCTCGCACAATTGATGATGCAGTTTCTCTTACAGCTCTTTCTCTGCTTGTTCCAAATTGGTTGCAATATGTTCAACAGGGCTATCTCTTCTATGAACTCCATGCTTTTTTATCAGCAGGGCACTCTGGGTTCTTCAAAATGTATGACCGGGAACACTGTAACTTCTTTTGGCAGGGACTAAAAATGACAATTCAACAGATGGTGGCTAACTGTGATACTTTCCAGGTCAACAAGGGTGAAATGACACTCCTTTCAGGATTGCTCAAACCCTTTCCCATCCCTACACAGCTTTGGCCAACTATTTCTATGGATTTCCTAGCAGCGCTCTGGTGGTACAATACCACATCTCAAAGGACACCATATGAAGTAGTCTATGGACAGACGCCGCCAATTCTTCTTCCATACACCCTTAGCAGCTCCCAGTTCAGGAAATTGACTCAGTTCTTCGCAACCGCGATTAGATTCTTCTCATTCTGCAGGACAATCTTCACATGGCCAGAATTCGCCTGAAACAACAAGCCGATCAGCACCGTTCTGAGCGCATCTTCCACGCAGCTGATAGGGTTCTTCTTCGTCTACAGCCTTCCAAGCAATCCTCCCTGACATTCCAAAGGCGTCAGTGGCCCCCAATGCAACCCGAGGATGCTACCAGGGAACCACTCCTTCAGATTTTGCAGCAATTTCTCCAACCAAAGCTTTGAGGACAAAGCTTTTTCTAAGGGAGAGGGGATGTTAGGAACCCGTGTCAACCCTTCTCTTTACTATGTTAGTATATTATTGTTGGACGCATATGCTTTGTAAGTCGTCCCACAGTATTTGTTGATTCATAGTTTATATTAGCCCATAGTATTGACCCATAGTATTGGACGCATATGCTTTGTAAGTCGTCCCATAGTATTATATGTCCCATGGTTTTGACCCATAGTATTGGGCATAGACTTAGTATATAAGTATGTGTTGAGGTCATTGAAGGCACCGTGAAGTGAATTGTATTGAGCTTGCTCAAAGGAGGTTTCCCCCTCGAAGTGGCCCGTGATCAATATAAAAGTGATTCTAAATTCTATTATTTCTGATATCTCGTGTAATTGCATTAATTAATTATTGCAGGTTCATCATAGTGGGAAACATCCTTTGAGCAAGATCAATACAAATAACTTCTGGATTCCTTCATTGGCCTCAAAACGTACTTATATTCTATGTCTATGCGCCAATACTATGGATCAATACCATGGAACATATAATACTGTGGGACAACTTACAAAGCATATGCGTCCAATACTATGGATCAATACCATGGAACATATAATACTATAGGCTAATACAAATTATGGATCAATACCATGGAACATGTAATACTACGGGACGACTTACAAAGCATATGCGTCCAACAACAATATACTAACAAAGTAAAGAGAAGGGTTGACACGGGTTCCTAACATTCCATCCCCCTTAGAAAAAGATTTGTCCTCAAAGATTTAGATGTGGAAATTGATGTTGAATCTGAAGGAGTGGTTCCCATGTAGCATCCTTCGATTCCATTCCATGCCACGGAATTAATACCTCTATGATAGATCAAGAGCGAAGACAAGGATGGATCCTTCATTGTCCAGTTCTGGTAAAATAGTTTTTCCTTTTATGTTGGTGACATGAAATTTCTTCAGACAAGAGACATGAAATACTGGATGAATGTGGGAAGAAGGAGGAATTTCCAATTTATAAGCAACGGACCCAATATTTTGAAGAACCTTATAGGGCCCATAGAAATTTGGAGCGAGCTTATGACTCCCTTTGCGTTTCATGGAGGATTGCTTGGAAGGATGAAGACGAACAAAAACCATATCACCTGCTTTAAAAGTGCACTCAGAACGGTGTCGATCGGCTTGTTGTTTCATTCAAATTCCTGCCATGGGAATATTGTCCTGCAAAATGCGAAGAATTTGATCGTGGATTCGAAGAACCTTGTCAATTGCATGAACTGGTGAACTGCTAAGGGTGTATGGAAGAAGAACTGGCGATGCCTGACCATATATTGCTTCATATGGAGTCATTTTAGATGCAGTATTGTACCACCATTCAGTGAGAGGGAGCCACTTGTTGATGTATATGTAACTTTGGAATGTATTTCATATGTATATTTTATATATATTTATTGTACCCTTATAAGAGATGTGTTATTCCTCTATAAGGAAGTGTCGTCATGTGGATTGACAAGTGTTGCAAGTGTGTGTACTTGCCGATGGGTTATTAGACCACCATTTGGGGTCGGCCCGGAATTATATATAATATAATGTGGATGTATCTAAGTAGACAAGTCAGCCCCATTGGGTCACTGGGAAAAAAGGTGAGTATAAATAGAGATAGGAGATCTCTATTTTACTCACTCGGAAAAGTAACTCACTCTCTCTCTGGAAAGTGGCGCACTAGTGAGGAGGAGGAGGATCATCTGCTAGGAGAATATCTCAGTGTTATTTGGTTGTATTTTGGTTGAGCCATTGCTCTCCTCTATCTCTGAGGAAGTTGTGGGGTTTTTCACCTTAGGGTTTTCCCCACGGAAACTCTGTGTCTCTTGTCTCTATGCTTTTGATTCTTGTGATGCTTGTGATGCTTTTCATATTATGATTGTCATGCATTGATATACTGTAGATGTTATTCTCTCAGCAAAGATCCTAGAGTATAATGAATTAATGCTCAAAATTTAACATGGTATCAGAGCTAACTTGAGAAGAAGACATTTTGCAGTGACGGAAGCTTGTGTTCCTTGTTTATTGGTTTCTCTCCACAGATTTTTGAAATTCAGTATAGTAGATTGGATCTACTCATCAAGGCGCATCTATCTGTCCAATCAGAATTCAGTTCCGAGCATTTTGAGATTTGGCCCTAAAAATTAGGGTTTCCACAAAAATAGGAATTTCTGGAAACTGAAGGGCACAGCTGGAAGCTCCTTGCAAAAATCGAAGGTTAGAGCTTTGGATCGAGATTTTTGGCTGGGTAGATCTCCGGGAAACTCAAACCCTAATTCAGGGCTCTCCCTAGTGAACCCGGGAGGACAAAAAGGAAATTTTGAAGGGCAAGACTTTGCTTATCCCAAATTCTGAATGTACTAGGCTGATCAGCTCTCCAAGGCGCATCTTTCTATCCTCTCAGAATTTGGAAATTCACATTTTGAATTTTTAGGGTTTCTCTGACAAACCCTAATCCGAGGCCAGATCTAGTTTTCAGCACTTCAAGTGGTAAGTCCTAAATCTTTTTCTATTTCCATTTGAAGTACTCTTAAAGATGTCTCTCCACACCAAGCTTGAGGATAAGCTTGAAGGGGCTGATAACTTCCGAGCCTGGAAGTATAGGATTGGGTTAATCCTGGAAGAGAATGAGTTGGACTCATATGTGAAAGAAGACATCCCTATCCCAGAGGATGAAGAGGCCAAGGCATTGCACAAGAAGAAATTGGTCAAGGCAAGAGAATCATTGCCGATTCTATCAAAAGACCATCTCATACCCCATGTGTCTTCTCTTAAGACACCCAAGGAGATGTTTGACTCTTTGACCAAGCTGTTTGAAGGAAAGAACATAAATCGGAAGATGACCTTGCGGAACCAATTGAAAGCAGTGAAGTTTCAGAATGGAGAAACCATTCAATCTTACTTTTCAAGGGTCTCCCAGATCAAGGAACAACTAGAAGAAGTGGATGAAATAGTGGAGAATGGTGAAGTGGTGATGACCACTCTAAATGGCCTACCCAGGTCATGGGATTCCTTTATCCAAGGAATTTGTGCAAGGAAGAAGTTGATCTCTTTCAGTAGACTTCGGGAAGAATGCTCACAAGAAGAAGCAAGGCTTGTGGCACGAGAAGAAAAGATGGGGAATGAAGATCAAGCTCTCACAGCTCACACCAGGAAAGGAAAGTCCAAGAGAGAGCCATCTCACTCCAAGAGATCTTCACATCACTTCAAAGAAAGAAGAATATGCTTCTCCTGTAATGAGAAAGGACATATTGCCATAAATTGTCCAAGAACAAGAAGGACAATAACATCCCCAACAAGAAGAAGAAGGGTAGAAAAAGAAGGTTTCATGCTCATGCTGCCGAAGATGATGAACCCCCAAAGAAGAAGGCTAGGGCAGAAAGTGATAGCAATGATGACTCATCAAGTGAAGAAGAGTATGTTCTGATCTCTGCTCTCACAGGTACCATCTCCCATGGCTGTAATGATTGGTTGATTGATAGTGGGGCCTCCAAACACATGACTGGGTTCAAGGAATCTTTTGTGAATCTATCTGAACATGAATCACCCCATAAGGTGAAACTTGGGGATGATTATCAATATCCAATCAAAGGAAGTGGTGAAGCCTCTTACAACCTAGATTCTGGAAAATCTTTGAAGATGAAGGAAGTCCTCTATGTACCTGGGCTCAAGAAGAACTTACTCTCCATCTCTGCATTGGATGCAAAAGGTAGGGTTGCATTTGTGGATGGCCAAAGGGAAAGAACATAGATGATGCAGTAGTGATTGGAGAGCAAGAGGGAGGCTTGTATAAATTGAAGGGACAACCTAAACATGCCATGGTGCATGAATCCATGGAGCCAAGTGAACTTTGGCATAGAAGACTTGCTCACATGCACTACAGAGCACTTCCAATTGCAAGCAAGTCAGTAGAGGGTCTTCCTGAAATCAAGACCAAAAATGAAGGTGTTTGCAAAGGATGTGCAAAAGGGTAAGAACATTAAGAAGGCTTTCCCAAATAGTGAAAGCAAGGCAAAAGACATCCCAGAAATCATCCACTCAGATGTATGTGGCCCTATGTCATCCAGTTCCCTGAGTGGGTATGTTTACTATGTCTCATTTATTGATGACTTCTCTAGGAAGACTTGGGGTATACTTCTTGAAGGGCAAATATGAGGTTCTTGATAAATTCAAGGAATTCAAAACTTTGATGGAGAATCAAACTGACAAGAAGATCAAAACATTCAGATCCGACAATGGTGGAGAATTTACTTCAAATGAATTCAAGAAGCTTTGCAGTGATTCAGGGATTAAGAGGGAGTTGACTGCTCCTTATAATCCTCAACAGAATGGAGTTGCAGAAAGGAAGAACAGAACTATCATGGAAGCAGCAAGGGCAATGTTGCATGACCAAGATCTTCCTATGCATCTATGGGCAGAAGCAGCTAGAACAGCTGTATATGTGCAGAACAGAACACCCCACAAGATATTGGACAACAAGACACCAGAAGAAGTCTTTTCTGGTAAGAAACCTGAAGTCAGCCCATCTCAGAATATTTGGTTGTCCAGTATACACTCATGTCCCAAAGGAAAAGAGGACTAAACTAGATCCTTCAGGAAAGAAGGGTATCTTTGTGGGTTACAGTGAAAGTTCGAAGGCTTACATAATATACTTTCCAGGGTTCAAGAAGATTGATGTCAGTAGGGATGTAACATTTGATGAAAACTCAGCATTCATCAAATCAAGGAAGACACCTACCAAAGTGTATGAAGAACCTAAGGAAACAAGATTTCAGGACACTACCATGACTGAAGCAGTTCCAGAAGCTATTCATGAGTTTGAAGATCCACAAGAACCTGTAGATCCACCCCGTGAGGATAACTCTCACAAAAGGAAACCTGTATGGGCTAGAGAGCTCATTCAAGATGCAGAAAGATTTGGTATTCCAGAAGAAGAACACAGAGCAAAGAAGAGAACCAGATCACAGACCAGCTATGTTGCTTTACTTTGTGACATTATGAACAAAGAGCCTTCCAGTTATGAAGAGGCAGCGGAAAAGAAAGAATGGAAGGATGCAATGGTTGAGGAATACCAATCAATAATGAAGAATGATGTTTGGGATGTTGTCCCAAGACCTAAAGAAAAGTCTGTTGTGACTTCTAAATGGATCTTCAAAATCAAGCATGCTGCAGATGGCAGTGTGGAGAAATACAAAGCAAGATTCGTAGCCCGTGGATTCTCTCAGAAAGAGGGAATAGATTATGAAGAAACTTTTGCACCTGTAGCCAGGTATACTTCCATCAGAACAGTACTTGCCCTGGCTGTAGCTATGAAATGGAAAATACACTAGATGGATGTCAAGACTGCTTTCCTGAATGGTGTAGTAGAAGAGGAAGTATATGTGGAACAGCCACTCGGTTTTGAAATACATGACAGGGAGTCATATGTGTGCAGATTGAAGAAAGCCTTGTATGGCTTGAAGCAAGCTCCCAGAACCTGGTATGGTAGGATGGACAGTTTCCTATCTAGTTTGGGCTTTACCAAGAGTAAAGCAGATTCCAACCTTTACTACAAGGTTGAGGAAGGGAATCCTGTGATTCTACTACTGTATGTGGATGACCTATTTGTGACAGGAGATGACAGACTGATTGCAGATACTAAGAGGAAGCTTGCAGCTGAATTCGATATGAAAGATTTGAGAATGATGCACTATTTCCTAGGTATGGAGGTGTGGCAGAGTGTAGGTGGGATCTTCCTTGGTCAAGGGAAGTACACAGTAGATATCCTGAAGAGATTCGGGATGATGGATTGCAAGGCCATGGCCACACCGATGGCATCGAATCTGAAGCTTCTATGTGATGCTTCATCTGAGCCAGTTGATGTCTCTATGTATCGTGAGATGATTGGGTCCTTGATGTACCTGACGAACACGAGACCAGACATTTGCTTTGCTGTGAACACTTTGAGCCAGTTCCTGACAGATCCGAGGAGTGTTCACCTGGTTGCTGTAAAGCATGTTCTGAGGTACCTGAAGGGTACAGTGGATTATGGGCTCAAGTATGAAGCAAATCAAAAGTTTAACCTACAGGGTTATGTTGATTCAGATTGGGCTGGCAGTGCTGCAGATAGGAAGAGCACATCTGGGTGTTGCTTTAGTATGGGATCAGGTGTGATCTCTTGGTTTAGCAGGAAGCAGTCCTGCGTAGCACTGAGTACAGCTGAGGCAGTGTATGTTGCAGCCTGTTCAGCTAGTTGTGAGGCAGTATGGTTACGGAAGCTACTGTCTGAGTTATTTGATCTCCCGTTGGAGGCTACTGGTATCTTCTGTGATAACCAGAGTTGTGTGAAGCTGTCCGAGAACCCAGTGTTTCATGACAGGCCGAAACACATAGAGATCAAATATCACTATATCCGGGATATGGTGCAGAGAGGAGCTGTGAAGCTCCTGTATGTTACGACGGACGAGCAGATTGCAGATGTGCTGACGAAGCCACTAGCCAGGGTGAAGTTCGAGTACTTCAGAGAGAGGCTTGGCGTGCTTCAGATCGAGGACACTTCGAGGAAGAAGTGATGGACACATTTGCTGAAGCCATTCCAAGCATGTTGGAAGGGGGACCCTTCACATGGATGTGGATGTAAGCGCTGGATGATGAGCATCAGAATGATGTTCTGGTTGCTGTTGTATATGATCAGTTGGATCATTATATGTATGTATGTATGCATCATGTTGGATGCTGGATATGATCAGTTGGATCATTTATATGTATGTACGCATCATGTTGATGCTGGATATGATCGGTTGGATCATGTGTATGTATTTTGTATGTAAGCATCATGTTGGATGCTAATGGATACATTGTGTGGATCATGTATCTTTGTATGATCAGGTAGATCATGTATGTTGTTGGATACATTGTGTGGATCATGTATCTTTGTATGATCAGGCAGATCATGTATGATGTTGGATACATTGTGTGGATCATGTATCTTTGTATGATCAGGCAGATCATGTATGTTGATGAATACATTGTGTGGATCATGTATCTTTGTATGATCAGGTAGATCATGTATGCTGATGGATACATTGTGTGGATCATGTATCTTTGTATGATCAGGTGGATCATGTATGCTGATGGATACATTGTGTGGATCATGTATCTATGTATGTATCAGGTGGATACTTGGATGATCGTGGATGACGAGCTTCTCCAGATGACATGCAACAGGATGTTGCAGTGATGATGATTAGGTTGATCATGTGTACATCAGGATGATGTTTGATGAGTATCAGATGATACTTTATGGCCGTGGATCAGGTTGTGCAGGAAAGCATGTAATTTGTGCCCTGGGAGATTTGCAGATGGTCTTTCGAGGTTTTGCCTATGGCATGTAATTCGGTGCCCTGGGACATCTGGCAAATGCTCTTGCGAGGTTTTGCTTGGGAGGACATGTAATTTGTGCCCTGGGAGATCTGCAGATAGTCTTTCGAGGTTTTGCCTATGGCATGTATTTCGGTGCCCTGGGATATCTGGAAGATGCTCTTGCGAGGTTTCGTCCTATGGCATGTAATTTGCTCCTGGGAGATCTGGACAGTATGAAAAAGGCCTCAGATGCTTCAGCCAGGTTTTTCCATGACCACATGTAATTTGATCCCGGGAGATCTGGACAGGATGAAAAAGGCCTCAGATGCTTCAGCCAGGTTTTGTGGTGAGATCACATGTATTGTGCTCCTGGGAGATCCGACAGGTAGATCTGAGTGCTCGTAACAGCCTGGGATGCTTCAGCCAGGTTTTGTGATGGGTCACATGTAATGTGCTCTTGGGAGATCCTACAGGTAGAGCTGTGTGCTCGTAATAGCCTGGGATGCTGCAGCCAGGTTTTGTGACGCACGTAATGAATCCTGAGGATTCCACAGTATGGCTAGTGATGATGAAGACCTGCAGATGGCGGGCCTACATCCAGTATGAAAAAGGACTGGCTCTGTAGAACTTCCTATGACGAGTAGAGTCAGAGATTGGTTGAGATAGCAGCAGCAGTGATGATGATGATGATGATGCATCGATGACGATGATCCAGAGAAGAAGACTTGTCTAGCAGATCTGTGTCGAGAAATACCTTCCTAGTTAAGAGGGAGTGTTGATGTATATGTAACTTCGGAATGTATTTCATATGTATATTTTATATATATTTATTGTACCCTTATAAGAGATGTGTTATTCCTCTATAAGGAAGTGTCGTCATGTGGATTGACAAGTGTTGCAAGTGTGTGTACTTGCCGATGGGTTATTAGACCACCATTTGGGGTCGGTTCGGAATTATATATAATATAATGTGGATGTATCTAAGTAGACAAGTCAGCCCCATTGGGTCACTGGGAAAAAAGGTGAGTATAAATAGAGATAGGAGATCTCTATTTTACTCACTCGGAAAAGTAACTCACTCTCTCTCTGGAAAGTGGCGCACAGGGAAAATTTTAGGGGCGAATTATAGCCCATGGGCGAAATTATAGGGGTCACCAACAAACCCTGGGCGAATTTTTAATATTAAATCGTTTTTTTGAAATTTAATAAATTAGCCCACATTTTATGAATGGCCACAATGTGAAAAATCGGATAGCCCACCCAGCGAGAGAGGGAAAATCTGATTTAGCCCAGTGAAAGATGGAGGAAATGGTCGGTTCGCCCCCGTCATTCCCGTAATGGAGTCCAAAGGTAGCTGTTTCGCCAGTAAATTTTCATTCATGGAGGCGTGAGCAACTCGTTCGCCCATGGTTTTCATTCATAGAGGGGATTGCTAGTTTGTTCGCCCCGATTTATGGACCATAGGGCATTTTCGCTGGTTATTTCACCCTGGATTCGAGGTTTTCGGTTGAATTCGGTCCCCAAAGATTTTCGCTGGTTAGTTTGTTTGTGTTATTGAGTGATTTGGGTATTCTTCCAGGTTGTCAGTCATATAACTGCCATAATTTTACATTACTGCTTTTCTTAGGTAAATGATTTATTCTGCTTGTGATTGCCATTGTTGCAAATCGTGAATGAATATGGGTTAATCAATGTTTTGCATCTGTATTATTCTGCAGTTTCTGAATAAACTTTTGTATGCAAAAGAAGGTGCCAAGGACATTATGGATAGAACATGTGTCTATTTTCCTTGGCAAATTCGACTAGAAGTGGATGGTGTGGATATTGAAGTTCCTGAGGTGGGTGCTAAGACATCTACAACTTATCTATCTGAAACCATGTACATATATAGTTTTGATTTTAAGTATATTGTGTAACATTGCAGGATGCAGAAGGTGTCCTTGTAACGAACATTGGGAGCTACATGTGAGGCGTAGATTTGTGGCAGAATGAAGAGGACCGTGAGGATGACTTTGATCCACAAGTCATGCATGATAAGGTGCTTGAAGTTGTTTGTATTTGTGGAACGTGGAATCTTGGAAAGCTCCAGGTGATGTTTCAATGTTTTACAAATCAAATATTATATTTTCTGCAGGTCTTAACCCCTTCTTTTCTCCATGTTACATGGGTACAATGCCAAAGATAACGTCTTGAATACTCCAAGTGATGTTTCAATTTTAGACTGGTCAAACATAGGTAGAGGTGTTATTATTAATATGCTAGCTAAATTCCACGTGCAGATGTAATGCTTTTTTTTTAAAACTGAAATGGTTATATTTTGTATTAAAAAGTTGCTATGGCCGCACCGTACATCATAATAAGTATAACACAAACAAAAAGGGGCTTTCCATAAGCTAGTCTTTCATAAGTTGTCCAAAATTCAAAATTGTTTCCTATAGTTTGAACTGTTCTAACTTTCAGAAAGATATAGCTTAAAGATGTACTGATATAGAATCTAGATCCTAAGAAACTTGCCTAGTATCAAAACTAACTTACAAAACATAGCTAAACCTTGTATCAGAAACAGACATGCTCACTATGGGCTTCTTACTTGACATTAGCTGGTAACTAGAGATCTTAGTCCACATGTTCCATTTCCAAATCCCCTAGAGCTCGCTGAATTGTTTCTTCATCTTTTGCAATAACTGGGGCAGACCTAATTGACATCCTTGGATAAGTAACCACAGACTGGGAACTACTAGATAGGCCCAGGACCAATTGGTAAAGCATGTCACATTTAGCTTCTAGCTTCTCAATTTTCCTTTTATGTTGGGTCACAATATCTAATAATTCTGCTGAGAAACTACTTTTATTTGCCTTGGAGATTAAATTTCATATCATGAATGGGGTGCAGGTCACATTGATTATTGAAATGTCTTGAAATTCTGCTCACCCAATTTTGTTTAAAGAAGAGATTATGTTGAAGGACATAGGAAACCATGACAAGACGGATCAAAAGGCATGAATTTTGCTTGGAAAAGATGGATCTGAAAAAAAAATGCCCTGTAGTGCCAGTTGAGCAGCTTATTCTAAAATTTGGAAGAAACAAAAAGTTATCAGGGGCCACTCAAGTCATCCGAGTTTCAGACAATGCACTCCATGAATGGATAAAACCTAATAGTTCCTAAAATGTTTACCAGCACAAAATATTGTTTTTGGGGTTTCCTTGAGCGATGGCATTTTAGAGCAACTGATGAGATTTTGTTAGCTTATTATTGAGGAAGTTTTGATACAAGAACTGGATGCAGAGAATCTCCTGAAGAAGCCAAAACCAACAGAGGGATAGTTCATTGAAAAACAACTTGTCTTGGCTTTCCTTGTGAGCAATACTGCCTTGAGTAATTTGACAATATTCAACAAGAAGGTTTGTTTTGAGGACCGTCTTATTTGTTAGGTTTTACAGGTTTGATCTTTGAACCTTGAATTTCTCATATTTGAGTTTCTTAACCTTTACCTTTATATTAATGTTGCTGCTCAAAGGTAAATTTAAAAGTTGTGACACTTGGCTTTTTAATCAGGATTTCATTTTCACAAAGAGACAGAAGTTATCTTCTAGCGTTTCCAAAGTGGGGTGAGCTTGGTGAAGAATGATGAAAATTTGTTACAGGGATTATTCTACAGAGATATCAAGGATGTTGATGTCTCTGACGTGGATGATTAAAAGATAAATTCTGTGTAAAACTTCTACAAATTTATACTTCTGACTAAGGTATGGAGGAATTGTTGAACTTGTTGCAATGTCTCCTTTCACTCGATGGGAAAATCATCAGGAAAGCTTATCTTATATTGATTTGACTGTAGAAGAAGTGTTGGGACATTATTATGAGTGTGGTCGTGCCTTTTGGAGGGATTTGAAGCTTGTTAGTGCTCAGATAGAAGCAAAGGATTGGATGGTTGTATACTTGAAACGTTTTGCTATGAAGGTGAAGATCCTTCACATGAACTTGGTTTGTGTTGTTAAGGCAGGTTCCAACAAGGTGCTTATGAATTTTGACTCATAGGAAGTAGGAGATTCTCCAATATAACTTGGGGATATCCTCATCAATTTGCAGGACATGCCTGGAGCTTGCAGCTCTAGATGAATCTATATTACATGATAGAACTTTGTGTTATGTCAGATCAATTCTACAAGTATCTTGGAAAGAAGAGGTAGAAATGGTGATTTTTGGCACACTAAATTTCAGGACTCTTTAGTGGCATTGGCTGATGTACGGTGTGATTGTGTTGAAAGGTGTCTTCCGTTCAACATTGCAGAATTTTCTAGGAATAATTGTGTACAAAAATTGCAACTGGAGGCAGTTCTAGCCCTTGCAGAACTAAAGCAAGGACACTCTGTATGTGGTTTTAAATGTTCTATATGCTTTTGACAACTTTTTGGCAATGTGTTCTGGAGAATGCCATTCCTCTGATGCTCTTGTATGGGTAACCACGTTTTGATGAGAAGTGCACATATTGCTCTCTTGAATCACACCAAGGAACTGCTGTGGATGATTGTTGGAATTTGGCAGGTCTTGATGGGAATCATGATTGCAAAAAGAAAAATCATACATGTATGGAGATATGTTCTTTATTTGACAAATCATCCATGCAGCATTCTTGTTGCTTGAAGGTTGGACATGAAGGTCTTCATAGGTGTAATTCACCTCAACATATGTGTAAGATGACGTGTTCTCTTCCAAGCTGCAAAAATCTTTGCGTTAGAAAATTAAGCCTAGGGATCATGAGAAACATGCTTGTCATGAGAGATATTGTCAAATTAGGCTTATCATGATCACCCCTCCCCATTTTTAATAAAGTTTTATTAGGCAAAAGAGTTGCATGGTTTGCCAAATTGTCTGCCTTTTTGTTCTCAGATTGAAGCGTATGGAAGAAATGAATTGTATCCATTCTGTTGGCAACGCTTTGAGTGCATTTGATCATCCTTCATAGTTGGGGTTATTTAGGGAGGGTCCAATTCACCATATGCCTGATAAGGATAGTTGTGTTACTTACTATAGTGAGGACTCTGATCCCTCATTCGGTTTCCAACTGGATTCTGTTCCACATTGCTAAGGCCAATTTTCCAAGTGAAATTTAATTCTTCATTTCCCCAAGTGAAATTTAATTCTTAATTTCCTCCAAGGTCGATGAGGAACCCCCTGCACCTGCCTCCTTTTAAACCCAGTGAGCTATTACAAAATATATCTCTGTGTCTAAATTTAATTAATGGTTTTCAGTGATCTCAATTGCTAAAGGAACTAGTCTTACTGTGTCTAGTTCTAATGGGTATCAGTGATCTCAATTTGCTGAAGTAATTTGTCTTACAATGTCTATGCTTATTTCTGTCACAATTATTTATTTAAATATTTTTGAACCCCATTTCAAGACAAGAACCATTGTTTCTAGCAGACTGCTTTAAAATTCTTTCTAGATAATTTTAACCCCAGTTAATATACCATCTATGCTTTTTGCACTCATCTTTTATGAAGTTATTATTCTGGTTGATCTTATTGAGCAGGTTTTGTCCTTGACTGATTTCCAACTATTTGATATATATGGGAATCTTGGTTTGGATTTTTTGCCATTGACTGTCTTCCTACAATTTAATATGTATGGGTTTTGAAGTTTGGATTTGGCATTTCAGCTGTCACTATCATTGCATGAAAGCATTTTCTTGGATTTTCCATTTCAGTTGTTTGAAAGGAATTGCCTTTTTCAGTGGCAACATCAATACATTGGAAGTAATAAAATATTATTTATGGTCCCAGTTAATGTTCTATTATATACTTATTTTTATAACGTTGGCAAGTTTTGAAGGATGCAAGGAAAAATTTATGTGATGAGATTTCTTTTTGTGTAAAAGACAGGGATATTTCTCTTGCAAAGGTAATTACAAAGTTAAGGTTGTCAGTAGTTCTCATATCTAGTTAACTTGTTCCTTTAATATTTTTAGATATTTTTGTCTTATGTATTTCCATGAATTAATGTCTTAGTTGCATGAATTAACTCCAGTAAGTGCAATGATCTCTCTTATAATGGAGTCTACCTTCCTTGTGTGGCCTTCAGAAATTGAGTTTAACATTAAATGCATGTCATCAAGTTTTGAGACATACTTACACCCGTTGTATTTGGTTTTGTATTTTAGGTGTTTAGTTGTTGAGGCAATTTGTGGAAGTGAATTTCAACGAGGATGCATCACTTGAGTTGCATTTAAACTTGCAACTACATTGTTCAAACAACTAATGTCGGTAAAATTATGATTTTTCTTAGGTTCCTTGGTGTAAAACCTGTTGAACAAGTTTCCCGAAAGGATACATTTTATCAATAGATAAACTAAGTGATGCAACCAAACAGTTATATCAAAGTATAGAAAACAACTTAAGTTTTTGGAGGCATACTACTGATTCCTAGAGGACAGTAAGTATTTTGCACTGAAGTGTCACTTGCACTTTTGGGGAGTTCTGCTCTTGTGCTTTTGGTGGCTCCTCCTTAATGATGGTATATGTTGGCCCCAAATGTCCTCAACCATGGTTTCTAGACACTAGAGAACTGTTTGCTTGAAAGTCTCCTTGTTATGCCAAGAATATTAGTGTTATCCAGGCACTTGATTGTTTTTAGTAGTTCAGAAAGATGAAAAACTTTTGCTAGAAGCTCATCCCTATGCCTAAAGCTCATCCTTTTCTCGGACAAGTATTTCAATATGATGCACAGTTTCAAGAATATGTTCATATGAGATTCCTCTATAGGCTCTTCTCTCCGGAGTGTTGATTTTTAATTATGGGATGTGCTACTCCATGAAATTGTTCATCCATCCTTGGGTATTAAAAGGATCAGTTGGGTGGCAATATGATTTTGCATGAGTGGAATCTTCTACCTATTCTCTATGGAATCTTCTACTTTAGGGAGTTCTTCTCTTTTGTTTTTGGTGGCTCCTCCTTAATGATGGTATATGTTGGCCCCAAATGTCCTCAACCATGGTTTCTAGACACTAGAGAGCTGTTTGCTTGAAATTCTCCTCATTATGCCAAGAATGGAAGTGTTATCCAGGCACTTGATTGTTTTCAGTAGTTCAGAGAGATGAAAACCTTTTGCTAGAAGCTCATCCCTATGCCTAAAGCTCATCCTTTTCTCGGAGAAGGATTTCATGTTGATGCACAGTTTCAAGAGTTTGATCATGTGAGATTCCTTTACAGGGTCTTCTCTATGGAGTGTTGATTTTTAATTCTTGGTTGTGCTTATCCATGAAACTGTTCATCCATCCTTGGGTATTAAAAGGATCAGTTGGGTGGCAATATGCTTTTGCATGAGTGGAATCTTCTACCTATGCTCTATTTTTGGCCCTTTCCTCTCTAACTAGATGGAGGAATGGTTCCTTCATCTTTGATTGCCTGGAAAAAATGAAATAGCAATAACAAAGTAGAAATGAAAGGTGGTGAGCTGAAGCTGCTCCCATGAATATGAAGGCGTTGGTGCATTGTTGTTAGGAGGGAATTCCAATTCTATTGTACTGTCAATCTGCTGGAGAAAATATATCCTAAATCCCCACACACATTGGGTATGAATTAGACAAAGTTGAATTTAAGAAAGGTAGGAAGAGTCATAAAGATCGTTGGTGTGTGTGACCTTAAGCATTGAGAAGGGCCATCTCATTTCCTAGTAGATATCAAGTCCAAAGTAGTCTTCCAACTGGGCTGTTCTATGGGGTTGTGGTCCCCAAACATCATGGTCTTTTCTGATTTTCCAGAGATCACCTTGTTCTCTTACTAGACTTCTAGTTTGTTAGTAGATTCTTATATTGGAATGAACTTGTAATCTTCAAGGTTTTCAAGGGCCATCTTGATCCATGTGATTTTCTAGTTGTTTCGCACGATGTGTTTTAGTTTTTCCCATTGTTGTGAGATCAATGACTAATCTAGAACCCCCTATGAAAATAACTCTTTTCAAGCCAATTTTCAAGCAGTCATTCATACCCCATATTAGAGCATCTGATTATTTGAAGTTACATGGGTAATCAATATCCTGGATTTTCTACTTGATTTTTAGTTTTAAGTCTGAGGAAACCCCTTAATGGTTTCATAAAGCCTATCTCAAGTTCTGAAACTTTTTTAGTAGGTTCAAAGAGAAATCTGCAAGAAAAAATCTGGCCTTCATCTTGACCACCATCCTCTCTAATGTTTGATATTTTCCTTACCTTTATTTTGTCTATCCAACTGTAGGTTATCTCAACACAAGGATGTGTGCCTCTTGAGCTTGGTACATGAAAATTTTACTCTCTTGGGGTTTTCAAATCCTTCCAGGTCAAATAATTTCTCTATTTCACTAATCTAGTGAATCCAAGCCTCTGGATTCAAATTCTTGAATAAGTAGATGGGTCCACTCTTCAAACTCTTCATTGTTTTTATCAACGTTTCTTCTACATTTTGAGCTTCTTTTTTAGGAACCTATTCTTCATCTGTGTCACTTCTCTCATAACTCTCATCATATATTTCTGCAGTAAATCCCCTTCTCTAGGAAGCTTTCATGGGCATCCAGACTGACATATATCATTCTTAAAGCTTCTGCAATATCTCCATTTGCATCTTGATTGTGGTTTTTGGGTGCTCTTATTCATTGACCTCTTCACACAATCAATCCTCCTCTTTGTGCCATACTGTAGCTCACACTATAGTATCATCTTCAACTGATTTTGCAAAATTCTACATCCTCAACCAACCAAACAAGGCACCGACATTGAAATCAATCTTAACACAAAACTCCACTTTGTAGTATGTAGGTTTTAGTAATTGTTGCAAATTTATTTGCAAAAAAAAGTCTGATATTCTCAATGGATTTGTCCTCAATTCATAAAAATTTTATAGTCTTGTGCACTCTTGTGGATGATAAATGTAAGGATGTTTTTGTCAGTACCAGGTCTGCATACCTTTTACTTGTTATTTTTATTTACACTTATACATATGTTAAGGCCATGTACAGGGAAAACGTCTCAGATGCATTTTGGCCTGAATGCAATAACGTTTGGTGCTAGTCCTGCCTAGAATTCCATTTTATAATTCAATTTAGCTCTAAGGCTGATATTCACAGGGATTTGATCTATGGAATCCCTCTAAAGAGATGTAATTTTTGAATTTGCATAAGATATCTCAAATTAATAAAATTTCCAGTCTTGTGCACTCTTGTGGATGATAAATTTAGGATTCTTTTTGCCAGTACCAGGCCTGCATACCTTTTATTTACTCTTTTTATTTACCTTTATACATAGTTTAAGGCCAATGTACAGGGTACAGTCTCAGATGCATTTTTTCTTGAATGCAATAACATTTCGTGCTAGTCCTGCCAGAATTCCGTTTTATTTAGACAATCTAGATAACATTTTGTGAAATTTGAACTATAAATCGAGGTGTCATTCAAATGGATAATTCTGTTGAGCTTCCCTCTTTGCTATGAGATTTAATTACCTATAGTACAATTATGATTTCTGTAAGATATATCCATATTGTGAAACTAATTTCATATTTGGGGCTGTGCAAAGTTCCTGTCTCATTATTTTGGGTATGTTGCAGGAGAATACAAACTACACTATTACAAAAACCAAAAACTATGCAACTATGCACAAGACATCAACATGGAAAGAGGATCCACAACAAGGAGACACACAACATGATGTTGCAAGAAGACAATTAAATGATCTCACAATTTTCCAAATATGAAAGAAGATGACGAAGCTGAAACAAATTGTTTGATATATTATGTGACTCTGTAACTTCCTTGACAGTTGAACTAGTTATAAAAGGTCCTCATAGCCTTTGTTATGAAATAATGAGTCTTATAGGATCTTCTAGGGCTTGAGACAAAGCTTTGTAATTGCAAGTTCTCATACCATCCATATATGGACTTTCTTTGCAGTAATAAAATATCATTATTCAACCTATTCATTCTCTGTTACCTTTCTACATTGTTGTGATTACAAAGGTACTAACCCATTTAGTGTACACTTACGACAATATCCAATAGGCTCACATGAACTAATTCATATTAGTATTTTTGGTTGCTCCTAAACTCAACATGTGGTCTAGATTGAAATACATCATTTCAAGGCTATGTCAGCCAACTTAGTACAAAACAGTGACCACAATTAGCCTTGGAAAAGGTTGATTTATAAAATTCTCAATGATATTTCTCATCTGGAACCATAGATCTAACTTGAGATAGGATATATTTGGAGGTTGGAGGGTGTAGTATAAATAATCCTTTACTAGGGTGCATTCCTACACAACCTTCAAGGAAGTTTTTACTCAAAGTTATGACCTCCCTCCTCCATTACTGTGGCAACTTGTCTTTTAATTCCAAATTCCTCTGATTATATAAATTTTGATATGTTGAGTTATAATGGATCTATACATGATTATAGGTAAAAGCTATTATTAGTGAAACCGGGCTTAAAATATTGCTCTTACTCCATTGTTAACTATATTGTTGCTTGTTGTTATCTTTTGATGGTTGTATGTGCCCATACCTGATTTTAAGTGTTCTTAGCTCGTTGTTCATACTGCTGTGAATTACTTTCCAGGGTTGTTCATTGTTTTCTACTTACTGCTATAGTTGTTCATTATGCTGATTAGGCTGCCCATATTTGTCTTCTTAATGCCCATAGTACTCAAAACAAAGGATTCCCTTCTTCTTATCCAGACCATTGGCTGCTACAGGGGTCCTTTAGGGCTGTATATTATTATATTAAAGGATCCATTGGAATGTTGCCAATGGATGGATGAAGCAAGGTTTCATAACATAGGCACGAGAAACAACATAACAAAGAAAAGCTCAGCAAGATTCTCACAATGACAGAGTATAAATTCTCAAATGGTAGCTTGAAGAGTTCTCTAGGTTATGGATCACCATGAGAGAAAGGATTTGATGGAGAGTTAGCATGATTTCTTTCATTTCCATAAATTCTAGTGTTTGATAAATGCTAGATAATAGCATAAGTGTGATTCCCCCTTGCCTAGGGAAAGTATTGAAGTGCCTAGGGCATATTTATCATCATTGGACGAATTTTGAAGTGTCTAGGGCAAGTAATGAAGTGCTTGGGCAAACATGGAAGTGGACGGGGGCGTTTTTATCTTCGTTGCGAGAATTTTCAAGTGCATGGGGAAAATATTGAAGTGTATGGGTTTTTTTTATCATCGTTGGGAGAATTTTGAAGTGGTCGAGGCAAGTATTGAAGTGCATGGGATGTTTCTATCATCATTGATTTAGAAGTGCACGGGGCAAGTATTGAAGTGCCTAGGGGCAATTTTGAAGTGCTTGGGGAAAATATTGAAGTGCATGGGGAGTTTTATCATCCTTGGGAGAATTTAGAAGTGACTCGGAAAATATTGAAGTGCATAGGGCATTTTTATCATCTTTCGGAGAATTTTGAAGTGCCCGGGGAAAGTATTGAAGTGCCTGGGGCGTTTTTCTTGTCAATGGGTGAATTTTGAAGGGCATGGGGCGTTTTTCTTGTCAATGGGTGAATTTTCAAGTGCATGGGGCGTTTTTCTCATCACTGGGTGAATTTAGAAGTGCATGGGGTTGTTGTTTATAAATGTAAGGATTTTTTTATAGTGTTGGGACATTTTAAAATAATGATGTCCAAAGTTATCACATGCCAAGGCAAATTTATGTGTTTTGGGGCATTTTTGTGATTGCCTGGGTGATTATATCATTGTCGGGTGTTTTTCTCCCTTGCATAGGGAAAGTATTGAAGTGCCTAGGGCATCTTTATCATCATTGGACGAATTTTTAAGTGTCTAGGGAAAGTAATGAAGTGCCTGGGAAAACATGGAAGTGGATAGGGGCATTTTTATCTTTGTTGCAAGAATTTTCAAGTCCTTGGGACAAATATTGAAGTGTATGGTCGTTTTTATCATTGTTGGGAGAATTTTGAAGTGGTCGAGGCAAGTATTGAAGTGCATGGGATGTTTCTATCATCATTGGGTCAATTTAGAAGTGCATGGGGCAAATATTGAAGTGCATGGGGGAAATTTTGAAGTGCTTGGGGAAAATATTGAAGTGCATGGGGAGTTTTATCATCCTTGGGAGAATTTAGAAGTGCCTCGGAAAATATTGAAATGCTTAGGGCATTTTTATCATCCTTTGGAGTATTTTGAAGTGCCCAGGGCAAGTATTGAAATGCCTAGGGCGTTTTTCTTGTCAATGGGTGAATTTTGAAGTGCATGGGGCGTTTTTCTTGTCAATGGGTGAATTTTGAAGTGCATGGGGCGTTTTTTTCATCACTGGGTGAATTTAGAAGTGCATGGGGCGTTTTTCTCATCACTGGGTGAATTTAGAAGTGCATGGAGTTGTTGTTTATCAATGTAAGGATGCTTTTATAGTGTTGGGACGTTTTAAAATAGTGATGGCCAAAGTTATCACATGCCGAGGCAAATTTGTGTGTATTGGGGCATTTTTGTGATTGCCTGGGTGATTATATCATTGTCGGGTGTTTTTCACCCTTACCTAGGGCAAGTATTGAAGTGCATGGGCATCTTTATCATCATTGGAAAAAATTTGAAGTGTCTAGGGAAAGTAATGAAGTTCCTGCGCAAATATGGAAGTGAACGGGGGCATTTTTATCTTCGTTATGATAATTTTGAAGTGCCTAGGGAAAATATTGAAGTGTCTGGGCGTTTTTATCATCGTTGGGAGAATTTTGAAGTGGTTGAGGCAAGTATTGAAGTCCATGGGGCGTTTCTATCATCATTGGGTCAATTTAGAAGTGCATGGGGCAAATATTGAAGTGTCTGGGGGCAATTTTGAAGTGTTTGGGGGAAATATTGAAGTGCATGGGGTTTTTATCATTCTTGGGAGAATTTAGAAGTCCGTCGAAAAATATTGAAGTGCTTAGGGCATTTTTATCATCTTTCAGAGAATTTTGAAGTGCCCGGGGCAAGTATTGAAGTGCTTGGGGCGTTTTTCTTGTCAATGGGTGAATTTTGAAGTGCATGGGGCATTTTTCTTGTCAATGGGTGAATTTTGAAGTGCATGGGGCATTTTTCTCATCACTGGGTGAATTTAGAAGTGCATGGGGCGTTTCTATCATCATTGGGTCAATTTAGAAATGCATGTGGCTGCGTGGCAAGTATTGAAGTGACTCGGGGGAATTTTGAAGTGCTTTGGGAAAAAATTGAAGTGCATGGGGAGTTTTTATCATCCTTGGGAGAATTTAGAAGTGCTTAGCAAAATATTGAATTTATTAGGGCAATTTTATCATCTTTCGGAAAATTGACGTGCCCGGGGCAAGTATTGAAGTGCCTAGGGCGTTTTTTTCGTCACTGGGTGAATTTAGAAGTGCATGGGGCATTTTTCTCATCACCAGGTGAATTTAGAAGTGCATGGGTCGTTTTTCTCCTCACCGTGTGAATTTAGAAGTGCTCGGGGTTGTTGTTGATCAATGTATGAATTCTTTTATAGCGTTGGGACGTTTTAAAACAGTGATGGGAAAAGTTATCACTTGCCGGGCCAAATTTGTGTGGATTGAGGCATTTTTGTGATTTCCTAGGTGATTATATCATTGTCTGGTGTTTTTCTCCCTAGAGGGAAACTATTGAAATGCATAGGGCATCTTTATCATCATTGGACAAATTTTGAAGTGTTTGGGGCAAGTAATGAAGTGCCTGGGAAGTCATGGAAGTGGATGGGGGCGTTTTTATCTTTGTTGGGAGAATTTTGAAGTGCCTGGGGAAAATATTGAAGTGTATGGGTGTTTTTTTCATCGTTGGGAGAATTTTGAAGTGGTTGAGGCAAGTATTGAAGTGCATGGTGTGTTTATATCATCATTGGGTCAATTTAGAAGTGCATGGGGTAAGTATTGAAGTGCCTTGAGGGAATTTTGAAGTGCTTGGGGAAAATATTGAAGTGCATGGGGATTTTTTTATCATCCTTGGGAGAATTTAGAAGTGCCTAGGAAAATATTGAAGTGCTTAAGGCATTTTTAATCATCTTTGGGAGAATTTTGAAGTGCTCGGAGCAAGTATTGAAGTGTCTGGGGCAATTTTCTCATCACTGGGTGAATTTAGAAGTGCATGGGGCGTTATTCTCATCACTGGGTGAATTTAGAAGTGCATGGGGTTGTTATTTATCAATTTATGGATGCTTTTATAGTGTTGGGACATTTTAAAACAGTGATGGGCAAAGTTATCACTTGCCGAGGAAAATTTGTGTGGATTGAGCCATTTCAAGTATTCACTGACAAATATGCAACTCTCCTACCATTCGACACCAAAGAGAATAAATTTTGGTGAGAAGATTGGTTGGAAGCTTGGAATTGGTCCAATAACTATCTCTCTATATAAAGGAAATGGCCCGCTACTGGGTATTCACTTAATTCTATCAATTTGTTGGCATGTCAAGATTCATGACCCCACATGTCCATTGGACCATTAAGGGACGAGATAACAGGTAGAGTTCCTACTTGCCTTGAATTTAGTTAGTGCAGTCGTGTTTCGTTGACACCTTCTAGTTGCGAGTGATCAAATACTGCTTGTGAAATGTATAAATAAATCCATCCTCTCCTCATTCATACACTTGTTCATTCGAGAGTCTAGGAGTCGAGAGAGTCTAGATTTGAGCTCCGGTGTATTTTCTTCTGTTGCACTATCTTAGTAATCTACAAAATCAAAAGCTTGATTCTTATTGGCAAAAAATTCGCCAAATTTTTACTATATTTTATAAATCAGTGAAAGATTCGCCAAGTTTTCACAATTTTTTATAATTAAGTGAAATATTCGCCAAGATTTTACAATATCTTATAATTTAGTAAAAGATTCGCCAATATTTTACAACATTATATAATGAAATGAAAGATTCGCCAAAAAATTATATATACATATTATATTATTGATAAAATCGCCTTCAAGTTTTCCTATATATTGGGGAGATTCGCCCATTTTTTATACATATAAATTTTGGGGGGGTTCTTAAAATCATCCCTGGACTGGCGCACTAGTGAGGAGGAGGAGGATCATCTGCTAGGAGACTATCTTAGTGTTATTTGGTTGTATTTTGGTTGAGCCATTGCTCTCTCTATCTCTGAGGAAGTTGTGGGGTTTTTCACCTTAGGGTTTTCCCCATGGAAACTCTGTGTCTCTTGTCTCTATGCTTTTGATTCTTGTGATGCTTGTCATATTATGATTGTCATGCATTGATATACTGTAGATGTTATTCTCTCAGCAAAGATCCTAGAGTATAATGAATTAATGCTCAAAATTTAACACCACTTCACCCACTGAGGTTGTTGTTCGGAGGTAAAGCAATGGATATAAGTTTCTAAGCATTTATTGGTAATTTTAGTCGGACCATCTGTTTGTGGGTGAGACCTTGAACTCATCTTCAATTTGGTGCCAGTGTGGTGAAATAGTTCTGTCCAAAAATGACTGGTGAAAGTTGCATCGCGATGCGAGACAATGGAAGAAGGGATTTCATGAAGACAAAAGATCTGGTCCAGCGCACAAAATTGACTATATTTGTAGAGGTGAGCAACCACAACGAAAATCATTGTCTTCCCTCTAGATTTAGGGATCCCTTCAATGAAATCCATAGAAATATCTGTGCAAATTCGTTTAGGGATGGGAAAGGGTTCGAGCAATCCCGGAAGGAGTGTCATTTCACCTTTGTTGAGCTAGAAAGTATCACATTCAAACACCATCTGTTGAATTGTCCTTTTCATTGCCTGCCAAAATAATTTACGATGTGCTCACTCATACGTTTTGAGGAACCCAGAGTGCCCTGCCGATGGAGAAGCATGGAGTTCATAGAAGACATCCTGTTGAAGATATGTTCTCTAGGGAAGCACCAGATGACCCTTGTATCTCAGGGAAGTACCATCCCAAGAGTAATGCGGTACAGTATAAGGGTTGTTGGCCAACTGTCGGATGATTTGAGATAATGAGGAGTCATTAACATAGCCCTATTGAACAGATTGCAACCAATTTGGAACAAGCATAGAAATAGTTGAAAGAGAAACTTGGTCATCAAATGTGCGAGAAAGAACATCTGCCACCAAATTGTCCTCACCCTTCTTGTAAGTGATCTCATAGGCGTAACCTAAGAATTTTCTAACCCATTTCTGTTGTGCTAGGGAGGAGACCTGTTGTTTCAGGAAATATTTCAGATTCTGGTGATCAGTCTTGATGCAGAAATAATTCGCTAATAAGTATGGTTGCCACTTCTGTACTGCATGCAAAATGGGCATCATTTCCTTCTCATATGTAGAGGCGACTAAATTCTTACCGGAAAGGGATCTTGAAGGTGGAAATCCCACTGGGTCAGCAAAGACACATTCATATCTATCCAAAAAAATTTGTAGATCCAAAGGAGTAGTGGAGACCGTTAAGGGGTTCATGTGAATGGAATAGAGTTGAGCGATGACACCATGTGAATTCTTCTTAAGTATATTTTCCATGCGATGTGAACTGATGATGCGGAGAGACCCTGGTTGTAATCCAGGTAATGTGTGTTTTTTCCCATTGACTGAAAACTGCATCCAAAGTTCAGCAAAATACCATAATATGGGGCCAAGTGTGCGTAACCATTGAGTGCCCAAAACCACATCACATCCTCCTAAGGCAAAGGCAAACATGTCAGAACACAGATTATAATATGCCATAGAGATACACACATTACGACACTTCCCCTTGCAAGGTAAGGTTCCCCCATTGGAAATCATGACTTCAAATTTGGAGCAAGGATGGATTAAACAATCAACTTGTTTGGCGATCTGAGGGTCAATGAAGTTATGAGTGCCACGAGAATCAATGAGTATTGTAAGAGGGAGCTACTTGAAGTAACCCCTGAACCACATTTTTTGTGGGGTTGTGACTCCGGCTAAATCATGGAGAGATATCTCTGGGTGTTCATCTTGAGAGGGAGGGTCAACAGGTAGATGTTTAATGTTGACCTGATCATCTATTGTATCTGGCGCTTCTTCACCAAGTTCGGAGGCAGGCAGAGAATCCACATCCAAGAGATAGAGCTTTTTCTCAACACATCTATGGCCCCGAGTGAATTTCTCATCACAATTATAACAAAGCCCTTTTTCTCTATGTTCCTGCATCTCTACTTCAGACAAATGCTTGATAGGAGTTGGTCGAGGAGATGGCATGATGGGAGGTTTTTGGGAAGCCATATTTCTAAATGGAACAAAAGTGGATTTGGAGCATTGTTGGGTTGTGATCTTGTCCTCCTCCAACTTAGCCAACCCTAGGACTTCCATCATTGTGTTGCGACATAACATTTTAATGATTGATCGGATTGCATCCTTGAGACCACTGATAAAACAACTCCTGTAGAATTCATCAAACAATCCTTCTGTGATTGGCTAGTTTCTCAAATTATGTTTGATACTCTCTCAAGGTGCCAATTTGGCGAAGTTTAGTGAGTGCTCCTATGAAGTCATCAAAAGAACTAGGACCAAATCGTTACAAAATGAGTTGGCAAAAATCTATCCATTTTGTCTCTTCATGAGCCTTGATGTACCGATGGTACCATTGAAGGGCTTCACGTTCCAAATGAAAGGATGCAAGTGGAACTTTGTTAACATCAAAAGTATTATGTAGACTGAAATATTGTTCTGCCTGGTATATCCATCCAATCAGATCATTACAATTGAAGCGAGGAAAATCAAGCGTCGGCCCACAAAAATTGCTAGAAGAAGAGAACCCAGTGTCTGCAGAAGATTATGGCTGTTGTCTATTGTTCATAGTTGAATGCTGAAGATGGAGGCTTAGAAATATTTCCTCCAGATCTTGGAGTTTGGTTTTAAGGGCTACAAGTTCTTCCTCCATTATTTTTTCTCCTACGGGGGTGACAACCATAACCAAGAGTTTTTTTTTGGGGGTGAATGGGTAGAGAAACAAAAACAGAAGCTTCTTTAGTAAAGGAAAATTTGGATTTGGGAAAAACTCTGATGGGTAATTGGGGTTTGACTAGGTTTTGGACACTTTCTGATGGAAAGGGAAGCAGAAAATGGGGATTTCAGAAGCGAAGTGAAAGAATGAGAAAAATTTTCAATGAGGGAAAAAGAAGCAGAAATAGGAAATGAACATTGTGGCAAAACTTGAAGGCGATTGGGTGAAAATCAAAGAAGTTATGAGAAACCCAAAAAATTGATAGATGTGGGGTTTCTGGCTTTGGGAAGTGGAATTTGGGATAGGGTCCTCGGGAATGAAATATGCAGAATGGGATGGCAGGGGTGTCAGTGAATTTTCAAGGGAAACGAAGTTAAAACAAAGAAGAAATGGTGAAAAAATAGAATTTATATTATTTTTTTTCCGGAATGGATCTGCAACGACGCGGAAGTGATCTGCAATAGTTTTGGACATATGTAATTTGCAATTTATTAGCTGACAATATATATGGACCCCGGGTATGTGCGGCTTCCTAAAGGTTGAGGGGATTCACTCGGACACCAATTTTGTCTAACGGCTTGCGTATTGGGGCAATACCCCTCACTCCACAACTTAGGTAAAATTGATAACCGCTTTGCCGCAAACAACAGCTCATGGTTTACCTCACAAGTGGGAACTAGTCAATCAAGTAGGTGTCATTGTCCTTTTTCCTCTCAATGGGACATCTACTTCGGGGTTCCTGTGGTACTCCTCACAGTGAGTTTTGGGGATATGCCCAAGTACTTCCCACAGTTAAGTGGATAGGGATTATTCCCAGATCTGAACCTGCAATTGAAAGGAACAATACAAATGCGAAAAAAAATTAGCAGAAATTCCACCCAATGAGCCCAAGAAAGTGCTTTGATACCAGATGTGAGGAACCTCCAACAATTAATTAATGAAAATGCATGATATATCATAAATAACAGAACAAAGAATATATTTATTGAACGCGGGCCACTTCGAGGGGGAAACCTCCTTTGAGAAATCTCAATACAAATAACTTTTGGATGCCTTCATTATCCTCAACATGTACTTATATACTAAGTCTATGCGCCAATACTATGGATCAATACCATGGAACGTATAATAATACGGGACGACTTACAAAGCATATCCGTCCAATACTATGGGCTAATACAAACTATGGATCAATACCATGGAACATGTAATACTACGGGACGACTTACAAAGCATATGCATCCAACAACAATATACTAACAAAGTAAAGAGAAGGGTTGAAACAGGTTCCTAACAATTAAACTATCCACACACATTTCACATGCATTCAGCATATCAATAATAGTCATCAAATAATTAAAAAATTGCAGAGTGTAATAAACATAGAGAATACTTATCTTGATGGTGAAGTTTCCCCAAGCAACTAGTTACGCAACTACAACGTTCCGCCCAACCATAGGCCAATTGTATTCATCAATCTCTCAACACAATTTCCACCCCCGATATGGGCATGATTTCCACAAGGAACGGGAACACTTAAGCTCATGAACAACCAAATAAACATTGCATCTAAGCCAAGCCAGTCCATAGCTGGGTTTATCAATACAGATCTGAACCCTCTATTTTTGGATGCTTACACTCAAACTCAAGCCAAAGAAATGGATACCCATAACTCATACCACATTCTTCTCTCCCACACACAACAAAATACATATGTTTGGCTTAGGGAAAATGTTTTTACTATGGGATTGACAAACAAGATGTCCATGGGTTTTCCCCAAATCGTGGCCAGTAAAAAATGGATTGTGGGAGGGGAAAATCGAACACAGAGAGGAAAATCGAGTTTCCTATAGGTATGCGGGATTTTGGAGGGAAAAAACGACCTCCCAGGACCCCCAAATCAGATTCCTCTTCCCTCCTATTGTTCTGCAACCCAAAAAAGACCTCCCAACTAGAGAAAAATGGAGGAAAACTCAGGAAAATGTGAGGGAAAATCACCTAGGTTGCTTCAAAATCATGAGAGAGAAAAAATGGTTGATGGATAATGGCTTGGGGAGAAAATTCATGGCTCTTTTCTTTCCCAAGAATCCAAACATGAATTTCCAAAATGGTGGCTTTCCCATACACGAAAATGGGACAGCCATACCTCTCCATTTCCCCAAATAATAATTACTTCAACCAATTCTTAGGAGAAATAAATGATTGGGTACAAAAGTCAACATGGGTGGTTGAAAGTTAATGGGTTCTCTCATTTACACTTGGATTAACTTTATTGGCTCAAGGGCTTGAATATTTCCCTCCCATTTCCTTGTAAATATCATGCCCCCATACTCTTGTTGCATTGCATTGCATAGCTAGTTGTGAGTATTTTATTAAAATGCATATTTACATGATATTTACAATTTCCATTGTGTCTGGATAGCAAGAAAACCATATGCATCAATTTTTAACACTAAATCGATGGCGGGGCCTTGTCCTTGAGCTCCTCACCATGATTTTATAACAATATTACATAATTTACATTTTAATGCAATGGGGTCAAAATCAGGATATTACACAAACACTATCAAATCTAGACAATAGAATCATATATAAATGGATTTATTCACTTTATCAAATAAAATCATCCCTTTTGAGGCAATTTAATGTTTCCCAAGGAAATGTCACACTCCCCATGGAAGGCACTCCAAAAAGTGTGCCCTCGAGGGAAAGAGGACAATTGGACTAGGGTGAAGTTATAAGATAAGTCAGAAATACAAAACACCCTGCAACTCATGATTTACGAGGGTTTCATGGATCCCAATGCACTTCCTAAAATGAGGATTCCCTATAGGGTTTGTGGCTAAAGCCTTAGGGATAAATTTTAGGGTGGACCATAAGCACCAAATCACGTCTAATTCACAAATTACAAGGCTTTTGCATACCCATTACACCTTCTCAAAAGAGGAATCCTTATAGGGTTTGTGGTTAAAACCATAAGGAAAACTTTTAGGGTGAACTAGAAAAGCAAGTTCATGACTAATTTTGGATTTTTTGAATTTATTTAGATTTTTAGGGCTTTTCCAGATATAAAATACTTCTATGCATAAAATAAAATAAAATACATGTAAATTTTGATGAAAAGAAGATATTTGAAGGATAGTGTATTAGATTCTTGTCTCCAACCCTAGGGCTATCGATGATCGAGGCTAACATCCCTCATCTTAATATGGTTTCCACTACTTGCAATTAAGGAAAAGCTAGCAACCATCTAGGGTTAGGTAGCACAACCCTAATTAGGGAAAATAGAGAATTCCAAGGCCCAATAGAACCATGGAGAGATCCTTTATAGGAATATATCCTCATGCAAGTTGACAAAATGCTAACAAACAAACCCTATCTTAATCCAAAGCACTTCAAGAATGATGTTAAACAAGGGTTAGGAGATAAACTTACCAACATTAATCAATAAATGAGCAAGGAGATTCACCTTATGTCACCTTGAGCATGGTTTATCACAACTATTCTTAACATGCACTTAGGATGCGACAATCGAACCATATAAATTCTTTCATTCACCATTCATGCAAGAGAAAAAACCATCCCAAGAGAAGTGTGTCTAGCTTCAAATGCTCTCATAAACCAATAGAAAGATAAACTAATACATAATTTGAACCCTTTTCCATGTTTTTACAATGATATTAGGATGTCTTATTTATATGAGACTATCCTTAACCTTTTACAATATTGATCCTACAAGTTAATGACAAAATATAAAAATTTGGGTTAATGCACCCACAAATTTGTGGACTTAAACCACACCATGACACAAAATCACAATAAAATTGTGAAATTGGGCTCCACCAAGTGCAAGATGAGCCAATTGGAGGGCTTCATGTCGCAACTAACCCCAACATATGCTTTTCCTTCAACTCCCTCCTTAACCATGTAGGATTCTTCTTTAAGGAACAACGTCATTGGTTTGGAGACTAAGAGGAGGTGGTTTCTATTAAAAAAATGAGTCAAAGTGATAAAAATAAGGTGTGCTAAATTGGGTATGACAAGCCTTACATGTGCATTCTCCTTTGCAAATCAAAACAAGAGTGTGGTCATGTGTCCTAATGGGCCCACTCTAGGAAGCACCAAACACCAACCCGCAACTCAAATGGCCCGACAAGGGGCAGTCAACAATGCCACTAAGTCAAAAATTCCTGGAATGAATCCCAAGAGGAATTTCCATGACCTAATCAGGGGTATGTAGCCCCAAAACCAACACTCCATATAATATAGGCCCAAAAACTTGGCCTCTACAATAAAAAAATGAAACCCCCTGCTCTAGTATGTCTAGAAAGGATGCATCAAGCATTTTCAGGCATAATAGAGTTTGCATCCATAAATATGATCCACCTACATATTTGCTACCAATTTATGAAGATATTGACTAATATACACCATGGATTGATATACGATATACCCCTCCACCATAGATCCCTCAGGACAAGCTCTTTGTTTGACCAAAGCCTTGAATGATTTCACACATTGACTGTGTGTGTACATGTTCACACATTTCAATCTCGTCAACTTGGTGTATGAGGTAGTGTTCTTTTGCATTGAAAAATGTCGGAGGTAGATACCTTTTCCTTGCACACATTAGTTGAGGAATTTCTCTCCTCCAATACTTTATATCTTCTTTATGGATTTATTTAGAGGACAACGATCTACAAATGATGCAAGAAAACCATAGTTTTCAACAAAAAGGTATATACATCACAAGCAAATCACATGTCATTAAGTTTGACAACAAATTAAACAAACATTTTGCATATAAATTGCTACTTGCCTCATGTATTTGCCAAGATAATATATTCCTTGTTTGACATTTTTGTCAATGCTTTCTGGGAGAGATAGAGGTAGAACATACTGTAACAATAAAAAGGAATCAATTATGTGTTTCCAAAGTAGACAAAAATGCTAAAAATATGTATTACCAATATAGAAATATATATACCAAAATAGTTACCTTAATGAAAGTATGTCAATCATGAGTTTTCACCTCACCAAATTCACCTTTCTTTGTTAAGATATTTCTTATGTTTGAAGAAAATACCATGGGAAATTTGAGTGAATCACACTTTGCATTGCATGATTGGATTCCTAAATGTCACCACAAAATTTGACATTTTTTTCTTTGTCACTCCTACCATCTAATATTTTCGAAAATGTTTATGTTACATTCTTCTTGATATGCATTGTATCAAACAAATGAGATGTTTGTAGGCACTCATAGTAGGGAAACATGTTGAATTGTATGGAATAAATTTTCATTCCTCATGGAATCCCATCCCATTAATTCCTTAATGATATTCATGACGCATAAAATAAATTACAACAATAATTGTCAAATATGGTAAAAAATGCAATGAAAATAAAATTTCCAAAGTTTACTTATATGATACATTGACAATTTGCATACCTTGACAATTTCTATTATATTCCAACTTCCATTGATGAAATATCATTCTTCGTGGTTTTAATCCAGACTCCTCTTTCCCATTGAGAATATGTTTTTTAGTAGTTTGATACTATGGTTCTTAGAGAGGAAGTGATAATATTCATCAAACCCGTTTCCTAAACTTCTTGAATGACGATATTTCATCTTAGAACCACAAATTTGACATGCAAATTTACCCTTTGTTTGAAGACATGCAAGAGATGGATTAATGTCAATTTTATATGTATATGAATTGATTATTTAAAAGAAATGCACAATATATTCATAATAATATATACTATTAAATTACTGTAGTGGAATGTTATGTACCACAAAAATATGTTAGCCCTAGGGAATCATGAATTGTCCATACAAGTATTCCATGGAATTGAAACTCCTTTTGTCCTATTGGTCTAGAGAAATCATACATAGTGATGCCAAGCCATAACTTTAGTATCTCTTCAATAAGAGGATTGATATATACATTCATATCTTTAATTTGGTACTTACCTAATTGAATGGAAATACATATAACTACTACCATATGTATATATAAGTAAATAAATAAATATAAGATATTATGCAACAAACAAGACAAAGGAAATGTTATGTTCAAAAAATTATTGTAAACAAATACCTGGAACAATCATTGCCAACATTATGTGCTCCCCCTTTATTGAAAAACCAAGGATAAATGTTATTGTTAATAACAAAATTTGGCCACATTGAGTAGATAGACCTGATCTCTCCAAACGGATTGACACAGCTAGCTTCTGTTATCTCCTCAAAATATTTTTTCAAATTTTATTATTTCAGAATTTTTAGGTTTCGGTAGCTTAGGCGGACATGGCCATTATTCATTAGCTACCAAAAACCCAGCTTTCGGCAGCTTATAGTGTAAAGGGAAAATTACTCAAAGCTATCAAAAGGAGAGGCATTTTCACCACTTCAGAGAAGGTCTTGGTGGTTTAGGCGAACATGCTGAATTGTTCATTAGCCACCAAAAGCAGAGCTTTCGATAGCTAACAAAATTAAAATTTAGCCTTGCTAGCTACTGAAACTACAAAATAATGCAGAAGGATTTTTTTTTTTGCACAAAGCCTGACTTTTGCTGAACCAAACACTTCGAGGACGTTTTCTAATGATAGATAAATGTTAAAGGAATCATGATTGAAATTCTGTTCCAGATTGAAAGGTGCCAACAAGGTGAGAAGAGGAATCTTCTTGTCTATTTTGGGCAAAAGATGGCCTGTCAATCCTCCAGCTGGTTGTTTCAACCTTACTCATCAGCCTTTGAAGGCTTGTTACAACTGTCAAAGATTGCTGCAGCTGTTGAAGACATGAAGACTATCAAGATGGAGGCGAGGAGATTTACTGTAAAAAATGGTGTTTTTATTATGCTGAGTCATCATTTTAAAATGATGATTATGAACGACTGGAGAATCATTTTGTGAAACGGGAGGAAATTTTTGTGCCTAACACGTCAGAGAACAACAACCTCTCTCAGGTTTCCTATAGGTGTCACATATTGGGAGAATCGAATCCATCTCTGAGCCCTAAGTTTCAGATCTCAGAATTTTCCTGTTTGACACATGTTTTTGAAATGCAGATCTCGGGCAAATGAAAATGGATTTCAATGATTTGAGAGAGGGTTTATCTCAAAAAAAACCAATATACAATAAACTCTTTTGGTTTATACATATGTGTCACAGATTTGGATAATTGAACCCATCTCTAAGCCCCATTTTTCAGCAGTTTGGCCAAATTAAAAAGGATCTTTTCCTAGTTTATTGAAAACGATTTTGATCTTCTATCTTTAGTAAATTCGATCCAGCTTCTTAGGATCTGGAAAGATGTTGTAAAGGCTATAAATCCTAGAACTTGAGAGGAAGTAAAGGTTGAATCGTGGAGACTTTTTCATATATTGTAAACTCAAGCTTCTCATTTTCATACTAGTAACACAAGCTTCTTTTGCCATTATTTGTTCAGACTTTCATCTTCCTATCTGTTCCTTACTTGCACTTGAATATTGAATTCATGTTAGTTCTGTTTGTCTGATGATTAATATCTGTCAACTTGTCAATTCATCCATAAATTGGAATCTGCAAGTATTTTACTTATTTTATTTGGCCATTCCCATACACTTTATGTATATGTTTCTGCTAGTAAAATAAGCATTCTTCATACATTCATTTATCTATAACTATCTGAGCAGTGATAGTTTAAAGCCTTGTCAATACTTCTTGTGTTCATGCATGTCTTGAGGGAGTGAGGTTTGATTTAAGTCATCTGACTTGATCCATTTTGAGTAAATTATTGAGAATAAGATTAAGTTACCAGGGTCTTTAGACTGCAACCTAGAAAGACTCCTGGAGAGCTAACATTTTGGCACTGTTTCCAGGGAGAGGAGATTGAAGCTCAGCTTCCTTGGGAGAACGACATAGATCCAACTTTGATGATAGGAAAAGACTAGACATATTCTTGGTTGTAATCATCTATCTGGCAACTCCATGAAGGACGGATTCAATGGCGACTCCATTGCCCAGAAATTTGTTGGTGGCTCCATTGGTATGACATGAACAAAATATTAGCAAAGAGGTATGCTTTCTGCGATTTTTCAAAGATTGTTGGTTTCCCTAATCTAGTGCCTAGTAGAGATGAATGGGAAAATAGTCTTCCCAGTTTTCGAGGAGAAGAGTGGGAAGTGCCAACTGAACACTTGCTGGATTTTCATGACTTTATTCATCGGCTTGAAATTATACATGAGGATGTTCAAATTAAGCTTTTCCTATACTCATTGAAGGGAGCAGCCCTTGACTGGTGTAGATCTCTTCCAGATGCCAGTATCAACTCTTTGAAAGGTTTTCATGATGCTTTCAATTTGTTCTGTAGAGATAAAATTTTAAATGATGCCCTTTTTCCAGAATGCTGTCATGAATATAATTTATTTCATCAAATTAATGGACATGAAAAGTACGGTTGTGCTGAAAAATCTATGGTTGAAGAAGATACTTTTCATAAAGATTCCAAGGTCTTAGATGACCTTTATTTTGACAGTAAGTTTGTAGATACGTTTGACATCATATCAAATGTATCTATTTTTCATAAAGACCAGGTCATTTCTTTTGAGATCTCAGATAATAAAGAGCAGATCGCATATGGAAGCAACCCTGGATCTGATTAGGAGCATCATGAAGCTGATAGAGAAAAGTTCCAAAAACAATCGATGCTTGATTATGTGTCAGCTACTAAGCAATCAATATATGAGTTTATAGAACTTGGAAATGACATTCATGATCAGCCATCTCTTGAGATCGACTATGAGGAAAAGCAGTCCTTTGAATTTAAGCAGCAAAGTAAGATCCTACATGAATTTTATGATCCAGTTGCTATATGGATGGAGTCATTGTTGTCAGTTATGCCATATATTACAAAGTTTGGCATGATGGTTTGCAGCAGTAAACATGAGCTGGTTGCAGTTTTGTTATTGCATATTTTGTTCTCCTTTCATGTTTCTTGCTGTACACATGAAGACAGGTCAAGCAATTTGTTGCTTAAATTATTTTTTCTGGAAATTTGTATATACCTGAAACATTAATTTGCAGCAGCTAGAGTAGGGTAGCATAGATGAATAAGCTCATGGCTAAGCATTTCAAGTTTGCATAATGCGTGAGGCTTGCATTTAGTATTGTGGTTTCAGTTTTGAAATAAAGACTCCATGCCCAATGGATGTAAGGTGTTGCTAGCAGATTTACAGTTGAACATTTGTGGACAGATTGTAGAGTTTTGGTGGCAGTTTAAATGACTCCATAGCCCAATGGAACACTAGAGGATAGGTTTGAATTTTTTTTTTATAGGAAAGGCATTGGATCTGTGGTTCTTGAAACCTCACAGGGAGACTTTCATCCCCAAGTACGAGCCAGATGTTATCTCCTCAAAATATTTTTTCAAATTTTATTATTTTAGAATTTTCAGGTTTTTGTAGCTTAGGCGGACATGGCCATTGTTCATTAGCTACCGAAAACCCAGCTTTCGGCAGCTTATAGTGTAAAGGAAAAATTACTCAAAGCTACCGAAAGGAGAGCAATTTTCACCACTTCAGAGAAGGTCTTGGTGGTTTAGGCGAACATGCTAAATTGTTCATTAGCCACCGAAAGCAGAGCTTTCGGTAGCTAACAAAATTAAAATTTAGCCTTTCTAGCTACCGAAACTACAAAATAATGCAAAAGGATTTTTTTTTTTGCAAAAAGCTTGACTTTTTCTGATCCAAACACTTCAAGAACATTTTCTAATGATAGATAAACGTTAAAGGCATCATGATCGAAATTCTGTTCCAGATTGAAAGGCGCCAGCAAGGTGAGAAGAGGAATCTTCTTATCTATTTTGGGCAAAAAGATGGCCTGTCAATCCTCCAGGTGGCTGTTTCAACCTTACTCATAGGCCTTTGAAGGCTTGTTACAACTGTCAAATATTTTTACAGCTATCGAAGACATGAAGACTATCAAGATGGAGGCGAGGAGATTTACTGCAAAAAATGGCGTTTTTACTGTGTTGAGTCATCATTTTCAAATGATGATTTGGAGCGATTGGAGAATCATTTTGCAAAACGGGAGGAGGTTTTTGTGTAGAAAACATCAGAGAACAATAATATCTCTCATTTTTCCTACAAGTGTCACATATTGGGAGAATCGAATCCATCTCTGAGCCCTAATTTTCAGATCTCAGAATTTTCCTGTTTGACACATGTTTTTGAAATGCAGATCTTGGGAAAATGAAAACGAATTTCAATGGTCTGAGAGAGGGTTTTGCTCACAACAAACCAATATAAAATAAACTCTTTTGTTTTATACACAGGTGTCACAAATTTGGAGAAATTAACCCATCTTTGAGCCCCATTTTTCAGCAATTTGGCCAAATCAAAAAGGATATTTTCCTAGTTTATTGAAAACGGTTTTGATCTTCTATCTTTAGTAAATTCGATCCAGCTTATTACGATCTAGAAAGATGTTGTAAAGGCTATAAAGCCTATAAATTGAGAGGAATTAAAGGTTTAATTTTGGAGACTTTTTCATATATTGTAAACTCAAGCTTCTCATTTTCATACTAGTAACACAAGCTTCTTTTGCCATTATTTGTTCAAACTTTCTTCTTCCTATCTATTCCTTACTTGCACCTGAATATTGAATTCATGTTAGTTCTGTTTGTCTGATGATTGATATCTGTCAACTTGTCAATTCATCCATAAATTGGAATCTGCAAGTATTTTACTTATTTTATTTGGCCATTCCTATACACTTTATGTATATGTTTTTGCTAGTAAAATAAGCAGTCTTCATACATTCATTTATCTATAACTCTCTGAGCAGTGATAGTTTAAAGCATTGTCAATACTTGTTGTGTTCATGCATGTATTGAGGGAGTGAGGTTTGATTTAAGTCATCTGAATTGATCCATTTTGAGTAAATTATTGAGAATAAGATTAAGTTACTAGGCTCTTTCGACTGTAACCTAGAAAGACTCCTGGAGAGCTAACAGCTTCCAATGAAAGCCTAACAATATGAATTTCTTCTCTAAAACTAGTTATTTTTCCTTGATGTTCCTAAATGCATAACCATGTGCATGCATTCGAAGAACACCATCTCCACTTATGTTCGATGCATGGTAATCCATAAACTGTGTTATGATTTGGAACCTAAACAATCATTGCAAATGTGGAATTATGGGAACATGAAGAAGAACCTTGTGAGGCACCTTTTTTGTTACTTGATTAGCTCGATATCTAATGATATGCCATTGCGAGAAATTTGTTCCAAAGAATATTGTCCATAATATATAATGCGATAATGAGGAAATGCATTAATAGTTTGATACTCCATTCCAATATATTTCATAATGGAAGATAAATATCAGTATGTGCGAGGTAAAATATTTGATGGTGCTAAGAAAAATTCACCTAACAATCTACAACATAAAAAATAACTAGTTAATGTAAAAAATATTTATAGTAAATATTGCATTATTATTTTACACATTAATTTTAACACTAAAAATAGAGGAAACAAGTCAACCTTTATGTATACGTGACGAAACATATTATATACCTTTGGATATGTGTGAGACAAGTGTTTGACAAACCATTCAAAACCTCTAATTTCACCAACAATAATGTAGCATAGAGAAGATTTGCTCTTGAGCCTTCATAGAGGGTTTGTTGTGCCTTCTCAAGCAGAGGTACACATGAATATCATCAAGGTTTCCTTGATCCATTTGAGCGAACGTATCTTGGATCAATGTATTTGTCCCATCATATTCAACTATATTATTATTGCCATCTTCTCCCATAGGATCATTAACTTGATCTTCAATATTTTCTCTATGTTCCTCATCTTGTACAACCTCATTTCTACTACTAATTGGCACATTCTCCAACAACAGATAGTAAGAGTTGTATTTATAATTACAAGCAATCCAATCAAATTAGTATGTATATCAAATATTAAAACAATATAAATTTTACAAATCTGACCTATATAAAGACATATAATGAATATATAAATTTCCAATGGATGATATTCATACCCCCCTTCAGCGTGCCCATATTTCCTATCATTTTTTTCAATTTCTTTCATTAAAATTCTTCTATGAGAGAAGTCCTTGCACTCGATGCAAGGGAGATAACATTTCATATCACCTCTTTCTATCAGTATTGTCCACAACCTAGAAAGCCTAGTTTGATTATCTTTTGGACTAATGTTATCTAACATTATTCCCTATCAAAATAGAGTGATGATTACCTTAAAAAATTGAGTGGTGCATATCAACTATTCGCAATGAAATTGACAGATAAATAAATATATTTTTTGCCCAATAAAAATACCTTATAACCTCTCAAAATTTCTGCAAGTTTAGTAAAACCATCGAAATGTTTCTTAGATGTCGCATATTTATAGAGGTTGCCATAGTCAAAATTCCAATGAACATTGACCATGGAATATTTGAGAACATAGAAAAGCATTGCTTGTGTTAACACTTATTATGGTTTCCACCATGGAATGGGAAGGAAAGCTCCCACTCAAAGCCCTGAGGTCATCCATTGGCCGGTTGCATCAAATAAATGGTCAGGAAACCCAAAATTGGCTAAGTATCAAACAAATCCAAGCCAAATGACCAAGCCACAGTGAGAAAATGGGAAAATACAAGGCAGGAGGTCCCTCCCGCAGGAAACACCAGCAGCAAGAGCTTCTTCTGCAACCAAAGATGATTGGACGGCTAAGATCAAAGGGCACATCAGATCAACGGTCGAAAATGCGCTCCACAAGCCTGTTTCTGAGTTCCGCATCCGCATTGCGGATTGCAGATTGTGGGAAGAAATGTCCCAAAGAACATGAAAGATAAGTTTCCGCATTGCGGAAAATCAATGTTCTGGGAAGCACAAAAGATAATTTTCCGCAACCCACAATTGCGAGTTGCGGATTGCGGAAAAGTGGTTTTCCAAATAACAAAAAGACGATTTTCCGCATTTTGCAATCTACAATGCAGAAAGATGATTCTATAGAAAATCACGAAGCTGAAAGACCAATCCATTTACGCCATGTGGCTGATTGCGGGTTGTGGAAAGGACCTTTGAAGAAAGGACCGTTGCGGAAGGGCAATTGTGGAAGCGCAGTTGCGAAAGGAAAATTACAGATCGAGAAATTTTGCAGAGCCAGTTGTAGTCGCGGTAAATGGATATTTTTACAGGGAAATGGCGCTCCCGAGAATGGTGAAGGGGCCTGTTTCTGTTACCTATCCTGATCAATCTAAACGGCGTGATCTGCAGGATGAACAGGTGGCCTCCATGTCCCAACGGTGCACTTCCAGCACGGGTGTTTCTTCCCCTCCGTGCATGGAAGAATCAGCGGTTGGTTATTTGGGCGTCTTAGCTCGAACAACCTCATCATTACCATTGCAAGTTGTTTTGAATCAATTAGGATATTTTACTGTTTGTAAGCCTATAAAAGTAGGGTCTGAAGTAGACCAAAGGGTTGGACGTTTTTGTTTGAGAGAGATTACTACTTTGTGCTGTATTAAACTCGGCCTCTTAATTCAATGAGCAGACTTGATTTTGGAGCTTGAGATTCCTGTAATGTGTGTTTTTGATGTCAGTTATTTCCTGTGTACGTGTTCTTGCTTTGTATTTCCATTTATTATTTACTACTGCAGTACCTAAAGATCAAGATTACATGGTCTGGAATTCATGCCCACGTGCTTTAGATGCATATTACTAGGTATTCCACTCTTTTCCTCTTGGAGTTGCAGGTTAGAATTCATTCTTAAATGCTCTAGCCTTGTAGCTTCATTTGTCTCCTTCCTCTACCTTCATCCGCGGATCACTTTGACGTGAGAGAACCATGTATACCTTGCCTCCTGATCCTGCAAATCGCGGCCCAAACCTGCTATTGATGACAGTAACCCACTGAAGTTGACTCCATGCCCAACTGTCCTCCATCCTTAACTCCAACCAACCAAAAAACCCCTTTAATTCATTATTTGAAGGTTTAGCCACCACTTTGACCAATATCCCATCCCATTTCAACTTGCATCCCGTTGCTGTAAGCCCTAAAGGGAGATCCCTCCTTGTGGTTGGAAGGGATAGTTTCCATCCACTAAAGATTGGTTTGCAACAATTACCTCATGGTCTTTCTTGCTACAACCAAGGAAAATATTGGGTGAAAACAACTTGTTTCAAATGTGCAACGAGTATATACTACAACCTTTTTCTCGTTGGAAGGCTAAAGAGACTGGCATTATCGTTGAAATAATGATGACATAGAGCATTTCGTCATACGTGTGACAAAATGGGATGGTGCATCTTAATACCAACAAACTTGGGTAAAGTTAAAAATATATCAAAATTTAAATATTTACCCAGTAAGTTTTGGCAATGCGACCGGTTTTATCTGTACTTTGGACTATTTTATTTAATTTTGACCCCATTTATAGTACTGAATAGATACTACATGAGCAAGAACATAAACATAAATAGCCATATGCACAGTAGAATAGTCTTGATAAATAAACAACTAATTATAGTAATACACTCATGGCTATAGTGTAAGCATTCTAAATAAAAAATAGAGAAATAAATGTTACTTCTACAACATAATAGTCTACAATATAGAAAAACATTCTCACAACAATTTTTGAATGCACCGAAATAGCATAAAAAAGTTTCACACATTGAGGTCCTAGAGTTCAAAATCATCTCAAAAATTGCTAGGCCATCAAAGGGTTCTTCTTATTAGAACTTTGCAAAAAGAGTTTTACATCAATTTTACAAGAATAATCCCCCCATCATAGCAAAATCTCCCTAATATTATATTTAATTTTTTTCTTCTTAGAAATTTAATTGTTTCTTTGAGTAACAATCAAATTGTTTCCTCTTCCAAAAACTTTTCATCTTCCCCCACCTTTCCTAAGATGTATTTATTTTCCTAGGAAAAAAATATTTTACTTGAATATAAATAAATGCATCCTTTAATTTTGCATACCTTTAGTAATTTTACTTTTACTAAAGAGGAATATCCACCTTTTACATTTGTCCCTTAGAAATATTGAAGGATGCAAGGAAACAATTATGAATTTGAACATACTCAAAATAAAGAAAATGGTCCCTCCTTGGAGAAAAGTGATCATTTTGATTCTTCCATGGGTTGGTGGCTAGCTAGGTTTTCTTAAACAACTTCAATGTTGGCTGCTCCCATATTTTCCATAAGTATTCCAGTTCTTCATATCTCTCGTCTTTAGTGATTTTCTCCTTTCCTAAGGGAATTGGACACGTTCCTCATAGACTTCATTGGCGTGAAGTTTAGTGTTTGTGGTTCCATCACTTAATAAATTTGTAATATCTTATTTGGCATTTGTACCTAGACATTACCACAAGATATATGAGTTGACCACATATATAAAATTCAAATCATGCTTTAATGATTTGTGTTTAACCTAAAGAATTTAATTTATAACTTAATAAGTTTTTTTCAATATTGCTTCCCTGAGTCCAATGACCTTCATTTTTTTTATAATAGTTTCATAGAAATACGAGATGAAAATTTTGTACTACCAAGTTTTTGGGCCATCACACAACTCAACTTGGTCCCTTTTTGTCATCAACAATGTACTCCTATTTGTTTTACTCTTTAGGAACCTTTTAGTAGGTAACATGAGATAACTTATAACCTAAACATTGTTTATATCTCTGATACCTTTCCAACATAATAGTGAGTTCCCAAAACAAGGTTGGATTCAAAAGTTATGGCCAAAACACTGAGGTCACATTTTGTAGTTTCAACCAATAAATTACATTTTGAGTGCAAAATTTCAGCCACGAAATCACCTTTTTAGTGCATCATTTCAGCCAAGAAATGACATTTCAAGTGTGGCATTCCATCCAATAAATGATTTTTCAAGTGTGCTTTGTCTTTATGTGTCACATGTCGGCCAACTTTTTTTCATTTTTATCACACGCCAACCATTTTTTGTCTTTTCGATTGCAAGTTAGAAAATATTTATTTTTTTGTCACACTTCGGAAAAGATTTATTTTTTTTGTCACAAGTTGGCAAAGATTTATCCTCTTTGTCGCAAGTTGGAAAATATTTCACTCTTTTGTCACAAGTTGAGAAAGATTTAACTTTTGGCTTGTGACGAGCCACTGAGGAAAAGGCATTTCCTTTCCAACGAAAAATCCTTTTCTCCCCTAATATGTCAATGGAGAAATGTATTTTGGGAGGTGATATTTTACTAAAGAAAACTCTTTTCTCATCAACATGTATGAGAGAGAAAATATTTTCTCCACCAACATGTCAACAAAAAAATACCTTTTAAGAGAAATGGTTACAAGAAAAAGTGATTTTCCGAGCAAAAGGTTGTATGGAAAAGAAGCTTGAAGAGTGATTCTTTGAAAATTTCTAAGTGTTTTTTGCATTTTGCTTCAAGGATACTCCATATGTTTATTGTAATGGATAAAACTAGAAGTCAATGATGAAACCTTAAGACAAAACACATGTATGGGAAGTTAAATCTGGTTCTTTAACCTAAGTTCCTCCATACTCATAAGGCCAAGAAAGGTTTGCAATTTATTCAACTTAGCAAGAGAATCAAATCTAAAGGGGTATTCTCAGTAACATACTCAATGCATGTAACGTGATAAGAGATGTTAGGGGAAAAGTGATACAAAACCATTTGAGAATACAACCAGTGGAACCATAAAACATAGATTAGTCAAGGACTTACTCAATAAAAACATACCAACCGTTAATGTTCCATAGTCAAGTTGAATTATGAGAAACATATATGAGGAGAGAGAGTATATGGTCATTGATCCTTGATCCAAGAATTAAAGTGGGTCCATAACTTACATGATTTGGGGGGTTGTTGCGGGCTCAACAAATGGAAACGCACTAGTCGAAGCTAGAATCTCTGCTAAATTATTTTATGGTATAATCATGAAGGATACCCCATATTTATTTTTTCAATGTATCTAAGCATCAAATATGTCATGTTTCCCTGTGAACCTTTCCTTATGAGAGAATCAATGATCATACCTACATACTAGCTTGGAAACTTCATCTGTTGTATTGAAGGAAATTATATTTAAATGAGGTTCATTTCCATAAAGCGTGAGTCAATAATCCAAGTTGAGATATCTCTCCATAGGGCATGATAGAACTGGGATTAAGATGATTTTCACTAGGTGCAAAAATGTTGTCTCTCAGGTGTTTCTCCACTTTCCGCGAGCATCCATAATCGTGATGGAGTCACCATGGATTCAAAGACATGGCCCCACTACTAATGAGCATCCATAGCCCTGACGGATTTATTGACTATCCTTTTTTAACTAAATTCCTTTCCCAATCCTTTCCTTTTATTTTGGAGAGAGAATTAGAAAACATTGAATGGGGGAAGCAATGACCTTTAAGCACTTACTGGGATCACTTCCATTCTTTTGGGATTTTCATTGATCATTTGTTGCACTTGTCTATTAAAGAAACTCTTTTTATTTTTATTTTCCATCCCATAGACCTTTGACCCTTCACCCTTCTCATGATTATCTCTTTTAATGTGTGTATGCATCAATGATGTAGCACATTGAATCATTTTCCAAGCTATGTGCAAGCATGACCATCGATCCAACTACTTACACTATGTTTCATTATACCTTCTGATATGCAAATGGATCCTCATGCCTCCAAGATCATATCAAACAATTGCACACATACTTATTTAGTCTCACACCCTAGTTATTGTTGGTTATGTGAGGGAAAATATCAACCATGAAACTATCAACTGCAATCAGGGAATCATAGTCTCAGTAATAAATGAATAGATCTTTTTTTTCATAAAATAACATTTTCAGGCTAATGCATGAAAAAAGAGGAGACTAGATAAGTTCAAAAGCAATGGAAACCATCAATCCTTCAAGGGGAATCATCAATCCTATGTACAACATCAATTTAGAGACAACATAAAACTCATCAAGGACTACAAAGAATTCATTAACAAAACTCAAAAGTGATATGTACAAAACATTAAGTGTAAAAACTTTATTTGCATGGGATATTCGTATGTGTGAGCACTTCACTTTGAAGAATTTAAAGAAATACTATGACACACTTGCAACAAAAGCTCCACAATTTGGTAAATTGAATTATCTTAAATATTTTCACTAATGAACTCTTATTTCCATTCTAAAGAATGACCAAAATGTGGTGCACATATCTCAAGTCTCATGCGAATCTGATTGGTTTTGTGAAACCTAGAAATCATCCATTTTTATTTTGGTGATTAGTGTTTGTTGGTCTCTCAAACTTAAGCTCAACTAACCTCGGAAGTTTCTTTCATTTTGTTGGATCATTGCTAATGTTAGGGATCAAACTTATATCATGAAACAAGGTAATCATATTTATGAAATACCTGACCACAACTTTAGTGAATCTCCTTTTGTTCATGTTTGAATCACTAGCACACTAATATGTTGATCCACCTAAACTTAAAAGTAACAAAGATCACTTTCTAGTGAAGATTCAATTAGATATGCCTGGCTGCTAGAATCAATCCTTGGTGAAGTTTATCAATTATTCTCAAGACAATATGTTGAAAACACTTACATAAATCTAGCATGAAATCGTTTTGAATAAACATTGATACATTTGACATACTTGGGTGTTGTATAATCATGCATTGTGATTCAAAATAAACTTAGTTGGTCTATGGAATTGTGCAAACAACCAGACCTAATGATGAACTTCAACAAAATCATTTCATAGCAGTTTGCATGTTAAATAAAAGATGACCGAGAAGTCACATTAATCTACATACAAGATGAGATTGATGCATCAAACAATGTTCAAAGACAGAAAAATAACAACAAACTTCAAACTATCTAGTACAACTAACCTACCTAACTAAAATAAATCAATAACAACTACTTATGCTAAAAACAAATATGAATTAAATGAAAATGAAACTACACAAGCTAATGACTAAGAGGTCCAATTAACTACGTCAATGAGTAGGAAACATCTACTAGTCTTACTCCTATACTAACCCACAGTGGATGTTCAACCTTATGTAAAAAAAAATCAAGTGTAACCATCACAGGATGACTATACCTATAAAGATGTTAGAGTGAAGCATGTAAAATTAGTCACAACAGATCTATTGAACAAGTAAATCAATCACAATGATGTAAAACAATTTGGAATAAAAACTATGCAAGAGAGATGCATGAGTTCTCTATAACTCAGAATAGTGAAAATACAATACAATACTGTCACAATGAATGAGAAATTTGAATTAACCAAGGAGGTCATTCGAATTTACTGCATGGAATAGCTTGGATCCAACTAGGAGTCTCATCATCAGATCAGTGGAGTCATCAGTGCATAAGTAACAGTCAACCAGGTGTCAAACTGAGTCTAACTTAGTGTGGTAGGTGTAACTGGCACATGTAGGCACTAACTGAATGAAGGAGGCTGAGTGGAGGGCACATGAGGAGATAACTGGAGTCAGAATAGGTAGTCTAGTCTCATTGGAGGTCCATCGGAGTGATACAATCAGTTGAGAGTCAGTCTAGCCTCAAATCAAGGAAAGAAATCAACTAACTGAAGTGAACTGGAGTGGTAGGTGAGAAAAGGTGCCCTTCTCAAGTGGTAGGTGCATGTTGGGCACACTAAGCACTAGGAGGGCTAAAACTGAGTGGAAGGAAGCTCCCGGGTGTTGGCAGACTAGGGACTAGGTGCTAGAGACATCAAACTGGTGACTGGGATGCATGCATGCAAAGTACATAATTGAATGATGAGATATCCTAACACCCCCCTCAAGCTATACTATGATGTAAAAAATAATAGCTAAATAGGGCCCTAGTTCCTGAGACCAAAGGTCACCCCAATACAATAATCCAAAAATGCTAGAAATAAATCTAAGTGAGGAAGAAATCCCCCCCCTCAAACTGAACATAGAGGGATCTAATCTGTCTCCACCATGATGGAACTCACCCCCAACAGTGAACGGAGGTAAGGGAACTTCTTCTCAGTGAATCTCTTGGTGAAGATGTCTGCAATTTGCTCATCGGTAGGGAAATATTGCAGAATAATGGTGCAATCATGCACAAGCTCTCAGATGTAGTGCATGTGAATCTCAATGTGACTGGTCCTCTGCCGCTAAACTGGATCTGTGGAGATCTTGATATCACTTTGATTGTCACAAAAAATGATAGTTGAAGTAGTACTACCAAAATCAAACTTGGAAAGAATACCCTGCAACCAAATTGCATGAATGCAGACATTGACTACCCCTCAATACTCTGCCTTTGCTAAAGAAAGTGAAATGGCTTCCTACTTTTTTATTGACCAACAAATAGGGCCATGGCCAATCATGAAAACATATCTGGAAGTGGACTTCTGATCAATGCTATAACCCACCCAAATTGAATCAGTGAAACCAGTGAAATCTAGCTCAGAATCTGCAGCATAGTGTATGCCAAAATGTCTCGTACCTTGCACATGTTCCAAGATCCTTTTGGATGCCCACCAATGAAGCTCATGGGGCTGCTGCATATACCTTGATACAACACTCATGGCATAAGAAATATCAGGACTTGAGTGTGTCAATTATAGTAGTGAACCAATCAACTGTCGATACATAGTGCAATCTGCAAGTGGTGTAGAATTTCCCTCTTCAAGACTGATTCCTGAGAGGAATGGGAATGGAGCTGCCTTACATTCTGCCATATTAAATTTTAATAGAAGGTATGAAGCATACTTTTGATGAGATAATGTGATCCCATCAAAATTTTGAGCTATCTCCAAGCCCAAAAATTGCTTCAGAAAGCCCAAATCGCTCATGTCAAAAGCTATATTTAAGGCACTTTTTAGCTTGTTGATTGCAAGGAGAGTGCTACCAGTAATGAGAAGATCATCAACATAAAGAACAATAATCAGAAAATTACCTTTAACTTTCTGTAGATACACATTCGGATCAGATTTGCATCTTTTGAAATTCTGAGAAAGAAGGAAGGAGTCCATCTTTGCATACCAAGCTCTTGGGGCCTGTTTAAATCCATACAAAGATTTCTTCAATCTGCAAACTAATGATGGATATGATATGTATCCTTCTGGATGATTCATATATATTTATTCATTTAGATCTTCATGTAGAAAATCACTCTTCACATCCATATGGTGCACTTCCCAGTGCTTGGATGCGGAAATAGCCAAAACTAGGCGGATGGAATCCATCTTTGCAACCAGTGCAAAAGTCTCAGTGTAGTCCACTCCTTGGACTTGGGAGAAACCTTTTTCCACCAGCCTAGATTTGTATTTTCTAATAGATCCATCAGCAGCAAACTTCGTGCGGTAGACCCATTTACATTGACTAATTTTCTTCCAGGTGGAAGAGAAACTAGCTCCCATGTAGCATTCTTTTGAAGAGAACTATACTCTTCATCCATGGCGGTTTGCCATCTCAGATCTCGATGGGAATGATAATATGATTTAGGATATGAACCTATCATCAAAAATAATTTCTCATATAGAAAAGGATCAGAGAAAGAAAGAGCCATACCTGCTCTTTGAAAGTTTGCTTGAGTCCTCCTTGGATCAGCAGGATTTCCAATGTTTGGACCAGCAGAATCGAGTGTATTTTGGGCCAACTTTGGCAAGTGTGGAGGCACAACTGGATCATCTTCTGAACCTGATATATCATGTTCATCAAATTCTGATAAAATATCAGAAATATCAGAATCAATACTTTCATCATCTTCTTCAAATTCTTCTTCTGGTGGAGGCGGTGAATCGATAGTTTCTTCCTCGACTAGCTCTAGATTTTGAAGCGGTTCTTCAAACTTGACACTTCGCTCAATGAATATCTTTTTGGATCTGATATCCATGCGTTTGTATCCCTTTTATTCTTCAGAATATCCCAATAGGATGCATTCAACACTTGTGGATCCAAAGATCTTATCTTTTTAGACGGAATTCTAGCCCAAGCGGTTGAGCCAAAAACCCTGAAATTTGACACATCATGTTTGTGACCTGTGTAAGCTTCGAAAGGTGTAACATTAGTCAAATATGAATGTGGAACCCTGTTTTGAATGTATGCAGCAAAATTCATTGCCTCAGCCCAAAGGTTTTCAGCCAAACCTTTTGATTCAATGATACAGGTTGCCATCTCTTTATGTGATATGTTCTTCCTTTCCATTACACCGTTCATTTGAGGTGTGTAGGGAACTGTGTGTTGGATATGAATGCCGCTTTCAGAACAAAATTGCAGCAGCTATGATTTGATTTATTCACCTCCATTATCAGATGTAAGAGCTTTGATCTTCCTTTCAATTGCAGTCTCAACAGAAGCCTTAAAAAACTTGAATTTTTCTAGTACTTTCGACTTGTTTTTTAGGAAGAAAACCCATGTAAATCTGGAGAAGTTGTCGATGAATGTCAGAACATAACTTGATCCATTCATGGATGTATGTGGAAGTGGACCACTGATATCAGAATGTATCAGCCCCAAAATAGTAGAAGCTCTGCTAGCTTTGCCTCGGTCAAATTTGTGCTCGGGGTGCTTCCCAATGATGCAACCTTTGCATATTCCCTTTGAGGATTTGATAGTCGGAAGGTCATCAACCATGGAATTTTTATGTAGCAACTACAAATATTTATAATTTGGGTGTCCAAACCTCTCATGCCAAAGCCTACTGACCTCATTTCCATGTGTGAGAACAATAGTGGGCTTGTGTTGTGGCAGAAAGTGAGAAAACTCATAAGCTTTTGCGGTGTGATTTGTTTTTCCAACCGCAATAAGTTTTCCACTTTGAATATCATAAATTTCAACTTTGTTAGGGAAGAATACAAATTTATTTGGTGTACTAGTGTGAGTCATCTGATAAACGGAAAGAAGATTCAAAGCTAAGGAAGGCACATAGAGAACATTGTGAAAAATGCCATGCTCTAAATGAATGGTACCTTTTCCCTTTGATGAATTCTAAGAGTCACCCCCCATGTGGATGGGAATGGTGCTTGATGGATCATAATCTGATAGAGAATATTTATTTGCAGCCATGTGGTTCGAAGCTCCAAAATCAATGAGAAGAGTGGAGGAATTCGAAACTGTTGCCATGAGTGCATGACCTCTTTCGGGATGATCATTTTTGTCCTTCTTCCTTGCACCGTCAGGAAGGGTTATGTTGTTTTTCTTCAACAGAAGTGCCATCTGATCTATTGTCTTCTTCATGCATGAGCTTTCAGGATGATAACCTCTGCTGCAATAAGAACATTTTGACTTCTCTTTGGTCTCTTTCCCTTTTTGCTTGCTTTTCTCTCTTTGCTTGGACGGATCAAACTTTGGCTTCTCTTTCTTTTGCTTCCCTTTGCCATTCATATATTTGGATCCTCCAACAAATAATTCTTGGTCTTTGGAGCATATGGTCCCCATTTGAATGAGTTTATCATGCTCCTTCATCACGGATTCAATGAAGGAACTTAAGGTAGGCATTTTCCAATTTAGAATTGTGAGCTTTCCGGAATTGAATGTAGAGACAAATACCGAATAATATTTTCCAAGTTTTGAAAGAATATAAAGAATCAATTGTTTGTCATCTTTTACAACTCCACTTTGCTTCAATAGCAATACCAATTGCCTAAATTTGGTGAATAAATCATTGATGGTATCGAAATTCTTAGGATTCAAGGCAATCAATTCATTTTCCAATTGAAAAGACCACAGGTCATCTTGCTTTCCAAAAATCTTTTTGAGTTGCTCCCATACTACCTTTGGAGTAGTCAATCCACTAAGGTGAAAGTGAAGATCCTTGGAAATATTGAGGCAAAGAAGACCATATGCTTCATCCAATTTGTTGAAGTGCTTGGATTTCTCAATGAGTGTATTTGGCTCAACTTCGAGGTCCATGGTGAGTGCAACATAATCTCCATGTCATTTTTCCATTCAAAATAATTGAAGGGAGTGAGAATCTTTGAAGAAGAGGAATCCATCTCAATGAAAACGAGTGCTAATGGAGGAGTTATAAAACCTGCAAATCACAAGAAAACAAGAACTATAAGGTCGAACAATCCACCCTTTTAGAGTTGCATCACACCCGGCATAGGAGATCAAGCAAGCTTGAATATCCAATGATTCATGTCAAGGAATTCTATGGAAAACTCAAGCTTCTGTAGTGGATTGGAGAGAAATTTCAGCCTTGCATGCACATGGATGAATGAGCATGATATTTTGCATGTCGCTGTGTAGTATTTTGAGCAAATTCACTCAATTCTTCATGTAGAACACTTGCAGAAGAGAAATCTTGTCCTTGCCATGGCTTTGATACCATGTAAAATTAGTCACAATAGATCTATTAAACAAGTAAATCAATCACAATGATGTAAAACAATTTGGAGTAAAAACTGTGCAAGAGAGATGCATCAGTGCTCTATAACTCAGAATAGTGAAAATATAATACAATACTGTCACAATGAATGAGAAATTTGAATTAACCAAGGAGGTCATTTGAATTTAATGCATGGAATATCTTGGATCCAACTAGGAGGCTCATCATCAAATTAGTGGAGTCATCAATCCACAAGTTGTTGGAACATTTAAAAAACCCACTGTCATTCTAGACTTAGGATAAAATTAATTAATCATTTATGATTAATTTCCTGAGTTTTGACTAGGTAGAATATGCCAGTTTTGTCTTTTAGTGGACCACATGCTATCCTCATTCTCAAAAATGAATTTGGATAGATTCTGGATAATATTTCCTTCGATTCTGTTTGATTTTATTCCATTCCTGAATTAGAAAGACACTATCCAGTTTTAGTTAGCTTTGTCCTATTTTTTCTGCTTTCTAGTGGAAAAGATAAAGCTAGTTTACTTGACCAATTCAACCTCCACATCATATATAACCTTCCAAAGCCATAATTACATTCCATTTACCTCAGTCATGAGCTTCCATACCATACTTGCCAAATTCGCGAGCCTCTAGCACAGTTTTGGAAACTGCTTTTGCCACCTAGGGGGTTTTTTGTCTTTTTCTAAGCCTTTCTTTTTGCTCTTTCCATATTGCCTCAAAGCAATTCGATTTTGTCCATGGAGGATGTGTTATATATTGTTACAATATCAATGAATAAGATACAGAGTGTTTTCCATAATTTATTCTCTCTATTCTTCTTCTCTCATTGTCTAAAATATTCCATGGTGAAATTGTCTTATGTATCTAGTTCCTAGTAATTGAAAATCTCACATGGTATCAGAGCTAGCTTGATTCAAAACAATTTCCACAAGTGTTTTTTGCAGGTATTACCATTACCAGTAGTGCATCAGTATGGAGCAAAATCAAGCCAAATCTGTGACTCTCACTCCCTTCAATTTCTTTGACTGGAAGGCGCATATGATCATTCAGCTTCAGAGCAAAGGATTGTATAGAGTCACTATGGGGCTTGAAACTAAGCCACGAGCTGTTGCATTAAAATCCAAATGGTTCAATAGGCTTGATGAAGCTTATGGGTTACTTTGTCTCTCTGTATCTCCAGATCTTCTATTCCATATCGATTCTCTATCAACTCCAAATGAAGTGTGGACAAAGATAGAGTCTCTCTTTGGAAAATAGGACGAGCTCAGAGGTCATTTGTTGGAGATTGAACTGATCTCTCTTAGTCCAAGTAATTTCGATTCTATGGAGGATTTAATCTCAAAATTCAAGAACCTAGTGCTTCAAATCAAGCAATGTGGTATAGAGAAGAAGGATGAGCAATTAATCCTTACCATTCTATCAAAACTGAGCTTTGAATACTCAGTATTTGTGTCTACTTTTCATTCTACAAGACTTGCAGTTCCCAAGTGGAAGATGCCAACCTTGGATGCATTCATTGATTCGCTCAATCAAGAAAAGGACAAGATGCTCCAAATGAGGGATCAATCACCCTCCAAAGACTTTGAAATTGTTGCTCATGGAGCAAAGAGTTTCAAGAATGACAAATCCAAGCAGAAGATATTGTCAGCTGAAGAGGATTCTGATGGAGATTCCAAATCCAAGAAGATGAAGAAGGAGAATCCCAAGTGCTCTAATTGCTGAAAAGGCACTCATCCTGAGAAATCTTGATTCAAGAAGAAATTGGATATCATGGCCAAGATGCTTGAAGAGCATAACATAGATGTTCCTGACTTTGCAAAGAAAGAACAAGGAAAGGTTGCTGTAGAACAAGAACTCTATCTCCAAGCCTCTCCCAAAGGTACTAATGTTTATGCTTTGAGTGCTAGAGTGAAATATAATTCTAATGTCTCTGATATTGATTCACATTCTGATATATCAGAATCAGAAACCTCCACCTCTTCCTTGGAACAATCTTCATTTAGTTCATCCAAGTCTACTCTCAAAACTAGTCACTTTTTACTAGCTTCTGACTTGTCTTCTGAAAGGTCTTTCCACCATCATTCAAATCTTTTAGATTCTGATTTAGAAGATGATTTACAGTTTGATATGCAGGTCATTACATATCCCACATCATATTCCCAACCTTTGGATGCACAAAAGACCCTACAAACCCCAAGTTCTCCAGTTAAGAAACTACACAATTCTATGTTTTCCTACATTGTGTCACTTGCCTTTGTTGCACTTTTGTATTTCATATATTTCATTGGTTGGACAACCATTGTTTTGGAATTATTTGGACTGATATTCCACACATCTGGACCTGACCCCATCACTCATGGTTCAAAAGTCAAGTCCTCACACTCTCCAGGCTCACTCAGCTATCCAGGTGATCTAGTTTCTCAATTTTTTTCTACTGAAATTGTGTTCGATCGTAGAGACTCCACATATTTATTGGTTGCTTCTCCATATGACTTACATTCCGATATTTCAGAGCTGCATTATCTCATTTTAAATATCAGAAAGGTTCTACATCAGTTTGAGGAACTAGTACACTAGCTACAAAAGAAATTGATCCTGTTGAGGTCATTGTTTCTCCTTGGGAAGGAGTATGCATAGATATTCTTTCCATCATTGATTATGTTTTCAAATTTGATTATTTATGTTATAGCAGCAAGAAAAATTCATTTGATGCTCCTCCATCATCAAAAGATGAGCTTCATAGAGCTTCAACACATGGTTCTTGCCTACACAACATTGATGCACTGATGCATGATCATGACATCCACAATCTCTTCATAAAGTCATTTACTTAGAAGCATCCCATTCAGCTCATTTAGCTCATTCAAATGAGCAACATGATAGTATGAAGACATCAAGCATGTCCATTTTTTAGGGAGGGTTTTGTTCCCATGAGGTTTTCCCTGTTTCCTCGGTTTACATGGACTAGTTATTTTTGTATTGGGGTGACCATAAGCCTTGTTGCTTGGGCCCTATTTTTCTGATATTTTTCTAATTCCCATCACATAAAGTCAGGCTTAAGGGGGGGGTGTTGGAACATTTAAAAAACCCACTATGTCATTCTAGACTTAGGATAAAATTAATTAATCATTTATGATTAATTTCATGAGTTTTGACTAGGTAGAATAGGCCAGTTTTGTCTTTTAGTGGACCACATGCTATCCTTATTCTCAAAAACGAATTTGGATAGATTCTGGATAAGATTTCCTTGGATTCTATCTGATTTTATTCCATTCCTGAATTAGAAAGACACTATCCAGTTTTAGTTAGCTTTGTCCTATTTTTTCTGCTTTCTAGTGGAAAAGATAAAGCTAGTTTACTTGGAATCTTTTGCCACTTGACCAATTCGACCTCCACATCATATCTAACCTTCTAAAGCCATCATTACATTCCATTTACCTCACTCATGACCTTCCATACCATACTTTCCAAATTCGTGAGCCTCTAGCACAGTTTTGGAAACTGATTTCGCCACCTAGGGGTTTTTTTGTCTTTTTCGAAGCCTTTCCTTTTGCTCTTTCCATATTGCCTCAAAGCAATTCGATTTTGTCCATATCAATGAATAAGATACAGAGTGTTTTCCATAATTTATTCTCTCAATTCTTCTTCTCTCATTGTCTAAAATATTCCGTGGTGAAATTGTCTTATGTATCTAGTTCCTAGTAATTGAAAATCTCACACAAGTAATGGTCAACCATGTGTCAAACTGAGTCTAACTCAGTGTGGTAGGTGTAAATGGCACATGTAGGCACTAACTGAATGAAGGAGGCTAATTGGAGGGCGCATGAGGAGCTATCTGGAGTCAGAATAGGCAATCTAGTTTCACTGGAGGTCCATCGGAGTGATACAATAGTTGAGAGTTAGTCTAGCCTCAAATCAAGGAAAGAACTCAACTAACTGAAGTGAAATGGAGTGGTAGGTGAGAAAAGGCACCCTTCTCAATTGGTAGGTGCATGCTGGGTGCACTAAGCACTAGGAGGGATAAAACTGAGTGGAAGGAAGCTCCCGGGTGCTGGCATACTAGGGACTAGGTACTGGAGGCATCAAACTGGTGATTGGGCTGCATGCAAATGCATGCATGCAAAGTACATAACTGAATGATGAGATATCCTAACAAAGCATAGGCATGAAAATCAAGTAAAGTGAGTGATGTATTCTTACAAGCATTATGGTAATAAGCATATTGTTATTGGTGAATAATATAGAGTGGTATGAAGGCTTTAAAACCCATGAAGATTCCATTCATGATTCCACAAAATCATGAAAGTGATTATTGCATGGTTGAGCATCAAGATTATCACTCAGTGATTGATGACCAACCTTATCTATGTTGTTATTATAGCACTCATAATGAATGGAGGATTTATCTATGGTTTGATTTATGTTTTCGTCATGCTTAGCAATCATTTGGATAATTGGCTCCCTTATTGGATTGGGACCCTCATATGGAGCCATATAATGTGTAATTAACTCATTTTGATTCTCTTGTGTCTCAAATTGAAAAATTTCATCAAGCTTTACTATTTATGAGGAGGAATACTCTTTATTACATATGTATGTGGTTGACATGAGTGTATCATTGTCATTTATCTATGATAAAACTTGTATTGACCTCCCTTTTATTTGTTAGTTTGGTTGAGAATTGACATTTACAAAGTCCCATATGTTGATGTTGTGCAACCTTTTCCAAGTGAATATGTTCCTGCACAACTCTATATCTTTGACAGGTCTCATTAGCACAAGCCTCAACCTATTTCAGCTACAATTCTAGATACCTAATTCATCATGTGTGCCATTGGCATGAATATGACAAGATGGGGAGACTAGGGATTGGTCTTGTAGCTCTTTGCTAAAGATATAATTTGTAAAATGGCATGACATTAGGTCGTGGTGGCTTATGGGATTTGAGAGTTAGTTATTTTTTGGAAAAGGGTAGCTATTGAGTCTATGCCATCTTCTCCTTCCACTAATATTAGCAAATGGTCATTGGAATCAAGTTGATTATTCTCAAAATTTGTATGGATTGAAGTATATGACTTTGATAGAAATCCAAGCCTTACAAAAGGAGGACTGTTAAATGTCAATGGTACATCCTCTTCATTTGATAATTCATGAAAAACCATTCATCATCCTCTTCTATAACTCTAAAATCAAAATGAAGACAACCAATAATTTACATAAGATATCCACTAATCATAGGGATATTTGGAAAATAATAATTATGATAAGATTTATTTACCACATTTATGATATGCCCCCTCTTATATTTTCAAAGAGATTGTAACTTACATGAAATATCTAACCTTTTTCTTGACCTTGTATCCTTTCTTTTGTCAATTCTTCCTTGTGAACACACAAACCTATAATCATCTCGTACAATATGATTTCTTGATTTAATAGGTTTTCATTCAATTGATTTGATTTCATCACTCTTTTTGCTCGTTCCATCAAAGGGGTAAGATAAAGTGATAGGATGTTGTTTCATATCTATATCAAGGATCTAACCCTCCTCACAAGCTTCATTAAAATATCTTATCCCTTTTTTAAATATAAACATAGCTATTGTCTGAGGGATAGCTTGTGCATACCATTGGCACATGATTATAGATGAAGGTTTGTGGTTGTTTGTTGACACAGTTCTGTCGACAAGGGTTCACTTCACACCGTCGTCAACAAACACCAACCAAACACCCTTAAGCACCGGCCCAGAAAGGTTTTACCTTTTCCAGCAACACCCACGAAGCGAGTGAAGTCTCACTCGAGATGGTTAAGGGGGCTGCATGAACCAAGTTTCTGCAATGGGTAAAGGACATGCATCTATTATGATTCTATCACAGCAGAAACTAGAGATTCACATTCACATCATGATTTTAAATTCAAACATACATTCATCATTTGCATATTCTCTATGTAATAACCATTCGCATTAATCGGTTAAAAATGGCGATGGCATCAATCATAAATTACATAACAACATTCAAATATGACACAGTATTCATCATTCGACATAAACAGGGATAAAAGAGACATATTCGAACATCTTCATGCATTAACTCATTAAAAACCTACGAGATAACCTTCGCAAGGATAGTTCAAAACACCTTATCGCAGATCCATACAAACTTACCAAAAATAGAGAAAAACATCACACAAGTCATTCACTCCATTATTGATCAACTTGTGTTCTCCTTCTATCATGCCCTTAGGCTTACATTCATATTCCTATTTATAGCCAACTATGGCGGTTACAGAATGGTCCAAATGAACCTTTCTAACTAACTAAACTAATCATGCGATTCCTTGTTCTCCTCGAATGGTCCTTGCTTCCGCAGATGGTCCTTCTTCGCTGTTGTTGGCTTCCGCACTTCATGTGCTCTAACCTCGTGCCAATAGCCCCTCAACAAAAACTTGTGGCTCGCCCTTGAGCCACCTTGGTTGGATCTATTAGAACTGTTCTCGTCCTTCATTGTGCTATACTTATGAGGTTGTTCTTTCCATCTGGAGCTTGCTGTCATGTACTTCTCAAACTCATCCTCCAGTCTCTTGGTCGCTGTCATGTACTTTTCGAACTCATCCTCCAGTCTCTTGGAACCTTCATCATCTATTCCTTCGCGACCATTTGTGACCTTTGACCCTGGCTTACAACTGGACATAAATTTATCGAAAGCACCAACTTGTTGAGCGGTCGTAGCAGTCCAGCAAATCTGTTTCACACATTTTTCCATCCTTTGCTGGTGTCGGTGTGCCTTTGCTATTGGTACTTTTGCAATCGGAAGGACTACTGCTCTTCTAACACTCGAAACTTGCTTAACCATCTTGAATAAGACCTCATCCTTCTTTTTCCTAATACCCGGTGCATCTACATCTACTGGTTTCTCATGTACACTTGTCATTATTTCCCTTAGCGCACCTTGGGTGCTTCCGCTAGAAATGAAATGCACCATTGCAACTATCTCACTTCCTTTTTCCGCAACTTCCTTGGACATGCTCATTCGACTTACTAACTCTCTTCATCCGAATCTCTTCGTTTGACTTACTAGCTCTCTTCATTCAACTTACTGACTCTCTTCATTCTCTTCTCCTATATTTATGCTTTCTCCTCGCGTGCTTGATGCCTGATTATCTAATCATTCGTGAAATATTTCCCATAGCCATCGGATTCTATCCTAAATGTCTCATCATACACCTCTTCCAGCTTCCAGTGATGCTTAGCCACAGTAATCATGCTCTAATTTGACTCCCGTGTGCTAAACATGCTAAGCATCGACAAGCGACCTGTCTGGCCATGTCTCCCACTTTTCGTCATAATTGCTTTCTTTCTTTTTTCAATATCAACTGCTATGTGCCTGATCATGGAGATAGGGTTTCAAGCGATTCCCATTTACTAGATTGGTCAATAATGTCCCATCTAATCATTGTAACTGCACTACTCCTCCATCAGTAACAAAATTTATGACATAAGGACCCAACCAATGCATCTACAGCTTACCTGGATGCTTTGTAAACTTATTGTCATATAGTAGGACCATATCGTCCCACTGGAAATGCTTTGTTTTGACATGGCGGTCGTGCCAAGCCTTCTGTCGATATTTTCTACCTTATGATGGAATCCTGTGACGAATCGATCCTCATCAAGTTGTATCAACTGCGCCAATCGTTCTTCTATCGCTCCATCGTCGCTCATATATGTAGCCGTTGTGATGCGCAGACTTGGGACAATATATTCCATAAGAATTATTGCTTCTTGTCCGTAGACTAACTTGAACGGGGTCTGTCCTGTCATTTGTTTGTAAGTTGTGCGATATGACCATAGTATCGCTGGAATCTTTAAATCCCAATCGTCATGGTTTGTGTTGCACACCTTCATGAGTGCATGCTCCAAGATTTTGTTGAATTCCTCCACTGTCCCGTTAGCTAGTGGATGATATGGGATACTCTTCCTGTGTTGAATTTGAAACTCCTCTATCATCACTGCGATTGTCGATTAACAAAATGAGTACCATGGTCGCTCATTATTATATTTGGGAACCCAAACCTAGTGACCACGTGATCGAAGAGGAATCTTGCTATAGTCGCATCTGTGCAATCTTTTACCGATGCAGCTTCCGCCCATTGTGACAAATAATCTATCACAGTAATTATGTAGCGGGACCCTGTTCTTTTTCTTGGTGAGTTAATGGGTCCCACAAAGTCAAATTCCCACTTGTCGAATGTCTGCAATGTCAATTGAGGTACTAATGGCATTTCATCCCTTCGTGACGACTTCCCTATCCTTTGACATACGTCGCAGCTTTTTGCATAGTCCTCAGCATCTTTGTGCATTGTTGGCCACCATAGTCCCGCTCGAAGGATCTTCCTAGAAGAGGCACGTCCTCCATAGTGTCCTCCTGCGATTCCATCGTGAGCTTCTGCTAAACTCCTTTCATGTTCATGCAGAATGACGTATCGTCAAAGTATCTCATCCGGTCCCATCTTATATAGTTTCCGTGCAATCAGTTGGAAATCTACAGCTTTGTTGACTAATTGCTTCTTCTAGTTGGTAGTGAATTCCTTGGCGCCTTCCCTGTTTCCAAAAAATGAATAATTTTCTCGTAATGGTCATCGACCATTCTGACCCTGAACAACTGAGCATCGGGAAATCCTTCGTCAATTTTCCTTGGCTCTTCTCTAGACTCTATCCATGATAGATAGTCTGGTCCTGCATTCAGTCGTCCAAGATTTACAATTATCTCGAATTCAAATTCTTGGAAGAGTAACAACCATCAAAGGATCCCCCCCCCCCAACATAGGATTGTTCACTAGGTATTTGAGTGCAGAATGGTTAGTGAACATCTTAAAATGGTCTCCTAAGAGGTAGTGTCGAAACTTTTTTAAGGCGTAGACCATCGCCAACCCTTCCCTTTCTGTGGTCATATGGTTCTTCTCCACAGTAGACAGCTTTCTACTTACGAATGCTATTGGTTGGTCTATTTCTCCTTCTCCTGGATGGGCCAAGATGACTCCTAGTGCGATTGATGATGCATCGACATGAACGTGGAATTATTTTTTCCAATCCGGAAATGATAGTAAGGGTGTTGAAACCATCTTTTCTTTCAATATATCCAAACTCTTCTGGTACTCTTCATTCCATTCAAACTTGGCGTCTTTCTTCAAAAAATAATCCATCAACGCCGTGATCGCTGCATAACCTATGATAAAATTCATGTAGTATTACGTGTGTCCCAACGTTTCTCTTAACTGCTTTACTATTGTTGGCGGCGATAGGTCGACAATAATTGTAATCTTTGCAGGATCGACCAGCATTCTGTCCCTGCAAACAATGTGTCCCAGCAGAATCCCAAATGGAGCGCAGAAAATACACTTCTTTAGGTTGAACAAAATCTGGTGTTGTCGACATCTTTCTAGCATCAGCCTTAGATTCATGACGTGATCCTTTACCAACCCGTACACTATCCAATCATCCATGTATACTGCGAGAAATTTATGGATGTAATCCTTGAACACAGCAACTACTAGTCTTGAAAAAATTACGGGTGCATTTTTCAAGCCAAATGGAATCACCGTATATTGAAAACATCACCATTCGGTGACGAACGTTGTTTTGTGCCGATCCTATTTTGCAATATTTATCTGGTGGTAGCCTGAGAATCCATCTGTGAAGGAGTATATTTCCTGACCTCCCACTCCTAATACTTCATTCGTAAACGGTGTAGGGAATGGATCGTGTAGGCATGCATCATTCAGCTTTCTTAAATCGACACAGATCCTGACTTCGCCGATTTTCTTATCTTGGACCACCATCGGGATGATCCACTCCGATTACTCTACCGGTTCTATAATTCCTGCTTCTAGAATTATCTCAATCTCAGCCTTCACCCGCTCCTTATATCTCAAATTCAACCTGTAAGGCCGATGCTTTACTGGCTTCGCATCAAGTTTCAGTGGGATTTTCATCTCGCCCAGGTCCCCCGAAATTCCTTTCATCTCCAAGAATTTTGTCGGAAACAAGTCTTGAAACTCATGCAGTAGTTCAGTCATCTTCACAATGGTCGAATCATCCCAGTAGTCTTCTCTGCTCGCAAAATTGGGATTTTCTTCCAACCCAATGTTCACTTTCTTGATTCGCAATGGCTGTTGAAACTTGTTGAAAGGTATATCTGGTGCCTCAACGCTGCGACTTCCATCTCACTCTAGGATATATGCATCCCTCAGATCATCCTCATCGTCTGGTTCTCCTGTTATGTTGTATCATTCCATCAGCATTTGGGGTGTCACAGTCCACTAAAGTCCCATAGGTTTCTCTGTCGGAACTGTGTCGAGTACTTTCTCTCGGACCTCCTATAATGTGCTATGGATGAAGGGGTTTTCATCGCAGAAAGTGAATGTTTGGATAAATCCAATTGTTAGCTATTCCCATGAGGTTGTTCTACGTCGCAGTTCTGCTGCGATATACCAACTGTGTGGTACTTCATCCAGTGTGTGAATAAATGTGTGCACCCATCCTTGTTTCGCTCATGGTCCCCATTTGACTTCACATTCATTCAAATGCTCCTTTCGATCTCCTCTTCCTTTGTACCCCCTTCCGCAGTATCCTTCAATGTCACCGAACCTAACCATCATTAGGTGTCGACAAAGTGGCCAATTAGTTATAGTTGACTTATGCACCGGCCATCATCGCGCTGGTGTAGCCTTCAGGGCTTCCTCCAAGGCCAATAGTCGATGTGGTTCTGCCACTTTTTCTTCAAATTCAATGATAAATGCATCCAAGTTGGGAAATCCCTCATAAGTTGGTATCTCGCACTCTTCTGTAGCTACCCATCGCAGCGACTGAGTGATCTGTGCACACCTCCTAAACGATACTTCATGCAGTCGATTCTGCCAATTTTCAAGTGCTTCATACAAATCTAATGACGTTGAACTGCTACTGTGCCACCCTAACTCTCCATCTGCAGTAGGGTTGATATAATCTTCATATATGTTATAGAGACTGTCCCACCCCTCAGTGAATTCATCCCTTGTCAGTTCAACATATCTCTTCCCTTCTGCGGGGTCAAGAGGTGCGACTACCCTTATGTCACGTTTCTCAAATGACATGTTTCTTTTCTTGAAGTTGATAATATCTTGATTCTCCATCGCCCAGTCTATCCCTAGTAGCACTGGATAGGGACTTGTGTTTGACAATCTCGATTACATCAAAACCTGCGTATGTTTTGAGTACTTCGATCTCGATGGGGACTTGGCATAGTCGATTGACTGGGGTGACCTTACTTTGGTTTGCTAGTCGTAATTGTATCGGGCACCAAGCCAACTGTGGTTTCCCCATTGTTTCCCAGTTCTGTTTTGTCAGGATATTTACGTCTGATCCCAAGTCTAAGATAATGGAATTGACATCAAATGCTCCAACTTGCGCGGACATCCACATTTCTCTTCCCATCTTTCTCTTATGTATTCGATTGACTGTTCGCTCCTGTCGTGCACCCTCCTATCGATGCAGCAGGCTAGATATTTCTTCCAATGCATACCGATCTTTTTCCAGCTCCAGGAAACTCTCTAGGAAGGTTGTTAAGGTATTATCCTTTTTCCGCAAATTCATCATGTTGAATGTTAGCAGCATGTCATAAGTAACTTATTTATGGTGAAGAGGTGGATGCCTCAACTGCCTCATTTCCTCCTGTGCTTTCAATAAAATATACCTTTCTGCTTCTTCCTCGAATGTGACTTGTTTTCTTTCTTTCGGCCGGATGCTAGCCTGTGACTTGTCGGCCCCTGTCACAGCTCCTCCTCGGGTCACTATTCCGACAGTCGCATTTTGACTTCTGACCTCTACTGATATCTTTTGTACCGCTGGTGGCGGATTATGGTTTTGATTCTAATTTGGTGGAGGTGGGGATAGGTTCTTAGTTTTCCACTTCGCAATGAGATTAGGATAGTCTTTGACACCATGGTCCATAGTGGTGCAGTAAGTGCACTGTGGGGTTGGATTTGGGAAATCCCTCTGGTAATGCCCTTGCTGAAAACAATTGTAACATATGATTGCTCCTCGAACTTGTCCAGCAGCTACTCCTCTGCCAACACCGGAACCTCGGCCTCTAAGGAACCCCCCTCTAAAGCCTTCTCGTAGTGGCCCATATGGAGGGTACTGTGGTCGACCATACTATGATTGTGAGTATTATGGTTAACTGTATTGCGGTGGTTGAAATTGCAGTTGCGGATATTGTGGTTGACTGTACTACAATTGACCATACTGCGACTAATCATACTACGGTTGCATATTATATTGAGGTTGTTGTTGATTGTATTATTGTTACTGTTGTATCGGCGGTTGCTCCTCTCCTTTCATGAAGAATGTATCTGCAGTCCTTTCGTGGAGTAAGTCGTAAGCCCTACAATTTTTCTCATCATGGCCAACCAATAGACAGAATTTGCAATACAAATTCACTGTCTTTGAAACCATCTTCTGCAGGTACACACATTCTTCTGGTCGATGTCTTCTCGTCTGATAGATGTGACACCAAGGAGTCCCTCCCTAACTGAGGGGATTCGGTGCACACGATTGTAAATATCTCAAAATTTTGGGCACTGATCCTTGTGATGTTCATTTGTCTTGCATCTAGTGCACCATACGTCTTCGTGGACCTATTTTCCCTTATTCATATCCTGTAACTGGATCCTCAAATTTTCCAACTACTCTTGTATCAGATCCATGCCTACGCCTGTTTTGTCGACCAGTGAAGCCTCCAACTTCATTGTGATTTCCAGTGCTTCTTCCTGGGTCGCTACCTTATATTGCATCAGTGACCCACGAATGTGTGGTACCAACCCGGCGATAAACCACTCTTTGTGTTGCATTTCACTCATCTCGAAACTCACTTTATCCATTAGCGTTTTATGCCATTGGTCAAATTCCCATACTGATTCGTTTGGAAGCTGCTTGATTTCCTTGAGCTCTATAATGTACTGCGACTCAGATTTTGGTTTTCTAAATTCATCGATCATCCCCACCTTGATCTTTGGCAATGTTTTATCTGGAGTTCTCGTCGGTAACTTAGTAAAATTCATATACCAGTCTAGCGCATGACCCCTGAGGGTCGTCGCTTGCTGTCCCTTTTTGATGTTTTCATCTTGAACCTATTTCACAATCCATACTACCTCACACAAAAACCAGTATTGTTCAGGATCCTCGGTCCCGTTACCCTGGAAGGTTGGCATCTTTGTGTCATCACCTTCCATCCTTGCGCTTCTACTATTATTATTTACTGATCCGCTACTCTTATTACTGTTCTGGCACATAGGACAGCTCTGCGAATAAATTGTATTTCTTCCTATCAAGTTCTGAGTAGTGTGCGGAGTTAAAGGTACGTTGTAGCTTAGGGTCCGTCCTTCTTCGGCTTCTAAGGTATCCTGTTCACTTTCTGCTTCGTCGTAATAAGGTCTCTTCGTCCCTTGTGGTCCTATTTCGCAGTCTTCTGTTTCGGTCCCCTTAGGAGACTCTCTCTCAGTCCTCCTCTTCTTCTCTGGTCGTCGGACTATCGCCCCACTCCTCAAGGTACCACAATCTTCTTCGGCCTCCCTTAAAAATTCATCGTCTCTCATGTCCATCTACCCACATCTTTCTATCGGACTCGCATTCACGCGGTACCCACAACTTCCACACACTGATCTTCTACTTGTCAGAATTCATCCTCAGTATACCCTTTTCGCAGATGAGCATTTTAATCCACAACTTCAGTGATAGCAGGAATCCCCCTCTAGGTCCTTTGAAAACTTTCCTTTCTGCATTGCTGTATGATTTGATTGTATCAATGGAAAACTCAGTAATGTATCCCTCTAGGATACTATCTACCTAGAATTCAACAACCCTTGATACCTTATTTTCGACCTGTTTTAGCTGTTGGATTAGTTCTGGAGTCCAATGGTTAGGTTCACCTCCTTGGAAGTGGTTCTTCTAAAGTGTTAACTGCACCAACCACTCGTGTAGCAACACTAGGAATTTGCAAAAAAACACCTCGTGGATGTAAGAATAGATATGCTTTTCCAACCAACTGCTTGTCATCTGCCCGAGGTTCTGATTTTCTCCTTGCACTAATTCTTCTGTCTTCTTGTCAAACCAATCCTAAATATTTGGTTTCGTCGGGTGCCACAAGATGTCCTTTTCTTTCTTATTTAGGGTCGTGGCAACGGAACCATTTGTTGACACAGTTCTGTCGACAGGGGTTCACTTCACATTGTCGTCAACAAATACCAACCAAACACCCTTAAGCACCGGCCCAGAAAGGTTTTACCCTTTCCAGCAACACCCGCGAAGCGAGTGAAGTCTCACCCGAGATGGTTAAGGGGGATGCAGGAACTAGGTTTCTGCAGTGGGGAAAGGACATGAATCTATTTTGATTCTATCGCAACAGAAACCAAAGATTCACATTCGCATCATGCTTTGAAATTCAAACATGCATTATCATTCGCATATTCGCTATGTAATCAACATTCACATTAACAGGTTAAAACTGGTGATCAAATCAATCAGAAATTACATAACAACATTCAAATATGACACAGTATTCATCATTCGACATAAACAAGGATAACAGAGACAGATCCGAACATATTCATGCATTAACTCATTAAAACCCTATGGAATAACCTTCACAGGGACAATTCAAAACACCTTATCGCAGATCCATACAAACTTGCCGAAAATAGAGCAAACCATAATACAAGTCATTTGCTTCGATATTGATTAACTTGTGTTCTCCTTCTATCATGCCCTTAGGCTTACATTCATATTCCTATTTATATCCAACTATGGCAGTTACAAAATGGTCCAAATGCCCCTTTCTAACTAACAAAACTAATCTTGCGCTTCCTTGTTCTCCGTGAATGGTCCTTGCCTCCGCAGATGGTCCTTATTTGCTGTTGTTGGCTTCCGCACTTCATGAGGTCTAACCCCGTGCCAACAGACCCCGAACACAAACTTGTGTCTCGCCCTCGATCCATCTCGGTTGGCTCTGTTGGACCTGTTCTCATCCTTTGTTGTGCTATACTTATGAGTTTGTTCTTTCTATCTGGAGCTCGTTGTTATGTACTTCTCAAACTCATCCTCCAGTCTCTTGGTCGTTGTCATGTACTTCTCCAACTCATCCTCCAGTCTCTTGGAACCTTCATCATCTATTCCTTCACGGCCATTTGTGACCTTTGACCATGCCTTGCAATTGGACAAAAATTTCTCGACACCACCAACTTGTGGAGCGGGCGTAGCGATCCATCACATCTGTTACACACATTTGATCATCCTTTGCTGTTGCTGGCATGCCTTTTCTCTTGGTACTTCTGTGGTCAGAAAGATCTCATCTTTGTTTTTCCTAATACCAGGTGCCTCTTCATCTGCTGGTTTTTCATGAACACTTGTCGTTCTTTCCCTTAGCACACCTTAGGTGCTTCCATTGCAAATGAAATGCACCATTGAAACCATCTCACTTCCTTTTTCCATAGCTTCCTTGGACTTTCTCATTCGACTTACTAACTCTCTTCATCTGACTCTCTTCATTCACCTTACTGACTCTCTTCATTCGAATTACTAACTCTCTTCATTCTCTTCACCTGTATTTATGTTTGCTCCTCCTGTCCTTGACGCCTGATTATCTAATCATTCACAAACTCTTTCCCATAGACATTGCATTCTATCCTCAAGTGTCTCATCATACACCTTCGTCGTCTTCCAGTGATGCTTAGCCGTAATAATCATGCTTTGATTTGACTCCCACGTGCTAAACATGCTAAGCATCAATGAGCGACCCGTCTGGCCGTCTCTCCCACTTTTCGTCATAATTGATTTTTTTTTCAATCTGAAATGCTATGCACCTGATCATGGCGATAGGGTTTCAAGCGATTCCCATTTACTAGATTGGTCAATAATTTCCCACCTAATCATTGTAACTGCACTGCTCCTCCATCAGTAACAAAATTTATGACATAAGGACCCAACCAATGCATTTGCAGCTTACCTGGATGATTTGCAAACTTACTGTCGTATATTAGGACCATATTGCCTTGCTAGAAATGCTTTGTTTTGACGTGGCGGTCATGCCAAGCCTTCTATCGATCTTTTTCTACCTTCCGATGGAATCCCTCGATGAATCGATCCTCATCAAGCTGTATCAATTGCACCAATCGTTCTTCTATCACTCCATCATCTCTCATCTCTGTAGTTGTTGTGATGTGCAGACTTGGGATGATATATTCCATGGGAATTACTGCTTCTTCTCCGTAGACTAACTTGAACAGGGTCTATCTGGTCAGTCATTTGCAAGTTGTGTGATATGCCCAAAGTATATTCGTTAGAAACTTTAAATCTTAATCGTCACGGTTTGTGTTGCACACCTTCCTGAGTGCATGCTCCAATATTTTGTTGAATTCCTCGACTATCCCGTTAGCTTGTGCATGATATGGGGTGCTCTTCCTGCGTTGAATTTGAAACTCCTCTTCCATCGCTGCAATTGTCTGATTAAAAAAATGAGTACCCTGGTCGCTCATTAGTATCTTTGGGAACCCAAACCTAGTGACCACGTGTTTGAAGAAGAATATTGCTGCAGTCGTAGCTGTGCAATCTTTTACCAGTGCATCTTCCTCCCATCGCATCAAATAATCTGTCGTAGTAATTATGTAGCGCGACCGTGTTCTTTTTCTTGATGGGTTGATAGGTCCCATGAATTCAACTACCCACTTGTCGAAATCCTACAGTGTCAATTGATGTACTAATGGAATTTCATCCCTTCGTGATGGATTTCCTGTCCTTGACATACGTCGCAGCTTTTTGCATAGTCCTCAGCATCTCCGTGCATTGTTGGCCACCATAGTCCCGCTCGAAGGATCTTCCTAGAAGTGGCACATCCTTCATAGTGTCCTCCTGCGATTCCATCGTGAGCTTCTCCTAAAATCCTTTCATGTTCATGCGGAAGGATGTATCGTCAAAGTATCTCATTTGGTCCCATCTTATATAGTTACCCTGCAATTAGTTGGAAATCTGTAGCTCTGATGACTAACTGCTTCTTCTGGTTGGTAGTGAATTCCTCCGGTGCCTTCCCTGTTGCCAAAAAATGAATAATTTTCTCGTAATGGTCATCGACCATTCTGACCCTTAACAACTGAGCATCAGGAAATCCTTCATCAATTTTCCTTAGCTCTTCTTTGGACTCTATCTGTGACAGATGGTCTGGTCCTGCATTCAGTCGTCTAGGATTTACAATTATCTAGAAATCAAATTCTTGGAAGAGTAACAACCATCGAAAGATCCCCCCCCCCAACATAGGCTTGTTCACTAGGTATTTGAGTGCAGAATGATCAGTGAACATCTTAAAATGGCCTCCTAAGAGGTAGTGTTGAAACTTCTGTAAGGCGTAGACCATCGCCAACCCTTCCCTTTCCTTGGTCGTATAGTTCTTCTCCGCAGTAGACAGCTTTCTACTTGCGAATGCTATTGGGTGGTCTATTTCTCCTTCTTCTAGATGGGCCAAGATGACTCCTAGTGCAATTGATGATGCATCGACATGAACGTGGAATTAATTTTTCCAATCCGGAAATGATAGTAAGGGTGTTGCAACCATATTTTATTTCAATATATCTAGACTCTTTTGGCACTCTTCATTCCATTCAAACTTGGCGTCTTTCTTCAAAAAAAATCCATCAGTGCCGTGATCGCTGCATAACCTCTGATAAACGTCTTGTAGTATCCCGTGTGTCCCAATGTTTCTCTTAACTTATTTACTATTGTTGGCGATGGTAGGTCAATAATAATTGCAATCTTTGCAGGATTGACTAGCATTCCGTCCCTGCAAACAATGTGTCCTGGCACAATCCCAAACGAAGCGCAGAAAATGCACTTCTTTAGGTTCAACAAAATCTGGTGTTGTTGACATCTTTCCATCATCAACCTCATATTTTCTATGTGATCCTTGAACAACCCATACACTGTCCAATCATCCATGTATACTGTGAGAAATTTATGGATGTAATCCTTGAACACATCAACTACTAGTCTTGAAAAAATTATGGGTGCATTTTTCAAGCCAAATGGCATCACCGTATATTGAAAACATACCCATTCAGAGACGAATGTTGTTTTGTGCCAATCCTCTTTTGAAATTTTTATCTGGTGGTAGCCTGAGAATCCATATGTGAAGGAGTATATTTCTTGATCTCCCATTCCTTCTAATACTTCATCCGTAAACGGTCTAGGGAATGGATCGTGTAGGCATGTGCCATTCAGCTTTATTAAATCGACATAGATCATGACTTCGTCGATTTTCTTATCTTGGACCACCATTGGGCTGATCCACTCTGATTCCTCTACTGGTTCTATAATTCCTACTTCCATCATTCTCTCAATCTCATCCTTCACCCGCTCCTTATATCTCGGATTCAACCTGTAAGGTCGCTGCTTTACTGCCTTTCACATAAGGTTTCAGTGGGATTTTCATCTCGCCTAGGTCCCCCAAAATCCCTTTCATCTCCGAGAATTTTGTCGGAAACAAGTCATGAAACTCATGCAGTAAGTCAATCATCTTCGCAATGGTCGAATCATCCCAATAGTCTCTGATGCTCGCAAACTTGGGATTTTCTTCCAACCCAATGTCCACTTTCTTGATTCACAATGGCTGCTAAAATTTGTCAGAAGGTATATCTAGTGCCTCGACACTGCGAATTCCTTCTCAATTTAGGATATACGTATCCCTCTGATCATCCTCATCATCTGGTTCTCCTATTATGTTGGAGCATTCCATCATCATTTGGGGTGTCGCAATCCACTGAATTCCCATAGGTTTCTTTGTCGGAACTACGTCGAGTACTTTCTCCTGGACCTCCTATAATTCGTTGTGGATGAAGGGGTTTTCGTTGGAGAAACTGAACGTTTGAATAAAGCCAATTGTTAGCTGTTCCCATGAGGTTTTTCCGCGTCGCAGTTCTGATGCGATATACCAACTATGCAGTAGTTCATCCAGTGTGTGAATAAATGCGTGGACCCATTCCTGTTTCACTCATGGTCCCCATTTTCTTTCACAGACATTCAAATGCTCCTTTGGATCTCCTCTACCATCGTACTTCCTTCTGCAGTATCCTTCAGTGTCGTAGAAGCTAAGCATCATTAGGTGTCAACAGAGTGGCCAGTTAGTTATAGTTGAATTGTGCGCCACCCACCATCGCGTTGGTGTAGCCTTTGGGGATTCCTCCAAGGCTAATAGGCGTTGTGGTTCTTCCACTTTTTCTTCAAATTCAGTGATAAATGCAGCCAAGTTGGGAAATCCCTCATATGTTGGTAGCTCGCACTCTTCTGTAGATACCCATGGCAGGGACTGAGTGATCTGTGCACACCTCCTAAATGATACTTCATGCAACTGATGCTGCCAATTTTCAAGTGCTTCATCTGAATCTGACGACGCCGAACTGATACTGCGCCACCCTAACTCTCCATCTGCAGTAGGGTTGATATAATCTTCAGATATGTTATAGAGACTATCCCATCCCTCAGTGAATTCATCCCTTGTCGGCTCAACATATCTCTTCCCTTCTGCGGGGTCAAGAGGTGCGACTACCCTTATCTCACGGTTCTCAAATGACATAATTCTTTTCTTGAAGTTGATAATAGCCTGATTCTCCATATCCCAGTCTATCCCTAGTCGCACTGGATAGGGGCTTGTGTTGTCGACAATCTCTTTTGCATCAAAATCTGCGTGTGTTTTGAGTCCTTCGATCTTGACGGGGACTTTCCATAGTCGACCATAGGGTGACCTTACTTTGGTTTGCTAGTCATAGTTGTACCAGGGACCAAGCCAATTGTGGTTTCCCCATTTTTTTCCAGGTCTGTTTTGTCAGGATGTTTATGTTTGATCCCAAGTCTAAGATAATGGAATCGAGATCGAATACTCCAAATTGCGCAGACATCCACATTTCTCTGCCTGTCTTTCTCTTATGTATTCGATTGACTGTTCTCTCCTGTTGTGCACCCTCTTGTCAATGCAGCAGGATAGATGTTTCTGCCAATGCATCCTGATCTTTTTCCAGCTCCAGGAAACTCTCTAAGAAGGCTCTTAAGGTGTTAGCCTTTTTTTGCGAATTCGTCATGTCGAAAGTCGGCGGCATGTCATACGTAACTTCTTTCTGGTGAAGAGGTTACTGCCTCAACTACCTCTTTTCCTCCTGTTCTTTCAAGAAAATATACCTTTTGGCTTCTGCATTGAATGTGACTTGTTTTCTTGTTGTCGGTCAGATGCTATCCTGTGAGCTGTCGGCTCTTGTCACAGCTCCTCCTCAGGTCACTACTCCGATAGTTGCATTTTGACTTCTGACCTTTGCTGATATATTTTATATCGCTGGTGGTGGATTCTGGTTCTAATTCTGATTTGGTGGAGGTGGGGGTAGGTTCTTAGTTTTCCACTTTGCAATGATCTGAGGACAGTCTTCGACACCATGGTCCACATCACTGCAGTAAGTGTACTGTGGGGTTGGATTTGGGAAATCCATTTGGTAATGCCCCTGCTGACCACAATTGTAACATATGATTGGTCCTCGACCTCGTGCAACAGCAACTCGGTCGGAACAGACAACTCGGCCTCCGCAGAACACCCCTCTGAAGCCTCCTCACAGTGTCCCATATGGTGGGTACTACGGTTAACCATAATTGAATTATGAGTATTGTGGTTGATTGTATTGCGGTGGTTGAAATTGCAGTTGTGGATATTGAGGTTGACCGTACTGCAATTGACCATACTGCGACTGATCATACTGCGGTTGCGGATTATATTGAGGTTGTTCTTGATTATACTAATGTTGTTGCTGTACCGACGGTCTCTCCTCTCCTTTCATGAAGAATGTAACCGCAGTCCTTTCTTGGAGTAAGTTGTAAGCCCTGCAATTTTTCTCATCATGGCCAACCAATCGATAGAATTTGCAATAAAAATTCATGTCTTTGACACCATATTCTGCAGGTACACACATTCTTTCGGTCGATGTCCTCTCATCTAACAAATACAACACCAAGGAATCCCTCCTTGATTGAGGGGATTCGGTGCACCAGATTATAAATATTCTCAAAATTCTGGTGCACCATACGTCTTCGCGGACCTCTTTTCCCTTCTTCATATCCTGTAACTGGATCGTCAAATTTTCCAACTACGCTTGTATCCGATCCATGCCTACGACTGTTTCGTCGATCGGTGAAGCCTCCAGCTTCATTGCGATTTCCAGCGCTACTGCCTGGGTCACTACCTTCTGTTGCATCAGTGTCCCACGAATGTGTGGTAATGTCATGTCTCAAATTTTGCATTGGGTCACAATGGCCTAATCACATTGTCCATATTCATTAGATTTTGTAAAATTGATGTTAAGGGTCAAATAATTGCCAAGGAGGAAAATTACTAGTTTCCTAGGTTTGGGGTGGAAGCTTTGGGATTTGGAATAAGGGGTATAATAAATGATGTTTGAACATTAGAAAGGAATAAATATTTAATAAAGGGCCTAAATAAATATATACAAGTGGAAATCAAAGTGGCATTTGATCATGAAGCCACATGGAGGAAGTGGGACCCACATATGGCTAGATTTCCCCACTACACTTGGCATCATTCTCTCACCAATTTGAATTCAAGGTGAATGGTAACATACTTGGGGGAGTCCAAAAGGTATTATTCATGGCATGAATCATCCAAGGTCTAAACATAGAGGAAGAGTAACTCCCATGGAAGAGGAAGAGGCAATTTGGAGCTAGTGAGACACTTGGGCTAGATTCCCTAGCTCTATGACAATAACGATGAAGATGCTATGACATCTATGACACAAATCAGACCTGAAGGTTGACACATGACATATATTACATGTCAGGGCTAAAAATAGACTCCAAGAGGGAACTCAAGAGTGTTAGGGAAGCTAAGATGCTTCCACATGTGATTTGGTGGAAGTGGGAGACTAGGAATTGTTGTACAAGTGGCGTTCTTTGGAATCTCTTCCCAAATTGAGTTGGCATGAGTCTCTTGGAAGGAATTCGACCCATGGAGGAAATTAGAACTTTATAAATGGCAATAAAAAGGAATGAAACCAGCTTTTGATCATTTGTATAATTTGCAATTGCATTTGTGAAGAGGGAGAGCTAGTGGATGACTAGTTTCTTGCCTTAGCCAATTTCGAGGGTGAAAGATTCCCATCCAAGTTGGTAATTGGAAATGCCATTCAGACCTTTCATTTGGATCTTTAATGGAGTATTTATTTTCAGGTGTAAGCTACAGGGCAGCTCGTGGTTTCTTCTATTGTAGCTCACTCCTTCAACCATTTCCAGTTTTGATGGCATATTCTTGATCCTTGAGGGAGGGCGTTTTTGGTGAGCTATTGTACTCTTTGGGGGATATTCTGCCCAATTTATTTTTTAATATGAATTAAATACTCTTTTCTTTGTCTCCAAAAAATTTCAGGTCTAAATTCCAAGTAGAAATGTGTAAATCTCATTTTTAATGAAAGAACAGTGTTATTTCCCCACTACCTTGTTGTGAATCAATGTACTGCTGATGATTTCGAATGAATGGATGATCCTCTGATACATTTGTGATTAATATACTTCCATGGATGTATTTTATAAGTTTCATGTATTGTACTTGAGCATTTGAAGTATTTTTACTCAGTTTAATTGCACTGGGAGAAGAAATAGTGTCATTTCCCCAAGGGTCGAATGGGTGATTTTTGTAGCTGAATGGGAGAGGGTTGGAACATATATAATAATAAATTAATTGTGCAAATTAGACATTAACAACATACTTAATACATTCCCTACCTATGTTCAGAAATTTGAGTGGGTTTGGAGACATTTGGGAAGCCATTTTCAATACTTACCCAGGGGGATTTGAACCCAAAATTACTAGTAAAATTGCATACTTGGTCCAGAATCTTAAGAGAGTTTGCAGAGGTATTTTGGTGGCCATATATCATCCCTGAACATCATATTCAAGTACTAATATCATTCATACACCTTCCTTGAATATTTGAAGGCATTTGGAGTCAATTTGAGACCTAGAGACCAATACTAGTCAAAGGGAAATTACTAGTAAAGTTCCCTACATTGGCCAGCATTGAAAGAGGATTTGCAGAAGTGTTTTAAAGGTCCAAAAGCATCCCTGAAATACATATTTATTTTCTAAAATCATCCATATAACTTCTCAGAATATTTGGGAGAAATCAGAGCAATTTGGGGACCTAGAGCTCAAAACTAGTCAAAGGTTTAACTAGGGAAAAAAGTGAAAAATTGCCATTTTAATAAAATTCCTAACAAGGAAAATTACAGTGGTATCAGAGCATGATCTTGGCACCTGATGTGGTCTGAAATTTATGATGACAAAAATTTAGGGACCAATCTTATACATTGGAATCAGAAGTAATATTGTTGAAGAGGAGGAACTAGGAAAAGAAAAAGAAAGGAAAAAAAAGTGCATTTTGAGAAAACTATGACTAGTTAAAAAAAAGGAACCTTAGAGGAGATTGAGGAGTTTATAAAATTACTGAAACCATCCATTGAAGACAAGTGGAGGAAACTAATGCAAGGGTTCGAATTGTTGGCTAGTCAACTTGAAAGCAACTTGGAAAAAATAATGAGCAATGGTTTTGTTTTCAAGGAAAAGAAGGAAATGGATGAAATAATTGCCAAGGAGGAACCTCATGTAATGGTGGAACATGAGGTACATGTTGATATGTAGGTGCTTGAAGATGATATACTCAAACAAGAAGAAGAACAAGCACTTTTCTCTGTTCAAATGGATTATGCGGTGCCTCATGGGGAGAGCTGCAACGCCTTGAAGGAGGCACATGATCTCACAATAGTTGGACCAGCCAATTATGGAGAAGATGAATTAAATATTTCGATGGGTAATATTTATAAAGATTTAAAGTTGGTTCATAATTCCTCACCCCATACTTCTTTTTCAGCCCCACCAATTGGGGATGAAAATTGGGTGAAAGGTTTTTTTCTAATGGTGCCACATGAGGGGTATGAAACTCCTACCTCTCGTTTTGATGATGACATGAATATAGAACCTCATTATTTACATTTGAAGCAGCAAATTGTTTTACCTTATGATGATACATATCTTCCTGGATGCACTTATGATGTTCACTTGAGTCACTTGAAGACTCATGATTTTCCTCGCTCCTTGCTTAGTTCAATTGATGTTGGAGGAACTTCATTCACTTCTTAGATGAAAGAATACATGGTTGAATATTTTGATGCATATCACATCCTTTTGGAGCAGCATGATAGGACATGGGATCCTCACCTATGTCATTGGAGCATATTTGATTGGTTACTTGATGCTTGTATGCACCTGGAAAATGGTGGTCTACTTGCTTGGAGGTATAAGCACTTTCATGATTCTTTGATGAAGCATATTCTTGATGTTCATTTTCATTATGTTGTTATGTACTTTGATGATATATATTTTGTATTCATGATGTTTGGAAGAATGCATACAAGAAAATGGGATCCAGGAACTATGAATTGGAGAGCACTTCTAATTGTTGGAGTGCAATACAAGTAATGGGACCCTGGGATAATTCCTAGTCTCATTGGTTTCAATTTTTGGGGGAAACAAGCAGTATGGGAGATGGATTTCCCACTTAATAAAGTGATTTTTATCATAGTAGTGCAGCAGAAAGCATGGTGGTTCCTCTCTAAAATGTTCATGGAAACACAAAGACTCAAGGTTGGGCAATTCAATGACAACTTCAGAGAATTATACAGAAAGTAGGTTCTTCAACACCCATGTTTAAAATTGCTTGAGGACAAGCAATATTGGGAAGGGAGGATTTTTCATGTCCTAAATTTGGCATTGAGTCACAATGGCCTACTCACATTGGCCATATTCATTAGAGTTTGTAAAATTGATGTTAAGGGTCAAATAATTGCCAAGGAGGAAAATTACTAGTTTCTTAGGTTTGGGGTGGAAGCTTTGGGATTTGGAATAAGGGGGATAATAAATGATGTTTGAACATTAGAATGGAATAAATATTTAATAAAGGAGCTAAATAAATATATACAAGTGAAAATCAAAGTGGAATTTGATCATGAAGACACATGGAGGAAGTGGGACCCACATATGGCTAGATTTCCCCACTACACTTGGCATCATTCTCTCACCAATTCAAATTCAAGGTGAATGGTAACATACTTGGGGGAGTCCAAAAGGTATTATTCATGGAATTACTCATCCAAGGTCGAAATATAGAGGAAGAGTAACTCCCATAGAAGAGGAAGAGGCAATTTGGAACTAGTGAGACACTTGGTCTAGATTCCCTAGCTCTATGACAACAATGATGAAGATGCTATGACACCTATGACACACATCAAACCTGAAGGCTGACATATGGCATATATGACATGTCAGGGCTAAATATAGACTCCAAGAGGGTGCTCCAGGAAGGAATTCAACCCATGGAGGAAATTAGAACTTTGTAAATGTCAATAAAAAAGAATGAAACCGGGTTTTGATCATTTGTAGAATTTGCAATTGCATTTGTGAAGAGGGAGAGCTAGTGGATGACTAGTTTCTTGCCTTAGCCAATTTCGAGGGTGAAAGATTCCCATCCAAGTTGGTAATTGTAAAGGCCATTTAGAACTTTCATTTGGAGCTTTAATGGAGTATTTATTTGTAGATGTAAGCTATAGGGCAGCTCATGGTTTCTTCTATTGCAGCTCACTCCTTCAACCATTTCCAGTTTTGATGGCATATTCTTGATCCTTGAGGGAGGGAGTTTTTGGTTTGCTATTGTACTCTTTGGGGGAGCTTATAATGCCCAATTTATTTTTTAATATGAATTAAATACTCTTTTCTTCATCTCCAAAAATTTTCAAGTCGAAATTCCAAGTAGAAATGTGTAAATCTCATTTTTAATGAAAGAATAGTGCCATTTCCCCACTACCTTGTTGTGAACCAATGTACTACTGATGATTTCGAAAAAATGGATGATAATATGATACATTTGTTATTAATAGACTGCCATGGATGTATTTTACAAGTTTCATGTACTGTACTTGAGCATTTGAAGTATTTTTACTCAGTTTAATTGCATTGGGAGAAGAAATAGTGTCATTTCCTCAAGGGTTGAATGGGTGATTTTTGCAATTGAATGAGAGAGGTTTTGAACAGATATAATAATAAATTAATGGTGCACATGAGACATTAATAACATACTTAATACATTCCCTGCCTCTGTTCATAAATTTGATTGGGTTTGGAGGCATTTGGGAAGCCATTTTCAGTACTTACTTAGGGGTATTTGAACCCAAAATTACTAGTAAAATTGAATACTTGGTCCAGAATATTAAGAGAGTTTGCAGAGGTATTTTGGTGGCCATATATCATCCCTGAAAATCATATTCAAGTCCTAATATCATTCATACACCTTCCTTGAAGATTTGAAGGCATTTGGAGTCAATTTGAGACCTAGAGACCAATACTAGTCAAAGGGAAATTACTAGTAAAGTTCCTTACATTGGCCAGCATTGAAAGAGGATTTGCAGAAGTGTTTTAAAGGTCCAAAATCATCCCTAAAATACATATTTATGTTTTAACATCATCCATATACCTTCTCAGAATTTGGGAGCAATCAGAGCAATTTGGGGACCTAGAGCTCAAAACTAGTCAAAGGTCTAACTAGGGAAAAAAGTGAAAAATTGCCATTTTAATAAAATTCCTAACAAGGGACATTATAGATACCAACACGGTAATAAACCACTCTTTGTGTTGCATGTCGCTCATCCTGAAACTCACTTTATACATTAGATTTTTATATCACTGGTTGAATTCCCATACTGATTCGTTTGGAAACTGCTTGATTTCCTTGAGCTCTGTAATGTACTGCGACTCGAATTTTGGTTTTCTAAATTCATCAATCATACCCTCCTTGATATGTGGAAATTTTTTATCTGGAGTTCCAATCGGTACCTTAGTAAACCTCATATACCGGTCTAGCGCACGGCCCCTGAGGGTCGTCGCTAGCTATCCCTTTTTGATGTTTTCGTCTTGAACTTGTTTCACAGTCCATACTCCCTCACACTAAAACCAGTATTGTTCGGGATCCTCAGTCCCGTTACCTTGGAAGGTTGGCATATTTGCATCATCACCTTCCACCCTTGCACTTCTACTATTATTATTTATTGATATGCTACTCTTACTACTATTATGGCACATAGAATAGGTCTGCGAATAACTTTTATTTCTTCCTATCAAGTTCTGAGTTGTGCACGGAGTTGAAGATACGTTGTAGCTTAGGGTCCATCCTTCTTCGCCTTCTGGGGTCGCCTATTCACTTTCTGCTTCATTGTAATAAGGTCGCTTCATCCCTTGTGGTCCTATTTCGCAGTCTTCTATTCCGGTCCCCTCAAGAGACTCTCTCTCAGTCCTCCTCTTCTTCTCTGGTCGCCGGAATATATCCCCACTCCTGAGGGTACCAAAATATTCTTCAGCCTCCCTTAAAAATTCGTCGTTGCTCATGTCCATCTACCCCGCATCTTTCTATCATACATGCATTCACGCAGTAACCACAACTTCCACACACTGGTATTCTACTCATTGGAATTCATCCTCAGTATACCCTTTTCACAGACGAGCATTTTAATCCACAACTTTAGTGACAATAGGAATCTCCCTCTAGGTCCTTTGAAAATTTTCCTTTCTGCTTCGATATATGATTTGATCGTATCAACAACAAACTCAGTGATGTATCCCTCTAGGATATTGTCTACCCAAAAGTCAACAGCCCTTGATACCTTATTGTCGACCTGTTTTAGCTGTTGGATTAGTTATGGAGTCCAATGGTTAGGTTCACCTCCTTGGCAATGGTTCTTCCGAAGTGTCATCTGCACCAACCACTCGTGCAACAATATTGGGAATTCACAGAAAAACACCTCGTGGATGTCAGAATAGATATGATTTTCCAACCAACTGCTTGTCATCTTCCCAGGGTTCGTATTTTCTCCTTCCACAAATTCTTCTATCTTCTTGTCAAACCAATCCTAAATCTCTGATTTCATCGGGTGCCACAGCATGTCCTTTTCATTCTTCTTCAGGGTCCCGGTAATGTAACCATTTGTTGACATAGTTCTGTCGACAAGGGTTCACGTCACACTGTCATCAACAAACACCAACCAAACACCATTAAGCATCGACCCATAAAGGTTTTACCCTTTCTAGCAACACCCATGAAGCGAGTGAAGTCTCACGCGAGATGGTTAAGGGGGATGCAGGAACTAGGTTTCCGCAGTGGGGAAAGGACATGAATCTAATTTGATTCTATCGCAACAGAAACCAGAGATTCACATCCACATCATGCTTTGAAATTCAAACATACATTCATCATTCGCATATTTGCTTTGTAATCAACATTCACATTAATAGGTTAAAACTGCCGACCGCATCAATCAGAAATTACATAACAACATTCAAATATGAAACAGTATTCATCATTCGACATAAACACGGATAAAAGAGACATATCCGAACATCTTCATGCATTAACTCATTAAAAACCTGTGGGATAACCTTTGCAGGGACAGTTCAAAACACCTTATCGCAGATCCATACAAACTTGCCGAAAACAGAGCAAAACATCACACAATTCATTCGCTGCATTATTGATCAACTTGTGTTCTCCTTTTATAATGCCCTTAGGCTTACATTCCTATTCCTATTTATAGCCAACTATGGTGGTTACAAAATGGTCCAAATGACCCTTTCTAACTAACTAAACTAATCTTGTGCTTCCTTGTTCTCCGCGAATGGTCCTTGCTTCCACAGATGGTCCTTCTTCGCTGCTGTTGGCTTCCACATGTTAGGAACCTATGTCAACCCTTCTCTTTACTATGTTAGTATATTTTTTGTTGGATGCATATGCTTTGTAATTCGTCCCATAGTATTATATGATCCATGGTTTTGATTCATAGTATTGGGCATAGACTTAGTATATAAGTGTGTGTTGAGATCATTGAAGGCACGGTGAAGTTAATTGTATTGAGCTTGCTCAAAGGAGGTTGCCCCCTTGAAGTGTCCCGTGATCAATATAAAAGTGATTATCTTCTATTATTTCTGATATCTCATGTATTTGCATTAATTAATTATTGCAGGTTCATCACATATGGTATCATAACACTTTCTTGGGCTCGTTGGGTGGAATTTCTGCCAATTTTTTTTTTCGCATCTGTTGCAGCTTCGGATTTGGGAATAATCCCTATCCGCTTAACTGTGGGAAGTACTTGGGCATAAGCCCTAAAACTCATTGTGAGGAGTACCACAGGAACCCCAAAGTAGCTGGCCCATTGAAAGGACCTGCTAGAGAAAAGGGCAACGACCCCTACCTGATTGACTAGTTCCCATCCATGAAGTAAACCAAGAGCTATCATTTGTGGCAAAGCAGTTATCAATTTTACCTGAGCCGTGGAGTGAGGGGTACTGCCCCAATACGCAAGACGTCAGACAGCATTGGTGGTCGAGTGAAACACCTGAATTGTTAGGAATCTGTACATACCTGGGGTCCATATCTATTTTCAGTTGAACTATTGCTGATCACTTCCGCTCCAGATCCAGCCGTTTCAGATCTATTCGGAAAGTCGTTCCAGATCCAAAAAAAAAAAAGGTATAAAATTCATTTTTTTCTCCATATCTCCCTTGTTTTCACTTTGTTTCCCTTGAAATTTTCGAGGAACCCCTATCATCCCATTTTGCATATTTCATTCCTGAGGACCCTATCCCCAATTCCCCTTCCCAAAGCCCGAAATCCCACATTTGTCTATTTTTAGGGTTTGCCATAACTTCCTCAGATTTCACCCAATCACCTTCAAATTTTACCACAGATTTCCTTTCTGAATTCTGCTTCTTTGTCCCTCTCTGCCAAATTTTCTCATTCTATCACCCCGCTTCTGAAATCCCCCTTTTTGCCTTCTTGTCCTTTCGACAGTGTCCAAAATCTGTCAAACCCCAATTACCCATCAGATTGTTTCCCCAATCCAAATTTCCCTTTACTAAATCAGCTTCTGTTTTTGTTTTTCTACCCATTCCACCAAAAAAAAAAAAACTTGTTATGGTTGTCACCCGTGCAGGAGCACACACCATGGAGGAAGCACTTGCAGCCATCCAAACCAAACTCCAAGATTTGGATGAAAAATTTCTCAGCCTCCATCTTCAACATTCAACCATGAACAATACCAGACAGCCAAAATCGTTTGCAGCCACCGGGTTCTCTTCTTCCAGCAATTTTCGTGGGCCGAAGCTTGATTTTCCTCGCTTCAATGGTACTAATCCGACTGGATGGATATATCGAGTAGAACAATATTTCAGTCTGCATAATACTTCTGATGCCCAGAAAGTTCCACTTGCATCCTTTCATTTGGAACAGGAAGCCCTTCAATGGTACCGTTGGTACATTAAAGCTCATCCTGAGCCAAACTGGACAGATTTTTGCCAACTCATTTTGCCACGATTTGGTCCTAGTGCTTTTGATGATTTCACAGGAGCACTCACTAAACTTCACCAAATTGGCACAGTGAGAGAGTATCAGACATAATTTGAGAAATTGGCCAATCACACCGAAGGATTGTCTGATGAATTCTACAGGAGTTGTTTTATCAGTGGTCTCAAGGATGAAATCCGCTCAGAGGTCAAAATGTTTTGTCCCAACACAATGATGGAAGTCCTAGGGTTGGCTAAGCTAGCCGAGGACAAGATCGCAGCTCAACAACGCTCCTAACCCACCTTTGTTCCCTTCAGAAATATGGGTTCCCAACGACCTCCCATCACACCTGCTCCTCAACCAACTCCTATCAAGCATTTGCCTGAAATAGAAATGCGGGCACGCCGAGAAAAAGGGCTTTGCTATAATTGTGATGAGAAATTCACTTGGGGACATAGATGTGTTCAACAAAAGCTCTATCTCTTGGATGTGGATTCTCCGCCTGCCTTAGAACTTGGTGAAGAAGCTACAGATACAGTAGATGATCAGGTCGACATTCAACACCTGCTTGTTGACACCCCATCTCAGGACGACCCACTCGAGATCTCTCTCCATGCTGTAACCGACGTCACCACCCCACAAACAATGCTAGTCAGGGGATACTTCAAGAAGCTCCCTCTTACCATACTCATTGATTCTGGTAGCACTCATAACTTCATTGACCCTTGGATTGCCAAACAGGATGATTGTTTTGTCCATCCTTGCTCCAACTTTGAATTCATGGTTGCTAATGGGGGCATCTTACCTTGCAAGGGGAAGTGTCACAATGTGCGTATCTCTATGGAAGATTATAACCTATGCTATGACATGTTTTCCTTGTCCTTAGGCGGATGTGATGTGGTTTTGGGCGTTCAATGGTTACGCACACTTGGCCCCATCTTATGGGATTTTGCTGAACTTTGGATGCAGTTTAAAGTCAATAGGGCACAACACAAATTTATGGGATTACAACCAGGGTCTCTCTGCATCATCAGTTCACATCACCTGGAAAAAATCCTTAAGAAGAATTCACATGGTGTCATCGCTCAGCTCAATTCCATTCAGCTGCACCCATCAACAGTCTCCACTACTTCCTTGGATAGATATATAGGTATCTTTGCTGAACCAATGCGCTTGCTGCCTTCAAGAGACCTTTCCTGTAAGAATTTGGCCACATCTACCTCTCAGCAAGAAATGATGGCTATTTTGCATGCAGTATAGAAGTGGCAGCCATACCTATTAGGGAATTCTTTCTGCATCAACACTGATCTCCAGAGTCTAGAAAATTTTCTGGAACAATGGGTCTCCTCCCCAACACACCTGAAATGGGTTATCCAACTCATGGGTTATCCCTATGTGATCACTTACAAGAAGGGTAAGGACAATATGGCGGAAGATGCTCCTTCTCGCACAATTGATGACCCAATTTCTCTTACAGCTCTTTCTCTGCTTGTTCCAAATTGGTTTCAATATGTTCAACAGGGCTATCTCTTCTATGAACTCCATGCTTCTTCATCAACAGGGCACTCTGGGTTCTGCAAAATGTGTGACCGGGAACACTGTAACTTCTTTTGGTAGGGACTAAAAATGACAATTCAATAGATGATGGCTGACAATGATACTTTCCAAGTCAACGAGGGTGAAATGACACTCCTTTCGGGATTGCTCAAACCCTTTCCCATCCCTACACAGCTTTGGCCAACTATTTCTATGGATTTCCTAGCAGCGCTCTGGTGGTACAATACCACATCTCAAAGGACACCATATCAAGCAGTCTATGGAAAAACACCGCCAGTTCTTCTTCCATACACCCTTAGCAGCTCCCCAGTTCAGGAAATTGACTTGGTTCTTCGAAACCGCGATCAGATTCTTCTCATTCTGCAGGACAATCTTCACATGGCCAGAATTCGCCTGAAACAACAAGCCGATCAACACCGTTTTGAGCGCATTTTCCACGTAGCTGACAGGGTTCTTCTTCATCTACAGCCTTCCAAGCAATCCTCCTTGACACTCCAAAGGCGTCAGTGGCCCGAAATGCAACCCGAGGATGCTACCGGGGAACCACTCCTTCAGATTTTGCAGCAATTTCTCCAACCAAAGCTTTGAGGACAAAGCTTTTTCTAAGGGAGAGGGGATGTTAGGAACCTATGTCAACCCTTCTCTTTACTATGTTAGTATATTGTTGTTGGACGCATATGATTTGTAAGTTGTCCCGTAGTATTTGTTGATCCGTAGTTTATATTAGCCCATAGTATTGGACGCATATGCTTTGTAAGTCGTCCCGTAGTATTATATGACCCATGGTTTTGATTCATAGTATTGGGCATAGACTTAGTATATAAGTGTGTGTTGAAGTCATTGAAGGCATGGTGAAGTTAATTGTATTGAGCTTGCTCAAAGGAGGTTACCCCCTCGAAGTGGCCCGTGATCAATATAAAAGTGATTATGTTCTATTATTTCTGATATCTGGTGTATTTGCATTAATTAATTATTGCAGGTTCATCACACCGCACTTCATGTGGTCTAACCCTGTGCCAACATCGTCATGAAGACAATAATATGCTTGATGGAATCTCATGTTGAAGTCTTGCATGGATTATCTGTCTTCTATTTTTATTTCAAAAATTTCTCGATGCATTCCATGCACAATGTAATCTTCATCATAAGATTTTTGAAATGCTTTCTTAAAATCAAACTAGGTTTGAATCATTCCAATGGGTGACACATCATACCAGCTTGAATCTTTACCTTTGAAAGTTAAAGAAAACAATTTGCAAACAATATCCTCGTGAATGATATGAAGGAAATGAAAAGTACATTCATGCTTCTTAATATGTTCAAATGTTTTTTTTTTTCCTTCACCATCAAATTTTGGCAAGAGATCAATTTCCTTTTTTGGGAGTTAATGTAGAGGTCCTTGAAGGTCCAATGCGATGTTGGTCCCCCATGAGAGGATTTGGGGCAGAGCCATAAAAATTTCATATAAAAAGAAAATACAACTCTATACAAAGTAGCTTACCATTAGGACCTCCTTCTAGTTCCAAATCGATTGACAGGGAAAAATTCACCCTATGCAAAGAACAGGGGTTACCCATAGTGAAAGGTCCCAATTAGACCCAATGCTTTTTGGAATAGGGAACCCATCTAGATTATGGCCCAACAACCATTATGGTTTTAGGTTTTTATCGGTTGCAACCCAATCCACCATTTAGGGTTTTTCAAATACAACATATGAAATACAACTAATATATGGATGCAAAGTGCAAAATGATGCCCGAGCTAACTAACAGAACCAAAAATGTGAACATAGCACCAAATATGTCAATTTCGCAATATTCAATAAATAGTCCTACATGAATAAGAGAAAAAACATAAATAACCATATGCACACTAGAACAGTCTTGGGAAATGAATAGTTGATTACAGTACTAATCCTATGGCTATAGTGTAAGAATTCTATAGACAAATTAGAGGAAGAAATGCTACTTCTACAACAAAACAATCTATAGTATAGAAAATCATTCTTGCAACAATTTTGAAATGCAACCAATTAGCATAAAAAGGTTCCACGCATTGAGGTCCCATAGTTGAGAGTTGTCTCCAAAATAGAAAGGTCAACAATGTCTTATTCTTATTAGAAATTTGTAAAAAGGTTTTTATCAAGTTTACGAGAAGAAGATCACCATCAAAGAAAAATATCCCCAATCTATTCAACCATTTTCTTCTCAGAAGTTGAATGGTTTCTTTGAGTAACCATCAAAATGTTCCTCTTCCAAAACCTTTTCATCTTCCCCCACCTTTCCTAGGATGTATTTATTTTCCTAGGAAAACAACTTTACTTTAATATAAATAAATGCACCATTTAATCTTACATGTCATACCCTTTAGTAATTTTACTTTTACTAAAGAGGAATATCCACCTTTTACATTTGTCCATTATAAATATCAAAGGGTGCAAGGAAACAATTACATATATATATATATATATATAAAATTGTCCCACATTGGAGAAAATTGATAATTTTGATTCTTCACGTGGGTTAGTGGATAGCTAGGTTTTCTTGAACAACTTCAATGTTTAATGCTCCCATCTTTTGCATAAGTATTTTAATTTTTCATATTTCTTGTCTTTAATGGTTTTCACATTTCCTAAGAGCACTGGTCGTGAGCCTCATATACTTCCTCACCATGAAGTTTAGTGTTTTTGGTTCCATCACTTAATCACATGTAAAATATATTCTTTCGCATTGATACCTTGACATTGCCACAAGATATATAAGTTGACCACATACATAAATTTCAAATCATACTTTAGCAATTTATGTTTAACCTAAAGAAGTTAATTTATGACTACAAGGTTTTTGCAATATTACTGTTAGGAACACATGTATTTACTTTGTTAGTATATTTTTGTTGGACGCATATGCTTTGTAAGATGTCCTGTAGTATTTGTTGATCCATAGTTTGTGTTATTGTTATTGGGCGCATATGCTTTGTAAGTCGCCCGTAGTATTTGTTGATCCATAGTTTGTATTGGCCCATGGTTTTGAACCATAGTATTGGCACCTAGACTTAGTATATAAGTGTGTGTTGAGGCCAATGAAGGCACAGTGAAGTTAATTTTATTGAGCTTGCTCAAAGGAGGTTTCCCCCTCGAAGTGGCCTGTGATCAATAAAGCGATTCTGAGCTTTGTTATTTCTGCTATCTCGTGTTTTTTCATTAATTAATTGTTGCAGGTTCTTCACATCTAGTATTAGAGCACTTTCTTGGGCTCGTTGAGTGGAATTTCTGCCAAAAAAAAATTTCGCATATGTTGTAGGTTCGGATCTTGGAATAATCCCTATCCGCTTAACTGTGGGAAGTACTTGGGCATCAGCCCTAAAATGCATTGTGAGGAGTACCACAGGAACCCCGAAGTAGCTAGCCCATTAAGAGGACCTGCCAGCGAAAAGGGAAACGACCCCTACCTGATTGACTAGTTCCCATGTGTGAGGTAAACCAAGAGATGATTTGTGGCAAAGCAGTTATCAGATTTACTTGAGCCATGGAATGAGATGTATTGCCCCAATACGCAAGCCGTCAGACAACATTGGTGGCCGAATGAAACCCTTGAACCGTTAGGAAGTCGAGCATACCTGGGGTCCATATCTAATTTCAGCTAAATTGTTTCCGATCACTTCCGTGCCATCACAGATCCATCTGTTTCCGATCCCTTCCGCACTATTTCAGATCCAGCCGTTTCAGATCCATCCATTTTCGATCCATTTCGAGCCATTTCAGATATGTTCTGAAAGGCGTTTCAAATGCAGTCATTTTCGCTCCCTTCTGATTCGTTTAGATCCATTCAGGAAAAAAAAAACTCTTGGTTATGGTTGTCACCCATGCAGGAGCACCAATCATGGATGAAGAAATTTCAGCCCTCAAAACCAAACTCCAAGATCTGGATGAAAAATTTCTCATCCTCCATCTTCAGCATCCAGCCATGAAGAATAAGTGACAGCCATAATCTTTTGCAGCCACTGGGTTCTCTTCTTCCAGCAATTTTCGTGGGCCGAAGCTTGATTTTCCTCACTTCAATTGTACTGATCTGACTGGAAGGATCTACCAGGAAGAACAATATTTCAGTTTGCATAATACTTTTGATGTCCAGAAAGTTCCACTTGCATCCTTTCAGTTGGAATAGGAATCCCTTCAATGGTATCATTGGTACATTAAAGCTCATCATGAGCCAAACTGGACAGATGTTTGCCAACTCCTTTTGCAACGATTTGGTCCTAGTGCTTTTGATGACTTCACAAGAGCACTAACTAAACTTCGCCAAATTGGCACTGTGAGAGAGTATCAAACAGAATTTGAGAAACTGGCCAATCACACCGAATGATTGTCTGATGAATTCTACAGGAGTTGTTTTATCAGTGGTCTCAAGGATGAAATCTACTCAGAGATTAAAATGTTATGTCCCAATACAATGGTGGAAGTCCTAGGGTTGGCTAATTTAGCAGAGGACAATATCGCAACCCAAAAACACTCCAAACCCACCTTTGTTCCCTTCAAAAATATGGGTTCCCAATTACCTCCCTTCACACCAGCTCCTCGACCAACTCCTATCAAGCATTTGTCTGAAGCCGAGATGCGAGCCCATCGAGAAAACTGGCTTTATTATAATTGTGATGAGAAATTCACTCGGGGACATAGATGTGTTGAGCAAAATCTCTATCTCTTGGATGTGGATTCTCCGCCTGCCTCTGAACTTGGTGAAGAAACTCCAGCTACAATAGATGATCCGGTCGACATTCAACAGCTTCTTGTTGACCCCCCATTTCAGGACGACCAACCAGAGATATCTCTCCATGCTTTATCTGGCGTCACCACCCCACAAAAAATGCGAGACAGGGGTTACTTCAAGAAGATCCCTCTTACCATACTCATTGATTCTGGTCGCACTCATAACTTCATTTATCCTCGGATCGTCAAACAGGCTGATTATTTTATCCATCCTTGCTCCAACTTTGAGTTCATGGTTTCCAATGGGGGCACCTTACCCTGCAAGGCAAAGTGTCACAATGTGCGTATCTCTATGGAAGATTATAACTTGCGTTTTGACATGTTTTCCTTGGCCTTAGGTGGATGTGATGTGGTCTTGGATGTTCAATGGTTATGCACACTTGGACCCATCTTATGGGATTTTGGCTGAACTTTGGATGCAATTTTCAGTCAATGGGAAATACCACAAATTTACAGGATTACAACCAGGGTATCTCCACATCATCAGTTCACATCGCCTAGAAAATATCCTTAAGAAGAATTCACATGGTGTCATTGCTCAGCTCCATTCCATTCAGATGCACCCATCAACGGTCTCCACTACTCCCTTGGATATACAACCAATTTTGGATAGATATGCAGTTGCCTTTACTGAACTAGTGGGATTGTCTCCTTCACGAGACCTTTTTGGTAAGAATTTATCCGCCTCTGCATCTAAGAAGGAAATGATGGCTATTTTGCATGCAGTACAGACGTGGCAGCCATACCTATTAGGGAATTCTTTCTGCATCAAGACTGCTCACCAAATTCCGAAGTATTTCCTGGAACAACGGGTCTCCTCACCTGCACAATTGAAATGGATTCACCAACTCCTGGGTTATGCCTATGAGATCACTTACATGAAGGGTCAAGACAATTTGGTGGAAGATGCTCCTTCTTGCACAATTTTCCCCAGTTTCTCTTTCAGATATTTCTCTGCTTGTTCCAAATTGGTTGCAATCTTTTCAATAGGGCTATGTCTTCTCTGAACTCCATGCATCTCCATTGTTCAGGCACTCTGGTTTCCTCCAAATGTATGAGAAGGAACAACATACCTTCTTTTGGTAGGGAATGAAAAGGAAAATTCAACAGATGGTGGCTGAATATGATACCTTCCAACTCCTTCCAGGATTGCTCGAACCCGTACCCATCCTTCCACGGATTTGAACAGATATGTCTCTGGAATTCATTGAAGGGCTCCCTAAATCTGGAGGGCAGGCTGACATTACCAATAAATGTTTGGAAACTTATCTTTGTTGCTTCACCTTCGAACAACAACCTCCGTGGGAGAAGTGGCTCCCTCTCGCTGAATGGTGGTACCCTACTGCATCTAAAATTACTCCATATGAAGCAATCTATGGTCAGACACTGCCATTTCTTCTTCCATACACCCTCAATAGTGCACCAATTCAAGCAATTGACATGGTTCTTCAAAACCACGATCAGATTCTTCGCATTTTGCAGGACAGTCTTCACATGGATAGAATTCGAATGAAACAACAAGCCAATCAACACCGTTTTGAGCGCACTTTTCAAGTAGTTGATATGGTTTTTCTTTGTCTACATCCTTCCAAGCAATCCTCCTTGACACTCCAAGGGTGTCCTCTTATCTCTCGCTCTATCCTAGAGGTATTCATTCAGTGGCACGACATGCAACTAGAGGCTACTACATGGGCACCACTCCCTCAGATTCAACATCAATTTCCACATCTAAAGCTTTGAGGACAAAGATTTTTCTAAGGGAGAGGGGATGTTAGGAACCCATGTCTTTACTTTGTTAGTATATTATTGTTGGACGCATATGCTTTGTAATACGCCCCATAGTATTTGTTGATCCATAGCTTGTGTTATTGTTGTTGGGTGCATATGCTTTGTAAGTCGCCCGTAGTATTTGTTGATCCATAGTTTGTATTGGCCCATGGTTTTGACCCATAGTATTGGCACCTAGACTTAGTATATAAGATTGTGTTGAGGCCAATGAAGGCACCGTGAAGCTAATTGTATTGAGCTTTCTCAAAGGAGGTTTCCCCCTCGAAGTGGCCTGTGATCAATAAAGGGTTTTTGAGCTCTGTTATTTCTGCTATCTCGTGTATTTTCATTAATTAATTGTTGCACGTTCTTCACAATTACTTCTGTGAGTCCAATGACCTTGGTTGCTTTGTTAATAGTTTCATAGACATACTAGATGAAAATTTTGTGCTGCCAAGTTTTTGGGTCGTCCCACAACTCAACTTGGTCCTTTTTGGACATCAACAATGTATCACTCTTTGATTTTCCACTTTAGGAACTTTTTAGTAGGTCATATGTGAAAACGTATAACGTAAAAGTTCTATATGTCTCTAAGACATTTCCAACAGTATAAAGGATCCCCCCAAAAAAGGTCAAGGTCAAACATTATGGCCAAAATATTGAGGTCTCATTTCATAGTTTCAACCAAGAAATGACATTTTCAGTGTGGCACTTCGACCAAGATATCACTTTTCCTATGCAATATTTCGACAAAGAAATGACATTTCAAGTGTGACATTTCATCCAAGAAATGATTTTTCAAGTGTGCTTCATATTTATGTGTTGCATGTCATCCAAATTTTTTCTTTTTTGTCACATGTGGGCCAATTGTTTCCTTTATTGTCACTGGTCACAAAGATTTCTCTTTGTTTTGCAGGTCAGAAAACATTTCTCTTTTTTGTCAAAAGTAGCAAAGATTTCACTTGTTCTCCTTTGGCTTGTGACGAGTCGAGGAAAATACATTTCCTTGTCAAGGAAAATCCTTTTCTTTCCTTTTGGGTGGTGACATTTCACTAAAGAAAATGATTTTTTCACCGACATGTCGATGAGAGAACATCTTTTCTCCGCTGACATGTTAGCATAAGAAGACCTTTTGGGAGCGAAATGGTCGTAAGAAAATGTGTTTTTCTTAAAGAAAGGTTGCAAGGAAAAGAAGCTTCAAGAGTGATTCTCTGAAAATTTCTAAGTGGTTTTCGCATTTTGCCTCAAGGCTACTCCATAGGCATATTATTAAAATGGATAAAAATGGAAGTCAATGATGAAACCTTAAGACAAAACACAAGTATGGGAAGTTAAATCTGGTTCTTTAACCTAAGTTCCTCCATACTCATAAGGCCTAGAAAGGTTTGGAATATATTCAACTTAGAAATATAAACAAAAGAACAGGGGTGTTATCATTCATTCATTGCATGCAACATGATAAGAGAGATTAGGGGAAAAGTGATAAAAAACCATTTGAGAATGCACCCAATTGAAACACAATACAAAGACTATTCAAGGACTTACTCAATAAAAACATACCCACCATTGGTGTTCCATAGTCAAACTGAATTAGGAGAAACATAACTAAGCAGAGAGAGTATTTGGTTATTGATCCTTGATAAAAAATTAAATTCAGGCCTGAAGTTACATGACTTGGGAGGTTTTTGAGAGCTCAACATGAATGTATTCAACTTGTTTCTCAAGTGTGGAATCTTGTCCCCAGGATAACCAACAACTCAAGGTGGATCTTAAGGTGGGCGATTCTTGTTTAGAGGATGGAAAAATTTCCTAGGTGTTGAGAAAAATTATTGCGGAGTCAATAAGAAATGAGTGACAATGTAGGCAAAAACTCAATCAAGGTCAAAAAGATTTGGAAGTTGATATTTTCCATGGAAAAAAATCAATCCGGCCCAAAAATATTTGGAAGTGTTGAGTTGTATAGCTGGGATGGTCTACTACATAGTGGTGTCCATATATGTAGAAGTGACCAAATTTGACTTTTCCTAGAATTAACTTTATTTAATAAAGTTCAAAAGACTTTTTAATTTTTGAGCAAGAAAATGATTTTATGAGATAAAGTGAAATTTGACTCATCCTTTGACTAGGAGAATGAAGAGACAAAGTCACTTAGAAAATGAAGAGACAAAGTCATCTCTCATTCAATAAAAATGATATCTAAGAGAAGAATAGACACACAAGAGAAGAAAGGGTGAAGAGATTAAGAGAGGGGCACGAATTCCTAGGAGAGAGGCACAAATTCCAAGAAGAGGGAGGAGGCACAAATTCCAAGGATACTACTGCATTTAATATTGGACCATATAGCTGAGAATTTGAGCCTAGATTTCAAGGGTTATAAAACTGTAGCAGTGGCACAGTTTTTCAAGGTCCACACAACAATGATTGGACACAATTTTTGAGCTCCATATGGTAGGTCGAATTTCTTGGCACAAATTTCAAGGGAGTTGATTACTGACTATTGACATGTACATACTGTTAGTATAGACTTGTATAGAGGTCATACATGTCGTACATTTCCTACTAGCTCAATGTCCAAGGTGGCACGATTTTATATGAGGCACGGTTTTCCAGGTGCACTCATTATGTTTTAAATGTTGTAAATTCATGCTGAAGATTCTCTATGGGATCAGTAATAAAAATATCTCTTGCACTGGTTTACCCTATGGGGTTTTTAGGGGCATTGCCCAAAAATATTTGTGTTCATTTTCTATGGTGTGTTGTTAATATAGTTTCATGTGTTTTTCTTTATAAGTTCATATTAGAAAGAAATTAAATTTATGTGCACTAATTTGTGTTTAAAACTTATTGATCTCTAAAACCAAGTCTGAAACTGAGAAAAACCAACATGGTATCAGAGTTGTAACCGAAAAAACTAGCATATTACACACAGAGGGAAGTAAGAGATTTGCTAATATTTTTGTCACCTAGCATATTTGGGCTTGTTTTGGTTGGTCTGTGAAATGTTTGTGACTTTAGGATTAAAGATTGAGGATAGGCTTGAGGGTGAATCTAACTTCATTCCATGGAAGGAGAGGGTTACTTTACTTCTGGAGGAATTTGACTTATGGGAAGTAACCAAGGAGGTTTTCACGATTCCCGTTGATGTTGATGCACCGACCGAATATAACAAGAAGAATGTGAATGCAAAACATATTTTTCTTGATGCAGTGAAATACCACTTGATACCTCATGTGACCGGTAAGAAGAATTCTTTTGACATGTGGGTATCCTTGATAAAGTTGTTTCAAAGTGATAATTAAAACCAGAAAATGGTTTTGAGGGAAAAGTTATGGAACACTAAGATAACCAAGATCGAAAATGTCACATCATACCTTACTGGGATTTCATAGGTACGTGATGAGTCGGGGGTTGTTGGCGAGATAGTGGGAGAATCAAAGTTGGTGAGGACTACATTGAATGGTTTCTCAAAACCATGGTAGGACTGTGTGCATGCAGTTGTTTCCAGAGAGAACATGCCTTCATGGACGACACTTTGGGATGGCTTCATACAGGAGGAGATCAAAGTTGGCACCACCAACCACACAAGTCGGCAGCATGGGGGTGATGAGGATAATGCCTCTCTTACAGGAAAGAGAAATAAGAGGCCCAAGAAAGGCCCAAGAGGTGGGTTGATCTAGAAAGGTGATCAGAAGAAGGACATGAGAAAAGTGAAATGATTTGCTTGTCACAAGTTTGGACACTATGTAGGGCAGTGTCCGAACAAGAAGAAGAATAACAAGTCACATGTATATGCATCAACTGAGATCGAGGACTTTAATGCCATATTCAAGAAGGATTTCTCTTTGGCGACTTGTCTTGCTTCTAGTTTTGATAGCTCAAGCGTAAGGTATATAGATAGTGGTGCCCCTTCACATGACAGAGATACGAGAAAACTTCACCAAGTTTACTGAGGGAATTGTGGATGTGGATATTGAGTTGGGTGATGATTCCAAGGTCAGATAATTTGGCCTTGTGTGTTGGAGAAAACTCACAATGGCTTGGGAGACCACTACAGACAGCTGACTACTAGAAATAAACTCAATTATCAAAACTATGCTATTATAAATGACAATGCTAAGATAATGGAGAATGTAACCAACCTTGATCCAAACATTTGATGTAGATCCCCGTTGGAGCTTTTCCAATCCGTGCACTTGAACCTTCAAATTAGTCTTGACAGCCAATATACAATAAGTACATAATACATATAAACGACATTAACATCATCAATAACAATGGTCCATGATATAACAAGTAAATGAAACCCAATGTAAGATAAACAACATTTACAACATTAATGGATGAGAATATGAGTATTTCTATTAATAAACAAGAAGAAGTACAATGTGATACGACCTCTTGCCGGCAACCATTCTGAACCAAGATCTAGATCAATCCACTTGTGCCTACACCACTTCAATCCTCCATGAATGGAAAACTCAAACTATGGTAGGATTTTTGAAGGTGAACATAAAGGGGTTCACAACTACAAGGATCAATGAGTGTAGACTCAAGATAGGGCAAAAATCCACTAGAGTTCTCTTGCTCTTCTTTTCCCTCCCGTCCCTAAGCCATATGTGCTCAATATATACTCCTCCCAAAGGTAGGTGAAAGGACACATCGAGGCGTTACTTGGGCAGATGGAGGCTCAAAGCTCACCCAATAACCGCTTTTTGGGAGTAAAAAGTAATTAACTAGTGATTTTTACCATTTTACATGCTACCCGCGGGCTATAGTGATGCAACTCGTGGGTACGCTTGCTATAGTGATGCAACAAGCGGGTAAAAGGAAAAATGAGGAAATAGTATGTCTGAAGGATATAAAGTGGATCCGAGTCAGTGAAATGGATCCTACAGGACAAAGAATGTTGATGCTCAGAAGGTGGACAATTACGTTGTAACACCTTGGAACAATGTCATTTGAGAGGGATTTCCGGTAGCCCTTGGTGGTGAAAGAGGTTGTGAATGTTCCAAAGTTGGATGAGAACTTGATTTCAGTGTCTTCTATAAAGGACCAGGGATTTGCAATTATTTTTTGATATGGAGAGGTGCTTATTCACCAAAAAGGGTCCAACCCAAGTACATCATAGGTGATTGGGATCAGGTGCGGGAATCTTTACAGTCTTATGTTTCATTCATCTCGAGCATTGATACAATGAAGTAGTAGTGGTTTGTGCGAGATCTGGCACATAAAGATGACACATTTTCACCATGGAGGTCTTGCCATACTGAGAGTGATTGTTATAGGATTTCCTAAATTCATAGTAGAGCAACAAGATGTGTGAAAAGGGTGTGTTCTAAGGAAACAGTCCAAGTCACCCTCTCCTAGCAGTGACAGTAGGAGAGGAGAGATATTGGAGTAGGTATATTCAAATGTTTGTTGTCCCATGCTAATGGTGTCCTTGTGTGGATATGAGTACTATGTCACTTTCATTGATGATTTCTCTAATAATACCTGAATCTGCTTCTTGAAGACCAAGGATGGGGTATTCTACACATTCCAAGAGTTAAAATCTCTTGTTAAGAATTAGACGAGGAAGAAAATCAAGGCGTTGAGGTCAGATAATGGGGGTGAGTATACCTCCAATGATTTCCATGAATTCTATGTTTCAGTAGGAATTAAGAGAGAGTTGAATGTTCCTTACAACCTATTGATGCCTTGAAAATCATAGCATCAATCAGCAAGGGATTCTCCCCGGTAAGCAAGCCCAATTAGATCGCCCACCGTTTAGTGTAGGGAATCCGTCCAGTTAACGGTTCCAGCTCCCGTAAGATTTAAATATTCTTGTTCTTTGCACCGGTTACGGCCCGATCCGCCGTTTATGTATTTTATTTTAAAGATGATATGCAAGTGCCCTAATCTAAATGCAGGTAATTAATCTAAATTAATCTAAAACTGTATAAGCAAATCTAACCTATCCTTGCAAGGAGCAAACTGTAAAGATGAGTAATACACTGAAAGAAACATCTAAATATCATACAGATAGCCATTTAATCATAAAGATGCAATTCTAGCAGGAGATAAAAGATATTAAAGATAACTTTAATTCAATCAATACATTCCATTACTCATTTGAGAAAGAACATCTTTGCACAGGAAAATATAAGAGCATTCATCACATAGAAGCAATTCATGATAGCAAGGAATGATCTCACAACAATATGAAGATGATACAGGAATAATCCAGCACACATTTGACACATTCTCCAGGCAAAAACGCCTTCCCCGAGGCTTTCATTAGGCAAAATCGATTTCTTGGAGCATGTAGTAAAGTAGTTCACGTACAAGGAAGAAAATTCTTTCACCTACCAAAAGTCCTTCTTCTATCTTCTATTCATCTATATATAACTTTACAAAATGCTCCTTGAGCTACCAGGTGTACCCTAATCCTAGGAATATTTAATTTTTCATTTGGTACTTTATTCCAAAATTGAGATAGTTCGTGGAATTCTTTTACATAAAAGACAAAATAAAGGATAGTTGTCTATTGACATCTTTTATAGTAAAACAATTCAGTCCTAGATGGGTCGATTGCTTCATTTGGACGTTATTCTTCTTCTGCTTTGTCTTCTCCAGCGGGCTCATTTGATTTTGCTGCTTTGTCCACTTCCTCAATGTAACTGGTCCACTGACCAATTTCCCTTACAACAGTTCTTCCTCTTGATGAGATGGTTACATTCCGCGCTATCTTGTGCTTGCGAAAATCTGATTTGATTCCTGCAGCTCCTGTTGTAGCCTTCTGTGCAGTACTTTCCATAAAAATATATGAACAGCAGGCTGCTCAATAAACTGATGGATGTCTTCTGGCGTTATAGCCTCAACATTTTTTAGATAATCCAACTCTGCGTCCAAATTCTTTTGCAATTCTGCTAGGCGCGGTTCTCTTTCAGGGAATTCATAAATACCTTTGGGCAGAGGCAAGTGAAACTTCTCGTGGGCCTCCTTAATCTTAGAGTAGACAATGTGGCATTTTTTAATGGTCTTTCGAATCCCAACACTTAATCTATCACCACAATCTCGGAAAAACTCGAGAACTCCAGTAGTAGTTGATGAGTTTTTCTCTGCAGATCACAAGCTCGGCAATAGAACGTGGCCAAATCCCTTTTTCTCTCATTAGCTTCCTTGAGTTGTTCTAACAACCCAACCCTTTCTTCTGTTAGCCTTTCCAGTTCTGATATGCGAGTCTTCAAGTTCTTTTGTTCATCTTCTGAAATTGCTAGTTGCATTTCTAGCGAATTCTTTTCATTTTCAAGCCGCAGGGATTTCGAAGTTGTTCTTATCTTTTCTTATACAAGTTCCTTGTACTTCCTTTTCAATTCATCGCTCTCCAGCACCTCGTTTTTTCTGTCATCTTTTATCTTAAAACACAGCTCTTTGTATTTCTTAACATCTTCAATTAATCGATCGACATTGGCTTTACTTGCATCAGCTGAAGCTACAGTACACCTTGCCGTGAATGCGGGGTCAGCATTAGTCCCTTGGACAAGTGTAGTCTCCGATACTCTGAGTTCATATAAGTCCTACTCAATCTCTGTTTTCCTTACTGTTCTGCCAATGATAGCCTTCTTCCGTTCGTGAAAATACACGGAATCTAGGTTGGCCACCTGGCGCTGCTTTCTAGGGTTGTATGGGGTCAGTGCTAATTCCTCAGTAGAAATAATCCCTTCATGAGCTATCCCTGGTTGGTCTAAATTTGGCAGATCCAAGTCCATGTTCTGCGGGCTGGGTGGGTTTTGATCTGGATTTTTCTCAGCTTCTTCCTTTTCTTGCCTTTCTACTAGCTCTGCTTGCAACCTATTTGCTTCATCCACCAAGAGCCTTTCTTCTTCCTCTTCTTGCAATTTAGTAGCTTGTTCCTGGAGGATCCTATCTTCCTCTTCTCTCAAGTATTTTTCTTCCTGCTCCTTTTGGATTCTGGCAGCTTCCTCTTTCTCTCGCCTTTCTGCTAGCACTGCTCTTATCCTATTTTCTTCCTCCAACAAGGTTCTTTCTTCTTCTTCTCTCAAGGATTTTGCCTCCTGATCCTTTTGGATTCTAGCAGCTTCTTCTTGTTGAATCCTTGTTGTAATTTGGAAGCCTGCTCATTTTGAATCCTTGCTGCTTCTTCATCTTGGTGTTGTTTGATAACCTGCTCCTGTAGGATACTGTATCCTCCTTCCGGTTCTATGTCTTTTGAACCTCCTAATTGGGATGTTGTTTCCTCTTGCTCCAGTTGTATCAGACCAGCAGGATTGGGAGTAGAACTCTTTCCGCCTTTCTTCTTGTAGCATTTCCCTAATCCTGTTAAGTTCCTGGCACTACGAAAGAAATCTTCATTCAGGTCCATAAGATGCATGTACTCAAAGGTATTTTTGGCATCAATAATATGTCTAGCAAATCTACCACAAGGGTCATGCCTCCTGAAAAAACTTTGTACCAAAATGAAAGATTTCCAAGTCCTGAACATAGTTTTCTCCCTCTTTTTCCCTCGACAGGCTATATGCGCCAATAGTGAAAGGAATTGGCGGATATATCCCTTTCTCCCTTTCAGTGAGGATTCTGTTGATTCCACCAACATTGAAGAGTTGCCTTAAGGCTTCCCTGTGTATCAAAAAATCTGTATCATATCTGGGAAGCAGAAAGGGAGCTATGGACCCTCCACTCATATAGATGTAGGTGCCTTCTTGGGCATGGTAATAATCGCCAAATGCTTCAATAATGGGCATGGCGTTCTTTGACAGACAGTTTGGCTCTTCTACAAAAATAAGCTAGTATAGAGGCATGATAAACTTCTCGCAAACCTGCTTGTAGTGGTTTGCATATCTACTTGCCCATGCGGTTTGGTAAGCCATAAAGAGAGGAGTCTCTTTCCTATTCCATGTGCAACCCAAGTCTGGGAAGGTATGCTTGCTCAACAGGCAGTCTATTAAATAAGAAGACATGAAAAAGTCTGCTTTCTTCTGAGTCATTCCTCCTTGAGTAGCGATTAACTGCGAAACCAAACTTTCTGAAATTATGTCCACCCAATTAAAAATGGTACTAGACGTGGCCACATGGACCATTACTAGCACCCAACCAAGTTTGAAAATATTTCCATTTGGCATGCCGAAGATCCGACTCAACATCAAGACAATGAGTCTATAGGGGGTCTTTAGGAGGTTGCTTTCATATTCATTGCTTTTCCTTTGTCTTATGTGCCTGTCAACTATCATCATTTTCCTAGCAGAGTCCAGAGGATCCATGGTTTGTTCTGCTATCCAATTATTATCCAACCAAGCTCTTGCCTTGGGCAATTTGTAAGTAGCTGTGGTATGTTCAGGTGCAAAGGATGCTAGATTCATTCCATTCTTGTCATTAATGAATCTGTTGTCAGTCTTGACATGAGGGATTAGCCCACCAAGGACCTCGGAGTATGGAAATAACTCAGGTTGAGTTGCCACCTTATGGATACAGGACTTCTTGATGTTTGCATATACCATAGTGTCTTCTAGGTAGGCTTGAGGGTATTCTTGGTCCTTGATGAACCTATATAAATCACCCCACTGAAACTCTGGGGCAGAGCTTCCTGGAGGTACATTGGTGGTAGCTTGCATATCACTAAACATGGTCTCAAGTGAGGTATCTAGCAGGATTTCAACGTCCGAATCTGACTCCACAAGTTTAGCCTTCTTTCTTGTAGACTTTTTGTGCATATTAAACCTGTGTTGACGAGGTAGAACAAATGAGGAGTTTGGCATATTCATAAGCAATTAACACCACTGACACCACTCAGAATTCAAAGTAATTAATCATTAACAGTAGGTAACCTTTTTCAACTTAAAACATACTTTAGAAAGATGGCAGTAACTCTTTAAACGAAACAAAACATACATGCAACCATTCAACAATAAGTATTTTCAACATGAAATTGAAGGTTGTCATTCGTTTTACTCGTTAATAACTTGTAATAGCTAAAATTGTTGCATAGGTGATATCTTGAAATCGCTTGGGGATTGTTATCGTGGTGGGAGACAGAAGACAACCGCACATTACTATTTTCTAGTGCAGGGTTATTTGGTTAGAGGCTCGACTTAACGTTCACGCATCAAATGAATGCAGCATTGCGGGGAGCGTTTTCATTATGCTCCTATGGGGCATTATTTCTTGTTGGTAATGTGTAGCACAGAACCAGGAGGATGCGGTGTTGCAAATTGGCACTCAAAAGAATTCATGAGGAAGGCAGCTCAACTTGTAATGTTTTGGGATACGAATGGAGGAAGCTTTTCCCAATGACAGTCGCCAAAATAGCAGGGAATGGATGGTGTTGCATATGCAGAGGGAGGCTATTATGAGTTTGCACTAAAACTGGCAGGGCGACTTAGTGTTTAAGAGCCTGCGGGGAAACCAATACAGATTGTATGGCCGAGGGAAAACAAAAACACTGTGGATGACTTAAATGACTGTGAATGAAACAAATTTCACCTTTTAAATTGTCACAAGACAAGTCCCAAACGGAGTTATTCCTCGGAACAAGCAAACGGAGGAGAAAATGCCTACCTGGTGCCTTCGTAGTGGTCTCATGTAGTCGATGTGCCTACCCAGGAGAATAACGAACTTGAAACACATCCAACGTCTTACACTGGAAGCTAAATCGGCTTTGGGAACAATAATCAGTCGAAACTCCGTTGTATGCATATATAGTAGGAGCATTAATTTCCCACGGGTGAATTAATGGGTGTTTGTTGGGCATGGGGCTCCGCACAACAGTGCATTCAAGCCGCACAAGGCATATTAAATGGTTTCACCAACCCAGCATTTCTGCAAACCCAAAGTTTCGGTCACGCAGTTGTTGGCAGGTGGTTGGTACTGAAGAATCGCAACATCGTCGATGCTGTGACACATTAGAAGAGGTTGCGGAAGGTAGAAGAATAGACTATTTTATGTATTTTTGAGTCGATTGTACCGCAGAATGTGGGTTTTTGGGTCATTGGACCATATGAGATGTAATTTTGAGCTAATTGTACCACAGTAGGCAAGTTTTTGGGTCATTTGGACCGTGTCAGTTAGATTTTGGGTCATTTGTCTAGGAGTTAGTTAGGAAGTTGTTAGTAAGTGGACAAGCATTGTAAAGGCAGAAGCCTATTTATAGTCAAAGAGTCATATGTGTTGCATAACTTGATAACCTGGGAACCTTTGGAGCTGATATAAGCACGATCTTTGGAGGTTGTTTATGTGCATCTTTGAGTCTGTATGTGAGATCAAGTGATATTGCTGAGATTTGGTTTTGCAGAGATGTTGTATCAGGGTTTTTCTGAAGTAATATGACATGACGGAACCGTTTGGTGAAAATTCTTGTGTACCTTTTATGTTAATGCATGTTGCAATGATTTCTTACTGTAGTTCATACTTTAATGTTATACTTGTCGCGATGAATGTTTCTGTTGAATGATGTTATGAATACGAATGATGTTAATCTTGAATGCATAGATCTGCTTTGAATGTTGTGATAAGTAAGTTAAGTAAGTAGTGCCGCAATCATCCTCCTTCATTCGGCGGAAACATGGTTCCATCCACCCTCCCTTGATCGCCTTAGTTGAGACCTCATCTGCTCTGCATGTGTTGCTGGATGGGGTAAAACATGTCTGGGCCAGTGCTCAAGGAGATCGGGGTGGGTTGGTGTCGATAGTGATGGGAACCCCTGTGGACTGGGTTTGATTCAACAAATGGTTCCGTTGCTAGGATCATGTGCGAAGTGAAAGGAGTATATGTTGTGGCACCCGATGAAACCAGAGATCCAGGAATGGCTTGATCAGAAGCTACAGGAATTTGCTGAAGAAGAAAGCTAGAACACTCGACTGACAGTAGATTAGTGGGTAGATAGATATATTCACGAAGATCCGCATGAATGGTTCTTCTGCGAATTCCCGGTCCTATTGTTCGAGTGGTTGGCGAAGTTGACCTTTGAGAATAGGAACTTCCAGGGTGGTGAGCCAACGAACTGGACCCCAGAGTTGATCCAAGAACTGCAGGAGGTCAACAATAAAGCATCGCGGGCTGTCGAAGTGTGGCTTGATAGCATCTTGGAAGGGTATATCACTAAATCCACGGTTGATACACAAAAATCTTATAGTGAAGCCGAAATATATTTCTTCCGTGAACCCCGAGGAAGGTTTTTGTTGTCGCTCCAACTATCCATTAAGATGCTTATTTGCGAAAAGGGTATATTGAAGATGCATATAGATCAGTAAGCAGCCTGGTGGGCGGAGGCCGTGGGTATCGTGACAGCAGGGGGGCAGTGCATGGAATGATCAGGGTTAGATGGGTGCGGGTCATGACGAGACTGTGAGTGAAGCCTAGAAAGAGAGTGGTCTTACAAGGGGAGGAGCGAGGTTTTGACAGGAAAAGAGGCAGAGGATAGGAGAAGGTCCTACTGCGATCGAGCCGCAAGTTCCCGAAGGAGGACCACACGAGACGAAGCGACCTCACAACCCAGACAAGGATGCACACACTATGCCCAAGATATAGGTAGGACCTAACCCCAGCAGCAACATACCCACTCTAAGGTCCCCATTCAAATAATTGCATAGTAAGACAATCCCATCAATCTTACTAGTTTCCTAGGTTGGATGGGCACATGTGGAATTGTAATAAGGAAGCTGATAAATGATGTTTAGACATTAGAAGGGTTCAAGTATTTCATAAATATGGTGAATAAATAAATTCAAGAGAAATTCTAGTTGGCAAGTGGTTTTGGAGACATATGGAGGGTGTGGGACCCACACTAGCTTGATTTTTCAATGACACGTGGCATCACTCTCTTGCCAATTCGAATTGATGGGAAGGTGAACACTCTTGGGTGACTTGGTAATTCATAACACATGGAATTGATCATCTTAGGTCGAATTGGGATGGATTGGTAACCTCCATGCAAGATAAAGAGTCAAATTGGAAGTTTGTGGACACTTGGGCTAGATTCCCTAGCCCCTATGACACCAATGATGGAGAATCTATGAAAACTATGAAAAATTGCAGAACTAACCTCTAACATCTGACCATTATGACATGTCAGCCCCAAAAATAGGCTCAAGGAAGGTGCTCATGGGAGTGGAAGAAGCCAAAGAGACTCAAATTCGAATTTGGGAGAAGATGGAAGGTTGGAACTAGGAGACAAGTGGCAAATGTGGAATATTTCCTAAGTGGAAATATCTTGAAACTATTGAGAGGATTTATACCCTTATAAGGCTAATGTTGGTTATAAAATGTACAAATCAAGTATGAGAATGGCTTTTGATGATTTGAGAAAAATTGCATTTGTGAAGAGAGAGCTAGTGGATGACTAGTTTCTTGCCTTAGCCAATTTCGAGGGTGAAAGATTCCCATCCAAGTTGGTGTTTGGAGAGGTCACTCAGGTATTTCATGGAGCTTTAATGGATTTTTATTTGAAATTACCAGCTACAGGGCAGCTGGTAGTTTTTTTTAGTGCAGCACCATCTCTCAACCATCTCTAGTTTTGAAGGCATATTCATGCTCCTTGAGGGAGGACGTTTTTGGTGAGCTATTGTGATTCTTGGGAGAGATTCTATTGATGTATTTCTGATTGTAATAGCATTATATACTCTATTCTTAACCTTCAGGAAGTCTCAGGTCGAAATACCATGTGGTTGTGTGTAAAAATGAAGATTAATGAGCAAACAATGTCCATTTCCCCACTACATTGATGTATGCCATTATAATGATGATGATTTCGAATAAAGGAATTTTTATCTGATATATTTTTGATGAATGGAATTCCATTAATGTGTATTACAAGTTTCATATTGGGTACTTGAGCATTTGAAGCCATTATACTCAGTTTATTTGCATTTGAAGAAGATTTGGTGCCATTTCCCCAAGGGTCAAATTAGTGGTTTTTGTTGTTGTTTGGGAGAGGGTTGGAACAGACATTATAACTAATGAATGATTCATTTGGGACCTTAATAATATCCCTGAAACATCCCCTACCTCTGTTCATAAATTTGAGTGGGTTTGGAGGCATTTGGGAATCTCTTTTCAGTACTTACCCAGGGGGATTTGAACCCCAAATTACAGAGGTCTTTTGGTGGCCATATATCATCCTTGAACATCATATTTAAGTCCTAATATCATTAATACACCTTCCCTGAAGATTTGGGACCATTTGGACCAAAATTGGGACCTAGGCATCAAAACTAGTCAAAAGTCGAAATTGGGGAAAAAGTGGAAAATTGGGCATTTTCTTAAAATTTTAAAAAGGGACATTACACCCACAACTCCGCTCACTATCTTTCAACCAGTGAGAAACACCACTTCGACCCCACTGGGTCAACAAAAATCGATCGCTAGTAGTTCAGTACCTGCAGGAAGGAAGCCCAGGATGGCAGGCGATGATGCTAAGTTACCATTGTTCCATGGGAGTGGGGCAAATAAACCAAAATAGTATTGGTTCTTGTGTGAAGCGGTCTGGACCGTAAAACAGATCATTGATGATGATGCCAAGAAAGGACAGTTGGCGATGACCCTGCGAGGTCGCACCCTAAATTGGTTTATGAAGTTTGTTCTAGTTCCTACAAGAGCTCTAGCAAAGTTGCTAGATGAGATCAGGGATGGGTTGATTGCAGAATTCAGGAAGCCCAAGTCTGAGGCCCAATATATTATGGAATTGAAAGAAATTAAGCAATATCCCAATGAGGCAGTGTGGGATTTTGACCAACGATTTCAGACTCTGATGGCAAGGGTTAGTTTCAATATGAGCGTCGTCCAACATAAAGAGTGGTTCATCGTGGCACTGCTGCCCCATATTCGGCTACCATTGATGCAACAAAACATCTCAACACCTAGTGAAGCTCTGGAGATTGCAATGCGATTGGAGGCATCCCCGATTGGAGAAAATGCAGTCGGGATGTCGTAGATACAGACACAGCTGGATAACTTGACCATACAGCTGCAAGATTTGAAGAAGGGCAAGGAGCAGCGCGAAGAAGTATGGTGTACGCGATGTCGAGGAGAAGGGCATATGAAGGACAATTTCCCTGACTTCTACAACTATTTGGTTTCAGGAGCGCCAAACCAGTTAAATGGTGTTGGAATGCTGTATTGTCGCGTTTGTCAGGTATTTGGGCACCGCCATGAAGATTGTCCATATATGCAGAAGATGGTCACCAAGCCAATGAATCTATATTGCACTTTATGTAAATCAGTGGGACATGATGACAAAGATTTCTGGGCATATGGGTCGCTTCATGAGAGAACGTACAACACATTCTATGTAAAGGATGACCAGCATGTCGTACAACAACAGCCACTACAGCCACAGGTATCCCAGCCTCTACCTCAACCGCAGGTGCAATATGCTCCGATGCAAATGGCTCCATAGTAGCCACCGTATGTTCAGAAACCGCAGTATGCGCAGCAAGGGAAAGGCATGCAACCAGCTCCGATGCAGCAACAGTACAATCAACAGCAACACCAACAGTAGGGTGGATTCCGTGGAGGATTCAGGGGTGGAAAGGGCGGAGGATTTGGTCACGGAGGAGGATGAGGAGGTCACGGACCTGTGCAGTGCTATCACTATGCGGTATGGGGACACTATCAGCACGATTTCCCACTATTGCAGCCGCAGTGTACATTTTGCTTCGTTGCATACCATGCAATAAAGAACTGCCCGCAATTGATTGCATGATGGCAAGAAGGGAATGTTCCATAGTTGCAGAATCAGAACCTGGCACAGCAGCCAGTACAAAATCAACTGCAACAACCAATCTTGAACCAGAACCAGCGACCAATTCAGAATGCTAATCAAAATGTGAACCAGTCAGGGAATCCACCGCTGAACCTGAATCAGGGTGTGAATGTCTCAACAATCTCAGCAGAGCCCAGGCCACATGATGCAGCTGTTGCGGTGATCAATCAGGGAGGTGCAAAAAAAGGAGAAGACACCTCACATCTACTGATCCAGTTGTCCAGGCAGAAGAAGGTGTCATTTGACATCAATTCGGATCGTGATACATTCCACCAGGCACGATGAGCGTTGGATAAAGGAAAGGCTATCGTCTTTGACATGCCTCCTATTTTTGACGACACATCAGATGCTGGTCCATCAGCACAGTTTGGAACTTTGCAAAAATTCCTGGAAAGTTGTTTGTTTTTGGTAAGGGATCCTGCTACACTTGCCAAGATTGAGGGGTTGTTGCAGCAATTTACAAGGGGATGCTAGGAATCCGCGGTGAATTCCTTACAATGGAGGAAGACTGGAAAAGAGATGCGGATGAATATTCAAATTGGAGATTATGATGTTGACTCAGTTATTCTGGATCTTGGTCCAGATGTGAACATCTTAACCAAGAAGGCATGGCAGAAAATGGGGATCCCCCCATTGAGCTGGTCTCCTGTACAACTCCGGTTAACTAATCATGCTAAAGTGATGCCAATTGGGAGAGTCCCCTGGTTGGTGGTGGACATTGAGGGCCTGAATACCTACACTGACTTCAATGTCATCGAAGTGGTTGAAGTAGGAAGCTCTTATCCCGCGTTGCTGGGGATCGGATGGGCTAATGATAGTGGAGCGGTAATCAACTTCAAGCGACGGATGATGACTTTTGAAAATCACGATCTCAGAGTTATCACCCCGTTAGATTCGGCTGAAGGACGCAGATACCTTGAACCACTGAAAGATGAAGATCCCAATGGATGGGACCATGCATTCAATATTTCAGAAGATTACATTCATCCAACTGACAACGGTGAGCTTGGATGCTGCAGTGACAGCTCTATGTCTTCCAACTCTGATGATGCACTAGAACACTAGCAGAACCGCTTGCACGAGGTGTCGCTCTGTAAGTGTGGATTGATCATGTAGTCACTATGCTGTTTCACGACTGAAACGGTCACACTCCCAATATATGAAGGACTGCCTAGCTTCTCTGCCTTTCTGATGGAGTTCGAGGAAAGAGTTTCAGAACCACAGCAATTGTTGGCATTGGACGAAGCACTGACGGCTACTCTAGCACGCTGGTGGGCGACACACAAAGCATCAATTGATGAATGGTTGAAATGCAGAATATTGATGATGGTACGTTTCAGTGACACCGAGGTCTACCACGTAGGGAATTATGATGGTTGAAACGATCCTTGGAGGCCATTTGATGGAGTGTCAGACATTATGGGCATCGCGACCAAGAGATGAGTGGGTCCATGCATTTATCCATACTTTGGATGAAGTGTCGCGGTCATGGTATACGGCCGCTGAATTATGGGGAGAAATCACTACTTGGTTGGAGTTGACCATCTGTTTTACTCATACATTCGGTTTTGCTAATCCCAACCCGAATGTCCATAACGCTCTACAGATCATTCGTGATGTGGTTCTAAAGGTTGTTCCTATGGCATACCCGGTGGATCCGCATACACATAGCCAGATGAAATCCATTATGGAATGTTACAATATCATTCTTAGGCCTGAAGATGGTGATGATCCACGCAATGTCAACATTCCAGAGTCTGAAGGAAGTCAAGATGTGGTACCACCTAGTGCGCCAAGTGAGCCGTTCAGTCAGCCCTTAAAGCTTCGCAAAATCAATATTGGGACAGAGGCCACTCCCAAGTTCATGAATGTTGGAGATTATTGGGATGATGAGATGATGGGAAAGGTCACTGAGTTGTTACATGAGTTCCAAGACCTTTTTCCTATGAAGTTCTTTGAAATGAAAGGTATTTTGGGTGATTTAGGAGAGATGAAGATTCCCTTGAAACTAGATGCGAAACCGATTAGGCAGCGACCTTATCGGCTCAATCCGCGACATAAGGAGAAGTTCAAGGAAGAACTTAATCGCATGTTGGATGATGGTATCATTGAACCGGTCGAAGAGTCAGAATGGATCAGTCCTATGGTAGTGCAGGACAAGAAGACTGGCGAGGTGCGCATCTGTGTTGATCTGCGGAAGTTGAACAATGCCTGCTTGCATGACCCCTTTTCAACCCCGTTTACTAATGCAGTGCTTGAGGGGGTAGGTGGCCAGGAGATGTATTCTTTCACAGATGGGTTCGTAGGCTATCATCATATCTGTATTTCCAAGGAAGACCACCACGAGATGACTTTTGTGACAGAATGGGGATGTTTTCAGTATACTGTCATGCCGTTTAGACTGAAGAATGCACCTGTGATATTTTTGCGGGTTGTTGTTGCTGCATTCAAGGATTTCATCCAAAAGTTCATGCAGGTATACATGGACAATTTGACAGTTTATGGTTTGATCCGCGATCATCTAGCCAATCTGCGGTTGATGTTGGAACGCTGTCGACAACACCAGATATCGCTGAATTTGAAGAAGTGCATTTTCTATGCCCCATTTGGGATATTGCTGGGTCACATCGTATGCAAACAAGGGTTGTTGGTCGATCCAGTAAAGATTGCGCTCATTTTTAGCTTGACGCCACCGACCACCGTTAAATAGCTGAGGGCGACATTGGGGCATACTGGGTACTATCGCAAGTTCATCAGGGAATATGCAGCGATCACCGCCCCTATGGAGAAGTTATTGAAGAAAGATGTCTTTCAATGGAGCCCTGAATGTCAGGATAGTTTTGAGCAGCTCAAGGCTAAGATGGCTTCGGTACTGATACTAGTATTCCCAGACTGGAGTAAGGAATTCCATGTCCATGTTGAAGCATCATCAATTGCACTCGGTGTGGTGCTAGCACAACCAGGAGAGGGGGATCTTGATCACCCTATTGCTTTCGCCAGTCAAAAGCTGTCCTCCACAGAAAGGAACTACACCACTACCGAGCGGGAAGGATTGGCGATGGTCTATGTGCTACAGAAGTTCTAACACTACCTATTAGGCGAAAATTTTAAGATGTTCACAAACCACTCTGCCTTGAAGTACCTGGTCAATAAGCCTGTGTTGGGGGGGAAGATATGCCGATGGTTACTTATTTTTCAAGAATTCGACTTTGAAGTAATTGTGAAGCCGGGGCAGTTGAATTCCGGCCCTGATCATCTATTGCGGATTGACACAGGAGAAGAGCCAATGAATATTGAAGACGGAATGCATGATGCCCAATTGTTTCGAGTCGAAGTAGTCGATGGCTATTTTGAATAAATCATCCAATTTTTGGCGACAGGTACCGCACTAGAAGAGATCACCACTAGTCAGAAGAAGTAGTTGGTGGTTAAAGCTGCTGACTTCTAGCTCATCACAGGAGAGTTATACAAGATGGGTGCTGTTGAAATATTGTAACTTCAAAGAATATTATATGTGTACTTTATTATTCCGGAGATGTTTCATTCCTCCGTGAAGATCTTATTGTATATCCGGAGATGTTTATTCCTCCGTCGGATTGTGGTAACTTGGGTTATTAGAATTCCCTAGTGAGGTTCGGCCTTGTATGTGTTATGTGGGTCAAAGGGTTATTAGACCACCCTAGAGGGGTTGGCCCAATCAGTTGTAATGGGTTGTTTAACCCAGTAATTAAGTTAGGGCCGACCTAGCTTTTGTAAATGTCAGTCGGGAAACTAGTATAAGTAGAGGAGGATGTTCCTCACTTATTACACACTTCCCTCACTTGAAATGTAGTGCACTTGTGAGAGAGAGGTCTGCTATGGAGGAGGAGGATATCATGTCTTTGGTTTGCATCTTTGTATATTGCTGGTCATCTATATTGAGGAAGCTTTGCTGGGTTTTCTACCCCATGAGGGTTTCCCAGGATAAATTTGTGTCTCTTGTGTTTATGCTGTGCTTGTTGTTTCTTCAGTGATCCTGTTTATGCTATTATTGCAAAATGGAATGTAATGTTGTCTTGGCATATTGAATCTTAAAATGGTATCAGAGCTAACCTGAAGGAAGGAAATGTATGGCACTTACGACACTTGCTTCACTTGCGACAATTTGAAGGTTAGGGTTTTATATAGCAAAAACAAGTCATCTTGGAAATTTAGCTATAAAACCATTTTGGCGAAGGTTCAAGATCGAAAACCTTTACAGGTCATAGATAACATCCCCAGGTACCTTGTGTCCAAAGGACACCCTCAGATTCATTGTCCTTTGTGAGTTATGATCAGTACAAGTTAGGGTTTCTGCCTCTTCCAGATCTCAGTCATAATCAGGTGACCTAGGAAAAAAGGTCATAACTTGGGCTAGGAAGCTCCAAATAAAATTTCGTAAAAAGTGACAGGTATTACACAGACTTTACTATCTCAAAAAATGTTTTTAGAGGCTGAATTTAATCAGTGACACGTGCCACACCGTACAAGTTCACTCTCATGTTTTATCCCATAAACAGGTCATGTTGAGACACTTGGCATAACTCTCTCTCAGAAAATTCAATTGAGGTCAGACCTGTCGGGATGGAAAGATGACAGGTCAGGATACCACAGAAAAAGTTTTCAGACCTTGTGGATGGAAACGTTCATAGTTATAGCAGAAACAATCAGGTACATATTTATGTCAAAACAGAATTATTTTTTAGCACATTCATTCATGGTTTCCGGAATTTAGGGTTTCAGAGAAAGTTGGAATTTTTTAAGTCTGTGACCATGGATGGAAGCTCCTCAGAAAAATAAGATTTTAGATCCTTGGATCGAACCTTTTGATTAGGCAGAAGGGCGGGCTCCATCAAACCCTAGTTCGGGATCTTGTCCAAAAGATCCAAAAGTTTCAAATTTTTGAGGGGTCAAATTTTGGAGATTTCAAAATTGAAGTATGCAAGTTTGATCAACTCAACAAGACACATCCTTTCATCCATTCAGAAGTGTGAAAGTCAAAGATTGAATTTTTAGGGTTTCTTTAAAAAACCCTAATCAAGCTCCAAATCCAGTTTCAGGAGGAGTTGAGGCTAAGGCCTTACATAAGAAGACTACAAGAAATATCGACAGGTATGACTTAAGGAGATACAAGTATGTCTTGAAATATGATTCTTGATTAAGTTCATAATATGTTTGGCCTCATATTATTTAGGTTAGTACAATGTTAGAATTATCTTATCACCCTAATAAAAGTATGAATGTGAATGATAGAAGACATTCATTGATTAGGATTATATGATTGTACTAATGCACTGTGGTGTTGTATGAGGTTGATGTTGTCTGCTAACAAGATACAGGTACATCACGAAAGACAAATCAACTTCCATGACCATGACAACATGAAGACAAAGATTCCTCCATAATCTTTGATCACTTACGAGGTATGTATGACTTTGTTCTATTATGAGATATGAAGGTTCCAGCACAGAATCTCTAAATCATTGAAGAGAACAAAGAAGATATTGATTAGATATCTTAGACATAACTAAGTAGGTATACTAATCCAGGTATGTTTTCCTATGTCAAGTTAGAATCTTACCTTGTGTTAGGATCCCTTATATAAGTATACTTGGTATGATTGGTTATGCTTATTCATAAAGTTAGTAATCAAGGGTTTATGCATATTATGTCTCTTATCTTGATTGATGATTTAACTAACCAGAAGAGTCCTATGATCAAACAAGAATATGCATGAGTAAAAGAAGACTTCCCTGAAACCTTGAATACTAATGTTTATTATGATCATGATTATACATATTCAAGAATTATAATGTTTTGATAATATTGAGAATATACTAATGAATGTATGTTTGTGTATGAGATCATGAGGATGACACTAGTGCACACTTGAGCATGCACAGTGGTACAGAATGAATAGAAGTTCAAAAGACATATAGAAGATCAAGCGGGAGGCAACCACGCGAACATAAAAGATAATTATTTGAGTTGTTATTTGAAATAGTAAATGATATTGCTTATTTGTATTCCTAGAATATATCATGCTGAGTGTAAACATTTATATAGCATTGAACAGTATACTACTAATATGCATATGATTGGTAAGTTGGACAAACATTCCATTTGTTGCTTGTCTAGAATGAAACCTCTTTGCTGACATGTTGAGAGCTGTGCACACTCTCAATAATATGTTTTGGTAGAGATGGAAGGCATCTAGATAGCCACTGTATGCATACAGGATATGGAAAAGTGTTGTGCCAAAGTATTGGTCAAGATAGTCGCATAACTATGTAAATCATATCTGTATGCATAATAGGTTATCATGTCAACATGATTTGATGATTATGAAGTATTACTAATCATGTACTTAATTTTGATTTGTAGGAAAGGTCATGAAGAATGATGACCACCGAACAAGTGATGGATGTTCAACAAGAAGATTTACAAATCAAACATAATATAGAAGGCTTGTGGCTAGGAGATTCTCTTAGAAAGAGGAAGAGGATCATGATGAGATGTTTGCTCCAAGTGGCTAGATAAGACCATTCTCTTAATGGTGTAATTGATGAAGAAGTGTGAATGAGGCTCTGTATGGGTACTCAGGATCGATAGTCATTTGATGAGCTTAATGATCACCGTGGGTGACATGGATCTCAACCTTTGCTACAAGGTTGAATATGGTTTCCATACACAGATGGCATCGATGCAAGAAAGAACTCACCACAGAGTTCGAATGATATTGAGGCTCATATTAGTAGACCCATCTGACGAGAGATGGCACAGATAGATATGCAGAAGATCACTCAATGCAGAGTGTGAATGATGTTCAGTCACAAAGGGAGAATTGACAGTTTCTTGATAAGCTTGGGCTTTACCAAAAGTAAAGCTGATCCGTTACGAATGATGAACCTGTCATACTATTATTGTATGTAGATGATCTCTTTCTGACAGGGAATGAGAAACAGATCATGGAAAGCAAGAAGAAGCTAGCTACAGAGTTCGAGATGAATGATATCGGATTGATACATTACCTCCTAGGACTGGAAGCATGAAAAGGCTCATAAGGAATCTTTCTAAACCAAGGTACGATAGACTTTGGTCTATATTATTTTGGAGATCATGACTTCAGATTGGATGGCTACTTAGAGGTTGATTGGGTTGAAAGTGTATCAAACAGGAAGAGCACATCGAGAGGATGTTATTTTCTGGGATTATCCATGATCTCGTGGTTTAGCAGGAAGCAGTCTAGTGTGGATCTCAGCACAAGTGGAATATATGGCTGCTTGCTTTGCTAGTTGTGAAGCAGTATGGCTTCAGGATTGTTTGACTTAGAGATAGACCCAACTGTGATCCTATGTGACAAACAGAGTTGTATCAAGATGGCAGAGAATCCAGTGTTCCATGATAAGTCAAAGCACATAGAGATCTAACAAGATATGGTGCAGAAAGGAACTATAAAGTTCGAATTTGTAACAAGTTACCGATGTACTAACCAAACCTCTACCTCAAGTGAACAAGTTAGCAATGTACTAACCAAACCTCTACCTCAAGTAAAGTTTGAGTATTTTTCGAGACAAGATTGGTAGGACCCTCCTCGAAAGGGGGAGTGATGTGGTCACTTATGATGAGATTGTTTGCATCGACAGTGAGGTCGATGATGTGGATACCTATATTGGTGATGCCGACAGAGAGGTTGGTGGATGGTCCTTAGACAGGGTCTAAGTCGACAAGGGGATTGCAGCATCCTTGAACACATGTTCTAAAAGGATCCGTAGACATATGCCTCCAAGAAAGAAGAGGGATTGCATCATCCTTGAACACATGTTCTAAAAGGCTCTATAGACAGTTGTCTTCGAGAATGAAGTCCTTAGTGGATAGGTGGGGATTGTATCGTCCCCGAAATTCGGTCCCTTGAATTGATCCGTAGACCTATTTCTTTGAGAATGAAGTCCTTAGTGGATAGGTGGGGATTGTATCGTCCCCGGACTTCGGTCCCTTGAATTGATCCATAGACCTATGTCTTCGAGAATGAAGTCCTTAGTGGACAGGTGGGGATTGTATCATCCTTGGACTTTGGTCCCTTGAATTGATCCATAGACCTATGTCTTCGAGAATGAAGTCCGTAGTGGACAAGGATCCCGTAATTCCGAAAGGAAGGATCGTCTAAGTGTGGTAGCTCCGTAAAGACTGGGTCCCATAATTCCGAAAGGAAGGATTGTCTAAGCACCACCAATATTGATGGACTAGAATCCCGTAATTCAGAAAGGAAGGATTGTCCATGATCTCGTAATTCCGAAAGGAAGGATCACCAATGTTGATGGACTAGAATCCCGTAATTCAGAAAGGAAGGATTGTCCATGATCCCATAATTCCGAAAGGAAGGATCACCAATGTTGATGGACTAGAATCCCATAATTCTGAAACGTAGGATTGTCCATGATCCCGTAATTCCAAAAGGAAGGATCACCAGTGTTGATGGACTAGAATCCCTTAATTCCGAAAGGAAGGATTGTCCATGATCCCATAATTCCGAAAGGAAGGATTGTCCATGATCCCATAATTCCGAAAGGAAGGATCATGTGTGTTGCAGGGTATGCTGCTATTGTGTATACTTGACTGATACTTGTATTGATGAGGATACTTGTATTGATGTATTGATACTTGTATTGATGATATGTATTGATGAGGATATGTATGGATGAGGATACTTGTATGTATACTTGTATTGATGAGGATACTTGTATTGATGAGGATACTTGTATTGATGATGTGTATACTTGTATTGTTGTGGATACTAATACTGATGATCTAGATGACGATGTTGTTGATCGTGATGATCTAGATGATGATGCTGCTAATCATGATGATCTAGATGACGATGTTGTTGATCGTGATGATCTAGATGACGATGTTGTTGATCATGATGATCTAGATGACGATGTTGTTGATCGTGATGATCTAGATGACGATGTTGTTGATCGTGATGATCTAGATGACAATGCTGTTGATCGTGATGATCTAGATCATGACGATGTTGATGATCGTGTGATGACGATGCTGATGATAATGTGATGATGATGTTGATGATCGTGTGATGATGATGCTGATGATCGTGTGATGACAATACTGATGATCGTGTGATGACGATGCTGATGATCGTGAGGATCCAAATGTTGATGTTGTTGTAGTTGTTTGAGTGCTACAGAAGATAAAGACTCAGTACTGAAGATGTTGATGTTCCAGTATTGAAGATGTTCCAGTAACTACTTGAGTTACTGATGATGTTGAGAAAGCTTCCAATGATTTATAGATGTATCATGTATGATGTAGTCGATGACTCCATGCTCCTACAGATGTTGTTATAATATCCTTCTCGTTAAGGGGGAGTGTTGAAATATTGTAACTTCAAAGAATATTATATTTGTACTTTATTATTCTGGAGATGTTTCATTCCTCCGTGAAGATCTTATTGTACATCTGGAGATGTTTATTCCTCCATTGGATTGTCGTAACTTGGGTTATTAGACTTCCCTAGTGGGGGTCAGCCCTGTATGTGTTATGTGGGTCAAAGGGTTATTAGACCACCCTAGAGGGGTTGGCCCAGTCAGTTGTAATGGGGTGTTTAACCCAGTAATTAAGTTAGGGCCGACCTAGCTTGTGTAAAAGTCAGTTGAGAAACTAGTATAAGTAAAGGAGGATGTTCCTCACTTATTATACACTTCCCTCACTTGAAATGTAGCACACTTGTGAGAGAGAGGTCTGCTATAGAGGAGGAGGAGATCATGTCTTTGGTTTTCATCTTTGTATATTGTTGGTCATCTATATTGAGGAAGCTTTGCTGGGTTTTCTACCCCATGAGAGTTTCCCAGGATAATCTGTGTCTCTTGTGTTTATGTTGTGCTTGTTGTTTCTTCAGTGATCCTGTATATGCTATTATTGTGAAATGGAATGTAATGCTGTCTTAGCATATTGAATCTTAACAGGTGTCGACGAGATATTACGACGGTGTGTCTTGCCACACGAGCAAGCGCAGATATTGGCAGAAGCACGTGGAGGAGTAGCTAGAGGACACTACGGCGGTCGGGCGACTGCCAGGAAGGTGCTTCGAGCGGGGCTTTGGTGGCCTATGCTCCATAATGATGCGACCGACTATGCATGGTCCTACGACGTCTGTCAAAGAACTGGGATTCCATCCAAGAGGGACGAGATTTCGTTGATGCCTCAGTTAACACTGCAGCCATTTGACAAATGGGCAGTAGATTTTGTGGGACCCATCAATCCACCGGGTAAGCGCATTGGTGCCAAATATATCATCACGGCAACAAATTACTTGACAAGATGGGCGGAAGCTGCACCAGTTGTCAATTGTTCCGCGGCCATGGTCGCGCGGTTCTTGTTTGATAACATTCTCACTCGTTTCGGCTGCCCTAAGATATTGCTAAGCTATCAAGGCATCCACTTTCTCAATCGCACCATCAACACACTGACGAAGGAGCTGCAGATTCAGCATAAGAAGAGTACGCCATATCATCCCCAGGCAAATGGAACGTGGAAGCTTTCAACAAGATATTGGAACATGCACTGACAAAGGTGTGCAATGCGAACCGCGACGACTGGGATCTCAAAATCCCAGCAGTATTGTGGGCCTATCACACCACATGTAAAAGGTTGACAGGTCAGATGCCATTTAAGTTGGGGTATGGACAAGAAGCAATCATGCCAATGGAGTACATTGTTCCAAGTCTGCGCATTGCAGCAATGACAGGAATGGATTCTGTGGCATCATTGGAGGAACGTCTAGCGTAGTTAGTAGAGTTGGAGGAAGATCGCTTTATCGCTGGTTTCCATCAGGATGTGGAGAAGGATCGCCAGAAGGCTTGTCACGATCACCACATCAAGAACAAATAGTTTCAACAGGGAGACTTGGTGCTGTTGTATGACAACAAGTTTATGAAACATCCAGGAAAACTGCAAATGCATTGGCTTGGTCTGTATTGCATCAGTAGCATAACTTCAGGAGGAGCGGTACAGTTGCAGCAGTTGGATGGTGTGACGCTCCCCAAGTTGATTAATGGTAGCAGGTTGAAGCCCTATCGGTCGGGCTTGGAACAACACGATGCCTAAGTCGCATTGGAAAAAAAAAGTACATTGATTGGTGGCAGGGTGGTGCACCAACAGGAACGAAATGCGGAAGCAAGGAGGCTTGTGCCGCAAGTTAGGAGCGGTCCGCGACAAGTGGCAGGGTCACGACTGGGTCAATCAACAATAAATGCAAAAGGTTAAAATAGTTAATTAACGGTGCTTGTTCAAATGATGGGCATTAATGGCGGATCCGACCGATCAGCTGACAGGATCGACGGCGGATTCACGTCATTAATATAGGATTTCGATTGAATTAATGCAGGATTTAGTGATGATTACGGAGGCTTCGGTTGGACGCTATAAAAATGGGTAGAAGCTGTTCGGAAGGAACCAAGAATTTAGTTGTTAAGTGCCTGTGCAGAGCTAAAGAGTATTTCTATAGCTTGGTGAGTGCAGTTGTGCATTGGGGCAAGGTTCAGTTGCACTTGCAGAGTGTTGTTAGGACAAAGAAGCTATCAGTTGAGAGCGCTAGGTAAGGTATGCCATGAGAGGTAGAAACAGTTGAGATTAGCAATGAGGTTGAGTCTCCTTTCACCGAGATTTCCATTGAGGAAGAAGTTGCATCTGCGGGAGATGTCAATCTTGAGGCAGAAGTCGCAAACATGCCGGTGGGTACGTCAGTAGTTTTCAAGAAGCATCGAGGGGGTCAGTATTCTGAGTCCCCGCAGAGCAAGAGGCAACTTAGATCATCCACCGGGGTGGTAGGATAATCTCGGGTGCAGGTAGGGCAGTCTAGTCGCCATGTTGACAAATCTACCTAATGCAAGTTGAATCTGAAGCAGAAGTATGCCGTGAAGATTCCAGCGCTCCCTGCCAAAATGGAGTGCTCGGTTGATATTGTGCCGGCGTTGATGCACCTCCGATATGATGATCATGATATGGTGGCCCACCCAGACATTGCATCAGCCCCATATGTTCCTGGGTCATGACTTACTGCGACGCCGATTGTATAGGACTGGGCACGTGGATTGGAACAGGCCATCTTGTTAGGGCTCATTAACATGCTGCATTTTGGGCACATGGAGGAAGTTAACACGTGTGTGAAGAACCTGCTTGCGTGCTTCCATGGTGGTTCATTGTGGCTGGATAGAGAAATTACGGTCACTATTGATTTGATTTCATACATTACCGAACTTCCTAAAGATGGAGTCGATTCGTCGCAGTACTTCCAAGGGAAGACGAATGACTAAAAGCAGGCGGGTCAGCTAGTGAAGAAATATGGCTTGGAAATGGATGGTTGTGGGTATCGCACCAGCAGTATCAATGATAAGGTGGTACTCACCGGCACCAAGATTTTATCCTGCAAGGTGGTCAGGGGTGGTCGTCCTAACCAGTTCAACTCAGGGATTGTCGCATGTGTAGTACAATGCGCAGAGGGTGTCCACATGAACTGGTCCTTGTTTCTATTGAATCAATTAGCGGAGGATGTAGTTAAGGTCGGTAAGGGCTCGTTTACATATAGTTGGCTACTGCTCTTGATTGCATTTGTGGATTGGAAGGAGCCCGATGTATATCAGGGCATGGACATTGCGGCTGCAAAAGAGCGACGGGGCGCGCACTATCAAAAATTATGGTATGTATGGGAGCCAGAGCGACTCCGGGATTGCCAATTGCTATTCTATCTCTATTGGGAGATGCTTTGCAATGCAGCGACAAAGGTACCACAGCTATCCGAAGACACTATAGCAAAGTTTAAGCCGATCATGGAGTTTGTGGTTCGGCCGCATGCTATTTATGTGCAGGAAAGGCGTGACCCCGGTCAATAGTGGTTGCTGACCCCTTAAAAGGTAACGACAGAAGCACTGGATGCCATTGTGAATGACTGGTCACCGGAATGGCACGAACCTGTGGCATTGGCCGAGATTGAGGCTGGAGAGCTGATGAAGGGTCCAGAGGATCACACATCGACACAGGACCTGCAAAGTCATCATGATTCCGATCAAGAGTCCATTAAAACACTAATGGATGATGACAGTGACCGTGCCTTGGAGGAGAACTGAACGAAAGAGCACCGGGATCTGGCGACAATTAGCGGGATGCCCCTCTCGACAAAAGCAAGCTTGGGCCAAATCATAAAAGAAATCGGTGACGCGTCCACTGCAGCATCTCAGAAAATGACACGGGTGACAGACGAAGGCTTCCATGCGCTCACTGCTCATATGGATTCGTTGTGTGACATGGTTTTGTGCAGGTCACCGGAAGAGGCAGTAGCACCACAAGTTAGCACAATCAACACCGAGCCGTGGGTCCAGAATGTGGAGATTCCCTCGATTGCGATTGTGACTGAATATGAGGCTGTGAATACCTTGTTGCAGTAGCTACAGAAGGTGTCCATTAATGTTAACGCATTTCCAGCGGAAGAGTTGACCACTATGCAAGAAGCTACCAGCTGGGAGACGACAAACCGACTGCGGGATATTAGTGGTATGTGTGTGCAATTGCAGGCGAGCGAGGCCGACATGAAGCATTCCATTGAAGAATTGAACGGTAGGGCTGCTTCAGGACAACAGGCTATGGATGAGCTTGAGGAGGATATCAGGAAGGAACGAGTTGAGAAGGCTCGCGAGATCGAAGAATTGAAGAAAGAGCAGGACCGCCTCATCGTTGAGAAGGCCAGTATGTGGAATGACAATGTACGGGTCGACCAGGCCATCACAGAAGCTTATCAGCATGTGCCAGAGCCCACTGAAGAGGTGGATGTGCTCCAATAGGTGCAATGACTGGGGGCTACCATTATCTAGTTGCGGCAGGAGAATCAAGATTTGAAGGCTCAGGTGAATCCTGGTATGCCTCAAGTTGAAGTTGACGACGGAAAAAGGGCGAATGAGGAAGTTGCAACTCAGCTGGAGAAGCTAGAAAAGGCCGCGACGAAGCTCACAGCCGATACCGTACATGTCTAGAGCCAAATTGTCCAGGACAAGCAGGTTGACCAGTTGATCAAGTATCGACAGGACGCAGAAGGACAGTTGGTGACCCTCAAGGCAGCCATGTGCATAATGCCACCCATGGAATAGGTCGCCAAGTCTGAGGACTTAAAGGAATTGCAGCAAAGAGTTACCAAGGCTGATGAGCGGCAGAAGAAGTGTGCTACGCAATTGGAGCAGTTTCAGGATGTTGGGGGACAGTTCATGACCAAGGTGGGTGAAGCAATTCAGGCAGTACAGAAGGGTCTTCAATAGGTAATGGAGAAGCTCACTATGCATCCATCTGTATAAGATGTGCTCGACAGTTAGGTAGCAGCTACAGAAGCCAAGGAAATGGTAACGACAATCATGGAGCAGTATGAGGATTTCAAAGTGACGACCATAGAATACACCATGTCCAGTTGACATGGCTCGAGGGCGAGCCACAAGATTGCGTTGGGGGCATGTTGGCAGGCGGTTTGGTAAGGAAGAATTGTAGCATCACCGATGCTGCAACACGTTAGAAGAGGTCGCAGAAGGCAGAAGAATAGACTATTTTATGTATTTTTGAGTCGATTGTATAGCAGAATGCGGGTTTTTGGGTCATTGGACCATATGAGATGTAATTTTGAGCTAATTGTACCGCAGTAGGCGGGCTTTTGGGTCATTTGGACCGTGTCAGTTAGATTTTGGGTCATTTGTCCAAGACTCAGTTAGGAAGTTGTTAGTAAGTGGACAAGCATTGTAAAGGTAGAAGCCTATTTATAGTCCAAGATTCATATGTGTTGCACAACCTGATAACCTGGGAACCTTCGGAGTTGATCTGAGCACGATCTTTGAAGGTTGTTTATGCGCATCTTTGAGTCTGTATGTGAGATCAAGTGATATTGCTGAGATTTGGTTTTGCGGATATGTTGTATCAGGGTTTTTCTGAAGTAATATGACATGAAGGAACCGTTTGCTGAAATTTCTTGTGTACCTTTTATGTTAATGCATGTTGCGATGATTTCTTACTGCAGTTCATACTCTAATGTTATACTTGTTGTGATGAATGTTTCTGTTGAATGATGTTATGAATACGAATGATGTTAATATTGAATGCATAGATCTATTTTGAATGCTGTGATAAGTAAGTTAAGTAAGTAGTGCCACAATCATCCTCCTTCATTTGGCAGAAACATGGTTCCGTCCACTCTCCCTTGATTGCCTCAGGTGAGACCTCATATTCTCTGCAAGTGTTGTTGGATGGGGTAAAACCTGTCTGGCTCGGTGCTCAGGGAGATCGCGGTGGGTTGGTGTCGACAGTGATGGGAACCCCTGTCCACTGGGTTTGAGTCAACAGCAGTGGCAGTAAGCTAAATGGCATCTTCGCGCGTCGGGCAGGAGATTTGTGCTAAAATCTTGCGATCGCAAATGGCGCGGAATTGCTATGGCAGCACTATTAAGCGCAAAGTTTGCAACTACGGCGAGGAAGCTATCGTCAAGCCTTGCACCAGAGAGATGCGATGACGGCAAGGTTAGAGGAAAGCAGGGGTTGGTGACGACTTTAGGCTTAGGATCTGCGCAACGGGCGGGGAAGCTATCGTCAGGTCTTGTGCCAAAAGGATGCGAAAAAGGGCGTGAAAACAAGGCGAAGACTTTAATGTTAACCTTTGCGCAATGGCGGAGGTTTTAGGGTTAGGTCTTGTGACGAGATGATGCGTCAATATGGCGCAAATTTTGCTTTTAAAAACTGCGCAAAAGGCGGCACGTTTAAGGAACTCTTTGGCGCAACGGCAGTAAAGTTAGGACCAAAACTTGTGCCCTTCGGCGCAAAGTTAAATTTGTGACTTGTGCCCTTCGGCGCAAAGTTAAATTTGTGACTTGTGCCTTTCGGCGCAAAGTTAAGATTAGGACCTGCGCCTATGGCGCAAACTTAGACACTAAGACTGCGCTTTGCTTTAAAAGATAGAAAAATGCCTTAGCCGAAAAAGGTCAAAAAATTTGGAAAAGATCAACACTTAGGAAGAAAAGTGGAAAGGACAACTAGCTAAGTTTGAACAACATAAGCTTCAAAACAAAGATAAGGAGGGGCCCCAATATTTTACAAAATTTTGGGGGGGGATGTTGCAGCAACAACACAACCCTTACCAAAATGGGGTTGCGGAAAGGAAGAATAGGACCATTGTTGGGGTTTTGAAAGCCATGTTGCATGACCAGGGTCTTCCATTGTTTCTATGGGTAGAGGAATGTAGCACTACAACGTATAAGAAGAACAGGATCCCAGATCGAGTGTTGGGGAGTAAGACCACCAAGGAGTATTTCACTAGCAGGAAGCCTGAGGTGGGGCACTATTGCATCTTTGGGTGCCTTACTTATTCTTATGTCCCTTTTAAGAAGAGGTCAAAGTTAGGTCCCACTGCAAAGAAGGGGATCTTTTTTGGTTATAGTGAGATTTCAAAGGCCTTTTGGATTTATATTCTTGCACCAAGGAAAACAATTGTGAGGTGGGATTTGAGATTCGAGGAGGAGAAGGTACTGAGGAAGTCACTAGAGTCATCTTCTACAAGGGGAGCAGTTGGTTCCCATAGGTGTAGGTATATATATTCATAGAGCTCACAAAGTTCACCGATACCTCAGGTTATAGTTCCACAAAGAACAGTTACACAAGTTTTAGGGGTTAAAGATTTCCAGGCTTCAGATACATCGAGCACAAGTGCTTAGACATTTAGATATTCGAGATGAGAAAGAGATACTTTCAATGAAGCGAAGGCTAAGATGGCTTTGATAAACCTTAAAAGATGCATGAGATCATGTGCAGAGTCCCAAGAGGACTGTCAGGGAGAGCATGCCACTAGAGAGATTCTACAGTTATGTGGTGATGATGAACAACATTCGCAATCAAGAGCCTTCCACTTTTGAGGAGGAAGTTGGATGATAGATATGGAGAGATGCCATGATGGAAGAGTATGCTTCCATAATGAAGAATGATGTTTGGGAGGTTGTTCTGATACTTGAGGGGAAGTCAATGGTGACTTCCAAATGGATCTACAAGATCAAGCATGCTACAAATGGCAGCATTGAGAAGTACAAAGATCGGTTTGTGGCTTGAGGGTTCTCACAGGTAGAGGAGTAGACTATGAGGATACTTTCACACCAGTAGTGAGATACACTTTGATCAGGGCCATCATGTCCATTGCAACAAAGATGGGTTGGAGGCTTCATTAGGTGGATGTGAAAACTGCATTTCTAAATGTCATTATAAAGGAGGAAGCGTACATTGAGCAGCCACTAGGATTTGAGGTGCATGGGAGAGAGTCTCATGTGTGCAAATTGAAGAAGGCTCTCTACGGACCTAAGCAAGCTCCCAAATCTTGGTATGATATGATCGACAACTGCTTGCTACAGTTGGGATTTAAGAAGAGTGAGGCCGATTTGAACCTATACTACATGCTAGTTGGTGAGGATGCACTCATTATTTTCCTTTATGTGGATGATCTCTTTCTTACAGGGTCAGAGTAGCTCATTAGAGATTGCAAGAGGGATCTAGCAACTGAGTTCAAGATGAAGGATATCGGTTGGATGCATTAATTTTTGGGGATGGAGGTGTAGCATAGTACTAGTCAGATTTTTCTTGGACAGGGGAAGTATGTAGTTGAGATCTTGGAGTGATTCAAGATGGTGATTGCATGCCTATGTCGACACCTATGACAACCAACTTGAAGAAGCTTGATGCTTGAGGAAGATTTGGTTGATCCCACTTTGTATCGTCGGTTGATTGGGTCCTTGATGTATCTAGTCAACACCAAGTCGGATATCTATTTTGTTGTGAACACTCTCAGTTAGTTTATGGTTGAGCCTAGGAGAGTTCACTAGACTACATCAAAACATGTTCTACATTACTTGTGTGGCATTATAGATTTTGAGTTTAGCTATGTTCAGGAGGATGGAGTCATACTGATTAGTTTCAGTGACTCAAACTGGGAAAGTAGTGTGGTTGATAGGAAGAGCACCTCCGAGTGTTGCTTTAGCTTGGGCTCGATAATAGTGTATTGGTTCAACAGGAAGCACAAGTAGGTTGCATTGAGTTATGTTGAGGCAAAGTATATGGCTACTAGTTTGGCGATTTGTGAGGCCAGATGGCTTCGCAAGCTACTTGTTGGGTTATTTGGCTAGGAGTTTCTTTCTACCTCAATTCATTGTAAAAATTAGATTTGCATCAAACTCTCAGAGAATCCATTGTTTCATGATCGGTCATAACACATTGAGATCAGGTACCACTTCATCTGGGACTACGTTTAGAGAGGGTCAGTACAACTTGAGTACCTATCTACAGATAAGCAAGTGGAATACATCCTCATGAAGGCATTGTTGAAAGGAAAATTTGTCAAGTTCGGAGATAAGTTGGGGGTGGTGCAGAACACCTTCCTCACTAAGAAGGAGTGTTGAGTTTTATAGCTCAGATGGTATTCTACATAGTGGTGTCTATATATGTAGAAGTGACCAAATTTGAATTTTCCTAACATTAACTTTATTTAATAATGTTAAAGTAACTTTTTAATTTTTGAGTGAGAGATTAAATTATTTTTATGTGATAAAGTGAAATTTGACTCATTCTTTGACCGAGAGAACGAAGATAAAAAGTCATTTGGAAAATGAAGAGACAAAGTCATTTCTCATTCAATAAAAAGGAGGTCTAGGAGAAGAATAGATAGGAAAGAGAAGAGAGAGTGAAGAGCTGAAGAGAGGGGCACACATTCCTAGGAGAGAGGCATGAATTCCAAGGAGTTTGTTGGATTTAATACTAGACCCTACACTGAGATTCTGAGCACAAATTTTGAGGGTCGTACAGCTGGAGTAGTGGAACAGATTTCGAGGTCATACAAGAGTGATTGGGAACAGTTTTCGAGGTCCTTATAGTAGGATGAATTTCCTGGCATGAATTTTGAGGCAGCTGTTGAGGCACAGATTTCAAGGGAGATGATTGATGACTATTGATAGGTCTGTACAGTCCATATAGACCTGTACATAGGTCATATAGGTCGTACATTTCATGTTGGCATGATTTCCAAGATGGCACGATTTTCTATGAGGCACGATTTTCCAGGTGCACTCATTCTATATTAAATGTTGTAAAATTCCACTAAAGATTCTCTGTGGGCTCAATATAAAAATCTATCTTGAAATGGTTTTCTCTTCGGGGTTTTTTACTGACATTGCCCAAAAATCTCTATGTTCATTTTATGTGGTGAATTGTTAGTACATTTTCATGTGTTTTAGTTTATAAACTCGTATTAGAAAGAAATTAAATTTATGTGCACTAATTTGTGATTACAACTTATTGAGGTCTGAAACCAAGTCTAAAACTGAGAAAAACAAATAGGAAGATGACATTTTCAATAGTAAGTAAACTTGTGTTGGGAAACTTGAAAAACTACTTTATGATTTTTATGACTATCAAGCCAAGAGAACTAAAATCAGGGAACATATTAATGAGATATTACTAAATAATTGTATTTTCACTATCTAAAATAAAAATAAGCCTCTAGAAAATTTGTTGGGCTTAAAGCTCTAAATTTGAGGATTTGATCGATGATTAAAGAAACAACAAATACATCTTTATGTTCATTTTCACAATCGTTTTTCTTGTCATGATTGTGAAATTGATTATCTTATTGCCAAGCAATTTCTTACTTGTATTAATGTTCATGCAAAACTACCTAAGTCCAATTGTCGTTTTAATCTTGGCCCTTGGACAAGAGTTCCTTTTCAATCCTTAAATGATATGGCTAAGAGTAATTGACCCATCTTAAATGACTTGCCTTATGAATTTTGTTTGGTTATTTCGCTTGTGATTGATGATACTGATTTTCAAAAATATGTTAAAAGACCTTAGATACTATGGCATGGCATAGCAAGTCAATGTAGTGCTTATTATTTGATTACTAAAGAAACTAAAAAGCACTTTTCAATGGTTGGCATCCTTTCACTTTACTTAATTTGCCTTATTCAATGTTCACCAAAGCACTTTCTTATAAAAATATGGTTGACAACCGAGCTTTATTAAAAGCCTTTATTATAACTTGGAAAAGACATAATTTGTAAGTTTTTTTTTTAAATATCGCCTTCTAACTTAGAATAGATTTCGGACCATTATAAATAATAATAATAATTAGAAGTTTCTTTACAAACAAATTGCAAAGATATTTCTTACAAATTTTTCAGTTTGCCAAATAATTTAACGTATTATAAGTTGCTTCGATTTTTTCTTTGCTTATCTTGAGATTCCATTGAATGTATTATAAGTTGCTTTGATTTTTTAACCGTGGCTATGGTGCCGATGGAATACTCTTCAACCAAACTGTTTTATTTTGGGTTTGGGTTGTATTATAAGTTGCTTTGATTTTTTAACACTGGCTATGGTGCCGATGGAATAATCTTCAACCAAAATGTTTTATTTTGGGTTTAGGTTATATTTTTAAGGAAATTTTGATAATTTTTTAATGGTTGTGTTATCATTCCAGGAAGCTGTCCTAGGTTGTATTTTAGAGATGTCTGGTAACTTAAACTTATCTTAAATGATGGGGTTTGTTTGTATCAAGTTGGATGACTGAAATCAAAACTCATATGCTCAAAACATACAGAGATACATTCAGAATAATAAGGCTTTTAACCATTGCTGCTCAAAAGGTTTAATAAAAGTAGATGTGTGCAGAAAATATTATGCTAGAAAACTCATATAAAGAACATACATGAATGGATGATTACAATATCAAAATGGTACTTGGTATTCGATTCACCAACACAGATAGGATGACAGCTATCTGGCGTGGGAAAATGGAAAAATCATGAAATATACATTTCACTACAAGTACTGAAAAGAATAAAGAGGAAAAACTGAACACACATATGGCAAAAGAAGCTTGTATAAATGATATGCAACGAGCAGTCTAATAATACAAGTTAAGAAAAGTCTCTCCAAAATCGAACCTCTATTCTACTTCATTCATCGGCTTTATAGCCATTACAAAGTTTTTTAGATCCCAAAGCTAGATCGAATAAGCTAAAAATAACAACTAAAACAGTTACTGAAAGTGTGACAGCGTACCATGATTGAAATAACTGCCTCTTGCTGATGCACCAGTGTTTGACAGCTGAAACGAGCCTCTGGGGGTTTGAGGGCGAGCTTGAAATTGTTGTCTGCAAAAAACCTGCAAGCTTATTTTCTAAAAATAGACAGAAATATTCCACTATTCCACTTGTTGGCGCCCTCGGTCTGGGACCAGAGATGATCATGATACAATTGAGTGCGTATGGATTCCCTGGAAAACACCCTAATGATGCTCGGGCTGTCAAAAAGGGGTTTTGATGCCCATGGGCGTGCTTCTGCGTTTTCTGCATCTTCGGTGGTTAACAAAACTGAGCCTGGAGGTGATAAGCAGCCGAAAGCTTGGCATTCGATGGTTAATGAACTTGATTCATGCTTCGCCTAAACCGCCGAACCGCTTCAGGGTGTTGGGCGTCCTTTATTTCTTTCAGTATCTGGGAGGACTTTGCTTATATGTAGTAAACCACCGAAACGGGATTCGGCAGCTAATGAACAGCTCCCATGTTTGCCCAAGCTGATGAAAACAACGTATTATCCAGCCTGCAAAATTTATCAAAACTGTGTTTCTGTCCCCCTGCTACCTGGATTTCTCTTCCAATTGGGCAAGAACCGGAGGGTCAGTGAATTGGATTGTAGCTGCTGCCAGAGTGTCGAGGTTTGAAAGTACCTTGGGCCGAGCCCTCTGAATTTCTTCCTTACCCCCCTGGGACTCAATCTTCCTCCTCAGCTTGATGTTTTTTCTAATCAGCCGAATGTTTCTGCCTCTCATTTTGCCATGCTTCTTGGTCAATCCATGAAAAGATACATAGAGCTCGTTATACCTCTTTGTCAGCCTTTCATTCTTCTCTTTAATGACCCTTTGGAGTAACTCGCATTCATAAGCCTGCTGGAGGAGCCGGTTGATTTTCTGTGAGGCAGAAATCTTTGCATTTTGGATTGGTCCATCGACCACCTACTGACTTTGTTCCTCCACAGGTGTAGGGGAGGGTAAATTTACATAGCCAAAACCTTGCTCTTCCATAGAGGTAAATGGAGGCAAATTGACATAATCATTCTCCTGCTCCATCATGGCTGGGACTACTTCCTGGGGTTTCTGTTCTATTTTCACCTCCTCAATTTCTGCTCTAGCTCCCTGCAACTCCTCCTCCTCAGAATCGGTGTATGGGAGGTTTAAAATATTTGTACTTCTTGAGGGAGTCTCTTCTGAAACAACCCCCTCATCCTCAGCCTTGTCTTTAAATTCCAACTTCCTTCTGGCTTTCTTCGCCGGTGGGACTGAGGAAAGGGTTTGATTGAATTTAGGGGAATGGCCCTCCTCCTTCGTTTTCCAGTTCTGGGGGTGGAAGATTTCTTTCCCTCCTCCGGCTGTAATTTTGTTTCGAGTCCACTCCAGAAGAGAAAGAAGGTCCATTTCATTCATTTCCTCTGCAGTAACTCGGAGACCAAAAGTTTAATCAGACCATGGTGGAACAACCTCCCTGCAATTTTGGTGGGCTGAGCTTTTACTTGATGCGCCATTTTGGTGAGGCTCTTGTGGAGGTAGAAAGGGAGATTTAAAGGGCTCTTTCCCGTGAAATGATCCAGTAGTCTAAAATGATAAATTAGCACCCTGTTATACCTGCCCTCACAGGTTATATTGACCAGAATGGACTTCAATAACAGTTGCCAGTTATCCTCTAGATATGACATAGGAATGTCTTTTTTCCAAACCTGGTTCCTATGTTCCGGTTTCAGATATGATTGAAACTCGAAATCCTTCTTGACAGTGGTCTTGAACCAGCTCTCTCCGGTCGTTGGAAATTCTGTCACCTAGGCTATAAGGGCCTCGTCCACCTGGAATTCTTCCTTTCCTATCACTGCCCTTTCTCCGTCATATGTGAGGGAAAATGCTTCGGCCACCTGTTGATGAGAACCCTAGAGCTTTTTGCAGAAATTAAAGCAGTCGACGTTCTTGAAAAAATGACATACCTTGAGGTGTGCCTCCAGGTAGCAAATGTCGCTCAATTCTTTTCTGAGGACCGCTCCTCCTCCTTTCGGCATCGATGACTTGCTTGCTGGCGCTTGCTGCTCAAATCTGGACTGAGGGAGCGACGGGAAACAGGGAAAAGATTGGCTCAATCGACGCGGTGAGGGCGAAAAAAGAAAGGTGGTGTGGCCTTTCGAGAGCTGACTCCGAGGATATGAAAAGGTGGGAAATCATGAGGGTGGAATGATGATTACTGAGACATGATTGTGCCAGGGGAACGGATTTTTAGAAATACTGTTATGTGGATGGGAAACGAGGTCTATCTGGTCAGAGTTATGGCGGTGGCATCCGGCCTTCCCTCGGGGTGAGTCCTATTTTCGCTGAATTGACCCTTTCGGCGGCTACGCCATGATGGGTTCCTTGTATTATGACCCCAAACCCCCGATTTGGCGTGGTCGCCGGTCGATGTAACTCCCCCTTCGGCAACCGATAATCTGCCTTTAAACCTGGTATGCCGCCGGAACACGACTTTTGCCAATGCCTTTTTGCTTTCGGCGGTTGTGGCTAATCCAGCCCATTGGATGGCAAGTTGCAGAAAGTGTGCCTGACTTTCGGTGGCTAATGAACATCGTCGTGTTCGCCTAAACCCCCAAAACGGATTCATGGATTGCGAGCGTAGATTTTCCTTTCGGTAGCTATGGAAAGTTTCGAACTTGCCCTGCGAACTGCGGAAAGCGCCCAACTTTCGGTGGCTAATGAATGTCGTCATCTTCGCCCAAGCCACCGAAACCTGTCCCTCCACTTCACGCGGTAATTTCACCTTTTCAGTGGTTGGAGCGTTCTGTTTCTCACACTGTAAGCTGCCGAAAACAGCGTTTTCGGTAGCTAATGAACCAACACCAAGCCCGCCTAAGCTACCGAAATGTGAGATTTTCCTTCGGAAGGAGAGCCAGCGTAAAGATGTTAATTTAGACTTCGCTACCTTCTTAAAATTATCGGACTAGAACTCAGACACATGCAAACAAGATCAAAAATTCAAATGACCTCCCATCATCTAAAATTGATCAAATCGACAAAATTATTTGCGGAGATAACAAGTTGTTTACCCTTGATATATTTATAGGGAAATATATCAATACCTACTATTCCAAAAATCAAGGTATAACTAGAATTACATAATCTACTCAATCATTACATTTTTTTTCACAAGAAAAAGACTATACTTTGTTACAAGTATAAATGGTGCAGTGGGCAAATATGTCCAGCAGTACATACAAATTAAGCCAACAAGATACCGAATCCATGCCAAGATTCCAAAGGCAGTTGTAAACAAAAAAAAATGGTATATAACCATCCCCCAATAATGTTTAAGTACAAACCATATGTCTCAAGTGTTCAAAAGTAACAAGCCAAAAACAAATATCATAGATACTCAACAATAGCATTCAATCATTACATAGATACTCAACAATAGCATCATGTCTCTTACAAGAATTGAATCTAGGTGGAGAAGGTAATCCAAACAGAATCTGCATTTAACTTACAAATGCTTAGGCATTTCTTCCCAAAATCTGTTTTACTCACCTTGACTCACCCAAATCTTTTTCAAGTAATCCCACGATCCACCATAAGATTGCCTGGGATTTCATCTTCACCATGGTAAACTTTACTGTCCTTGGGTCATCTTGACCTATATTCTCCATGTGAAAAACTTGTTCAAGCTCTGGAACCTAATATGTTGATGCATCTGGTTTCAAATCTTCTCCAAAGTTCCAGACTGATACTTTACACTTCAATCGATTTCCTTGTGATATAGTTTTTGTCAACCTCTCCACTGGCTGAAGAGTTCCAGTCTAAGTCATGCTAGTCTTAGATAATAATGTCGAAATTCTAAAAATAGTATATTGTTAGTTTGTTAGATTTCATGTAGGTTGAGATCCTAACTTTCAGCAATTTGTTAAAAGGCTTTCAAAGCTATATATTGTAACCCGTATTCAGTATTTCATATATACAAGTGGTGTGTTCTGTTGTTCAATTTCGTTTTGTAATTTGGTATTAGAGCTCAGGGTGAGTTGTCCTGGAGCCGAGAATTGCTGTGCATGGAGGCTACGAGTGTAGAGAGAGCGTTGTTGCTTGGATCACTGTCAGTGATCACTAATTGCTGCAGATTTGTTTTGAAGAGTCGCCCATCTAAAATTGCTGCCTGGACTGGAGAGCCAGTTGAGAGCTACCACTACATTGACTGTAAATCGCACTGAGAGCTGGCTAGAGAAGATTCACATTGGAGCCGAATCGCTGGAGGAAGAGCCGCTGGCGTGAATTGCTAAGCCTGGCTTCATGGTGTTTACCGAACCAATGTTCTATTTCTTATTGTTTTGTGCAGTCATTGAAGAGTGTAAGGAAGGCAGGCGCGGTAATATTGGAGTACCACGGGTCCTCACTGTGTCAGGGCGCAGTAGTTTATTAGTACACTTATGAAACTTTATGTCGCTTAGATTGCGGCGGCACTGCTCTATAAGGAGGCACGATAATTTGTTTTTGCTGGGACATTTGTTATTTGCTAGCCATCATCCATTGCTGGGCGCATTTGTTTTTGCTGGGCACATTTCTTAATTGCCGGTGCATCCACCATTTGCTACTATTTTACTAATCTTGCTACCGGAGCCATCCACCAGTTAAATTTCGGGAAGTCACTGTATTTTTCAAGTCATCGGAGAAAAGAGGTATTTTTCAAACAATTTATTGAATTCATCTTTCAGTAGCTATGCCAAATTCTTTTCCCGAAAATTACCTGAATGAAGCTTCTAAGCTTGACTAGGACAATTATCTTGACTGGAAGTTCAAGATATTAACTATGCTTGAAGCCCTAAATGTCTGGACTATAGTCAAAGGAGATGAAGCAAATCCCACAGGTGCTACTCTTGCAGACTGGGAGAAACGAGAGACGAAGGCAAAGGCACTGTTGCGGCTGTCTGTCAAAGACAACATCATCCTGCACATCAGAGATTGTACAACTTCCAAGGAGACATGGGACATCCTGAAAGGTTTGTATGAAACTACAAACTCCAATAGACTGTTGTTTCTGAAAACTAAGTTATTGTCTATAAAAATGGTTGCAAATGAGAATATCACCAGCTATGTTTCCCAGATTAAGGATTTAAGTGATCAGTTAAAAGCAATTGGTGATACTGTTTCAAATACTGACATGGTAACGATTACATTAAAGGGTTTAATTAAAGATTATCATGTTTTTATTTCAAGTCTAGGAGGTAGAGCAACACCACCAACATTTAATGAGTTAACAAGGATTCTTCTCCAAGAAGAAGAAAGGATGAAAGTATTTGAGATGGACTCTCAATCTTCAGAAGTGGCATTAATGGTGAAAGGGAAACAACCCTATAGGGGCAAGACATGGGACAGAAACAAGACATGAAAGTTTCAGCCAAGAAACAGAGGTATGACTCACTCAAAATCTGATTCACATGATAAGAAAAATGATGGTTGTTTTTACTGTGGGAAACTTGGTCATCATGCTAAAGACTGTTATAAAAGGAAAGCTGATGAATCCAAATAGAAATTTAGAAAACATAATGGAAATTATGTGACAACTGACACATCCAATGAAGGTTTTAAGAATTTAAAGTTGTTTATTTCAGACGCTGCATTGTCTACAGCAACCGATGATGAAAATGCATGGTTCATAGATTCAGGTGCCTCGGCCCATATGTCTTGTGTCAAAGAATGGTTTGATGAATATCATGAGAAAACAGATGAGACACACATATATCTAGGAGATAATAGATCTCATAAGATTCAGGGTTATGGAGTGATAAGTGTAAAATTACCTAATGGCCAAAACAAACAGATTCATGATGTGTTGTATGTTCCAGGTATCAAAAAGAATTTGATTTCTGTTTCCACTATAACTGATCAAAATCTGAATGTAGAGTTTATGCAGTCTCATTGTCTTGTGAATGATCATTATAATGTCATAGCCACAGGGACCAGAATTGGAGGACTGTATAAGCTTGATGTCACAAAGCCCAATCATCAAGCATTGACAACTACTACAATGACAACTGAAGAGCTATGGCATCGTAGGTATGGTCATCTTAATCAAAATGACTTAGTACTACTTCAGAAGAAATTAATGGTTGAAGGGCTTCCTGTTTTGAAACATCAACATCTAGAATGCGAAGCTTGTGCACTAGGTAAACAACATAGGGAAGAATTTCCAGTGCATAAAGAGAAGAAACATAAAGAATTACTTGAATTAATACATACTGATGTCTGTGGTCCCATGCAAACCTTATCACTTGGTGGTACGAGGTACTTTCTCATATTTGTTGATGACAAATCAAGATTTACTTGGATATATTTTATAAGGAAAAAGAGTGATGTATTTGAATACTTTAAAGAATTCAAAACTATGGTAGAAAAGCAGACAGGTAAATGCATCAAGATAATCAGATCTGATCAAGGTGGAAAATACACCTCAGGAGCTTTTGAAAGCTACTGCAAGAACAATGGGATTATTCAGCAATTCACAGTGCCTTCTACACCACAACAAAATGGTGTAGCTGAAAGGAAGAACATGACATTAGTGGAATGTGCTTGCAGCATGTTAAAAGGTAAGCATATCTCTAATGGTTTTTGGGCAGAAGCCATTAACATTGTTGTTTACTTAAAGAATAGAAATCCAACTAAGATTCTAGATTCAAAAACACCTTTTGAAGTTCTTTATGGCTATAAACCTGAAGTTGGTCGTTTAAAAATATTTGGTTCAAAGGCATTTGCTTATATTCCCAAAGATAAGAGAAGAAAACTGGATGCAAAATATGTTAAGTGTACTTTTCTTGGTTATTATGATGAACATAAGGCATACAAATTGTTTGATCTTAATTCACATAAGCTCATAGCAAGCAGAGATGTGATTTTTCATGAGACTACAGATCAAGAAGTAAGTAAGTATGATGTTTGGCATACTCCTTATGACAATGATGTTGATGTTCAAGTGAAAATTGATATAGATAATGAACAGGAACAGGAAAAGGAACAGGTACAACAACAAGGTGAGAGCAGCGTAGTGACTCCAACAACTCCTACGCCTCAGAAAAGAAGAGATGAAAGTGCAGAAAGTGGTGGATCACTGAGGAGGTCTACAAGAACAATTCAGATACCCTCCAGGTATAAAGACTATGCTTTGATGACACAAGTAATGAATGTTGTAGAACCTACTTCTTATGAACAAGCCAAAACTCATAAGGACTGGAATAATGCAATGAATGAAGAATATGACTCAATAATGAAGAATGACACTTGGGAATTAACTGAGCTGCCTGAAAACAAAGTTCCTATAGGATTTATATGGCTGTATAAAACCAAGTTTAGTGCATATGGAAGTGTTGACAAATATAAGGCCAGATTAGTTGCAAAAGGGTATTCACAAAAAGAAGGAATTGATTATAAAGACACTTTTGCATCTGTAGCTAAGTTAAATACAATTCGAGTCATGATTGCATTAGCTACACAATACAATTGGAAAGTTCATCAGTTAGATGTTAAGTATGCATTTCTGAATGGTGATTTAAAAGAAGAAGTTTATTTGGTTAAGCCTGAAAGATTTATAAAGAAAGGGGAAGAAGATCTTGTCTGTAAACTCAAGAAAGCATTATATGGTTTAAAACAAGCACCTAGATCTTGGTATATTAAGATAGATTCGTTCTTTGCCCATCAAGGTTTTGTGAAAAGCAAAAATAATCCAAATCTGTATGTTAAAAAGGATGAAAATGGAAATGTTGCTTTAATATCTTTATATGTTGATGATTTGATTATCACTGGTAGTGCTTCTCATTTGATTGAAGACATTAAGATTCAGTTAGCTCAAATATTTGAAATGAAGGATCTTGGTGAAATACATTATTGTTTAGGTTTGGAAATATGGAGAGAAGGCAGTAAAACAATTGTCACTCAAAGCAAATACTCAAGGGAAATTCTAGAAAGATTCAATATGAGTGATAGCAAGGCAGTATCAACACCTTTGGAACAAAATGTTAAGTTATCTAGTCTTAATGAAACTAAAGAGGCAAATGGTGTTCTGTATCGCCAGTTAGTGGGAAGTTTAAACTATCTTACCACTACCAGACCAGACTTAGCATATTCTGTCAGCATCCTGAGTCAGTTCATGGCTAAACCATTCGAAAGCCACTGGATAGCTGCAAAGAAAGTCCTTCGATATCTGAAAGGAACTAATAATTTTGGTATTATGTATACTGATGGTTGTGATGTTGAGTTGACAGGTTACTCTGATTCAGATTGGGCTGGAAATCCTTATGACAGGAAATCAACCTTAGGATATGCATTCAACATAGGCATTGGGGTCGTATCATGGAGCAGTAAGAAACATCCAACTGTTTCTTTATCATCAACAGAAGCTGAATACAAAGCTCTATGCAATGCTACTTGTGAAGCTGTTTGGTTAAGGAGAATTCTTGAAGACATTGGCAACAAGCAAATGAAGCCAACTGTTTTCAAATGTGACAATCAAAGCTCTATTAAATTGGCATACAATCCCATTTATCATGCGAGAACCAAGCATATTGAAATTCAACATCATTTTGTAAGAGAAAAGATACAAGAGAAGGAAATTGACTTGACCTTTTGTAACACCACTGAGAATGTGACTGACATCTTTACCAAGCCTCTTGGAAAGATGAGTTTTGAAATATGCAGGAATCAGTTAGGTGTGGTAGAGAATCCATTTCTCCATTAAAGAGGAGTGTTAGATAATAATGTCGAAATTCTAAAAATAGTATATTGTTATTTTGTTAGATTTCATGTAGGTTGAGATCCCAACTTTCAGCAGTTTGTTAAAAGGCTTTCAAAGCTATATATTGTAACCCGTATTCGGTATTTCATATATACAAGTGGTGTGTTCTGTTGTTCAATTTCGTTTTGTAATTGCCAGTGCTCGCTTCTTCATTTTAGAATCATCAAGCCTTAATCTCATCTATGTGGGCTCTAACATTCTTAATAACTTCTCATCCATATACCTTTATGCATCTGCCTTCTTCTTCTTCCCCAGCTCAAAGCAAATACTCTCTCAACAGATACCGATTGCTCTGATACATACTGATGCAATAGCAGCTGAAAATTCCAAGTTGTTTTTCACTGTTTTTCACTTTTTCCGTAGATGAACTTTGCTTCATCTTCCACCAACACCACCTTCGAACAAACAGTTGCTCTATCCTTCACAAATTGAAAGCTCGTACACATGGATATGGATCACAGATCAAACAGGGATCTTTGGCATGGTATCCACAATCTTTAGTTTAGTCAACATTCTGATATCTTGCTTAATAGACTTGCTCTGGCATAGGAACTGTGAGGGGGGCAGGGTGGATATAGATCTTTAAACCAGGGTCTTCAGTGAGGTACCCACTATCATTAGTTTCGTCCCTATTCGGATAAATTGCAAAGTAAACTTGCTACAGTGTAGGAACCAAATTAATAAAGCCAATGAAAGTTAACAATCCGAAGTAGAGAAAGCGGAAAGATATGACAACATTCGAGATTTAAAAATTCTAGTTTGTTATCAGGAGAGTACAAAACAGTAAACCCCTTTCTGAGAACAACTCCCTGATATAAGTATACTGCATCCTAAAAAGTTTTACATACCAGGAGTGCTACAATAAACCGAAATGAACAGTTTCAGTTAAGATAAATAGACAAAGAACCCATCCACTTGCATCAAGAATGTTAGAGGCAAAGGTTGATATGAAGATTGCTAGATGTGCTACTATGTGCCAAGGAGACACAGTCAGTTTTGTGGGCTTGACACAATCAGTTTTGTGGTTGTTTGTGTGCTATTCAGGACTACGGGTTAAGGAATGCAGTAATAGCGGTGTTTGTATTTGGAGTTCACGTGAATTTTTCTCTCCCAATTTGATCAGATACTGAGAAACTTGTGTACAATGTTTGTTTTTTTGGTGCGTAACTGTATAATTTCCTTTCTCAGGTGAATTGACACATGATGGATGCAAACTTGTGCCTGGGAACATGAAAATGGTACAAGTTCTGAAAAATTACAAGTTTAAAAAATGTCACTTTGAAATTTCAGGAAATGGAAAAATGAATATCTATACATATAGATGTATGAGCAAGACAGATCTTTTTTATACATAGTGCATATATAAATGTATGGGTGTCTTTCTTATTCTCAGTATGTATATAGATATATGGCTGTCTTTCTTATTGTAAGTATGTATATAGATATATGGCTGTCTTTCTTATTGTTTTATTATTTTAAGTCAGAAGGTCCATCCAAAACGTATTTAGAAGAACCTGATCCTTACATTACTAGAAGGGATGGAATTCTCATCCCTTCAAATGCTGTGCCATTATTAACAAAAAAAAATATTTAACAGTATAAAAATGACATTTTCATAATGGAATATGTCAGAAAGCATTTCCTAAATGTTACCCAGGATTTTCCCTACCATTTCTTCAATGGACATGTTTCTTGCATGGAAATGAGCATCCATGGGATTCTGCCAAAAATAGCTTCTTTTGAAATAGATTTGAAACTGCTACTACTTAGTTGATCTCACACATTCAAGTTTATCTCCCATAACCAATAAAAGTTGTGTTCTAGAGTAATTGAGGTATGGTTTCGTCTCAAGTTTCAACATTTTTAAACATGAAAAGGGAGATTTCACACATTCAAGTTTATCTCCCATAACCAATAAAAGTTGTGTTCTAGAGTAATTGAGGTATGGTTTCGTCTCAAGTTTCAACATTTTTAAACATGAAAAGGGAGATTTCACGTACAAAAATAGGACAGAAGGGTTTCCATATAATATTTTGTTAAGAGTTCAATACCCATTCATTTCTGTTTCTTTGGCATGATCTTGTCTGATAGTTGTTTTCGCTTTAGAGCTACTGATGAAGACAAGAATGGACATTTGCAAAAAGGCTATGTTTATATATGATCATAACTGACATTAAGGTGGACCAAAGGGTGCATTAGCTCAAATTTGTGATAATATTTTGGTATGACAAGAAACTTTCTTGAGATGTTTACTTTTCAAAACCATTCTAACATGATATTTCTGAGGAAAACTGTGTTGGAGAATTCAGCACAGTGACCAAAGAACTATTTTATAAGAAGATGCATAATTCTTTATCTAATTTTCATTGTTTCAGAAACGAATAAAAGATGCATTTTCAAAAAAGCTAAAAATAACAAGGTCTGCAACCAGAGACTGCTCAAGGAACTGCTCAAGGAATGAACAAAAACATTAACTAACCATTTTCATATGATCAGTGATAGGAATATCTTGATAGAATAAGTTATCCAGCAGAGATAAGTCATGATTGTCACAAAGACCTTCTTCATTCCTAGATTTCCTTGTCCTGGTTAAAATATGGTTTTGAGAATGAAAATTTATGGCCTTGAGCTTGAATGATCTATTCCAGAAGAAATGCAGTGGACAGATCAAAGTTGCCTCTGTAACATTGCAATATTTTCCGTTTTGTATACACAATCCATCTAAGATGCCACCAACCCTCACAAGGCAAGTCTGGACTCGATATTGGGGTTAATGACAATGTTGCTTTTGAAACGTGCAATGGCACGATAAAACTGACAAAATAATTCATGTTTTCTTAATTATACACTACCAACCAAGTTATGGTGATCCTTCCATTGAGCAGATGGATCATGGAACCGGGATGAAAAGAGAACTTGTCTTGTCATAAGTTTCAGAACTTAAGTGGCCATGAGAATATAGCTACCTGCTGCTGGAGGGTTTCTCTTCAGGATATTTTAGAGATTTGAAGACACAGTGGCGTTCGCAGAGGAGATAGAAGAAACAGAGAGACTGTGTGTTGCAAGCTCTGAGATTACCATTTCACTGCCACTGCCGCTGCCCCTGTTACTGCTTTGAAAGGTTTCCAAAGATTCAGGAGTAGGTGGTTTGTCAATAAACAAAACTCCCTCCAGCATCTGGACAACTTTCCCCATGTTTGGCCGTTGTGAGGGTTGCTCCTGAATACACCAAAAGCTAACTTGAAGTGCTCTTCTTACCTGATCAATATTAACATATGTACCAAGTTTCTCGTCTGTAATGTTTGGAATGTTTCCTCTTTCAAATTCTTCAAACGCTCATATTGAGAATTTCTTCCTCCTTGACGTCAAGGTATCTAAATTACTTCTACCGCTTATGATCTCCAGCAACACCATGCCATAACTGAAACATCAGACTTGGTAGTGATGGGTAAATTGGCAAGCCATTCTGGAGCCAAGTATCCTCTGGTTCCCCGAAGACTAGTCAATGAGCGCTTGTGATCACCTTTGTGATTGATGAGCTTAGAGAGCCCAAAGTCAGAAACCTTGGCACTGAAATTATCATCTAGGAGAATGTTCTCAGGTTTAATATCACAATGAACAATGCAATCTCTGCACTCTTCGTGCAAGTAGGCGATGCCCCTTCCAAGGGCTATACTGAAGCGTTTATCCCAATCTAACATCCCAGATTGCTCTGGACTAGAAAAAAGGAATGTGTCCAAAGAAGAATTTTCCTTGAATTCATAAACCAGCAATCTATGGCGGCCTTCTGAGCAAAATCCAATTAGCCTAGCCAAGTTCAAGTGATGAGTACTGCTGATGGTTGCCACCTCCATGCGAAATTCTCTCTCCCCTTGTTCAATCCCCTCCAGTTGTTGACTGCGACTATAGTCTTGTTGGGCAATTCTCCCTTGTACACCGTTCCAAACCTGAGCCCAACTTTTCCATAAAATTCCTTGTTGAGTGCTGAAGTTCCTTGTAGGAAAACTGAACCAGAGCCCCGAGGCATATTCCAGAAGTGTGTATTGGGATGGTAACTACCCAAATCTAAACTCGGTCTTATTTCTAAGAAAGTAAATCAAAGGCATAAATGGATAGAAATCAAGGCAGGGATATACTTTTAATTTAAAATTCAAAGTCTTTTGACTTTGTATGAATTTATTTTTTGATGATGTTTAATGTAAAGTTTTGTAACATAAAAAAAGTTATTAAATTAAATTTATGAAAATTTGAAAATATATTTTTATTTTTTGAAAAGAAAAAATCAAATTTTTTTTATTGGTGTAAGTATATTTTGGATTTGATATAAATCTCTGTAGGAAGTTTGAAATAAATTTAAAACTGTTACTACTCAGTTGATCTCAACACATTCAAATTTATCTCCCATGACCAATAAAAATTGTGTTCTAAAGTAATTGAGATATGGTTTTGTCTCTCAAGTTTCAACATTTTCAAACATGAAAAGGGAGATTTCACGTACTCTAACAGGACAGAAGGGTTTCCATATAATATTTTCTTAAGAGTTCACTACCCATTCATTTCTGTTTCTTTGGCACGATCTTGTCTAATAGCTGCTATGAGCTACTGATGAAGACGAGTGCACATTTACAAAAAGGCTATGTTTGATAAGAGAGAATAAATCACATTGAAGTGGACCACAGAGTGCATTAACTCAAATTTGTGATAATATTTTGGTATGATAAGAAACTTTCTTGAGATGTTTATTTTTCAAAATTATTCAGTGCATTAATTCAAATTTGTGATAATATTTTAGTATGATAAGAAATTTTCTTGAGATGTTTATTTTTAAAAATTATTCTAATATGATATTTCCGAGAAAAACTGCACAGTGACCAAGAACTCTTTTATAAAGAAGATGCAAAAACAAAATTATTTGGGTATCATCTTAAACCCAATGGATACCTGATCAAAGATTGGCACTGGCTTATTAAAAAGTTTGAGGCTAGAATTTCACATTGGACCTATCGCCTTTTATCTATTGGTGGGAAACTTACCTTAGTTAAGTCTGAGTCTGTGTTGACAGGAACCCCGTGTATTGGTTCTCCCTTCGTCCTGTCCCTTGTTCAGTGCTGAATTCGCTCAGGAAAATTATTTTTTCATTCCTATGGACGGGAGGTTTGAAGGATTCATATCTATCCATGATTGCTTGGGAGAAGATCTCATTGCCTATTGCTGCAGGTGGCTGGGGATCAAAGATCTATCCACTTTCAGCGCTGCTTTGAGACTGAAGAGCCTTTGGAGGACTGTTTTTGGAAACTCACTTTGGTCCACTGTTATTCATCGAAAGTATATAAAAATCACTAGTTCTCATTGGTTGAGGAGGCCATGGTTGAGGAGGCCAAAGAAGGTGGTCAGGGGTACTTCTCCTATCTGGAACGGGTTTCTAAAAGTTTATTGCTGGCTTGCGGATAAACTGTGCTAGAAAGTTGGAAATGGCGTTGAGGTGGCAATTGGTACAGATCCCATTGTTGGTTTAAGTGATAGCTACACATTGTCTGATCATTTACTTGAGAGTTTAAGGCGTGCTGGTTATTATACCTTAAATTCTATTGCTGTCAATAATGTTCACGGATATTGGCTTAGAGCGGAGGATTTGCAGCTGACGGGGCATTTTGCTATGGAATGGACTCAGTATAGAAATACCTTAAATAGTGTTGGCATTCGTTTAAGTTGTGAAGTGGATTCAGTTATTTGGGCTGGAAATGAATCAACAGGGAAGGTGACTGCTAGCACGGCTTATGCTTTTATGATCAGGCGCCGTTGTATATATCCCATTCATTGGTGGTATAAATCTATTTGGCATTGGCAAATCCCGTTGAGGTTAAAATGTTTTTTATGGTTTCTCTTATCAGACAGGCTCAAAACCTGGGACAACTTATTGCTTAAAGGATGGAACGGCCCCAGCCAGTGTCCTCTCTGCAGAGAAGATACAGAATGTGCCAGTCACCTGTTTATCCATTGTTCATTTACAAAGAAAATCTGGGTGAAGTTTATCCAATTTTTTGAAATCTCGGCAAATTGGACCGGTGATTACATAGCAGACTGTTTTCACTCTTGGGTTTCCATTGAAAAAGTACATGCAACATTACCGGTGTTTGTCTGTTGGGCCATTTGGATGGCACGAAACAGAACTATCTTTGATAAATTTCACCCACTCCTGGATTGTGTTTACAATGCAGCCCTTTGTCATTATTTGAAATTTCAAAGGTTGGAACCACTACCTGTTCGCCGTAACATTGGGAACTTTCAACTTGTATTTGATGATCCACTTCTGTTCTTTGATGGGGCAGCTAATCTGGGGAACTGTGGCACTGGAGGGGTTATTTTCATCAATTCAGACCACTATTTCAATCTCCGATTAAACTGTGGTAGAGGAAGCAACATGAAAGCGGAATTACTGGCATTATGGTGTGTCTTACATGTAGCTAATCATTTTGGTTTGCCAAGGATTAGGATTTATGGTGACTCCGGGGTGACCATAAAATGGGCTTTGGGTGTATATGTTCTTAAGGTTATACACTTGACAAACTGGTGCAGCAGGATACAGAATGAGCTAAAGATTTTCAGTAATTTCACACTCCAGCATATCTATCGAGAATTCAACTCCCAGGCAGACCTATTGTCAAAGCAGGCTTTGGAGGGAGATGAAGGGGTTCTTTTCTGGGAGGAAGTTTTTGACCATTCGGTTTTGGATTCGGGCTCCTTTTATTTCTATGATTAAGTTATTACTGCTGTTAAGTTTTTTGAGATTTTAGTTTCTGGCATAAGTCTTTTGTATCGGCTGAACTGTAAATCTGGCTATCTGGTTTTATTTTGGATGACTGTTCATCAGTGACTTCATTATGTACTATTTGATTCAATTTTTGAATAGCAATAATATGCTTTTTTTGCGGAAAAAAAAAAAAGATGCATAATTCTTGATGTAATTTTCATTGTTTCATAAACGAATAAAAGATGCATTTTCAAAAAAAATAAAATAACAAGGTCTGCAACCAGAGACTGCTCAAGGAATGAACAAAATCATTAACTAAGCATATTCCTAGAATCAGTGCTAGGAATATCTTGATAGAATCAGTTATCCAACAGAGATAAGTCATGGTTGTCGTTAATGCCAAACAAAGACCTTCGTCATTCCTACATTTCCTTGTACTGGTTAAAATATAGTTTTGAGAATGAAAATTTATGGGCTTGAGCTTGAATGATATATTCCAAGAAGAAATGCAGTGGACAGATCAAAGTTGCCTCTGTAACATTGCAATATACATTTTTCTGTTTTGTATACGCAATCCATTTAAGATGCTACCAACCCTCTCAAGGCAGGTCTGGACTTGATATTGGGGTTAATGACAGTGTTGGCTTTGAAACCTGCAATGGCACGATGAAACTGACAAAATAATTCATTTTTTCTGAATTATACACTAGAAACCAAGTTATGGTGATCCTTCCATTGAGCAGATGGAACTGGAATGAAAAGAGAACCTGTCTTGTCATAAGTTTCAGCACTTAAGTGGCCATGAGAAGATAGCTACCTGCTGCTGGAGAGTCTCTCTTCCGGATATTTTAGAGATTTGAAGATACAGTGGCGTTCACAGAAGAGATAGAAGAAACTGGAAGACTGGGTGTTGCAAGCTCTGAGATTGCCATTTCACTGCCGCTGGTACTGCTTTGAAAGGTTTCCAAAGATTTAGGAGCAGGTGGATTGTCAATAAACAAAACTCCCTCCAGCATCTGGACAACTTTCCCCATGTTTGGCCGCTGTGAGGGTTGCTCCTGAATACACCAAAAGCTAACTTGAAGTGCTCTTCTTACCTGATCAATATTAATATCTGTACCAAGCTTCTCGTCTGTAATGTTTGGAATGTTTCCTCTTTCAAATTCTTCAAACGCCCATACTGAGAATTTCTTCCTCCTTGACGTCAAGGTATCGAAATTCCTTCTACCGCTTATGATCTCCAGCAACACCATGCCATAACTGAAAACATCAGACTTGGTAGTGATGGGTAAATTGGCAAGCCATTCTGGAGCCAAGTATCCTCTGGTTCCCCGAAGACTAGTCAATGAATGCTTGCGATCACCTTTGTGATTGATGAGCTTAGAGAGTCCAAAGTCAGAAACCTTTGCACTGAAATTATCATCTAGGAGTACGTTCTCAGGTTTAATATCACAATGAACAATGCAATCTCTGCACTCTTCGTGCAAGTAGGCGATGCCCCTTGCAGTTCCAAGGGCTATACTGAAACGTTTATCCCAATCTAACATCCCGGATTGATCTGAACTAGAAAAAAGGAATGTGTCCAAAGAAGAATTTTTCATGAATTCATAAACCAGCAATCTATGGCGGCCTTCTGAGCAAAATCCAATTAGCCGAACCAAGTTCAAGTGATGAGTACTGCTGATGGTTGCCACCTCCATGCGAAATTGTCTCTCCCCTTGTTCAATCCCTTCCAATTGCTTGACTGCGACTATTGTCTTGTTGGGCAATTCTCCCTTGTACACCGTTCCAAACCCACCTGAACCCAACTTTTCCATAAAATTCCTTGTTGAGTGCTGAAGTTCCTTGTAGGAAAACTGAACCGGAGCACCCGAGGCATATTCCAGAAGTGTGTATTGGGATGGTAACTGCCCAAATCTAAACTTAGGATTATTTCTACAGAAAGTAAACCAAAGGCATATCTGGATAGTAATCAGGGCAATGATTGGTCCTATAACTGCTGCTGCAATTCGAATGACAGATACTTTGGTTGATCTCACAATAATATTTGCAGGGGGTAGCGGTGCTAGAGGACGACCTTGACCACATACCTTTACATAAGAAGTACTTGGAATGGCTGCTGATTGATAGGCACTTGTAAAATTCTCAGTCTTTATACGGCAAGTTCCCGAACCATCCACCATGGCTGTCGATGCAACACAGAGTACATTCACGAGGCAATTATTCTGACAATCTTTAATGCCCAAATTGTATATCTCCGACTGTGAGTCTGATTCTGGAGGATAAGAGAAGAATTCAGTATTGTTCAAAACAACCATGCTCTGGTTACTACACCGTTTAATGTCCTGTTCTCTCCTGCACCCTTGTGTGGGATCCTTGGGATCTACAAGAACAAAATCTGCAGATGGACATATGCAGTACGGGGCTGTATCATTGTAAACACACACCCCAGAGTTCCCACACCATCCATACACTTGGCATTGGTCTTCTATTGCACTCCAACCCAGTTGCCATGATCCAAAGCTTTTAGACCACCCATAGGACCTCAAATTCCCATCTGATTCAAGCCTGATCTTGCGCAATGTGATCGAGGAATCGGTGTAATCGCTGCTGTATGCAATCCACAGCTGACCACCAGAAGAATTGGAGAGTGTAAAAACCCCTTGACTGCTCAGATGTGCTATGGAGCCATTAGTGGCACCCTGATTCCAGTATGTGATGTTGTTCCTCCATTTCAATGTGAAATTCCCACTGGGCTCCAGAGTGAATGAATAAGGATACATGTGGAGACTCGGTCCCACACCGAAATTCTGATTAATCAAAAGGGTATCAGTAGGATTGTCAAAGCTCTCCCAAACACTGTTGGAACTGCTATTCTTCACTACAAAATTCCCATCGTCCTGCATGACAGCAGACGATGCGCTGTGGTTTGCAGTATTAGTCTGCCACACCGGGGTGTTTGTTCCATTGCGCAATACAAGGTTCCCATCATTCTGGAAAGTAAAGGAAGCATCGTCCCCCACTCTGATACCACCATTCTCGCCTGCAGTCCACACCGGAGTTTCGTCTGAAGTGCCACTAATTGAAATGCCCAGAACATACAACCCATCGTTTCCAACTGGGTGAAATCCAAAGTTGAAGTTTCCATCTAGGGATTTCCAAAACTGCTGTTGCCCGGATGAGGAAGGCGTAAGGCTGGACCCTGTCTCCACTGCTCCATCTACACAAACCACACATTGAATAACAATAACATATATTACAGATATTGGGATTAACATAATTGTTCTACACTGTTACCTTGATTACAATCAATGAAACAGGTACCAGGTATGAGGACGTGGGTGCCTAACAAATATAAAGTTAAGCTTTGCTAATTTAAAATCTCTGCACGCCCATGGAGATAACATATTGATATAACCAATGAGCAACTGTAATGAATAACCAATTGAACAGTGCAACCTGGTAACAGATAACCAACAAGCCAAGGTAAGAACATGGGTGTTTAAGATAGCTATACTAATTTAGCTAGTTCCAAATCTCTACGCTCTTATTCGGATTATGAACACTGCAACCATGTAACAGGCAACCACTAAGCCATAGTAAGAGCATGTGTGTATGTTCAACCTTGACAGATAACCAAGAAGCTACAGTCAAAACTTGAGTATCTAATAAACAAATTCTAAGCTTAGCCAACTCCAAATCAGAATGAAAATCCAACCTGTCTAACCCTCCTTCCTGTAGCAAGATAGATGGCTGCTCTTGGGTATCCTATAAACAAACTCTATTTCATTATAAACTAAGCCAATTCCAAATCAAAATCAAGATTCAACCTGCCAAACCCATCTTCTGTGACCACATATATGGCTTCTTATTTCATTTTAAAATGGAAATTGCTGTGCCACGAGCTTTGACCGGACCGAATCATAAGCTTCCTCTGCCTTCACTCTAGCAATATCTACATGCAACCAAGTCAAAGATTCGCTACGACGTGTGGTGTGCGGAGCACAGGAATAAACTATTGACAGTGCATTGCAGAAATTTTATGTAATAATAAATTTTTGGTTTTTGTTTCGTGGAGTCACAACAACCAGCTTGAATCCACAGCTTGCCATTTGACATTCCGCCGACACTTTCAGAACTCTGATGTATTTTTTTTTTAAATTAAGTAAATCTGCATTCAATTATATAAAAAGATGAGTATGTCTTTAAATAAAAAATCATTAACGACTCATATATAGTTTTATATACAAAATTTGTCTATTAAACGAATCTTTATATATATATATAACGAAGTTTTATGCTAATCTATATTTTACTTCGGAAGTTCTAAAAACAAATGACTCCTTGTCTTTCCGTTTAATAAATTCTGTCAAAATCTTAACTATATTTTGAATAGTTGCTTTACTAGTTTTTTGAAAAAATATTTACAACTTTTTGTTTTTTCAAATATTCTATTTTGGTTGGCATTTTGATGGTCGTGAACAAAGACATATGGTGAGGTAATATGGGTTTTGGGTTGAAATTGATTAGAGATGTGTTATTTTGGTTTAGTAATGTTAATGCAATGTAAAAAGCAAAAACAAATGACTCCTTGTCTTTCCGTTTAATAAATTCTGTCAAAATCTTAACTATATTTTGAATAGTTGCTTGACTAGTTTTTTGAAAAAATATTTACAACTTTTTGTTTTTTCAAATATTCTATTTTGGTTGGCATTTTGATGTGTTTTTTCAAATATTCTATTTTGGTTGGCATTTTGATGGTCGTGAACAAAGACATATGGTGAGGTAATATGGGTTTTGGGTTGAAAATGATTAGAGATGTGTTATTTTGGTTTAGTAATGTTAATGTAAAAAGCATGGGAAAGATGATTTTAAAAAATTTGTTAGATTTTTAGAAAGATTTTTAATAACTTAAGGAAGAAAGTTAAGAAAAAAATTTATTTTAAAATTCATATAAATTTAAAACTTTTTAAAATTTATATAAATTTAAAACTTTTCAAAAATTATGTAAATTTAAAACTTTAAGTGATGATTCAAAATTTAGTAGAACGCTTGAAGACATTGTTTCTTTATACATAGATCTTAGAAAATTGTTTTTCCATATATAAATTATGTTTGGACTTTAGTTATGTTTAAATTTTTTGTCAAATTCTATTAAAAAAATTATATTTATTATAAGATTAATTTACTATCTAAAAGTTTAAGAAAATATGATTTGATATTAATGAATAGATTAAAAAAATTCCATTCTAAATACTTTTGAAGTAGAAAATCAAGCCATGATCTTCTTGGACCCATCTTACCCCAAGTTTTAATTTAATGATTTGGGATCCTATTTTCAAAGCTTCTTTCAAAATTTAAAATCATTTTTTTCTTAATCTTTTGACACTTGGTTTTTCAGCAACTTACATTGAATATATTTTCAAGAGCTTTCTAATAAATTGAGATGAATTCAGATTGAGGGGTGATGAGATAAGGTGTGCATGGGTTAGATGGTTAATAGTTAGGGAGTTAAGGATTTATTGGTTAGTGGATTGGTTTAGAGATTTAAAAGTTCAAGGATATTGGATCAATAATATATATATTCTAAAATGATAAACTTATTTATTTAATAATAATAATAATAAAATTATCCATTTAAGTATGATAGGCATTTATGGCCTTATGGAAAAATAGAATTAAGTTACATATTTGCAATCACATAAAACTTGCAAAGGTCGGCTACTAAAAGACAAAATAAAATAGATTGATTCTGTAATCACCTATTAGATGGTAAGTGAAACAATAAATCCATTCAACTTCCAATTTCCATGTATAAATTTATCTACTTGTGAATAAGCAAGACACCTTTAGCCTATGAGGGAAAGCTCCATTTTATGGTTGTGGTGGTGAATAGAGGCATTGAGTAAAAAGATTTTTCCTGTAGCTACATGAAGAGTCGTTGTAGTGGTGTTGATTGAGTAGAAGCTATAAATAGTAATAATCTCTTCAATTTATTGTAATGGAGACCAAAAGCTTACCCAATTTCAATAATAAAAATTTTAGTTCATTTTTACATAATTAATTGTGTTTAATTATTATTCTGTTTGATGAATTCATATTACAGATATTTATAAAATCAAGTGGCTTTGGTTGTAGTGGTGTTGATTGAGTAGAAGCTAGAGATAGTAATAATCTCTTCAATTTATTGTAATGGAGGCCCAAAAGCTTTCCCAATTTCAGTAATAATTTTCGAGTTCATTTTTATATAATTAATTGTGTTTAATAATTATTCTATTTGATGGATTCATATTACATAGATTTATAAAATCAAGTGGCTTTGTTTTGTTATGTTCTTACTTTCACGTGTAGGGAGGCATTATCCCACTGCATCGTCATATTAGAGTGGGTTGAGCCTGTGGTGGAGAGGACCAAAGAGATCTTTGTCTTAGATCAAGAGATTTTAGAATTGGTACAAGAAGTGTGCCAACATAGAGATCAATTCCAGATAGGGAAAATTTTAAGGACCCATACTTATTTAAAAGTGTATAAACAATGGCGAATCTTACCAATTCTTAAAATGTCAACTATAAAATATTTGGTGATATTTTTCTAAAATTATTTCAATTTCTAAGGATTTTATATAGTTTATATAATAATTTGGAGATTTTTAGAGTGAAAAAGTTTACCCCATTAAAATTGGGCGAAATGGGGCTTCAAAAAATGAAAATTGACGAATCTTTTTTTGTAAAAAAACATGGAAAAATAGCCCATGGGATAAATTTTGCCCCTAAAAATATCCTTGATTCCAACAGACTGTCGAGGAGCTGAAACAAAAGTATGTAGAGTTTCTAATGGAGTCCAAGACTCCGGGAACCCAACCCTGAAGTGGATTGGGACGAGCCACATGTGAGCGTTGGGGACCTATTGGGCAAGATAAATTTTTGTGCAGTTTTGGTGTGAACAAGGTTAAGGAGAAGTGGTCCGATGAAGAAAGGTCAAATCCAACATAGCGACCAAGAATCAAGGAAGATAGGTATTTTGAATATGTCAAGGGTAAAGTTGGGTAAGTTAGTTAGGATTTTTTGTCCACATACATTTATGAGTGGAGTAGTTGAGTAGCGGGGTAGTGGGAGTGGGGCAGGATGTGTGCACCCCCTATAAAAATGTAACTAGTTGGGATTTTTGGGGCTATTACTTCATTGGTTAATCGGTACTTAGTCTTTTCAATTAGCCCCACTTTTGGTTTGTATGCCGAAGATATTGTATGTCGTGAGGAAAGAGTCACATGATCTGCAGGTTGTGTGCGTGGATCCATTGTAAAGGAAGGAGAAATATGTAAGTCATTGTCACCAACATGAAGTGCTTATTTTATTCTGACTCATGAATAAAGAAAGTGCTTATGTGGTTTTCTCCCGTTTGGGTTTCCACGTTACATCTGGTGTTCAATGTGTATGAATGATGTGACGATGTGTTATGTATTTTGTTACATTCTGAATATTGATGAAGAAATGTTAATTAATGTAGTTGTATGAAGGATATGGGTGCTTCCTAGTTAATGAACATATGTTACAATTAGTTAAATGATATGTACATGCAATCTTGTGAACTGTTTAAGTATTGTGTTATGTCGAAGTCTAGGATATTATGTTTGGCAGTTCCTGTCGCACCCCTTCACTACTGCAGAAATCTAGTTCATGCAGTTCCCATAGATGCCTTAGGTGAGACTTCATCTGCTTCACAGGTGATGTCGAAAGGGCCAGTGTCTTGGGGTTTGTTGGTGATTAGTTGAGTGAACCCTGGTCGAAGAAAATATGTGCCAACAGTGGAGAGGATGAAATAGATATTTGTCTTAGATCAAGTAATCTATGAATGTTGGTGAAGTGGGGAGCACATAAGAAGAGATCCCAAAACATAATCATTGTGATGGAAAATAGAGGAAGAAAGCATGGAAGACCCAAAAGACCAGAGGGCATAGAATATTTGAATGAGCTTGCAATAATGGTGACTCGAACAATGATGGATAGAATGGATGCCATGGAGGAAACCTAGAGGAGAGGTACTACACATGTGGTGCAAGATGTCAATGATGATGAAGCAAAAAATCAGAGACTACCACAAAAGAAACAGAAGAACACATGGAAGTGGAAGAGAGAATAATCAAAGCAATTAGTGATTTAGTGGTATTGGAGGTAAACTTAAACTTGATAGTTTTGTTTATTCTAGAAGTTTAAATCATAAGGAATTGATAGATTGGTTAGGCAAAATGGAAAATTACTTTGAATTTGAGTAGATTAGAGATCCTTGGAGGGTTAGGTTTGCTAGTACAAAATTGAAAAGACTTGCTTCTTTGTGGTGGGATAAGTTGCAGCTAAATGGAGAAAGTTGTGGAAGAGAGAATATTAAAACTAGGGATAGAATGGTGTCAAAATCGAAGACCAAATTTTACCTATGGATTATGCTTTAAATCTATTGAGAAGACTGTAGGATTTGAAGCAATAGAAGATGTCAGTCAAGGAGTACAAAAAGAAGTTTTACAAACTTTCTATAAGGTATGGGTAGAATAAAGAGAGTATAGAATTTAGTGTGAGGAAAGGGTAGAATGAGGAGAGTCTATAATTTAGTGTGAGGAATGTGAATGGTCTAAGTTATGTCATTCAATATGATTTTAATATTTTGAATATTTTTCAATGGTTGAGGCTTATCAAGTAGGTTTGGGGATTGAGGAGAAATTGCTAAGGAAACAATAGACCACAGGAAAGGTTTGAGATATGGAAGAGGACATCAAAAAGACAAATACATGGAAGATATTGAAAGAAATTCCACCACTATGGATCAAATTGTTGAAGGAGGACTTAATGTTGATAGAGGAAGAGGTCGATTAGTGAGAGGTAGAGGTAGATGAGGAAAATTTGAAGTTGTTTTCTACAAATATGGAATGCAAGGTCATATGGCATTGGAGTGCCCAATTTTTTTAAAGGATGGAATAAGACAAAAGGAAAGAACTCATATTGTCAATGCAAAATTAGTAGTAGCAGCAAGTGAGGTGGTGAAATTGAGGGAAAAGTAGGGAGAAAATATTATTATGATGAAAGGATTGTTGCAGTCTAAGAAAGAGGTTGACATAAAACAAGAATAGAGGAAAACATTATTCAAACAAAATGTAAGATAAAAGGTAAGCATTGTATTTTAAGTATTGATGATGGTAGTTCAAAAAAATTGGTTTCAAATGAAGTTGTTCACAAGTTGAAATTGAACTGTACACCTCATCCAAAAGCATATATACTGTCATGGTTACCAAATGGGCATAAGATCACTATGAGAGAGTGATGTTTGATTCATTTTAATATTGGGAGTTATAATGATAACATTCTATTTGATGTGTTTCCCATGGATGCTTGTCATATTTTGTTGGGGATGCCATGGCAGTTTGATAAAAGAGATATACATGATGGGAGGACAAATACCTACTAGTTTGAGAAGGATGGGATGAAGTTTAACTTACATGCATCGAATGAAGAAATGGAAATGGGAGAACCAAGTGATGGTAAAATCCAATGTTGGCATATGTGAAGGAAGTGGAATATGTGAAGGAAGTGGAATGACATAAACCTATGGAGCAGTGGGCTAAAGAAATCAAAGAGAAGAACATGGGTGCTACAACAAAATCGCTTTTGAAAGAGGAATATATGTGAATTTTTCATTCCTATAATGTTTTATGTGATGGTTTGTTTGCAAGAAATGTAACAGAGAAAGTGGAGGATGTGTCCACAAGGGAACGAATAAAGGAAAAAATTGACAACGAGGAGAACGCTATACTTGTGCAAGATTTTCAACAAGCATTGGGAATGGTGTCTAAGAGGGAGATTGGACGACAATGAACACCAGTAAGTGGAGCAATGTAAGGGAGTATGCATCGATATAGTAATATAAAAGTAGTTAATACAACCTTGTGGAACAAATTCACAAGGAATAGAAGAGACATTGAAAGGTGGAGTAGATGTAAGACATTGTCAGGTCAATACATTGAAATAAATGTTGTGATGTTAGTAGTATAAAGGGGTAGAGGAGGATGTTTAGTCTACACCTTTTGTTATCCTATATTTCGAGAAAGATGCCCAAATTTTCTAACCAAGGGGATCTGATGCAGGAGCATCTGGTACAGCTAGTTATCCTACGCATCTTAGTTTCTTTCCATAGTTACTATTGCTTTCATGATGTTTTTGTAGATTTTATAGTAGTTGCTACAACAATTTCTACAGATCCAAGAATCAATTTAATCAGAGACTCTTGAAGCATGCTATCAACCTGTAGATCCAAGAACAAATTTCTCCATGTCCCTAGCACTTGCAAACTTAGAAATTGAGCTTCCAAGAGAATTTGTGGGGACAGGGAGGTGGTGGTGATTGCCTCTTAGTTTAAATAAGAGTAATTTTTTATGAAAATGTCCAAGGTTATACGTCTATAGAAATTTGTAGTAGAGTAGAGATAGATTTGCAATCACATAAAACTTTCAAAACTCAACCCTTGAAAGAAAGAAAAAAAATAAAGTAAGGCATCCCACATATGTGAGAGTGAAGGAATACCATAATTCCAAAGGTTGGGAACAATAACACTTCAAAGGAAATAGATCAACTCCTTAATTATCCATTAGATGGTAGGTGAAATGGAGAACCCATTCTCCTTCCACTTTTTGTGTATAAATTTATCTAATGGTGAATAAGCAAATACACCTTTGGCCTCTAAGGGAAATCTCCAATTTGTGTTTTGTTGGTGAGTGAGGGAATTAGGGGAAGAATATTTTCTTGGTCAATTGTAGCCACATGACAAATTCTTGTAGTGGTATTGATCAAGTGGAAGCCAGAGATAGTAGTAATATCTTCCAATAATGTGATGGAGGCTCAAGTGCTTGGCCAACCTCATTAATAAAATTTGAAGAGTTATTTTGTGGTTCATTTTTGCATAGTTAATTATGTTTAATTATTATTCTATATTATGCATTCATATTATAGATATTTATGAAGTCTATGCGGATTTGTTTGACTGCATTCTTACTCTGATTTGCATGGAGGTGTTGTCACATTTCATCACCTTGTATCTTGGAATTTCTATTATTTTCCTTCAGAAGATTAAGACAACTCTTATTCTTGAAGACTCCTCCCTAACCACTGGTCTCATTGGGAAAAGGATGGCTAATGTGTTACATCGTAATCTTCCACCCTATGAGCATCAGCATTGTTTGTCCCGTAGGATCCATTTCAGTGACTCAGATCCATTTATATCCTTCAGAGATACTAGTTTTCCCTATTTTTATTCCTACCCGCCTGTTGCATCCTTATAGCAGGCGTACCCGCGAGTTGCATCACTATAGCCTGCGGGTGTCTCCATTTTCCCGAGTAACGCCTCGATGTGTCCTTTCACCTACCTTTGAGAGGACTATATATTGAGCACATATGGCTTATGGATGGGAGGAAGAAGAGAATAGCAAGAGAACTCTAGTGGATTTTTGCCCTATCTTGAGTCTGCACTCATTGATCTTTGTAGTTGTGAACCATTTATGTTCACCTTCCAAACTCCTATCTAGTTTGAGTTTTCCATTCATGGAGGATTGAAGTGGTGGAGGCACAAGTGGATTGATCTAGATCTCGATTCAGATTGGTTGCCGGCAAGAGGTCGTATCACTTTGTACTTCTTCTTGTTCATTAATAGAAATACTCACATTCTCGTCCATTCATGGTGTGAATGTTGTTGATTATAAATTGGGTTACATTTGCTTATGATATTATGGACCATTGTTATTGATGATGTTAATGCCATTTATATATTATATGTACTTGTTGGATATTGGCTATCAAGACTAATTTGCAGATTTCAAGTGCGTGGATTGAAATCTCCAACGGGGATCTACATCAAACGTTTGGATCGAGGTTGGTTACATTTCTTCATTATCTTAACATTGTCATTTATAATAGCATTGTTTTGAGAATTGAGTTGATTTCTGGTAGTCATCTGTCTGTTGTGGTATTCCCAAGCCATAGTGAGTTTTCTCCAATACAAAAATGGCGACTCCGCTAGGGAAAACATCCATATTTGGGATATGTTTTGAGCATTAGTCCTTAATTAGAGTTGTTGTTTATCGAAGCTCTGTGTCACTGATTGGCCGTTATGATACACCATAGAGAACTTTCTTTTTCTGAGCCTCTGGACTCTTTATTTGCCCATTTTCCTTTCCTCACCTGCGGGCTAGCTTAGTTCTGCTTGCGTCTGCCCACCTTTGTTTACTCTACTGCTCGCGGGTACCCGTAGGTATTCCTTCGACAGTAGCGTGTAACTCTGACTTTTGTTGGTTTATGGCTATTAGTTGTTGCTGGGTTGGATTTGGTGGTTCCTAAGTCTTTGTTGGCCCTTTTCTTGACTGTTTCATGCCTTGTTTGTGACCAGAACTCTTCGTTTCTCTTGGTTGAGCCTTCTTGGTTTTTTACCAATCTTTGGATTTAGCCTCTTGGTTTTTTCCTTTTGAGCTCATTCCTTTGGATGAGTCTTGCTATTTAGGATCTGCTGGGTTGTCTTAGTGATCTTCTCGGCACTTCAGTGACTGAATAGTAGGATTTTACTTGCATTTTTTCATTCCATTTATATTGAAAAAATAAAAAAATATACATCTAGTTTTTTGCATTTTCTTTCTTGTTTATAAGTGAAAATACAAAAATATTTTACTTTCATGTACTGCATCTTGCATTGAGTGCTTGTTGCCTTCATTTTAGGTTCTTCTTGTGCATCGAAAAGATAAAAGATTGTATCTTTATTTTGGAATTGTTGGTTGATTTTGCATATTAGTGACATTGTTTTATTGGATAGATGAGTCTAGGATTGGACGATTTGGCATACTATTGAGTCTACACATCACTAGTTTCACGATCATATCCCTTGAGTAACCATAACCACTAAAATTAACGCTTAATCTTAAAATTGATTAGACTGATTTTATTTATAGGGTACACCAACTAGCATAGGTTTAGAGTCTTGGAATAGATCATTGCGAGTTAACAATCCAAGACTACTAGACGAAACATTAGGTGTCTAACCAGGGAGTGGAGGAATCCATGGTATAGATCGGTGTTCTCAGGAAGCTCTACTCAATCCATAGTTAAGCACGAGGTCACGGGAGGTTGGTTGAGGAGATATCCCTCTGATACCGATTGAATGTGGGAGATATATCCAGGATTTGTTCGTATCTGGGGGTACCGAAGGTTCATCCTCTTGTGCTTCGGGCTTAGCTACCCTGCCCATACAATGGATCCCACCTGCGACTGTCCCCCTGAGCATTGGTTATATTGTGGTGACCATAGTTGCCTTACCTAGGTATCACATAGGGTACTTGCAGTGGTTATGCTATTTGTGTCCTAAGTAAGATAGGGATTGGAGAGCACAGTTGTGTTTGTGCAGTGGACTTGACCCTGTACACGCAGTGAAGCTTGGGTGTCTCTATAACTGATTCTGTTACCTCCAGCTATAGTTTGGGAGTCTCAAGCCTCTCCTAGGTGAGACATACCGGCTCTAGTGTCGGGAGCTCATTTATCCTCTTTGTTTGCCTGCTCTTGGTTGTATTTTCTCTAGGTGTGTGCTTTTGATTTACTGTTTTTGATCGATAGTTGGCCTTTAGGGGATGTTTTGGTTACATATTATCTCTGGAGATATCGTGGCGTGGATCCCTGCTCTCTGTCGATCCCATCGGTTGGCTGGTTTAAAGCCACTCGAGCTTTCATGCCATGTTACTAGAGGATGTCGGAGGGCTCCCTCCGAGTCTTCGAATTCTTACGTGACTTACGTCAAAGAATTCATGGCTACACATCCTGATACTGAAGAAAAACCTTCGATTCATTCGGGTCGAGTTGACCATACTTGCGATCCCCATACTCCTCGCGAGGATTGGGGAGGTGATCCACTTGAGACTCAACCTGGTTTTGTTTGTCCTAATCCACTTGATCGAGATCCATTTGATCCTTCGAATCCGGATAATTATCTTTATGGAATGCCTAACTTACCCGAGGACGAAGAACAGGACGAGCCTTTTGTTCCTTCGTTTCCACACAATTATAGAAACGGGATGCCTGAGTCACATGATGACACTACAATCAACCCCACTGCACTCTCTTTTCGTATGCCTAGTCATAGTACTGTTGAACCATCCACTACGATTGGTAGTCACGCTGGCACTAGTCAAAGTGTTAGCCATACTATACCCATTGGGGGCACTACCCTCGCTGGGGGCACTACGTTATCCACCCACTCACATAGTATGGGGACTGGTCAGATTCCTAACAATGCCAATGTTGGAACACATCCTAGGATTACTCAACCTAATCGAAACGCTATTTGGAACATGACTTTCCATCCACAAGCTAATACACGTGCCGCTACTCGTCAACCCAGGACTACTTTTGCACATGATTATTTTCCTCCCAACCAAGGGGGTGGACACATACCGCATACTTTTGCATCCACTGCCGCCACTAGTAATGCTAATGTAGGAGTTGGGAATAGTTCCTATCCACATGGACATCACGCCACTATCCCTGCTACTAGTCACACCAATATTGGAATTGGGAATGCTTCTCATGCTTCTGGTCACCACACGATTGCTCAAGCTAATCCTAATGTTGGGGGTGGGAACATACCATACCATTACGGTCATTACAACTAGGTTCCCACTATGAATAGTACATACATGCCCCATACTCATGGTGGCAACCCTTACTCCAACATAGTCGGTGCTGGCCACCAGTATCACCCACCACCCCAATATGGTGCCCAAAACACGCATATACTTGCTTACTCTCAAATGGGTCAGGCAGGGGGAGGTTATCAATCTTATGGCCATGGGCCAGCTTATGGTCCGTCAGGTCCTCATTATCAGCAGTTTAATCCTCATGGTCAAGCTTTTGGTCCATCTTATAACACAGTTCTGTTTAACCAACCTTTTATGGGAGCTTATAATCAAGCTTTCCAGCCTTAGCTCCCATTCCTTGCACGCTTGAATCTCCCAGATCTTTCGAAGCTCATGAATGATTCGGTGTGTCACGACCCTACTTGGCCCCTGGTCCCTACCAAGCTCCCTTCAGACATTCCGAAGTTTGAGGGGAAAGGTGGCGAGGATCCGGGAGATCATGTCACAATGTTTCACCTTTGGTGCTCCTCCAACTCTTTGAATCATGATTCCATTCGATTACGACTTTTTCAACGCAGCCTCACGGGGGCAACTGCGAGGTGGTATGTGGAGTTGCTTGGAAACACCTATAGGGGATTCAACGAGATTGCCTTGGTTTTCTTAGACCATTTCTAGTTGCCAATTCATTATGATACTGGTACTGAATTGTTGTCCACCTTCCATCATAATAAGGCCACACATATTTCTGACCACGTTTAAGAGTGGCATCGGCGGAAGAGATTAGTGAAAGCTAACATTCCTCTAGAGTTCCTATTGGAATGGTTCCTCAAGTCCTTACTCCCATACATTGGTAAGGATGTTTCGATGTCTGACATTGTGACTGAGGAACAAGCTATCTTGAAAGTCCAACAGTTAGATCTACTTTATTCTCAGTCTCGCATTTTGTATGACATTATTCCTAATGCACCAAGAACAAGACACGAGCCCATGTCAGTTCCTGGACCACATTCCAATGGCATTGTGGGGTCCGCATGCACTCGCCTTGTAGACTTGGTAGCTAATCAAATGCAAAATTTGTTGCTAAACCAGTCTGCTCCTGGATAGGTTCACACCTTGTCCACTTCCACTCCGTCGTCTGATGTACACAATGTGCAATCAATGAAACTATCGAGTAACCAGCAACCTGGTGGTAAGAAAAAGTGGAGAAACAATCGTAGGGGTGGAAAAAATGGAAATAATAACAATAGCAATCATAATACTCCTCATAAAGAGAATGCCAACCCTTCTCGGGAAGGCGGTAATGATGGCGAGGATCGTAAACCTAGGCGTAAGGTGAAATTCCCTTGCAAGCTTTGTGGGGAGGATCATCTTACTCACTTATGTCCTCGAATTGAAGAAGCATCGAATCATTTGGCACAGAGCCCAGCTGTGTTGAAGGATCCCCTTCCTCATCATCAAAACATGGCTTCGCATGATCCCACCACTGGTTATGGTACTAATGAAATGGCAACGGCTTCTTCCAATACTAGTGGTTATGGATGTGTGAATATGGTTCAGTTAGAGGTTTGTGTTGCTACTCGTCAACATGATTATGGTGCACCACAACCTAATTTGGGGAATGAGCCTCCCCATCCTCCTGACAATTCCTTGCATATCAAGAAGCCTTCCATTATGCCGCAGATACTGAAAGGTGTTCTTAAGCACTCCACGCATAATCCCAATGCTCGAGCTGCCCAAAACTACTCCATCGTAGAAGATTTTGGCCAAACTCCATGTGCCATGTCGGCTCTTGAAGTTTTGCAAGCTTGTCCTTCTCAGAAGCATGCCCTTTTGAGTGCGTTAAGAGTTCATGATGGGGGAAATCCTAGTGTTATCAAGTTTGATACCACTGATGTCCAGCCTCGCTTACCTTACCACGTGGCTTTTCAAATCTAGGTGGTTTTCCTTAAGAGCTTCGTCAAACATACTATGGTTGATGAAGGTGCCTCCGCGTCAGTAATGTCGTTAGCTTGTTGGAAAGCCCTTGGCTCTCCTCCTCTACTCGCATCTAGAACTACACTCACTGCATTCTACGGTAGATCTTTTACGCCGCATGGAATTATCCCTTCCCTTGTTATCTCCTTGGGAGGTAAGTTTGTGCCTATTGAAGTCGAAGTGGTTGATGCGCCCATTGACTACAACCTTTTACTGGTTCGAAATTGGATGTACGCTATGAAGGCTGTCACGTCTACTGTATTTAGAGTTATTTTCTTTCCTCATGAAGGAAAGATTGTGACGATCAATCAGCTGGATTTTGTTGGCACTCCTTCCGCAGCATCCACGGGATCTGTAGTCCCGCAAGTTTCTGATTCTCAGCCGGCAACTGGGAAGATAGGTTTTGGAATGTACCCCTCATTGATGGGAACTTATAATCTTTCTGCACCTGTGAATTTTATTGGAACCGTTACCGACAATGCATCTCCTCCTTTGAATAATATGTTATTCCGGACCTCCTATTTAGATGATCCGTGGATTTTACCATCCACGAATTCCACGTCTGGAGACATTGTGCACATCGGGATGCCTATGCCTTTATCTGTAGCGGAGCTCGCTTACGATCATATCCAACAAACCATTGTAGATCCGGATCTCTCTTCTTCCCAGATAGTTGAAGAAGATCCCGTTACGCTGCCATTTTGGGCAGCCAACTCATCTTATTCCCACGATTGCCTTGATGATACTTTCCATTTGATGAAGTTGTCCTCGAGGCCATGTGTGGTAGTGAGAGGCCTTTGGAAGATATGCACCATCGCTCTTATTTCCTTCCCAACCTCGAGCTCATTGAGAAAGAGGAGTTTAGGATGACTCTAGCTGAGATGGTTGGTGACCCTGTGGCTCTTTTGGAGTCGCATGATGTTTTTGCGGAGGGGAATATGGCCAATATTTTCCCAACCACTTCGATCAACATCTCCCGCACTCCCAGAAATATAGAGAACGTTTACATCGGTTCCGATTGCACTCCTGAGGAGATCGATATTTACATTGACTTGTTTACAGAACTCTGAGAAGCTTTCTCCTAGTCATACAAGGAGATGCCAGGAATAGATCCCCGCATTGTTGAACATGATATTAGAACATATCCTGATGCTAAATCGGTTCGACAACGCTTACGTGCTGTGAACCCTAGGAAGGCAGCTGCTATTAAGGCAGAGGTGGAGAAACTGCTCAAAGATGGTTTCATCTACCCTGTTCCCCTTACCGAATGGGTGTCAAACCCCGTTCCTATGGATAAGAAGCATGGAACGATTTGTGTATGCACTGATTTCAGAGATTTGAACCATGCATGTCTGAAAGACAACTTCCCCACGCCATTCATTGATCAAATATTGGATGCTTATGTGGGGAGAGATATTTTTTCATTCATGGATGGCTTCTCAAGTTATAATCAGATTCAAATCAAACCCACGGACCAACATAAGATGACATTTATTTGTCCATGGGGAACATTTGCATATCGAAAAATGCCCTTCGGCCTTAAAAACGTCAGAGCTACTTTCCAGCGAACCAAGACCTATGCCTTTCACGATCTTAAGATGATTATGGAAGTTTTCTTGGATGATCTTGCTGGCCATTCTCGCAAGAGAGTGGACCACCCCAAGCACCTCCGTATGATTCTCGAACGATGTATCCACTACAAAATTCGATTGAATCCAAACAAATGCATCTTCGCTGTTAGGATGGGTCGCCTTCTAGGATTCATGGTTTTGAGAGAGGGTATTAGAGTCGATCCTCTCAAAGTTGAGGCAATACTTCAGTTGCCTCCTCCATGTAATTTGTTACAACTTCAGATCCTCCAAGGGAGAGCTACTTTTCTGCGTCGGTTTATAGCTAACTATGCTAGTATTACTAAAGGTTTCGCACGCCTATTGAAGAAAGACACACCTTTTATTTGGGATGAGCGAGTCCAGCAGTCTTTCGACACCCTTAAGAAAGCTTTGGCATCGGCCCCTATGCTTAGTCTGCCAGACTTTACACGATATTTCATTCTTTATGTGGCCACGTCTCAAGAGACTATTGGCATGGTCTTGGTTTAGGTAGATGATGCGCTCGTCGAGCATGTTATCTATTATCTTAGTCAAAATTTAGTAGACGCTAAGCTAAGGTACACCCACGTAGAAAAGAGGGCACTTGCGACTATCCACGCAGTCCAGCGGTTACGACATTACATTTTGCTTCGAACAACCACAGTTGTAGCTCATATCAATCCATTTCAGTTCGTGCTATCACGACGCCTTATCGGGGGTAAGTATAATAAATGAATTGTGATCCTTCAAGAATTTGATCTTGATTTTGCTTCGGCAAAATCAGTGAAATCATTGGTGTTTGCTGAGCTTATGTCGGACCTTCCATAGCTTGATGAGGATGTCATTCATAAAGATTCCTTTGTGGATGAACACTTATTCCTTATCTTGTTCGAGGACTCTTGGTATGGGGATGTCCCTGTATATCTCCAAACTTTGAAGTTTCCTCCACATTATTCACAAGATGAGCGATGGCATGTAAGACATCACACTAAAGATTATACTATAGTCGGTGACACTTTGTATCGCCGAGGAAAGGATTCCATTCTCCGTCGTTGCTTGACTCACGAAGAAGCAGAACAGGTACTTAATGATTTCCATGTGGGGGCGTGTGGCGTCCACTTATCCGGGCTTGCTACAGCCCAGCGTATCATGCGAGTTGGTTATTTTTGGCCTACCATCTTTAAAGATTGTATTCACACTGTGAAGAGATGTCACCCTTGCCAGGTGTTTTCTTGGAACATACACTCGCATCCAGCGCCCCTCCATCTGGTCGTCACTGTCGGTCCCTTCACTAAGTGGGGGGTAGATTTCATGGATTGCAAACTAGCTTCGGCTAGGGGCATCACCATATTATCATGGTCGTGGATTATTTTTCCAAGTGGGCTGAGGCCATCCCTACTATAAAAGCCGACGATGCTACTGTAGCCCATTTCGTGTTCAACCAGATTATCACTCGGTTCGGTATCCCAAAAGAGATTGTCACTGACCATGGCAGTCACTTTCAAAACAAGATGATGGAGGATTTGTCTCTCAAGCTTGGGTTTCGTTAGGAACACTCGTCTTCCTACTATCCTCAAGCAAATGGTCAAGTTGAAGTAATGAATAAGTCTTTGAAGACCATTCTCCAACGTACCATCCAACAAAGCAAGACCAATTGGCATATCATGTTATATCCTGCTTTGTGGGCATATCGAACCGCAGTTAAGATTGCCACCGGGTTCTCACCATTCCAGTTAGTTCATGGTGTGGAGTCACTCTTACCGATTGAATGCAAAATCCCTTCACTCAAGCTAGCCATAGAGCTCCTCCCTGATACGACAAAGATTGAGCAACGCTTAGTACACCTTGAGCAACTTGACGAGCACCATCAAGATGCCACTGTGGCTATTGATGTTAACAAGCGTCGTGTCAAGGTTCAATATGATAGGTCTGTCCATCCTCGGCAATATGCTGAAGGTGACTTGGTACTCTTGTATGACCAAGCTAAAAAACCCCTGGGGGAAGGCAAGTTCAATCCCATGTGGCATGGTCCTTATATTGTGAAGCATGTCCTAGAAAAAGGAGCTTATGAGTTAGAAGATCATGAGGGAGTTGCCTTGAAGGAGCCTATAAATGGGCTCTACCTCAAGCGGTATTACGCTTGAACCTTTGGTTCGAGCTGATACTTTTGTACACTATTGTATAGTTTTCTGTACATAGTTTAGATTGCCTTTTGGTTTTCGGGTATACTGATTAGCCTCTGTTTGATTGATAGATGTCAATGGGGTGTCTGTTAGGAACTCGTGTCAACCCTTCTCTTTACTATGTTAGTATATTGTTGTTGGACGCATATGCTTTGTAAGTCATCCCGTAGTATTTGTTGATCCATAGTTTATATTAGCCCATAGTATTGACCCATAGTATTGGATGCATATGCTTTGTAAGTCATCCCGTAGTATTATATGTCCCATGGTTTTGACTCATAGTATTGGGCATAGACTTAGTATATAAGTGTGTGTTGAGGTCATTGAAGGCACCATGAAGTTAATTGTATTGAGCTTGCTCAAAGGAGGTTGCCCCCTCGAAGTGGCCCGTGATCAATATAAAAGTGATTCTAAGTTCTATTATTTCTGATATCTCGTGTATTTGCATTAATTAATTAATGCAGGTTCTTCACATCTGGTATCAGAGCACTTTCTTGGGCTCGTTGGGTGGAATTTCTGCCAAATTTTTTTTTCGCATCTGTTGCAAGTTCGGATCTGGGGATAACCCCTATCCGCTTAAATGTGGGAAGTACTTGGGCATAAGCCCTAAAACTCATTGTGACGAGAAACACAGGAACCCTAAAGTAGCTGGCCCATTGAGAGGACCTGCTAGCGAAAAGGGCAACGACCCTTACCTGATTGACTAGTTCCCACCCGTGAGGTAAACCAAGAGCTGTCGTTTGTGGCAAAGCGGTTATCAGTTCTACCTGAGCCGTGGAGTGAGGGGTACTGCCCAAATACGCAAGCTGTCAGACATCATTGGTGGTCGAGTGAATCCCATGAACCGATAGGAGGCCGCACATACCTGGGGTCCATATCTATTTTCAGCTGAACTATTGCCGATCATTTCCGCTCCAGATCCAACCGTTTCAGATCTATTTTGAAAGTCGTTCTAGATCCAGTCGTCGTTTCAGATCCAACCATTTTCGATCATTTCCGCTCTGTTGCAGATCCATCTATTGCGAATCCCTTCCACGCCGCTGTTGCCGATCCATTTCTAAAAAAAGAGTATAAAATTTTGTTTTTCGGCCATATCTCCCTTGTTTCAACTCTGTTTTCCCTGAAACTTCACTGACATCCCTGCAATCCCATCCTGCATATTTCATTCCTGAAGACCCTATCCCAAATTCCACTTCCCAAGACCAGAAATCTCACATTTGTCTATTTTTAGGGTTTGCCATAACTCCTTCAATTTTCACCCAAACGCCGTCAAATTTTGCCACCGTGTTCCTTTCCTAATTTTGCTTCTTTGTCCCTCTCTACCAAAGTTTCTCATTCTTTCACCCCCCTTCTGAAATCCCCATTTTTTGCTTCCCTGTCCATCAGAAAGTGTCCAAAACCTAGTCAAACCCCAATTACCCATCCGAGTTTTTCCCAAATCCAAATCTTCCTTTACTAAATAAGCTTTTGTTTGTGTTTTTCTATCCATTTCCAAGAAAAAAAAAACCATGGAGGAAGCACTTGCAGCCATCCAAACCAAACTCCAAGATCTGGATGAAAAATTTCTCAGCCTCCATCTTCAGCATTCGGCCATGAACAATAACCGACAGCCAGAATCTTTTGCAGCCACCAGGTTCTCTTCTTCCAGCAATTTTTGCGGGCCGAAGCTTGATTTTCCTCGCTTCAATGGTACTGATCCGACTGGATGGATATACCGAGCAGAACAATATTTTAGTCTGCATAATACTTTTGTTGTCCAGAAAGTTCCACTTGCATCCTTTCATTTGGAACAAGAAGCCCTTCAATGGTACCATTGGTACATCAAAGCTCATCCCGAGCCAAACTGGATAGATTTTTGCCAACTCCTTTTGCCATGATTTGGTCCTAGTGCTTTTTATGACTTCACAGGAGAACTCACTAAACTTCACCAAATTGGCACAGTGAGAGAGTATTAGACAGAATTTGAGAAACTGGCCAATCACATAGAAGGATTGTCTGATGAATTCTATAGGAGTTGTTTTATCAGTGGTCTCAAGGATGAAATCCACTCAGAGGTCAAAATGTTTTTTCCCAACACAATGATGGAAGTCCTAGGGTTGGCTAAGTTGGCAGAGGAAAAGATCGTAGCTCAACAACGCTCCAAACCCACCTTTGTTCCCTTCAGAAATATGGGTTCCCAACAACCTCCCATCACGCCTGCCCCGCAACCAACTCCTATCAAGCATTTGTCTGAAACAGAGATGCAGGCATGCCGAGAAAAAGGGCTTTGTTATAATCGTGATGAGAAATTCACTCGGGGACATAGATGTGTTCAACAAAAGCTCTATCTCTTGGATGTGGATTCTCCGCCTGCCTCAGAACTTGATGAAGAAGCTCTAGATACAGTAGATGATCAGGTCAACATTCAACACCCGCCTATTGACACCCCATCTCATGACGACCCACCCGAGCTCTCTCTCCATGCTGTAACCGGCGTCACCACCCCACAAACAATGCGAGTGAGGGGATACTTCAAAAAGCTCCCTCTTACCATACTCATTGATTATGGTAGCACTCATAACTTCATTGACCCTCGGATTGCCAAACAAGATGATTTTTTTGTCCATCCTTGCTCCAACTTTGTAGTCATGGTTGCCAATGGGGGCACCTTACCTTGCAAGGGGAAGTGTCACAATGTGCGAATGTCTATGGAATATTATAACCTATGCTCTGAAATGTTTTCCTTGTCCTTAGGCGGATGTGATGTGGTTTTGGGCATTCAATGGTTACGTACACTTGGCCCCATCTTATGGGATTTTTCAGAACTTTGGATGCAGTTTTTAGTAAATGGGGCACAACACAAATTAATGGGCTTACAACCAGGGTCTCTCTACATCATCAGTTCACATCGCCTGGAAAAAATCCTTAAGAAGAATTCACATGGTATCATCGCTCAACTCCATTCCCTTTAGATGCACCCATCAACAGTCTCCACTACTTCCTTGGATAGATATGCAGGTGTCTTTGCTGAACCAATGAGCTTTCCTCCTTCAAGAGACCTTTTCGGTAAGAATTTAGTCGCATCTACCTCTCAGCAGGAACTGATGGCTATTTTGCATGCAGTACAGAAGTGGCAACCATACCTATTAGGGAATTATTTCTACATCAAGACTGATCTCCAAATTCTGGAAAATTTTCTGGAACAATGGGTCTCCTCCCCAACACACCTGAAATGGGTTATCCAACTCATGGGTTATCCCTATGTGATCACTTACAAGAAGGGTAAGGACAATATGGTGGCAAATGCTCCTTCTCGTACAATTGATGACCCAGTTTCTCTTACAGCTCTTTCTCTGCTTGTTACAAATTGGTTGTAATATGTTCAATAGGGCTATCTCTTCTATGAACTCCATGCTTCTTCATCAGCAGGGCACTCTAGGTTCTTCAAAATGTATGACCAGGAACAATGCAACTTCTTTTAGCAGGGACTGAAAATGACAATTCAATAGATGGTTTCTAACTGTGATAATTTCTAGGTCAACAAGGGTGAAACGACACTCCTTTCGGGATTGCTCAAACCCTTTCCCATCCCTACACAACTTTGTCCAAATATTTCTATGGATCTCCTAGCAGTGCTTTGGTGGTACAATACCACATCTCAAAGGACACCATATGAAGCAGTCTATGGACAGGCACCGCCAGTTCTTCTTCCATACACCCTTAGCAGCTCCCCAGTTCAGGAAATTGATTTGGTTCTTCGAAACCGCGATCAGATTCTTCTCATTTTGCAGGACAATCTTCACATGGCCAGAATTCGCCTGAAACAACAAGCCAACCAACACCATTCTGAGCGCATTTTTCATGCAGCTGATGGGGTTCTTCTTCATCTACAGCCTTCCAAGCAATCCTCCCTGACACTCCAAAGGCGTCAGTGGCCCGAAATGTAACCCGAGAATGCTACCGAGGAACCACTTCTTCAGATTCTGCAGCAATTTCTCCAACCAAAGCTTTTTCTAAGGGAGAGGGGATGTTAGGAACCCGTGTCAACCCTTCTCTTTACTATGTTAGTATATTGTTGTTGGACACATATGCTTTGTAAGAAGTCTCATAGTATTTGTTGATCCATAGTTTATATTAGCCCATAGTATTGACCCATAGTATTGGACGCATATGCTTTGTAAGTCGTCCCGTAGTATTATATGTCCCATGGTTTTGAATCATAGTATTGGGCATAGAATTAGTATATAAGTGTGTGTTGAGGTCATTGAAGGCACCGTGAAGTTAATTGTATTGATCTTGCTCAAAGGAGGTTGCCCCCTCGAAGTGGCCCGTGATCAATATAAAAGTGATTATAAGTTCTATTATTTCTGATATCTCGTGTATTTGCATTAATTAATTATTGCAGGTTCTTCACAGTGTCCTATGTTCTTAGGTTTCGTGGATGGTGCTAGCCAGCATATGCAGTAGCTTGCTTCTACTGCCTGGGTTATCTTCTCACCTGACCACCTAGTTGTGTCCTTAGGAGGTGCTTGTCTTGGTCCTACATCTAATAATGTGGCCGAGTATAGTACCATTGTTGAGCTACTTCGGGATGCTATTTTACATGACATCCAGTCTTTAGAAGTACACCTGGATTCACAACTAGTTGTGTCTCAGCGGAATGGGCAGTACCGTGTATGAGACCCTACATTACTACGGATATTCCTTAAGGTACAACTCTTGGAAAGACATTTTGTTTCAATTACATATATTCACATTCCGAGAAGTCATAATTATCTATCTGATGCATATGCTAACTATGTATTAGATTGGCATTTGTCACATTCATCATGAAGCACATAAATACAAATACATTCATACATTTGTACATACACACATGTAGTAAAACTGAGAACCAAAGTTGTATATATATATAAATATGTCCAATATGGTAGTGTCATACAAAACTGGAGCCTGTAGCCCTCAAAAATATACATATCGATACAAACAATAATGAGACCCTGGGATATCTATTCCCTCCAGGGAGGTCTAGCTGCCGCCTCGACGGGGTGTGTCTCATAGAAGTACTGTGCTGCATTGGCCACCCGCTGCAATAGCCGCACCCACTCACCAGGAACACCCACTCCCTGGCGTTGCATGGCCTCAGGTAGTCGGGCTACCTCTATCTGTGGTACTCGGGTAACCATATGTGATATGTTGTGCTGTAACGTCTGAAGTGTGCGCCCTATTGCAGCATTTGCTGCCACCTCATCTCTACCTCGATGACCATGTCTTGGGAAGCCCTTGGGTCTCACTGGGCCTTTGTCTGCGAGCAAACAATCACCCATTAGCACATGATAGTACCACCAAAAATATTTTTTGCATTTCAACAATAATAAAAAAAGCCATAAAAATTTAATAAACACAAAACCAAAAAGAGTACTCACCGATGTCTTTGAAAGCTACGCCTGGTGGGAGTAGCATGTCACGGTCCTGTCTGAAGTCTATCCCCGCATAGGGATAGTCCTCTATAGCGATCACCTGCCGGTTCCACCAGCGGAAGAACTCCTCAGTATATGGTGAAGCCAAACAACCACCACCCTGTCGTGTTAGGACCTCAGCCCACCGGGTCAGGGCTGGATCACAGAGACTGTGAGGAGGGACATCCACCCTCAGGCTAAGCCCCAGAACCCTCTCAAAGAAGAAGCTGCATAGGATGCTACCATACCCAAAGTTTTTGGCCTTCCCCTCTTTGCATTCTGTCAATTGTGTCTTCATAGACACCAGCAGAGTAGTACACCAGTCGAATATAGTAGGTTGCATGCATTGTGATGCATAGAACATCACCGGTCTGGATGCCTGATGCAGTGCTTTGGATCCCGTGATCCGCACTAGGGTAGCCACAATGATCTTTGTACTCAGATCTACTATGGCATTGACAGGAACTTGGCTTCCCACTACTCGTGTGTTGGCGGGACAATACCATGCTATGTAGTCCTTCACAGTGATCCCACCACGCACAGTCTGAGACCGAAGACTAGCCACCTCCCCTATACAGGACAAACTGGTAATGAAATATATATCCTCTACTTCCAGTGTCAGAGTTTTCCCATTGAGGATGAAGTGTTGAGCATCCACATCCCATTAGTTTATCAGATGACGGAATAATAGGTTTTGGGCCCTTAAACCCCCTATACTCCAAAACTTATATAAACCACATGCTTGCAATGCTTGTTGTGCTTGCAAATCATTGCGCATGGCCTCATCAACCCGGTCATGCTCTCTTTCCCTCCACTCTAGAACCATCCTGGAGTGCAAAACAAGTAAATTTTGGTAATTTTTATGATTAAACATTTCTTCACGACCGTACCAGCGGGAAAATTTGTAGACAGTGGTGGGTACCCGCGAGCAGTCTATTTTTTGACTGCACGTTTCGTTCCCTACCTGCGACCCGCATAGTTATATCCCGCGGGTAGCACCGAAGCCATCTAGGGCTTGGCCAAACAAAAAATTCCACTTACCAAAACTGAAATAAAAAACATTAAAATGAAAGGTATGGGAGTAACCACTAAGCTCCGGACGGTTCGCTGAATGGTCACTTGTATCTCCCACGATCGGCGTTTGAAGTTTCAGGTGAAAACTACCCAAATAACTCCAAATTGGTGAAAAGTGCAAATGAATTGTAATTTGGAAAATTTTATTACTATTTATAATTTTCTGGACCCACTTTTCTATAGTTTTTGCCATTTTGAGCCATTATGAACTAATATCATGTCATGGAGTAGTGTTTTTTCAACAGATTTCCTCGGCGAGAGTTGTACTATAGTTGGGCCATAGGAGCTATACTTGTTTCTCGGTTTTCTCCACCGATTGGTTAAGCTTCCAGTCATTATGGAGCCCTCTGTAATGCCTCCTGCATTGCACAGTTTATGTCAAGTCTATGCTACCTGAGTCTATCCATCTGCTCATGCTCTTGTTCAAAGGAAGTCCTAAAACCAGTGTCGGCCACTCCTCAGACCTCTTTACTATTGCATGTTGGCCATCCTTATTGAGTCAGTCCATTTCACCTGAGATCTTCCAAATCTTTCAGCATTGTTGGTACCTCGTGCTGGTTGATGGGGGATGCCTTAATGCCCTCCTTCCAGCGAGTCTCGTTCCGTTGACTTCAACCCATTTATTCTGGGACTTGAGGCTTAGAGTTCAGTTGAGTACCTTGAGGCTTCCAGTCATTAGTGGCAGGTTCTCTCGCCATCGACAGTTTTGGGAATACATCAATGTCCCCTGATCGATGGATTCATCCTAGTGTTCGACTTCAACCCATTTATTCACACTCTGATGATTGTGCTCTGTGACTTGATGCCCATTTTCATTATTGGTGGGTCATCTCGCACCTGTTAACGGTATACATCATTGACCAATAATCAGACGATGTCTCATCAGGTTCGACCCCAACTCCTTTATTCACTTGATGGGATTTGCACCGTCGAAGACTTGTGTAGAAGAACCCAGGCGATTGTGGCATTCAGTATGCTACATATGACTTTGACTTTACATCTGAGATATTACCTCTCAGATTTCAGTAGTTTGTACCTCCAGTTTTGCACCAGTTGTCTTCTTTTCAGCAGGAGATCATATCTTACTGTAGAGGGATCATGGCTATGATCACTTATGACATGTATCTATTATATACTGCCTATTCATGGCCACTGTATCAGATTGTTGTACCATACCGACATGTATTCAGAGATACTATTGTATTATGACGAGTGAGTTGCTCTTTCCACTTGTGTCTCCATCACTCCACTTCTAAGTTTTATAATGTATTTCGGCCATCATAGCACTTTCAGTCTCTGACCTCACACATTAGGGGGCATCTGTTACATCGTAATCTTCCACCCTGTGAGCATCAGCATTGTTTGGCCTGTAGGATCCATTTCAGTGACTCAGATCCATTTATATCCTTCAGAGATACTAGTTTGCCCTATTTTTATTCCTACTCGCCTGTTACATCCTTATAGCAGGCGTACCCGTGAGTTGAATCACTATAGCCCGCGGGTGTCAAGTAAAATGGTAAACCAAAAAGCGGTCATTGGGTGACCTTTGGCTCTCCATTTTCCCGACTAACGCCTTGATGTGTCCTTTCACCTACCTTTGAGAGGACTATATATTGAGCACATATGGCTTATGGGCGGGAGGAAGAAGAGAATAGCAAGAGAACTCTAGTGTATTTTTGCCCTATCTTGAGTCTGCACTCATTGATCCTTGTAGTTGTGAACCATTTATGTTCACCTTCCAAACTCCTATCTAGTTTGAGTTTTCCATTCATGGAGGATTGAAGTGGTGGAGGCACAAGTGGATTGATCTAGATATCGGTTCAGATTGGTTGCTGGCAAGAGGTCGTATCACTTTGTACTTCTTCTTGTTCATTAATAGAAATACTCATATTCTCGTCCATTCATGGTGTGAATGTTGTTGATTATACATTGGGTTACATTTGCTTATGATATTATGGACCATTGTTATTGGTGATGTTAATGCCATTTATATATTATATGTACTTGTTGGATATTGGTTGTCAAGACTAATTTGCAGATTTCAAGTGCGTGGATTGAAAGCTCCAATGGGGATATACATCAAACATTTGGTTCAAGGTTGGTTACATTTCTTCATTATCTTAACATTGTCATTTATAATAGCATTGTTTTGAGAATTGAGTTGATTTCTGGTAGTCATCTGTCTGTTGTGGTATTCCCAAGCCATAGTGAGTTTTCTCCAATACATAATGAAGGAGCATTGTTGTATAGAATACTACAAAAAATCTCTGAGTTGCTTGATTCTTTTGAACCTGTTCAACTTCTACACATTTGAAGGTCGAATAATAATCAAGTCGATCTCATGAAGAGCCAAGTAACTTCATTGGATTAGGGGGTCCTAGTAAAAGATGGAGGACACCCTAATATGTATTGGGTTCCATAGTCTTATTAAACACATGGATTCATTCAATAGTTATCAACTTAGGATTATGATTGAATTTCATTTGCATGAGGTTATACACATGGGAATGGACATGTGGTTATGGGAAAGGCTCGTGGGTGTAGATATAAATCCTCCTTATGTCTCCCATCATCTCACACACTTGCTCCCAGACTTGATTGACAACAAATTCATGCCTTTTTTAATGGTTGTTGGATATTTAGGTGGGATGAATGCTATGGAGGCTAGTAATGTAGTGTTGCTTTCCATGAGTGATGGTTAGAAATATTTGTCCTTTTTTTTCTTCATTCAGCTTTGGTTTAGATGGAGTAAGGAATTTGAAGCCACTTTTCTTAGACAAGGGGTGCACTCAACCTGTTGTAAATTCAGGGGATAAGTTAAACATAGTAGATCCTCTCAACATCTTTGGCGGGGGTAAGTAATTTTCTCTTTCTTGCTTTAGTTTGGACTTGGCATCATGCATTCTCTCTCTTTTCATGGAAATAATTTATATTAGTAGTCTTGTTTGGATTCAAGTTAATATCTCTAGCATCAGATTTGTTTATCTATTTCTTATGAGGAGTTTGAAGTTCAAGCCATATCGAGACCTAACTCTTAAAATGATGAATCTTCTTGATTCTAAGTGGAACAATTGATGGAAATTTTGAGATCAAGAAGTTGTTGAGACATATGTCTAGCCAATTGGAGGGTATGAGACAAGCAATATAGTATCCAAGCATGCATATGGAAAAGCAAGAGGATAAACAAGAAGAATGGGAAGCTAAGTTTGGGCAACAAAAGTTGACATCTTCCAAGGAAAAAACAAAAGTTGACATCTAATAAATTGGCAAGTGATTTAGAAATGCTCTATAATATCATCTGGGGTACACGAGGAGCTCCCATCCTTGGATAGCCTTCCAAATGTTTCTATTGGCTTGGTGAAAGAAAAATGTGTTGAGGAGGACACTCTGCAACAAACAACAATGACCTCATTTAGAATGCATAAAAAACATGATCGAAAACCTGAACCTGAAAAGGACAATATGTCTATGGGGGAAGCACAATGTGGATATATTTTGATCATGCATAATATTTTTCCTATTGTTTACTTGCATTTGATTTTAGGATAGTATGTTAAAAAGTATAACTATAAGTATAATATGATTGCACTAGGCTCTGCATATAAAATGCACAATTTGAGGAAGACTATAATATTTTGGATAGAATTTGTAGAACAAATTTGTAAATAGCTTGTGTGTATGGTGTGTGTAATTCAACATGGAAAAATTAAAAGTCTGTTTTTGAACGTTTTGTGTTGGGTAAAGACTTTGGAAAATAATTGAAGTATGGAAGCTACTAGAGAATTGCATAAATGGCTTTGTACTCCCCGTAAGGTTGTTGGAATTTTCTTTGTAATTCTTTTCATAGGGGTTTCTATATTCTTATAAGAGTGTTGAAATTTTCTTTGTAATTCTTACCATAAGTGATAGAATTTGGAAACACTTCCTCTTTTAATTCAACTATTTTATTCTATCCTAAGATGTATTTAAGTTGTTATAATTTGATCATATTTAATTGTCAAAAACTGTTATAGATGTATCATATCAAATTGTCAAAAAGTCCATTAACAGAAAATAATTACTAAATTTCAACATTGTTTCCAATTTTTATATTATGATAATTAAAATAAAAATGATTATTATTATTATCATTATTCTTCATAATTAAAATAAAAAAAATTAAAATAATAATAATAATGATGATGATGATGATGATGATGATGATGATTATTATTATTATTATTATTGAATGAGCTGTTGCAGAGGATGATTAACTGAATATCATTCAAAATCTATTATAATTACTAAAATCCAAAGCAATGACAAATACATGTGATTAATAAAAATCCATAACTAAATTAACAATTAAAATAATAATAAATGAAATAATAAGTCCTTGTCATGGAATTTTGAAATTTCTCAACCAAAATTTGAAAATTTTCAACCAATTCGAACTCTATTCACTGAAATTTTGAAATTTCTTAACCAATTGGAACTTTATTCCATTGATTTGTTTAAACCAATTCCAACTTTGTTTCATTGACTGATCCATGAAAGACAGGAATTTGGAAAACAATATTCTCACCTCATAGATTTTTTTTATAACTAAACCCACCAGAGCATTAACATTTCCATCAAAACAGTAACCTCATATAAGGCACAATGTGAGATACTCTCTCAAGCTATTAAAATAGTGATCTATATTTAAATCAACTAGATTAGGTTCAACGTAGAATATGTATTTGCCTATTGTTAAATAATAAAGTTTGCGTAAGATATGTGCCATTTCATAGCGTGGCTTAAGCAATGAGTTTTGATAAATTCAAGCAATCACCCAGGCATATAAAATTTTAGTAACAATTTATTACTTAAAAAAACCTCGGATTGTATGTGATCGGTCACATTCTATTGTCCCTTGTTACATAATATGACAAAGGAAAAACGCCCAAGCCGAGAGTAGAGTCGTTCTACGGGTGGTTAAGGGATCTTATTAATGCCTTATTTCTGGTCGATGGCAAAGATAAGTTGTTTTTGTTTTTTTTTTTTTACACGGAAAATAGCTATACTTTAAATTATAAAAGTATATAAAAAATATCCATGATATAACCACTGCACACTATATATAACATACCCAATCGCAAAGGTCCATATAGAGATATCAAGCCCAAAGAACCTCAAACTAACTCAAGTGTACATAGAAAATCATATGAGATTATAAAAAAATAACAACCAGACATATGACACCGGAATTGAGAGATAAAGCTAATAGTTGTGTCATTAATGCCAAAACTATATATAGGATAATATAAGATAGAGCCGGTAAATACCAAAAAAACTATATCCTAGAATAATACATGTACACAAAAATAGGTCAGAAGGGGCCTCTCCCAAATATTATAGAGAAAATATGCCCACGCTATCCGAAGATGTCATGTGACCATCTTCTCATAATACATAATGAATAGCCCCTTCTGAAACGTCTAGCCCTTGCCTGGATAGAGCATCAACTTGCTTGATGAACTCTTGATAGATATGGATAATGGATAAGTTTGGAAAATCCAATAGCAAACTAGTAACATGGTCCATCCATGGTTTAAGATGCATTGCCTTTATAGTGCATAAACTGCTTGCCCATTTAACAACGAGCAAAGAGTCCCCCGCTACTTGATCCAATGTAATATGACGAATCTTTGCAAAATAGACAACCAACCAAAGGGCCATGAGCTCACCTCAAGTATTTGTCCGTGGGCCACATTTTATCCATAGATTGTAGTCTCGTGAATGTTCCAGTTCTATTATAGCAACAACACCACATTTTCTTGCAAAATCTTGAGATGCACCATCTGATTTAGCCTTGCAACTATCCCTAAAAACTAGAGGATTCCTGAAAAAATTGGTTGATCCTTACAGAGTATCAAGTGTTGTTCTGGTATATTCCATAAATCATGATATGGATTTCCCAGCAATCCATTCTGGTTTTAAATATTTGTTTTCAAAAAACTGTAAATTACTCGACTTCCATATTTCCCAGCAGATAAAGCATGCCAATTAACCTCTTTGTGGGTTATGGTGAAACCAATTTTTAAGACAATCTTGTAGAGTATCCCCATACCAGTCCAATATATTTTTTGGAGAGTTACTAACTGATATCCAAGTTTGTGCTGTGTAGGGACATGATATAAATAAATATACGACTGTTTCTGCTTGTTTTTGACAAAGCGAACATATATTTGGTCCGATGAAGCCCCTTTTCTGCAAATTGTCCCATGAAAGGATTTGATTTTCCAATGCTAGCCAAATATTTTTTTTACCTTGTGTGACATCTTCCATTTCCAGTGGGATTTATACTACCATTGCTTCACTATTGGGCAATCTGATATTATAGCATCATAGGCTAATTTAGCATTTAGGTTTCCATCTTGTGTATTCCAGGAGCATTTTATTAGATCTTCTTTCTCTGAGATTTGTATATTACCTCTGTAGAGACCTAAAATGTATTATGCCCATTTGGCAGTAAGACACCCATGAAGACCTAGCTGCGATACACTGATCCATCTGTGAATAAAACTTGAACACATGTTTGCCACCAAACAATTATTTAATGTATAGATGCCCCTCGATCGCAAAAAGAAGATAATTTCTATGGATAACCTGAATTGTTGAGGGCCACCAACGATAGGGTCTTCACCCACATATATTGATCTTCCATTTCCAGGAAGCCATGCCAACCAATCACCAAGGATCGGGAAGGAAGGAGGAGATAAGACCAGACCAAATATTTGAGGCACCTTTTTTTGGTTTGTCTTTTGATCTTATCCATTGAGTAAGGGATTGTTTTCTAATGTATTTTGACTTGATGATACCACTCCAAAGACTATCAACCATTAAGGCCCACCATAAAATTTTTGCAGATAATGCTCTTGCGAATAAGAAGATGTTTTTTAATGACCAACCTCCCATATATTTTGGTCTTGCCAATCTTTCCCAATCCACTAAATGGAGTTCGTGTTTATCATGATCACCAAACCAGATGAAATTGAAATTTTTCCTGCGGATGCAAGAGAGGACCGATTTTGGGATTTTACTTAAAGGTAAGCAATACAATGATAAATTTTCTAGGACATATTTCGCTAATGTTAACCTTTTTCCAATCGAAAGCCATTTCCAACACCAGTGGTGTATCCACCTATCAAATCTATTAAGAAGCCATAGCCAGTCTGCTGCATGGTATCCATTTAGTTTTATAAACTATCCTAGATACTTCGTACCGTCAGCAAGATCCATTACTTTGTATGGCATGAGTTGTGAAATTTTTTCCAGTGTATCTTCTCCTATATTATGCTTTAATATCATTGATTTAGAGACATTTATTACCATACCTGAAGAATTACAAAATAGATTTAATATATCACTGAATGAGGTCCATTCGCCATCTTGCCCAATACAAAATAGCATCACATCGTTGACGAATAATAAGTGTGTGATTGCTATCTTGGATGTGACTTGTATACCTTTAATATGAGCAGCTTCCTTATTCTTGTGTATCAATCTGCTCAGTCCTTCAATGATGATGAGGAAAATAAATGGTGATAGTGGACAACCTTTCCTAAGGCCTCTAGAATTTGTAATGAAGTCTGTGGGAGTTCCATTGATCAAAATGGCATAGTTTACCGAAGTAACACATGCCATTATCCATTTTATTGCATTCCATGGAAGACCGATCTGCAGAAGTTCCATTCTAAGGAACCCCATTTCACCTTGCCATATGCTCTTGACAAGTGTAGTTGAAGGACAAGGCCATTATATTCCTGGATTTTATGCTATGAAAAGCTTCCTAGGCTACACGTATAGGATCCAATATATGCCTATTTTCTTAAAATCTTAATTATTCCATAAACATGTTTCTTGACAAGACTGCTTTGATTCTTTGAGCAATTATCTTTGCAATAATTTTATAAATTAATTTACACAATGATATTGGTCTATAATCTTCAAAAGTTGATAGATTAGAGGATTTTGGAATTAATGCAATAAAGGTGGAGTTCATGGCAACTGAAACTGTACCTTATGTTCTTGATTCTTCGACCATAGAAAGAATATCAGCGCCCATAACATCAAAGAATTCAAGGAATATCCCATGGTCCATCCATCCAGACCGAGGATTTTTTATTTTGAAAATCCTTTTAGGACCCTCAGAATCACATCCAACGTTACTGGTTTGATCACTTATGCCCCTTCTTGATCCAAGATGAAAAGAGTGTATTCTTTAATTACTTTGATTTGATCAATAACTGAATGAAGCCCTGGATCTTGAAAATATTTTTGATAGTATTTGAAAACTTCCTTCTGTAGTGCTTCATTGTCCGCAATCAGCTCACCATCCTCATTCTCAAGTGACCATATGGAGTTATGAACTCTTCCACATTCAACATATTTATGGAAAAAATATTGTTCTGGTCCCCTAAGGATATCCAGATTTCCCTGCTTTTGAGACACCATGTCTCTTCTTCCATGTTAAGTATTTTCATTCTACTTTGTTCCAGGTCCTGTATATTTTCTCTTGTTTGATTTGAAAGAGGGCCTTTTGTGATCAAGCGTTAGCTACTCGCTATTAGTTATTCTTTAATTGAGAGGTTGGGGGTGAAGGTCTTGAGCTAGATCCATATAGGTTCCCTTTTCATTCATAATATTTTATTTACTTTACTTAAGATTTTTTTTTAAGAATTTAATTATATAGCTACATGTAACTATGACATAAACTCAAAGTAGGTAGCATTGTAAGGTAATTGACACATTCAAAAATTAGTTTCTCATGGTCCCTAGTTGGTGATGTGAGCACAGAAAATGTAGAGTAGGTTGAGTTGTGTAGGGTTGGCTTCTAGGTCTACTATGCTTGTAAACTTATTACTTTGCATGTTTATGTAGGGTTATCGATTTAAAGTGATTAACATTAATATGTAACAATGGTGTTACTTCACCACCACAGAAGGAAACCTTGAGATTGTAGTTTAATAGGTATCTCTATCTTGGTTTCTATTTTCACCATCCCTTGACAAAATATTAAGTATGGATTCATGACAACTTCTATTTTAGTCATTTAGAAGGTATTTGAAAAAAATATTGCTTCCGTAAATAATATAAATTGTTACTTTTAAGGCTCTTAACATGACAAAAACTAGTAGTGATCACCCATGAAACTATTGCTTACCTATGTAATGATTGATGCCATTGTGTATCTATTTCTGGAAAAAGATCAAGATTGGAGATGTTACTAACAATTTTTGCAAGGTAGGATGCTCTCATCCTGGAAATAGAGAGGAGAGTAAAATGATAGATATTATTAGACTTTGATTACCATAGTTAGCAATGTACAAATTATGAATTTATGGTGAGTTGGAATAAAACAAAGCAAAACAAAACATAATCGAAACAAAACAAAACCAATTTCAACCATTTTGGGTGCAAGTCATTGTATTACAAAACAAGGTTTGTCCACAATAGTATGCGAGAACCTTCTCTCAATAGTACAGTAAGGGTTTAAGGTGCGAGCCATCCAGAAGGGAATAAATTTGACCCAATTGATAAAAAGAAGAAGAAATTGTTGTTTTTTATCAATATTTTGAGAGATTTAGAGTTGCAACTATTTAATGTGATAGACAGTCTTATAGAGATATTGTAGACATTTGTTGTGGTGACTATGGATTTGAGTATGTTGTAGTATCATCTAGAGTTTTCACAACAACTATGAAAGCATATGTACATCTTCGGGAATTATATATATATATATATATATATCCATTTTTTTTATGTTTGCATTTGTATATTTTTCCATTGATAATACTGTAAAATGTTTAAATTTCCCAATTTTGAGACATTTTAGCTTAGCATATGTTTAGTCACATAGGGAAACAAATTTTGAGATAGATTTTGTTGAGGTAAAAACCTCTTGGAAAGTTAGCCCTACTATCACACATGCTTGACTTACATAGCTTTGTTGGATTAACCTTCCAAATAGATGAACATACTCTTCATGTTTATTTTTGAAAGCATCAAATACCATAGTCTTCATGTTTATTTTTGAAAGCATCAAATACCATTGTGATAGTGTTGATTGCTCTGCAATTTCAATTTATAGACTACCTTCCAAATATATATACACTATTATCGAGTTTTATTTACACAACAGTGATTGATTATTGTTGAGCAAATCTTCAAGATATGGAGGCTACAATACATTGTTCTCAAGATGGAGAAAGACGCTAAGCCACAACAAGATATACAATAGCCATGCTCCTCGACACAAGGGTAGGTTTTTCTATGATGGAAGTTGTGAGAAATATGGATGGATACATAGTCCCATTCATGCAGAAAAAAAATTGTGTACAACTAATGCGCATGAATTGAAGATGATCAACCTAGAAATATTGATTGTTCTTGTCTCTAGACTCATCATCACCACTTTAGCCATGGCACTACTACAAGGTGGGGATGTTTAAGATGATTTTTTAAGACGAAAATAACATTTCGTCTCAAATTCTATTTTAGATTGATTTTATATTTTTTAGGAATGTTTAAGATGATTTTTTGAAATGATATTACCATTTTGTCTTAAATACCTATTTATATTTCTTTTATTTTTTTAGATACGATTTCTTACTTAGAAACTGATTTTATGAGGGGAGGAAAAGAGAAATGGGGTTTTCCATAAATATTTTTCCAAGCCATCTTAGGTAGTTAGCTCGATGGTTTATTATATTGATATTCAGGTTGTGTTTATAAATATCCATGAGGTGATTATGTCAAATCTAGAGGTGACTGCATCAAAGATGAAGGCGAAGGTGATTGCATCAAAGCTGAAGGTGACTATGTCAATGTTGGTAGAATTTTTCCCTACGGATAAGTCAAAATTCTCTTAACTTAAAGCAGATTCCTAACTGACTCTAAGGTAAGAACAAAACAAAACAAATGCTACCTTGAAATTCCTGAACTAACTTTCACAACAAGATTACATGCATTTAGAAACAATGAAAGATATGACTCACCTTTCAATCTGACGTTTGTCCCGCTTCTAGCTCTTGATCCAAAAGCTCCAATTTAGAACCTGTTGAAATCAAACAAAGAACAAGCATACAAGCTTCCAAATGCCTTGAAGTAAAGATTAGATTCAAATCTAGATTAGATACATTCCATGCTAAAGACTTGTACAATACACATGAAATGGGAAAAACAAGACAAGTTATCTTTATTACAAACTTGAAGAATACTTACAAAGGTTGCTTGATGTCCAAGCCAATCCTCCAGCTCCAAGTGCTTCCTCCTCTAGCTATCTCCACAAGGCTGTAAGATCATAAGTTTGGTACTTCTAAGAGTCTTCCCCATTTCCCATGGAATGCCTCTCTTTTATAGTGTATGGTAGGGTTAACCAACAAGAGAGATGGGTTGATCTTGGGAGAACTTAGTGGATTAGGGTTTCTAATCACAGAAAATGAGTTAGGATCGAATCAGGGACCCCAATCCTCCAATATCTCTTGAAAATCCAAAATCCCACAAGCCATGGCAAAAAGGCTATAAAAAGAGTACTGCGCCCAGTAATATGAGCATAACGCGGTAGTACCGCGTGGCAGGAACAAAGCATAGCGTGGTAGTGTGGACTGTCGTGCTTCTAAGACAGAGCAAAACGCGGTACTTAGGGTAAATAAAGTCTCAGCTGGGTTAATTCTTGACAAGGTGGATTTACCTTCAAGGATTACTCATCTTCTGGGTGGTTCAAGCAGTAGGGGAAGTGTCGTCAACTCTTTTTGTGGTGGAGATGCGACACTGTGGAATATAGAGGTATAACAGATGCCCCCTAAAGTGTGAGGTCAGAAGGAACTGATGGCCGAAAGACTTTACGAATATAGTGTGTAGAGATAGCATCGGGGAGAGCGACAAGGAGCTGAAACATAAACAAGGTGTTAGACATACCACCGAGGCGGGGCATCCCCATGCTCGGAAACAAATGACTCAAAGCATGGCTGCCGACCAATACATTGCAGATCCATGAGTACTGAAATGACATAGACTGTGGACAGATCATGGCTACTATGAACAAGCGTAGATCCATGAGACAGTAATAACACAGCCACGACCAATACAAAAAGTGGATCTGTGTGACAATACAAAAGACATCGCAACCTGGACACAATCAAGATTCAAAGGTCCGCCCAGGGTCTTCTACCCGATCGCAAATGATACGAATCTAGCCATGTGATTACAAAGTGTTGAAGTCGAACATGGTAGAAACCATTTGATTACCGGTCAATGATGTGAACCATTAACAAATGCGAGGGAAATCACCAATGATGACGATGATCCCCAAGGTATCTGAAGTACATCTCAACGAAATGCGAATATATGAGTTGATGTCGATCATTCGAGAGATTGTTCGATCAGAGGTCAGTGATGTGAACCTACTGTCGAACACGAGGAAACCTGCCATTGAGGCATGCAGGTACCAAGGTACTAATGGTTGATCTCTAAGTCTAATTCCCGGATAGTGATTTGGAGTCGATGGGAATAGACTTGTCGAAGGTGGGCCATAATGTTTCCCACATCATCGACATGAAACCGGAACAAAAGATTCTATAAGATGATGAGACAATGGAGTATGTACTGACACAACGGAGGTCTAACACAATGAACGACTCTGAACAAAGCAACCCTTTGAACATATAATGGCATGTAACAGGACTTGGCAACAGGGATTATTGATAGCAGAGGATAGACACCAAATGAGCAGGCTCGTGGCTAGGGCGACAACTCAGGATGATGACCATAACTCAGTGAAAAATAGATACCCAGTATAGACAAGAGACAGACACATGCCATGTTCAAAGGTAACAACTGACAAGCTGCCATAACAAACTTGACTTGTTCCCCATATTCCCCCGACATGATAGACGAGTACCTCTTTGTTGTTTTTCGAGCTTGAAGAGGATAACAAATGCTCGGTGTAGCTCATCTCATAGATGAGTCCAATCTCACATGTTTTACGAACCTGATAAAGGAGGGGTTCGTCCCAAAGTGGGTCCTTCGATGTTAAATTTTAACGAGTCCAAGGAAGGAAAACTCGGTAGTTTTTCATATTTAGAGAGCCTGAAAAATTTTAGTCCCTCGATCCCGAAAAAGTGTAAAACAATTCCCGAGAGAACTCTCCCAGTCAAGATTGACTGAGGTATACCTTTCTCGTAAATAGTCTAGATGGACCGAAAAAGGGGTAACCTATCACCGAATAGACGACCTTTCAAATACTTTTACACGTGTGAAAGAGTCAAGATCACTTGGCAATCTTTTCAATTTTAGGGAGTCTGAAAAGAGCTTAACTATGGACTCCAATGGTCTTTTTCGTAATGTTTTAATTATTCTGGTCCGAAAAGAGAATAAAATACAACCAGGATAATACTTTCCTCATCGTTTTAATGAGCATGAGTAAAGTTGACCAAACTCAACACCATTTACTTGAGTTTGACAAGCACGACATGGGTGTGAAAGCGCTTGGAATCTTTTTCAAGTTTTAATCCAGAGCACGAAAAAGATAAAGTAGGCTCAAAATGAAGGTCAAACAATGAATAAACGCCAGTGTGAATATATCGCTTTTTAAAGGAGATCTTGTCAATAAAGTGCTCATAAAACCAGATATTAGTAATGTGAAATGGGTTTCATTTTAACCATATAAAATAATAAGTAAAAAATAGGTGAAAAAGCTATAAAAGGATGGTTAAAAATAGAAAGTTACCATTTCATTTGTGTTTTCACCCAAAGAGGAGATTTTACCCATTTGAGGAGAAAAAACTTCAAAGATCCATATCGAGAGTTTCAGGGCACCATTTCAACAACCGTCTGCGGTAGGTAAGAGCTCTCAAGCTTCTCTTTCCTTTGATGTATGAACAATTTGTTTTCAATAAGAAAAATTATTTTTTTGGGAAAGCCCTATTGGGCAAAAATCGCCCTTCACAGTACCGCGCGGGGGCTATATCAGGAAACGCGGTACTGTTTGACAGTACCACGCTGTGTCTTTAAACAGAAACGCAGTACTGTACAGTACCGCGCGGTAAGATTTGCCCCAGGCGCAATGAAGGCAAAATTTAAGATGAAAAAATCGATTTTTCTCAAATTTTTTGCTGAAACCAAGTTGTTAAATGATTACTGAATGTTTCCCCTAACCTTTTGCAGGAGTTTGCAATTCTTCTAGATCAAAATGGTCAGTTGGAAAGAAAGAGAGCACGAAGTAGATGATTTGGCGGCCGAAAATGACCTTCCTACTGTGACTACATTGAGAGAGTGCGGTTTGTTGAAAATCTTCAAAACCAAAGGCATTCGTCAGCAAGCTAAACTTCTTACCCATCTTATCCAATTGTGGGACCCTGACATTCAAGCTTTCCGAGTGGGAGAGCATGTCCTCGAAATTCAACTCGAGGACATTTATTTCCTCACGGGCCTCTCGAAAAGAGGGGCTTGGGTGAACTTTACTGGATACACAGCTTCGGAGACGAGCAGAGATGCTTTGATTGCTCGGTATTGCCGTCAGGGTTCAAGTAAGAAAAGTGGCAAAGTGGTCATAAAAGATGTTATAGAACTCCCTGTAAAAACTGTACTGTTCACCATCACACGTGCAGCAGGGAGCACGGGTCCCCATCAGGCGTCCCGTACACAGATGAACCTTGTAGTGGATTGTATGGTGGGAATAGTATTTAACTGGTGTGAGGCAGTGTTGATTAATCTCAAAGAACAAGTGCACAAGTGTAGGGTTGGAGAGAATTCCCAATTTGGTTATGGGAGTATCCTAGTCACCTTCTTTTTGGTGAGGGTGCCATTGCTGCGTCCACAGATAGCTATGCCCCGCCGTCCACCTACCGAGCCATGGATGGCTCGATGGAGTGATTATGCAGGACGTCTTGGAGGACCTCAGCGCTTGGATTTTGGTGAGGATTTCTTCTCCTGGCTCGAGGAGCAGATAGTGATGATCAATGACTACCCCTATGCAGGGGTGGACTTCCGCGAGGACATCAACTTGGCATTGCCAGAGGATAAAGATTGGGACAACTCAGGTATGACCTTCATGGATATATATTTTTTCCTTTTTGAATATATAATTTTTATTGCTTTTTAGAATGTGTAAAAGACTTCTAATGTATGTTCGTGTGCATGTCGCAGATCGTAGACCACAGAGACTGGCTGGGTATTCGCCATTACGTCGCGGTGGTGTTGATCGCCAAGCCGTTCCAGACGAGGAGGAGGACGAAGATGAAGCAGGAGGCGTCCGGGATATAGAGAGGAACTTACAGGGCTTGACTCATGGTATCCCTGCTATGAGGATGGATGATGTCCCTTTGCATCTCCAACGGCATACTGTAGGTGTGCCTAGTCATATTGGTCGACTTCTTCGTAGGGTGGCTCGAGCTGTAGTGTGTTATCACCAGTAGCGTGAGGAATCTGACGAGGTACATGATAGATCTCCCAGATCTCCTTAGATGGTCTTTTTGTCTTTTGCGGCATGTATACGATATGTAGGCTTTGAGAGCCAAATTTTTGTATGGGATTTGGTCCCAAATTTTGTCTTTGACACAAACTCTATGTATTTTGGAAAAAACATTATTATATACAGTGATATGGACCTATTTTCATGATCTATTTATTTACAATGACTTGTGCATTTTATTTTTTATGATGTGTTTATGTATGGGAAAGATGCCAATCCAAAATGTAATTAGCTAATGAATTAGCTATACAATTGAATTCTCTCGGTACGTGTTGATATGAAATGAAATTAAAAGATCATTCCAAGAGGCGTACCTTCCGAAATAAACGAAGTAGGATAGGATCGCGAACTGTGTAAACACGGTTCAGATGGGAAACCACGAGCTGGGAGTCTAAAAAGACTGATAGGGAGTCAATTCCGAGTGAAGCAACCTCCGTCAAGAGACCAATAACTGCATGGTACTCTGCGATATTGTTGGTTGCAGGACCTAAACAATTGGATCCTGAAGAAATCAACTCGCCAGTGGGAGAATAGATTACCCATGCTGCGGAAGCGAGATTCCGGGTATGTCGGCTTGCACCGTCGGCGAATCCCAAGTAGGCAGACATCTGGGCATAAAATCACGAGTCAAAGTAAGAGTGGATACATGAGGTCCACGTGCACACCAAAAAATGAGTAAAAGCAAACTAAGTACATTATGTACAACAAGTAACCCGCGTAGGGAAACCTTACGCGTAGAAGCGTTTGAGGTATAGCCCATTGCGGGGCCGTGCCAATGGCGTACCATCAAAATCGATTAGTTCATAGGCTCCTATTTCTAAGACACGTTTTACAACAAAGGGGCCGTACCACATAGATTCTAGTTTTCCTTTTCCGAGCTTATCGTGCATTTGATCATATGTAAGTACGAGGTCACCTTCATTGAAGATCCGAGGTTGAACGGATTTGTCATATTGAGCTTTGATGCGTTTTTTATGAGCTTCATTAGCTAAAGCAGCATCGCGGCGGGTTTCATCTAGCTTGGCTAGGTATAGAAACCGTTCATCTTCGGAAGTGATGTGGGGAAGTAGCTCTATGGCTATCTTAAGTGATGGAATTTCACATTCAATCGGAAAAATGGATTCTAGGCCATACACCAGTTGGAATGGTGTGAACCCAGTAGCACTTTTCACTGAGGTTCGGTATGCCCATAGTGCTGAGAATAGAGCTGAGTGCCAGTTGGATTTCTGGGTACCCACGATACGCTGAATCATTCGTTTTAGGACTTTGTTAATGGCTTCAACTTGACCATTAGCTTGTGGGTAATACGGGGTTGAGTTTTCATGGCGAAAACCCAGCTTGGCACTTAGTTCTTCGATCATATGGTTCCTGAAATGGGAGCCATGATTGGTCACGATGGATTGTGGGACACCAAATCTAGCTATAATATGATTGAATATGAATTGCGCTGCTGTTTTGCCGTCCTCAGCATACGTAGGCATCGCTTCAACCCATTTTGTGAAATAGTCGACAGCTACTATGACATAGCTATGCCCCCCGGCTGAAGTGGGCTTACAGTGCATGAAATCTATGCCCCATTTGGAAAAAGGGCCGATGGCAATAACAGGATGAAATGGAGCAGGGTGCGAGCGTGTTTTGCTATGAAAGAATTGGCATGGTGGACACTTCTTGACTGTTTCAATGCAGTCTTTGAAAATTGAGGGCCAGAAGTATCCTGCTCGCAGTATTTTCTGGGCCGTAGCCATCCCAGAGAGATGACCACCACATGCTCCAGCATGGTAGTCATTAAGAACGCGTTCCGCCTCATCTAAGGTCAAACAGCATCGAAGAATGGTGTCGACACCACGTCGATAAAGAGTATCGTTGAATATGAGGTAGTATTTTGCGTGATGTCGGATGCGTCGACGTTCATCGCGAGTGAGGTCGTGGCGGAAGCGTTGGGTTTGGAGATATAATAGAATATCCCCGTACCATGGATCAGACGTGCTAATGAGGAACAACGATTAATCAGGAAGAGAATCGATGGGCTCGGATTGCTCGGTAGCACGGGGCAAGTTACAAATCAACTCTGCAAAGACCAAAGACTTCTTGGACTTGGCTTTGACAAATTCCAAGTCAAACTCTTGAAGGATGATGATCCAATGAGAATATTTGCCCCCAAGCACTTGACGTGTGAGGATATAATACATTGGATTGAAATCGGCTATAACAGTGGTCCGGCGGAGTAGAATGTAATGACGGAATCTCTGGACAGCAAATACTGTTGCCAGAGCCAGTTTTTCAACATGTGAATAACGAGTTTCGGAGTCGAGAAGACTCTTACTAAGATAGTATACCACATGTTCTATGCCGTTGTGGTCTTCCTGGACTAGCACCATACTGATGGTGGAAGTCGAAGCTGCGAGATAAAGAATGTAATCCCGTGTGTAATTGGGTGGTTGGATTACAGGATCTTTGGTCAAAACTGCCTTTAGATTGTCAAAGGAGCGTTGGGCTTCGTCATCCCAGATAAAGGGAACATTTTTCTTGAGAAGCCTCATATAGCCTTTTGTTATCTCGGAAATATTACAGATGAAATGGCATAGAAAGTTTGCATGCCCTTGCAAACATTGAAGTTCTGGAATATTGGTGGGGGAAGGCAGGGCTAAGATGGCTTCTACCTTCGTAGGATCTAAACGTATCCCGCTTTTGGAGATTATGAAGCCCAACATTTTTTCGGCTTCTACACAAAATACGCACTTATGCGGATTCAAACGTATATTGTAGCAATGGCACCTTTCGAAAATGGCACTTAAGTGGTTAGGATGGTCTTCTTGGGTCTGAGAGTGAGTGGGGAGATCATCAAGATATGGTTCTACAATATGTTTGATGTCATGAAATGCGTAGGACATCTCCCGTTGGAAAGTTGCACTGGCATTTTTAAGGCCAAAAGGTAACTTTCGATATGCGAAAATCCCCCAAGGGCAGATAAAGGCTGTTTTGTGCTGGTCGGCTGGGAGGATATCGATCTGATTATAGCCAGAAAATCCATCCATAAATGAAAAGATGACACTCCCGGCACAGTTATCGATGATCTGGTCGATAAACGGAGTTGGGTAATTGTCCTTTGGACAAGCCTTGTTCAAGTCATGGTAATCGACATAGACTATGATCGTTCCTTGTTTCTTGGCTACAGGAACGATGTTGGATACCCATTCTGTCAATGGGACAGGATAGATAAAACCAACACGCAAAAGTTTTTCAACTTCTGCTTTAATAGCAGTTGCCTTATGAGGATGGACATGCCGAAGTTTCTGCCAAACAGGTCGGGTGCCAGGGAATGTTGGAATTTCGTGGACCACAATCGAGGGGTCTATTCCTGGCATTTCTTCATAACTCCAAGCAAAAACATCGCAGAAAGTTTTAAAGTAGGCACTATAGAACTCCATTTCGAGGGGAGTACATGTTTTGCCGATATGTATGTTTTCCACGATACCAGGCTTCACTGAAATGTCAATGGGAGTGGTTGCCATTAGGTTAGCCAAGTTTCCTTCGGAAAATACCTCGTCAAGGGAAGTGGGGAACTTGGTTTGAACCATCCCAAGTGAAGAACTGGGTTTTGTATCAGGGTCAAGTGGATGAATGGTGGGGAATGAAGATCGATGATGAAAATCTCCCCATGGTGGCTCATCACCGCACATAACCTCCATAATTGATTTGTCAGTGGGAAAAATCAAGTTGAGAGGATCGATAGGTGGTGGGTATGAATGAGTCTCAGACGAGAGCTGTGCCACGGAATGATGGGTAGGACAGTCGACCCAATCGGTGGCTGATTGGATCACTTCATATGCTGCGAGGTTTCTGTTCAAAGGCATAGAGTTGCCGTAGTATTCAATCTGAGAGGGACTCAGAATCACCCACGAATCATTGGAAGGGGTGACATTCGATGAAATCATGTTGACTGGTTGAACATGGGTTCCCAGCTCTGGAAAAACTCCGATAAGGGATGAATCCTTCATGAGACCAACACCGATGTCTTGGAACCGGTACCAAGGTTGATCCAATAACGGGACGGTGTTGGCGGAGTTTGGATGGGAGTCTGGGATACAGTAATCAAGTTGATCAATAGTGACAATTTTCCCTTCATGAGGAAATTGCACAATCCGGAAGACTGTAGATGTTATGGTGGTCATGGCGTAAAACCAGTTCCGACCAAGTAGGAGATTGTAATCCAATGGTGCATCTACGACTTCAATGTGTACGGATACTGTTTTTCCCCCCAGTTCAACACCAATTGATGGAATGAGTCCATAAGGTTGAAAACCGTGTCCATCAAACGCCCTGAGAGTAGTAGGAGAAGACGTGACTTTGGGTGAGCCTAAGGCTCTCCAGCAATTCAAAGACATGATCGACATGGAGGCACCTTCATCTAACACAGTGTGATGGATGCTATTTCCACGGATTTTTGTATGAACCTGTTGATGCCTCGGATATCGTAGCATCAATCAGAAAGGGATTCTCCTCGAGAGATGATCCCAATTAGACTATCTCCCGTTTGGTATAGGGAATCCGTTCGGTTAGCAGTTCCGGCAACCGTGGGTTTGGAATTTAATTCCGATTTGTACCGGTTATGGCCCGATCCACCTTTCTTTTGGATTTTATGTTTTTTTTATGAGATGCAAGTGCCTAATTTATATCTGATCTAAATGCAAAATTAAAATAGATCTAATGCTAAAACTGAAGTAAATCTACCTATCCTTGCAGGGAACACATTTACAGGATGAGCAATAAGCTGTAACAGATATCATAAAGAAAGAACAGGTAGCCATCGATTCTCACAGGTAAAGCTACAACAAGATAAAAGACCTTTAGAAGATAGCTTCTAATTCAATATAAAACGCATCTATTGCTCATGAAACATAAAAGCAAAATTATTTAATCTAAATGGAAAGAATAAAGAAACAGATCTAAACGTAAACAAACTGAAATAACTCTAAAGATCCCTGCAAGGAGCAAATTAAAGGCATTAACAATGAGCTATATGAGTTATCTTGAAGAAAGAACAGTTAGCCATTTAATCTAAAAGAGAACTCTACAGCAAAGATAAAGATATCAGCAGATAGCTCCCGATTTAATATAATCACATTCACTGCTCATAAAATAGAGGAAACGTTTACACAGAAAGAAGCAGAATCATTCGTTGCAAAGAAATAGTTCAAATAACAAGAAGGATCTCACATTACAAGATGGAAATCACTAGAACAGTCCGATACACATCCATCTTTCGTTTCCATGCAAAACATCCATCTCCTTGGCTTTTATTAGAAAATTCGATTTTTACAGGACCGATACAAGATAGCTCATATGGGTTTCAAAATTTCATTCCCTGCCAAAAGTCCTATTCTATTCTTCCTAGCTTCTATTTATAATTACAAATATGCCCTTTGGGCTGCCACCTAGCACCTTCCACTTGTCATCTACAGAAAATTCTCTCCTATAATAGACAAAAAATGCGATTCCCTTTCTTTTACAGAAATTATTTAAAAGAAAATAGGGACAGCTGTCCCATAGTTTCTACGCTTTACACATTTGAGATTCAAATACAAAAAATAATAGAAATAATGCTTTGAAATCAGCTATTTCACTCCTGTGTGTGAGCTTCTACTGGCAGAGGATCGCCTAGGTCATTTGATGCTGCTGAGGCTGCCTGGGAAGAGACACTCGAACCAATTGTTGCTGCTGCTTCTACTTGGGAAGAAGGGATTGAGCTCATTGTTGTTGCTGGAGTGGCTGCTGGGAGGGAAGATTATGGATCTTCTGTTGCTCCTGCTACTGCTGCAGCTTTCTTCTCCTCCTCCGCTATGTAGCTATACCACATACCTGTGTCCCTTACGACTATGTTTGCTGCAGCATGGAACAAGATCTTCTGAGAAGTCACATTTTTCCCGATCTCTACTCCAATGCCTTGAACTTCTGCTAGTGCATCTTGATGCACTTCCTTCAGCAAATGGTTGTGGAGTGATGACAATCCAATATACTGTTGGAGGTCATCAATAGCCAGGACATCAATCCTCTTCACATACTCCGTTTGAATGCCTAGTTCTTCCTTTAGTTGAGACAAACGTTGCTCCTTTTCCGGAAATTCCTCCAGGGTCTGAGGGAAGCTCAATGTGCATTTGTCATGAACCCCTTGGAGCTTTTGGTACAGACTGTTAATTTTATATGTTATTCTTTTCACACTGGTTATTAGCTTACTGGCACAGTTCCTGCCAAACTCCAACAGGGCTATGTCCTCATTAAAACCGTCCACAGATTTAAATGGAAGATGTGTGGGGAAACCCCCTTTTCCTTCTTTCCATGCCATCTGACTTATGATATTTGCCTTGACATGGGTATTCTTAGCTTTGAGCCTATGGGCCTCCGCATTAATTTCTTTTAACCTGACTACCATGGCCTTGAGCTTGCAAACCTCATTAGTGATTAGCTCCTGAGTGTCATGCATTTTCTTCAGGATGCTGCAGGACAGCTCATGGAAGGGAGACATGTTCATCGTCCTGCTCTCAGCTTGCTCTAACCGCTCAGCTAATTCCCGCTTATCTGCTTCTAGCTGGGATGCTTTATCTTCCACTCCGTTCTTCTCTGCTTCCAAAATCATCATTTGGAGTGTTAGTTGGTCCTTTTCCTCCTCCAGCTGATTATATTTTCCTGATAGCTCTTTATGCTCGGCATACAGATAGTTATACTTGTTCACCACAAGATCCCTGTGGGCTTGCTCATTAGCCACAGTTTGTTGTAGCGAACGAGCTCTTTTCTTTGTCAAAACATTTTCTCTAACTATCACACCCACATTGTCCAGTGATGCTTTTGCTGTTTCCACAGCTGCGGATGCCATAACAAAGGGATCCTGATCTGTATTCTTCATTACAGTGACCTCTCAGTGGGTAACGATGTCTTCATGGAAGGGACTTTTGATCCTCTCTTCTGATTTGAGGACCATTGCTTTCCTTTTCTTGTCATAGACAAACTCATTCCACCTGGACACCGTATGTTTTCCTGATGGCGTGTACGGGACAATTGGGCGGTTCATGATGTCTATGTCTTCTTCAGAAGGTGGGGTCCGAACTTCCTGAGCTGGATCTACTCCCGCCTTTTGGGTACCAGAGCTACCTGCTTGAGATGCATCTATTTCCATGTCTTGGACACCGGACCCACTTGCTTGGGCATCCTCCCCTACTTTCAGCTCTTCTTCCGCCCTCCGTTTTGCCTCGGCTTGTTCAGCTTCAACCTCTTTCTGCTGCTGGGCTTCCTCAGCCTCTTTCTGCAGGCTTTCATTTTCAGCTTCTTGTTGCATTCTCGCCACTTCAGCTTCCTGCTGCCTTCTTGCCACTTCAGTTTCCAGCTGCCACCTGGCTTCCTCCGCCTCCCGCTGCAATTTGGCTTCCTCAGCTTCCTGGAGTAACCTTGCTTCTTCTCTTAATCTGAGCTCTTCCTGAGCTCGGGCATCCTTAGCTTCTTTCTCCTTCTGCTGGCTGGTCTTCTGGACCTTGGTTGAGCTAGAGCTTTCTCCAGTGCCTTGGCGACAGACCCGTAGCTCAGCCATGTTGCTGATGCCTCTGAATGCCTCTTCCTCGGCATCAGGATAGTGAGAGTACTCGAAGTGAGCATAAATCTCCTTACAGTGCTCAACAAATTTTCCCTTCCTGTCATTCCTGTGGAAGATTACCTCACTGAAGTGGAAGGCTTTCAGCTCTTGAACAAATTCTTCAGCTGAGGAAACCCCCGAGAACTTGTAAGCACCTATGCAGAAAGGTAGAGGGGGAAAGGAAGCCTTATGCTGTTTGTGGAGCATTGCTCCAATTCCATCCAGGAAGATTTGTCTTACTACTTATTTGAGGACCACATAATATGTGGCATACTGCGGCAAAATGTATGGGGGCTTAGTCCCTCCAAACATTCTTAGGTAGGTGCCTTGCTCTGAAAAGTAAAAATCCTTGTAATTCTCAAGGACTTCCACAGCGTTCTCTGACAGGCAATTGGGCTCCTCCTTGAATATCTTCTCATATAGGGGCATGATGAACCCCTCACAGATGAGTTTGTAGCTGGGCTTGTAATTCTGAGCCCACAACATCTTGAAAGCGATATAGACCGGGGTGGTGGCCTTATCCCATGTGCAACCCAATTTGGGGAAGTCCATCTTGGCCAAAATACAATCAATCAGATATGAGGACATAAAAAATTATGCCTTCTTCAAGGCTAGTCCTTCCCTTGCAGCTACTATCATTGAGGCCAGACTATCTGACAGGATAGTGGCCCAGTCAAACACAGTTCCCTTAAACGCTACGAAGTGGATAATAGGGACCCACTGAATCTTATACATGGTGCCATCGGGCATGCCGAAGATTCTGCACAGCATCAAAGCGATCAATCTAAAAGGAGGTCTCAGATTCTATACGTCATATTCGTCGCTACCTTTCTTTCTTAGATGCTTGCCTGCGACCAGCAGCCTTTTGGCCATCTCAACGTTGTCCATTTTGCCCAACCATTCATCAGTCAAAGCTTGCTGGGAGCGGGGAAATTTGTAGGCTGCTGCAAGATATGCGGGTTGAAATGAGGCAATGGCCACTTTCCCGCTGTCATTTATCACTCTTCCTTCAGCATCAGAATGTTGGAGTATCCATCCGATCACTTCAGCACAGGGGAATAGTTCAGGGCAGGTAGCAGCTCTGGTTATGCCCGAGGCTTTGATATTTAGATAAATTGGCCCCTCTTCTAATAACATGTCTGGGACATCTTGGTCTCGGATCATCCTGTAAATGTCACCCCATCTGATTTCTAGAGGAACACCAGTGGTGCACCTAGTATCCTGGAGTGAGGTCTCAGTTTTAAGTGGCGCAGGCTTCTTTTCTGTCATCTTAGCCTTCTTCTTACCGGCTTTCGGCATTTTGACTTATCCCTGATAGCACCCATATACATGTTATGAGCAACATACAGTGGGATTTCAAGAGCATCACCATTCTAACATGTCAAGGAGATAAAATGCAATGTGAAGCTGTATGTTTAGGAATCAAAATACATCATCTCAACAGGAACCTAATTATAAATTTTAGCCATCCTAATTCTTTTAAAGGGGCAGGTTTGGAATGCTCCTGTGAGGATAAGCGTGTTGCGGAAGCAACCTACTTTCGGTTTAGCTCTGGGGAAGAGGGTAACTTTCGTCATTGTGCTTTTAAAAGGCTAGTGGCGGGGAAGTCTGGGGTGAAATAACCCTGTGACGAAATAGGGAGTCGTTTTCATATTTATGACCCGGCGAGGGCTTCGAACTCCATTGTAATTTATGGCACTTGCCGAGATGCTCTATGGGAGTTTTGAACAGGGGCGATGGGACCTATATTAGGATTTAGATTGGGTAGCGGCTATGCCGAGACTGAGGCTTATGAAAAAACCTAGGTGACTACGGTTTTAGCTTTCGGCTGGGGACACGAAAGTTCACGGGGCCTCGGTGACTTCGAACGCGAAGAATAGCGACATATGCAGCCAGGGTAGGAGCTTAGAATAGTCCACCCGTCAGAGTTGACGTTCAAAACATTTTGATATTTCTATGTTGTGTATGACAGAAACAACAACAAAAAAAATGAAATTTCGATGGTAACTTGACGGGCAAAGTACTCGTGACAAGCATTTTGCCCGTCAAAATCTAACCTAGACCAATCGTCTTCCAACAAGGACAATCCAATAGCAATATGATGCGTGGAAGAAACAAATTTAACGGTTGAAGCCTCCTACCTGGCACCGTGAAGATAGCTGACTGAGATGGCCGTGAACGCGGATCAGCGAGATGAGCTGGAGCGATTTGCGCGACGTTCCACGTCGTTTGCCAATTGAAAAATAACAATATGTTGGCTCGTACCCCACTACTTATTTAAATAAGCTAGGCACGTGCGGCATTTAATTTTGGTGGGTGGCGCAATTAACTGCGGTTTAAATATCGGTACGTCGGCGTCAAATCAAGGCGTCTCGATTTACGTGCGACCGCCTCCTGCAAGACAAACTTGTGAATCTCATCCGCCGTTGCAGAAGGATATAGTGGACGTTTCCGTCGTTTTGGGGCATGTCGCGGAAGGAAAATGCAAAGCGTTCCGCAAAGGTTCCCGCGTCGCAGAAGGATAACGCGGAGGCTTCCGCCGTTTCGGGACTCACTCGCGAATGGTTCCCGCAAAAGGTTCCCGCGTCGCGAAAGGGAAATCCAAGGCGTTCCGCAAAGGTTTTAAGTCCTTCGGAAGGATAACGCGGAAGCTTCCGCTGTTTCGGGAGTTACTTGCCAACAGCTTCCGCAATTCAAAAAATTTCTAAATCTCGCGGGGCTTCGGGAGGATATGGCAAAAGCTTCCGCAACAGACTTCCATTGCTCGGCGTTTCGGAAAGCTTTTGTGAAGGCTTTCGCAACTGCGGGAGAAAAAATTAAAGGTTTTCCGCAAATTTTCAAAGAAAGCTCCTAAGTTCTCTCCGGAGTTTCGGGAGGATTTTACGAATAGCGCCCGTCGTTTCGGGAGAGATAACTCAAACACTTGCGCAACTTTTCTTGCCGGTGGTGCGGGAAGGAAACGCGAAGGCTTCCACGAAGGCTCAGAAATAATATCGCTAATGCTTCCGCAACCTCAAGACTTAAAGATTTCGAAAAAGACTAAGTTACTTGGCGGATTCAGAGAAGATTGGCGAATTTCATCCGCAAGTTTCGGGCGGCTTGAATTCTTCCGCCGTTTTGGAAGGAATTTGTCAAACGCTTCTGCAACCTTTTCGACAATAATTTCAAAGTCTTTTTGGGAGACTAATGACGAATGCTTCCATAGTTTTGGAAGGATAAAATGAACGGCTCCGCAGGTTCGGGATGGGAAGTCCAACAGCTCCGCAAAAGGAAACTTCTAAGTCTCTTCAGAGTTTCGGAAGGAATTCGTGAATTCCTCCGCGGTTTCGGGAAGCTTACGCGAGTGGCTTCCGCAAGTTTCGGGCGGTTCCCTTGAATTCTTCCACAACCTTTTGGGAAAAATTTTCAAGTTCTTTTCGAGAGGTTTAGACAAATAGCTCCCGCCGTTTCGGGAGGAAAGCTTGAAAGCTTCCGCGGTTACGGGTAGCTTTTAAGAATCGTTCCGGAAAGGTTTAACCGTTTCGGCATTTGCGGAAAGAGAACTGGAATGGTGCCGCAAAGGTTGAGGGAAGACTTAAGGTTTTTTCTTTAAAGGGAGTCCTCCGGCAGCTTTCGGGAGAGTAAGGTGAATCTGTTCGCAGTTTTGGGAGGAAAAGTCCAATCGCTTCCGCGATCTTTCAACGAAAGTTTCTAAGTCCCTTTTCGAGATGTTTAAACAAAGGCCTCCGCCACGCCGAGGCTTTGTAAAATCGTTCCGTGATTTCCAGGAAGACTTAATGGCAAGATTTATTGTTGAAAAACAAAGTTAACAGCTGAGGATGGCTTCTTAAGGGAGCCTTTCTACAAAAATGAAAGGAGGGGCCCCAATATGTACAAGATTTTGGGGGGGATGTTGCTGCAACAACAGAACCTGAAAGGCTAACTGGTGAGAAAGCCGAGGTTTGGCGTGCTCCAAATTAAACATAATGGAGTTTGAAGTATCTGGGTCCATTTCCCCCAGTGCTGAAAGTAGGGTTCTACGCTGCGTGGGGCAGTGTTGGAGAACCTAGAGAGTCGACATGGCGCAAGGTGCTTGAGCTAGATCCTCAACAATATTGTAATTTTGGGCGGCTCGAGCATTGGGATTAAATGTCGCCTTTCGTATGGTTCCCTTGGGTGGGCGTAGCACTGTATCCGTAAGCAGTCTCTCGATATGGAGATGGCCGGTAGGGGGGGAATAGGAGTCGGATCTTCAACGGGAGATTTTCCTTTGGCTATCTCCGATTGTTTGTTTGAACTTGGAGGATTGTCATACGTCTTTGAACGAGTGGCTATATGAATCTCTTCATTACTCGTCATCAGGATTTCACGGTTTGTGGATGTCTCTCTGCGGGTTGGATTGGTCGGGTTTCCCCCTTGTGGGGTTTCTTTGCCAATCATCTGCTGTTGCTGTTGAGGGAAAGGGTCAGTTAACACTGCCGGGCGAGAGGATCCTTTAACAAATTTGTTGACTTCGTCCTTGTAGGGACAGTCACGTGTGTAGTGATCGTCTTGACAAATTAGGCAGGGAAACTTAACCTTTCGACGTGGTTTCTGGTCATTGTGGGTGGGTTGTGGCTTGGGGTTCTCGTGCTGATTTTTCTTGGGTTTACCACGAATGTTTTTCTTCTTTCCCCCAGATGGTTGTGACGTAGACTGAACTGCGTTCACTTTGGAGGAAATAGCAGGAGAAGTAGTATTTTTTTAAGCAGTCTGGGGTAAGGTGGGGGAAGCAGAAGCTTGTTGTCCCGTCGAGTTGGTAGTAGGCTGGGCCTTGACTGAACCGACAATACCATCGATGGGGGGTTCAGTGGTAGGTTTCGTTGGATCAGTGGTAACGCGGGCTGCATGGGGAAGAAGTTCATGTAACGTGCTGGATTGGGTGTATACCAAATCCATGTACTGAGCTGCCGAGATGGCTTGTTCTTCTGTTACTGGCCTGCGCATAGCGATATCTTTGTCTATGGGAGGCAAAAAGGATTTCCTGAACCAATCAGCGAGTAGCTGATCTAGAATGGGTGCCTTAATTAGCCTACGGCGTCGTCTCCACTCATGGATGTGATCCGAAATGTGTGTAGAAGTGGTTTGATGCAGTGAGGTTAATAGTTCTGTTCCAGTCTCATACTGGATGGGGAGCTGGAAATGGGTCAGAAACTGCATAGCCAAGGTGTTGAAATCACGGAAAGAGTGTTGTGGCAGCTCGATGTACCATTTTGCTGCCGTGCCAGTAAGCGTACGTTGGAAGAGCCGAAGTCGAATGGAATCGTCCATCAAGGAGTTGGATGAACACCAAAGATGGAAGGTCATTACGTGGTTCTTGGGGTCTTCCCTGGGCTTAGCATCGAACTTGGGAATGTCCGATGGAAGTTTGGCTGGGATGGGTGGCCAGTGAGGTTCATGCCATATAGGATTGTTGATAAGCCTCGACAAATCAGGTAAGTCAAGCGTGGCCAAAAAGGGAATTTGACGATTAGTCTGTGGGTATGAGTAATAACCATGTGGTGTAGGGAAACCTGGGGGGCCCTGCATAGCATACTGTTGCGTGTTATACCCATATGTGTTTCCCGGGGGATACTGCTGGAAGTTCTTTGGGTAGTAAGCCATTTGGTTAACCGGTTGATGGATGTTCTGCTGAGTGGGTATGGTACCCTGGGGTTGCTGAAACCCATGAATGGTTGCTACTCCTGGTTGGGGAAAAGTTCCTTGGAATTGTTGTGTTCCAGGAATGTTACCACTGTATTGAGTAAGTGGAGGGTTTCCCATAGCAGGGTTGGGGGGTGGCTGCGACGGTGGTGTCCATGGAATGCTCGTTCCTCCTTGAGGAGCGTGTGAAAATTGAAGGGATGGGTTCCATGGAGTTGTAGCAGCTGAAGGGTAAGGGAAGCCAAAATTCAAGTTGGGGGGAATCTGAGATTGCCCCCCATCTTGGTTCCAGTTTCCAAATAGTGAGTACCCCCCACTCTGTGGGATTTGAGATTCCCAAGAAGGAAGCATACCTGACGGGGGATGTTGAGGATGAGGCCCGGTTGGAATACCGGAATAAGGTTTCCCGCTGCCAGGTGTGTTGTACATACCATACTGAGCAGATGCTGCTGGTTAGGCGGGTTGTTGGATGGAGCCAATGGGTTGTCCTCCAGTAGATGGGTTGGATGGCCCTATACTAGGAATGGGGTTCCCCACAAAAGGTTGTCCTCCAACTAGTTGGGTTGATGGCCCTATAGGAGGAGGTGTTGACTAGGAATGGGGTTCCCAACAAAAGGTTGTCCTCCAACTGGTTGGGTTGATGGCCCACTAGGAGGAGTTTGGTTATTGGAGTTGGGGACCATTGTAGTCGGTTGTCCACCTCCTGAGATAGTGTAAATAGTGGTCGAAGGTGATCCTCCGGTCAAAAGGGAAGATCCAGCAGTATGACTTGGTGTTCTTCCGCCGCTAGCCAAATATGATAGTGTGGATTGGCCAACGACGCCAAAAGTACCGATTTGCGGAGGGGGTCTTCCATATCTGACAGGCGAGGACAGAGAAAAAACTGGGTTATCCCTCATAGAATGTGCGCCAAAAATGGGTGATGGAAGCAAATGTGGGGAGTTTAAACCAGGGGTATCGGGGTCATCCATAGCTTGCTCAATGATGGGAGGACTATCGAAAACTGGGTCCGAGTTCATGTCCTGAAAAGGGTTTTGGGGATCCGGCGGGAACCTAGGTATAGTAATGTCCGAAGGTCCAGAGCCTTCTGCATAGGAGTGACGAAACTCTGTGCTAGATAGGATGTTGGGATCCCAATAGTCAGAAGGACGAGTAGCAGGGGGATATCTAGAAGCTGTCGAGAGCATTTGCTCTGTGTCGTGTCTAAACCGTGCCGATGCTAACGGGGAGTTCGCTAGACTAACCATACTAGACTGGATGGAAGCCATGATTTCATGTCCCGGAGGGAGGTTGGGCAGAGATATGGTACGAGGTACGTTGCTGGAAGAACTGGTTTCCTGGGATGAACACTGGGTGGCGTGGTGATAACAGGCGGAAGCTCAGTCTGGGAAGTGATGAAGCCATAATCAGGTTCAAAAGGTGTGTCAGGAAGTCGAGTGTCTTCAATAACTTCGACGTACCCGCTTGGGACTGAAATCAAGCCAGGTATATCCTGGTCGGACCCTTCAGTGGTGCCAACAGATCCGTTTGTGTCATCGTGAAAAGTGTCTGATGGATGGGAGGTGTTGACATCAGGTAGTAGGATGACCTCTGGTCTAGTATTTTGGGTTGTACTAGATTCAGCCGCTATAATGGTGTCCACTGTGGCAGATATATCTGGAATAACAGTGGGTGAAGTGACAGTGGAAATCTCAGTTATACTAGTGGTTGCAGAAGCTGCAAGAGATTCTGAGACTGTGCTGTGAGTAACAGTTACAGGCGGAACTGATGATGTAGTATGTATCGGCGGTGGAATGTTCCCTTGACTAGCACCGCGGCTAGGAGGAGCGGGAATGCCTGATGCAGGTGGACCGGAGGTCCATGGCGGTGGTGGTGGTGGAGGGATTTTGCCCTGTACTCGTCGTGATCTTCGTGGTTGTTCTGACATGATGACAGGAAAATGAAAATCGGGGGCAATTTCGTAACAAAGAACTCAAAAACTCTAATGCAGCCGAGTGTGCAGAAGAGGAGCTAGAAAAAGCAAGGCTCGCAGGCCAAAAAAAAGCAAGCTCTAAAATCTATACTGAGACCGGTGTCTCAATAAGCGAGCTGATGAAAAGAATGGCCAGAATGCCAACAAGCAGTCCCTAAAAAGAAAAATGACCCTCTACTAAGATGAGATAACAAGCAAACTCCTAACTAAGAGCTGGAGACCTCAACAAGTTGTATCCTTCGCAAGATGATGAAATCCAAGTCGAACAATACAATGTGAGAGACCGATATGAGAAGGATACCCCTCTACCGAAAGGGATTCTGGGTAAAAGAGCCCTAGTAGAATAGTCACTAAGCTACGTCGTTCATGACACGTTGGAAAAGATTTTGGTCACTTCAGCCTTCCGAGGAAGACAATGATTGATGTTGCCTTAGGGGTAAGTGGAGTGCGGAATTCCACAGAGTCCGTCCGGTTCTCAATCTCGCGGCCGTTTAACCCCTGAAAGTTAAAAACAGTCAGGAGGCCCCTCCACAAACTGGCTGTGACCGTGTCAATAAATACTAGAGGATTTTAGTTCCCCAGAGGACAACAACTATGTCTTAGATGAAAATGACAAGGGGGAATTATTTTGATGCCTATTCCCGGTGTCCTACCTAACTACCAAATTCTTTTGATTTCCTCAAGTGAGGTTAATGTTGGTTTAATTAGGGAGATTAATTTTAGTGGTTGTCTTACTCAATCGGGTAAATGGACGTGAAACTTGATGGCGTTATGACGACCCAAACCATGCAAATGAGAATGAATCAAAATAAGCCTTTATCTTCGATGAAATCTATCTATAGAAGAGAGAGTTCTTCGATCATAAATGCATGACTCTCACAAGCAATTAAAAACCAAAGCAAAATATTTTTTGTTTTCTTTTTTTTTGTAAATAGAGCCAAACTGAAATAAACACTCTTTTTAATTCACTGATCCTACAACTAAGATGCTTCAAATATGAGAATTTCTGTGGCAAATTCAATGGTTCATTTCCTAATGCACAATAATACTGCTAGACGTTTTCAATTCAAACAACAGAATTGTTCTCAAATGATAATTTTTTAATTACCGAAAATGATGGAAACAATGTGACTGTAAAAGCTACAGGGTTCAGTAAAAGAGAACAGTAGTGATGGGTTGGTTGTGGTGAAAAAATCAAGCCAATGCAATCAAACTGGAAAAGTGATCCAATATGCCAATCATGCCACTAACTCACAAAATCATTAAGCTCACAAAGAAATAAACACACCACATAGTCTGTTTGATGAACAGGATGCTAACAAGCAACAACAAACACTACCTAAGGCAGAGAAAAAGTGAGAAATGACTCAGAAAACCAAGCAGAGAAGGAATTTTGAAAAAATTGCGGACACTACCGTGTGTCAGGGTAAGACTGTAGCGCGGTACTGTTACAGTACCGCTCTGGTACTAATGAATAGAACGCGGTACTACCGCGATGTAGGAAATTATAAGGGCGCGATACTGTTGCAAGGTAAGGAAAAAGCACAACTTTTGAAAAGGAAGATGAAATTTTCAGGGTTGCTGCAAACCCAGGGGACTCAGTGATCACACAGGGAGAAAAAATACAGAGAGGAGGGGTGAATAAAGGTCAAAAAAGACCAAAATTCAAGACTAGTTTGAAGAGCAAGAAAACAAATCACAATCAAAAGATGGATGACAATGAATTGAATCAATCAAGCAGAATTCAAACCAACGGAGTCACCATTCTTGTTGGTATAATTTTTCCCTGCGGATAAGTCAAAATTCTCTTAACTTAAAGCAGATTCCTAACTGACTCTAAGGTAAGAACAAAACAAAACAAATGCTACCTTGAAATTCCTGAACTAACTTTCACAACAAGATTACATGCATTCAGAAACAATGAAAGATATGACTCACCTTTCAATCTGATGTTTGTCCCGCTTCTAGATCTTGATCCAAAATCTCCAATGTAGAACCTGTTGAAATCAAACAAAGAACAAGCATACAAGCTTCCAAATGCCTTGAAGTAAAGATTAGATTCAAATCTAGATTAGATACATTCCATGCTAAAGACTTGTACAATACACATGAAATGGGAAAAACAAGACAAGTTATCTTTATTACAAACTTGAAGAATACTTACAAAGGTTGCTTGATGTCCAAGCCAATCCTCCAGCTCCAAGTGCTTCCTCCTCTAGCTATCTCCACAAGGCTGTAAGATCATAAGTTTGGTACTTCTAAGAGTCTTCCCCATTTCCCATGGAATGCCTCTCTTTTATAGTGTATGGTAGGGTTAACCAACAAGAGAGATGGGTGGATCTTGGGAGAACTTAGTGGATCAGGGTTTCTAATCACAAAAAATGAGTTAGGATCGAATCAGGGACCCCAATCCTCCAATATCTCTCGAAAATCCAAAATCCCACAAGCCATGGCAAAAAGGCTATAAAAAGAGTACCGCGCCCAGTAATCTAGGCATAACGCGGTAGTACCGCGTGGTAGGAACAAAGCATAGCACGGTAGTGTGGACTACCGCGCTTCTAAGACAGAGCAAAACGTGGTACTTAGTGTAAATAAAGTCTCAGCTGGGCTAATTCTTGACAGGGTGGATTTACCTTCAAGGATTACTCATCTTCTGGGTGGTTCAAGCAGTAGGGGAAGTGTCGTCAGCTCTTTTTGTGGTGGAGATGTGACACTGTGGAATATAGAGGTATAACAGTCAAGATATTTTCTAGGTCATCTTAGTTGGATTTGAAATGTAGCTGATTTGATCAGATATTTCGGGTCATCTTAGTTGGATTTTAAATCAAGCAAAGTTGATCAGATATGTGGATTGAGGTGCATTCCAGATCTTGATTTCCTAAGATAGCTTTTGGTAGATATGTGAAATGAGGTGCATTCTAATCTTGATTTCCTAAGATAGTTTTTAGTTTAATATATGGTAGTACTTTTTGTTATGCACTCTAGATAAACTCATGTTCCCTAGTATTCTTACTACCTAAACAACTATAAGCCCAAGCTATAAACAAAAAGAAGCAGGGTTATGCAAGTACCAATTGTAAAGGGGAAACTCTTAGCCACATAAAAAATCCCTCTTTCATTTAGTTTTCCCGGTATTTAAAATCGATGATCAGATTCAATGTATCATGTTTTCCCTCTCAATCCATTCTCACCACCTACAATGACCCATTTTTGGCCTATATACTACTTCTTTACCCAAGAATGAATCTGGTTGATAGCGGAGAGAGCTTCTGAATCATTTATCCAATTCTCTAGAATTTTAATGAATACATTTATATTCGCTGATAACTTGTTAGAATTTTTCTTCTATGCCATGTCGACATCCTTCTGATGGAGAGAATGTGGCGCAAGGTTGGCCCCCTCAAGGACTTATTGCTTAACAAAACACACGACACACACGATGCTCACACAAAATTGGTGTAAACAGGATGCTAGAAGCTGGCTTCTATTACTTCAATCAAATTAACAGTTACAATGCAAAATGCAAAGAAATGTAAACAACTAAACTAGTTGGCCTTAGACTGATACAATATACAAAAGTAAATGTGTGATCTTCCTCCCTCTCATGACCTGTGTTAAATGCAAGCGCTTGCTGAGCTATGGATGAACGATCTCTGCTAACTCCCAATTGGAACTCTCAACTAGAACTCCCTCTTCTATATGTCTGCACATTGGTATTCTACCCTGCTTTGTTGTTTCTATTCCTGAGGTCAATCCGATTCCTGAGACACTCTTCCTCTGTCCGCTGAATCCTCCAGATCCTGCAGACCTGCAGTTGTCTTCTCCCCTGGCCGTGCTTCAGAACCTTTTCCTGTGGTGACATCTGTCCTGATTCCAACCACCTTCTTCACTTCTCATAACTTCCTTAGCAACCCCGAATGGCTACCAAGTACTCCGTTTTGACTTCTGAGCTTCTCTGAATCTGCTACAATAGTCGGTCCCATCACTGACCTCGACCATACTGCCTTCCATCGTCCTTCGACTCTACTTGTCGGCCTTAATTCGCTTCTACAACTTGCCAGTCCACCCCTTCCTCCATGCTTGGATTCCACCACAAACCTATCAGTTTCATTGTTTGACACCCTACCTCTTTCGCTGCAAATATGTCGTATGTCGACACCTTAACCTATCGAACTTATACCTTCTCCTTCTGTTGACCGCAAATCGATAGCTTCCTGCTCAACTACTGAGCTCCAACAACCAGTCTTCTTTCGCACCAGTGGTCGTCGACAATTCCCCTGGTTGACTTCTTGTGTCGATCATCTTCGACCTTTTCTCCTAGGCCCCAATACTCTTGCATCAGACTCCCCAGGTGAAAAAGAACTCAACTGCTCCGTCAGTCTCCTATATTCTTCTCTGGAAATCCACGCCGCCTCCTGCAACTCATCATCTTTCCATCGCACTAAGTATCATTCTTTCGTGAGCTGCACGTACACCCGACTTCATGTTCTTCTATCACTTCACCGATTTCTTCTTTGTCGTGTCGACCTAGAATCTGCACTATCCAATCGATGTTCGACACTTTCGTTCTTCCTCTACTTGAACCTTCTTCGAACCTGTGTAGATCCAAGACATTGAATGTAGGTGAAATTCTCAAGTCTTTCGGCATCTCCAACACATAATCATTGTCCGAAATCTTCCTTAGAATCTTACATGGTCCAATATTCTTCAAGTTCATCTTGTTATATGTTCTCGTCGAAAATCTCTCCTTTCGCAAGTGTGCACAGACTAAGTCTCCTTCGCTGAACGGCCGTATCCTTTTCTTCCTGTTGGCTCTCAACTTATAGGCCGCGTTGCTCTTTTCTATGCACTTTCACACATCTTCGTGCACTTCCTTCATATGTTCTGTGAATGATTCTACATCTGCGCTTTTACTGATTTCTATTGGTATCTCGACCAAATCCACCACTCCATGTGGGCTTCTTCCTTGAAAAATCTGGAATGGGATCATACCTGTCAACCGATTCACAGAATTTTTATACGTGAACTTTACTTGCGCCAACATGTTTTCCCACTGGTTGGGTTTGTCAGTCGTGAAACATCTCAGAAGGTTTCCCAAACTTTTGTTCACCCCCTCGATCTGTCCATCTGTCTGCGGATGGTATGCTGAGCTAAACTGCAACCTCATGTCCAGTTTCTTCCATAGGGTTCTCCAGAAATGTCCCATAAACTTGGTATCTTTGTCCGACATTATACTCTTCGAAACCCATGCAATATGACTATCTCCTTGAATAATATTACAGCAATGCTTGTGGCAGCACTTGTCTTCCGACACGGAATAAAGTGTGCCATCTTCAAAAATCTGTCGACTACATCATAGATTGAGTCATTACCTTGCTGCGTCTTCGACAATCCTAGCACAAAATCCATGCTCAGGTGCTCCCATGGGGTATTCGACACTGGTAATGGCGTATACAACCCCGTATTCTGACTTCTTCCCTTTGCCAACTGGAAAACTCGACATTGTTGTACCTACTTTCCGACATCTGTCGTCATTCCTGGCGAATAATACTTTTCTTCGACCAACGCCTTGGTCTTATCGGTGCCAAAATAACCTACTAATCCACCACTATGCAGCTCTTGGATTAGGTTCTCTCTTACGGATCCTATGGGAATGCACAATTGTTGTCCCCTGAACAGGTATCCCTCTTGGATGAAATAATCCAAGTATGGCATTTTTTCGACACTCCATGGTTCGTTACTGGCCTTCCATGCTTTCACAAAATACTCGTCGGTCTCATACTCTATCTTCACTGACTCCATTCCTGTTGCCTGAACTGTTTTCGTTTTCAGCAATGCAACTCTTCAACTCAACGCATTGGCAACCTTGCTTGACTTGCCCAACTTATGCTGCAACATGAAGGTATATCCCTGCAGGAACGCGGCCCACTTCATGTGCCGCTGATTCAACTTCAACTGAGTGTTCAAGTACCTCTGTGCTTGGTGATCTGTGTATAACACAAATTCCTTGGGAAACAAATAATGCCTCCACCTCTTCAGTGCCTGGACAATAGCATAGAACTATTGGTCATAGACTGATTATTTCTGCTTTGAATCATCCAATTTCTCGCTGAAGAATGCAATTGGTCGGCCTTCATGGCTCAACATTGCTCCAATTTCCATTCCACTTGTGTTGTAATCGACTTGGAATTTTTTTTCGAAATATGGGAGCGCTAACACCGAGCTCTCAATGACCTTTTCCTTCAACTTGTTGAAATCCTTCTGGGCAGCTTCTGTCCACTTAAACTCCCCTTTCTTCATGCACTCTATCAACAGTGCACATATCTGACTGAATCCCTTGATGAAATTCCTGCAGAAACTAACAAGTCCATGGACACTCCGCACTCCAGTCACGCTTGTTGGTTCTAGGAAATCCAATATAACCTTCACCTTCTCTCGGTCCATCACTAACCCTTTACCCGATATTACAAATCCCAAGTATACGAGTTCTTCCTTCATGAAGAAACACTTTTGTAGGTTCACCATCAACTTCTCTTCCTACAACTTCTGCAATACTTTTCGAATGTGCTCCAAGTGTTCGACCTTGGTTGGACTAAAAATCAGGATATCGTCTAGGTACACTAAGACAAAATTTCCCAAGAATGGCTTCAGTACCTTGTTCATCAACCGCATGAACATACTGGGTGCATTAGTCAATCTGAATGGCATGACTAACAACTCATACAACCCTTCCTTCATCTTGAATGTTGTCTTCCATTCATCTCCTTCTCTAACCCGAATCTTGTGATAACCGCTCTTTAGGTCTATCTTTGTGAAGTATCTCACTCCACTAAAGCAATCCATCAAGTTGTCCATCCTTGGAAATGGAAACAGGTACTTAATCATGATCTTGTTGATGGCTCCGGTGTATGTACACATCCTCCATTCTCCACCCTTCTTCGGTGCTAATACTGCTAGTACCATGCACGGGCTCAGGCTCTCTCTGTTCAACAACTCTTGGACCTGTCGATTGAGTTCCTGACCCTCTTCCAGAGTCATTCTATGTGGTGCCTTGTTTGGAAAACTCTATCCTAGAATCAAGTCGATCTGATGGGATATGATTCTCGTCGGTGGCAATCTCGTCGGCTTCTCGTCGACTACTATGATCCTGAACTCATCTAGCATCTTTTCGACTTCTACCGGAATCCTCTCCATTATCGACCTATCGACACATGGTCTTTTTAGAATGATATTGAAACATACTGACTTCTTCTCCTCCTCCGCGAGGAATTCCTTGGCTGAACACATCAACACTTGCTTCTCCCAATAGTTGCTCTCGCCCTGCTTGTAGTTGGCTTGGTCCTCTTGCTTCGGCTTCAGAGTCCTCCACGTGCCATTTTTCCACACTGTGATTGTGTTGGCTCGATCATCATAGATCATTTTTCGATCATATTGCCATGGTCTCCCTAACAACATATGATATGCATCTATTGGGATTATGTCGCACAGTACACTGTCTTCAAGCATCCCGACCTTAAATTTTATCAGGAACTATCTGGTTACCTTGACATGATGTCCTTTCTGTAACCACGATATCTTGTATGGGCATGGGTGTTCTCTACATCTCAGACCCAACTTGTCGATGACCTATTTCGACACAAGATTCTTCCTACTGCCACCATCAACTATGGTCTTTCAATACCACTCACCAATCAACACTCTGGTTCGAAAGATATCCTTTCGCTGTGCTAGCTCTTTCTCGTCATTTCAGTTGTTCTGAATCAACATTCTCCTGGCCTTCATAGTTCGACCTTTTCTTTTCCCATCTTCACTATTTTTGGATGTCGACTCCGCCCTCTCGTCGACTTGCTCATCTCTTTGATTTATGGGTTTTGAATCCTTTGCAGCTTGTAGGTTCTCTAGGCATTCATATGCCTTGTGTCCGACTCCTTGACACTTGTAACAAACCACAACTGGTCTATCATTTCCTTTTCTGTCGGTTGGGCCACTTCGACCATACGCACCGCCACCGTGAGTCTCTCCTTAGTCGATGTCCCTTCCGCACATCGGTTTTCTTCGACAAATTCTCTCTTGGTTCCGCTACTTTGGCCCTTCACAGAAACAATCTTCACGCCTCGACCAATCATCGTGCCTCTAGTCGATGTGGATTTCGTCGACAATTTCTCTTCTTACTTCAGAGCTAACTGGTAGGCTTCAACGACTGCTCTGAACCTTGACAAGCTCAACTCATCCTGTATGGCATACTTTAATCCATTCATGTATCTTGCAACAGCTTCTTCTCCTTCGTTGGCCTGACCCGACCTTATCGACAATCTGTAGAACTCTTATGTGTACTCCTTCATGGTCATCTCTTTTTGTCGAAAGTTCTGCAACTTCCGGAACAAGGAAATCACATAGTCACCTGGCAAGCACTTCCCTTTCATCTTGGCGACCATCCTGTCCCAAGACTTGATTTTCTCCTTACCTTTCTTGACTCTTTCATCCTGTACATTGTCCCACCAGAATGAGGCATGACCCTTCAACCTCAGACATGCAGCCTTAACCCGTTTAGGATCCTCGATTTGCTCCATGTCAAAGTATTTCTCCATTTCTCTGAACCAGTCTATCAAGTCTTTTGGATCCAGACTTCCTAAGTAGGTACGTACATCTATCTTTGTTTAACCTCTCATCTCCGTTAGAAGCTTGATGAGTTTGTCTTTTGGTTCCTCCTCTGTTGCTTCCCGTGCTTCCACTTCCTCAACTTCCTCATCGTTGTGGTCTAATGCATTAGGATCACATCCATGCCTTTGGCTCTATTTGATTGCTACAACTTCACGAGTCAAAATTCCCATTGTTCGCATGCACTCGTCGAACATTTCATGATAAATTGTGACTATTGCGCCACACGCTCTTCGTCCAACTCCTTGGAAATTAAAGCCTCTTTGAGCCTTTTTCAACCGCAGCTGAAACTCCCACTCGTCTAATCGCAACCGAACTTTCGCAAGTTGTGCACAACTCTACCCAACCGCAGTTGGAGCTGTTCACACTCAACACTGGATTCTCTTCTAGCTCTGATACCAACTGGCACAAGGTCGGTCCCCTCAAGGACTTATTGCTTAAAAAAACACACGACACACATGATGCTCACACAGACTTGGTGTAAAAAGGATGCCAAAAGCTAGCTTCTATTACTTCATTGAAATTAATAGTTACAATGCGAAATGCAAAAAAATTTAAACAACTAGACTAGTCGGCCTTAGCCTGATACAATATACAGAATTGATTGTGTGTTCTCTCTATGTGTGATCTTCCTCCCTCTCATGGCCTGTGCTAAATGAAAGCGGTCACTGCGCTATGGATGAATGATCTCCGCTAACTCCCAACTGGAACTCTCAACTGGAACTCCCTATTCTCTGTGTCTGCACACTGGTCTTCTACCCTGATCTATTGTTGTTGTTCCCAAGGTCACTCCAATCCATGAGACACTCTTCCTCTATCTGTCGAATCCTCCAGATCCTGCATTTTTCAGCACCCCTAGCTGTGCTGCAAAACCTCTACACGTGGTGACATCTGTCCTGATCCCAACCACCTTCTTAACTGCTCATAACTTCCTTAGCAACCCTGAATGACTACCAAGTACTCCGTTTTGACTTATGATATTCTCTGACTCTGCTATAGTAGTTAGTCCCATCACTGACCTCGACCATACTGCCTTTTGTCATCCTTCGACTCTACTTGTCGGCTTTACTTTGCTTCTACAGCTTTCCATTCCACCCCTTCCTCCATGCTTGGATTCCACTGCAAACCTATCGGTGTTGTTGTTATAAAACCTATCGACACTCGACCTCTTTTGCTGCGAACATGTCATATCTCGACACCTTAACTTGTCGACCTTCGGCCTTCTCTTTTTGTCGATCGCAAATCGACAACTTCCTGCTGGACTACTTGGCTCCAATAGCCAGTCTTCTTTCGCACCAGTGGTCGTCGACAATTCCCCTGGTTGACTTCTTCTGTCGAACATCTTCAACTGTTTCTCCTAGGCCCCGATTCTCCTGCATCAGAATGCGACCTCTCCTATGTTGCATTCTACCTAAAAACGTCATGCAAACCCAATATATCAATACCAATTAAAAAAATGTAACTATTGTGTAGGATTTTAAGGATCTTATCAACTTTGCTGAAAACACAAAAAAATAGAGATAGAGATGACTAATTATTAATTACATTCCATCACATTAATTGTGACCTTATTAAATTCATGCATGATATAAATTTAGGGGAAATGCCTGCAGGAAAAACTACAACAATGCAGGGTCTTAACTTAATAGTACATGGATGGATGGATTGTTATATATGTGTGCTTAGTACCTAGGTATGTGAAAATATAAAACTTAACTATTGGCACGTCATTAGTCCGCATGAAGTGCAGAAGCCGACAGCTACAAAGAAGGACCATCCGCGGAAGAAGGACCATTCGCGGAGAAAAATGAAGCACAAGAATAGTTTAGTTTGTTAGAAATAGTCATTTGGACCATTTTGTGACCGCCATAGTTGGCTATAAATAAGAATATGAATGTAAGCCTAAGGGCGTTCGATTAGGTTTGATTAGAGAGATGGAATCCGATTGGAGAATGAGATCTGAACTCTGTAATGTTTTGATTCATTTTCGGCACTTTTGTATGGATCCGTGATAGGATATGTTGAATTGTTTCCGCGAAGGATACACCTCAGGTTTTGATGATTTAATGCATGAAGATGTTCGCATATGTTCTTTTGTCTCTGTTTATGTTGAATAATGAATGTTGCATCACATTTTATGTTGTCTTTTCTGTAAGATTTCATTGCTGCGATCATTGGTATTCCTTTGTTAATGCGAATGTTGAATATGTAAATGATGAATGTGAATATGAATGATTGAGTTGCTAGGCATGATACGAAAGTGAATCTTTGGTTTCTGGTGCGATAGAGTTATAGTAGATGCATGTCCTTTCTCTAATGTAAAAACTTGGTTCCTGCAGCCCCCTTAACCATCTCAGGTGAGACTTCACTCACTTCGCGGGTGTGGCTGGAAAGGGTAAAACCTTTCTGGGCCAATGTTTAAGGGAGTTTGGTTGGTGTTTGTTGACAACAGTGCGAAGTGAACCCCTGTCGACAGATATGTGTCAACAAATGGTTCTGTTGCAACGTATGCAGATTTTGATGTGATCGAGATTGTTGATAACACAAGCCCCTATCCAGTGCTGCTAGGTATAGTCTGGGCGATGGAGAATCAGGCTATTATTAACTTCAAGAAAATAACTATGTCTTTTGAGAACCGGGAGATAAGGGTAGTCACACCTCTTGACCCTGCGGAAGGGAAGAGATATGTTGAGCTAACGAGGGATGAATTCATTGAGGGATGGGACAATATTTACAACATCTCAAAATATTATATCAATCCTATTGCAGGTGGAGAGTTAGGGTGGCACAGTAGCAGTTCGGCGTCATTGGATTCCGATGAAGCACTTGAAAATTGCCAGAATCAGATGCATGAAATGTCATTTAGAAGGTGTGCACGGATCACTCAGTTGCTACGGAGGGTAGCTACGGAAGAATTCGAGCTACCAACGTATGAGGGATTTCCCAACTTGGCTGCATTTCTCACTGAATTTGAAGATAAAGTGGCAGAACCACAACGATTATTGTCCTTGGAGGAATCCCTGAAGGCTATACCAGCGTGATGGTGGGTGGCGCACAAGTACACCATAACTAACTGGCCACTATGTCGACACCTAATGATGATTAGGTTCAACGACATTGATGGATACTGCGGAAGGAAGTATGATGGAAGAAGATATGTGAAGGAGCATTTGAATGAATGTGAAAGCAAATGGGGACCACGAGCAAAACATGAATGGGTCCATGAATTTATTCACACATTGAATGAAGTACCGCGAAATTGGTATGTCGCAGCAGAACTGCGATGCAGAACAACCTCTTGGGAACAACTAACAATTGGATTTAGCCAAACATTCAATTTCTCTGACGAAAACCACTTCATCCACAGTGCATTATAGGCAGTCCGGGAGAAAGTATTCGACACAGTTCCGACAGAAAAACCTATGGGACTCCAGTGGACTACGACACACCAAATGTTGATGGAATGTTACAACATAATAGGAGAACCAAACGATGAGGATGATCCGAGGGATACGTATATCCTAGAGTCAGAAGGAAGTTGTAGTGTCGAGGAACCAAATATGCCTTTCGACAAGTTTTAGCAGCCATTGTGGATCAATATAGTGAACATTGGGTCGGAAGAGAACCCCAAGTTTGCGAGCATTGGAGACTATTGGGATGACTCGATGATTGCGAAGATGATTGACCTATTGCACGAATTTCAGGATTTGTTTCTAACAAAATTCTCGGAGATGAAAGGGATTTCAGGGGATCTAGGGGAGATGACAATCCCAGTGAAATCTGATGCGAAACCAATGAAGCAATGACCTTATAGGTTGAATCTGAGTTATAAGGAATGGGTTAAGAGTGATATTGAAAGAATGCTAGAGGCAAGAATTATAGAACCAGTGGAGGAATTAGAGTGGATCAGCCCGATGGTGGTCCAGGATAAGAAAACAGGAAAAATCAGGAGCTGTGTAGATCTAAAGACCCAAGAGTGCACAAGACACGAATGGGAGCGACTCCAGCGAAGGAGTGGTGTCTCAGAATCAATTATGGAACTGTACAAAAAAAATGACGCGACAATCTGCGACAAGATAATCGTAGACTACACAAAGAAGTGGAACGCTTCGGCGACTCAGAAGCTTCCACGATGCGGAAAGGGTCAAATCCGGTCATAAATGAAGCAGTTAAACCATGATGGCTGACGGTAAAAATGAAAAAACGACACAATTATTGATCAACGCATGCGATGGATTTGGGAAATCAATGCTAGATTTGGAAATTATTGTCCTAAATTAGAAGGATACGGCAAACCAACACTATAAGTATGGGGCAGGGGAGAAATTCGAAGCATTGTGTGTCAAGCAAGAACCTGCAGAGTAGCGCATGGAGGTTTACATTTCGAGCACAAGCACCGAGCGCCCACAACCAACAATAGTCACGCAAGAGCAGATAGAAGTCATGTTTGGCATGTCATTCAGAAAAGAAGTGAAACACCAGTCAACCTGCAGACACCGGCCTAGAGTCGAAGAAAGGGACCTAGAACTCAACTCGAATGGAAGAAGGAGAAGCAAGAAAGGTGACATCATCACAAGAAGGCCCAAAAATACTTGGGTATGTACCACCGAGCAAGGACGGGACACCAGTGATTTGGATAAACAAGAATGAATAGTATACTTATCAAGATGTTGTCGATACCGAAAGGAGTTCCTCAAGTCGGGAACATTGTGGCAAATTTGCAGAAGTTACAATATATTGATCACGACCTTGCTAGCTTCCCAGAAAGTGCAGAAGGGTATATTGATGTCAGCCATGGGGAAGGATGCCCAACCACAGAGGAACCCGCGACATGGGAATTGGGATTGGTGCAGTCAGGGCTGCTTGGCCTCACCCAGATACCACACTTCAGGCTTGGCACAGGTTAATGCATGCGTCAAGAAACTGCTAGCTTGATTCCATGGCGGATAGCTATGGCTGCATGAGAATATTCCAATGACAATTTACATGATCTCAAGAATCACCGGGTTACCTAAGGACGGAGACGATCCTTCCCATTTTTTCCAGGGTAAAGACAATGACAAGAAGCTTGTAGTGAGCCTGAAGACAAAGTACAGAGTGGAGAAAAACTCCCGAGGGTACCTCATTAGCACAATTAAAGACCAGGCCGTCAGGGTCAGAGCGAAGATCCTAGAAATAAAGGTGGAAAGGAAGAACAGGATGAAAGAATGCAGTTCAGGCATCATCGCCTCCACGGAACTATGTGTCACAGGAGTGCAAATGAATTGGTCAAAATGCTTGCTACACTAGTTGGTCGAAGATGCATACGATGCACAGGAGAAAGGAAAGGCATTCACATACTCATGGCTCATAATGTTGGTCGCATTAGTAGGATGGAGGGATCCTGAGCACTATCAAGGCATGGACATAGTCGAATCCAGAGTATGTGAAGGAGCGCGGTACTAGAACCTATGGGCAACAACTGATAAAGAGCGGCAAGAAGACAACATTGTACAATTTTACTTTTTCTTTGAGATGTTGCGGATCGATGCGCAAGATATACTACAGATAATGGAGCAAGCGACGAGGAAGTACCAATCGATTGCATGGCTCTCGGTCGAATCGTAGACAATTCACCTTCAAGCCTGAGTGGGTAATTCGAGGAAATGGCTTCCAACGCAGTACAAGCTCACCGATGAGGAGCTGGACGCCATCATCTGAAGATGGCTCGCAGAGTGGAAAGTCCCAGCTGACGAAAAGGACCTATCGAACTTAGACAATGGGTAGGAAACAACTCGACTAAACCCAGACGATGAAGAAAAAGGCTCAGCCAGTCAGAAGGGGGGCGCAGGAGAAGACGACCCTGCGAAAGAGCAGTCGGAGGTGTCTAGCCATGATGGAGCCTCAATAGCCACCCAGACAGACTTTGACCTAGACGTGTAGTACGAAAGAACGACAAAGTATAGGATGGACCACGGTGAAGGAAACACAAGTGGTGGTCTTCTAGAGGAGCAGGTTAATAGGATCCTGGATAAATTAATAGAGGTCGTAGAGGAAAACAATGCGAGAGTCACACAACACTCAAGCGGTTACGTCCACCAAGTAACCCAACTGCTATCCACACTATTGAATGCAGTTGTAGAGTCCAGTGTACCACATGGGGAAGTAAGACTGAGTGCATCGACAAGTAGGGTTGAAGTAGAGGTTGGCACAAACCCAAGGTTAGGTCAGTTTTTTCCAAATGTGATGGCGACAGGAAACAAAGAGCTGGATGTAGAACTAAGGAAATATGACTCAATCGTGGTAGATTTCAACCTACTACCACTGTTGACACTACAGAGAATCCAAATCGAAGCAATTAAAGAACTCAATGACCGCGAGGCCGCAATGCATGATAAGATGGTGAGGTACAAGTAGCAGGTGCACATCAGTGAGACAGAGGCACCTGGTATTGGGAAGAAAAACGATGAGGTCTTACCTGATATGGTTAAGCGAGTTTCGAGTGTTCAAAGAGAAGCGGTCCCTATGACCTCAGAAGTACCAAGAGTAAAGGCATGCCGGCACGAGTGAAGGATGATCAAATGTGTGAAACAGATGTGCTAGACTGCTACGCCCGCTCCACGAGTTGGTGTTGTCAAGAAATTTTCATCCAGTCGCAGTCCAAGGTCAAAGTAATAGACGACTAAGAAGGAATCGATGATGAAGGTTCCAAGAGACTGGAGGATGAGTTCGAGAAGTACATGACAATGACCAAGAGACTGGAGGTTGAGTTCAAGAAGTACATGACATCGAGCTCCATATGGAAAGAACAACCTCATAAGTTTAGCACAACGAAGGTTGAGAATATTACCATAGGTGTCCACCTGAAGTGGCTTGAGGGCGAGCCACAAGTTTTTGTTGGGGGCCTTTTGGCACAAGATTAGTCTACATGAAGTGCGGAAGCCGACAACTATGAAGAAGGACCATTCGCAGAGAACAAGGAAGCGCAATAATAGTTTAGTTTGTTAGAAAGGGTCTTTTGGACCATTTTGTAACCACCATAGTTGGCTATAAATAAGAATATGAATGTAATCCTAAGGGCATTCGATTAGAGAGATTGAATCCGATCGGAGAATAAGATTTGAACTCTGTAATGTTTTGCTCTATTTTTAGCACTTTTGTATGGATCTGCGATAGGATGTGTTGAACTCTTTTTGCAAAGGATATACCACAGGTTTTGATGAGTTAATGCATGAAGATGTTCGGATATGTTCTTTTGTCTCTGTTTATGTTTAATAATGAATGTTGCGTCACATTTTATGTTGTCTTTTCTGTAAGATTTCATTGATGTGATCATTGGTATTCTTTTGTTAATGCGAATGTTGAATATGCAAATGATGAATGTGATGATGAATGACTGATTTGCTAAGCATGATGCAAAAGTGAATCTCTGGTTTCTGGTGCGATAGAGTTAGATTAGATGCATGTCCTTTCTCCACTGCAGAAACTTGGTTCCTGCAACCCCCTTAACCATCTCTGGTGAGACTTTACTTGCTTCACGGCGTTGCTGGAAAGGGTAAAACCTTTCTGGGACGGTGTTTAAGGGATTTTGGTTGGTGTTTGTTGACAATAGTCTGAAGTGAACCCCTGTCGACAAAACTATTTCAACATTGACTTATAGATATAGTTAGTACTAGGAATTACTTTATCTTTGACAAAGAGAATGTCTTGTATTTCAATAGGATTCCATATGAGGCCCTTAATTTCCCTTGGTCAATGTAGTAGGAATAAACAAGAGTTTAGTAGTAGGCCGTATGGATTTTAAAACCCGTGGTAATATTACATGGAGCAAGAACACCCAAAATAGCATGTTGCACTGCCCTACCCGCTATTACCACGCCCACCGTATTGTCATTTCCTATGGCAATGCCATTTTTGAACAAACAAAAGTCATCCTTAGACCATGTTCCTGCACTAGAAGGATAAGCATCAAATCCTCTGAAAAGCATAAGCATTTAATTCTCCATAGCGTGAGATGATATTGGGCCATCCCTTGATCACAAACAAAGTCAATAGTTGATTTGTTAATTAGATAACTAGAAGAGTCGAGTATAGAATAGTCAATATTTGGATCATAGTAGTAAAATATGGCCGTATTGGCAGTTGCTGTACAAAAATTCAAACCAGGTTAAAAATACGACGAACATTCGACATGATACGGGTTCGGTACAGTCAACAATTTATTTACCAAATTTTCACCGAACGGGAAAATATATATATATATATATTTAAGAAAAAACTTTAAAACACTTTTTCAAATTCTTATAAATTTACCATCCCTTGAACAAAAAACTAATCGTGAATCAAAGAAAATAAGAATTTACCATCCCTCGAACAAAAAAAATTATTGAATCAAAGAAAATCAAACTTATTTATGAATTTTGATTCGTGAACAAAGAACATCAAATTAGTAGCTCAACCGCTCAACAGTAATCTGCCAGAAATCAAAGAGAAAATCAAAATCTTGTTTCTGAGCTAAGTTCAAGTTTCAATAGTGACGTGAGACCTCTATTTGCGAGAGTTCAACTTCAAAGTTCAAAGTTTTAAACTCCAACTATAGGTATGTGCATAATACATATTGCATTGTGAGCCACACTTGAATTTTGAAGTTTTGAGTGTGAATAATCTAGATTCTATACTTTTAGTGTTATTATAATTTATTATTATAATTTAGTGTTAGTGTTATACTATTAAGCTTTTATATCATCTGCTTTATTACTATTGCATTGATCAAAATGTTAATTTATGTAGTTTTTTTTCTTATATTTTTAAAGTCATTTTATATAAAAATATGTCACGTCCCCACCGACCTACATGGCCGACTGGAGACCGTGATCCATTTTTTTTCTCCCAAAAACATCAAATGAGTGCCCATACAGACAGTCAGGAGAGCTCGGGTTCGCAATCTTCACTCCGTAGCAGCAAAAACTGCAATCTGCATCCCAAAACCCGCAATTGCGGATTTGGAAATGCGGAAATCCCAAAATGCTAACTTCGAACTTGGATATCCCACAACCCGAAACCCACAATTTCGGATTCGGAATTGCGGAAATCCTCAACGCCCAATTTTCGAACTTGGAGATCTTGCAACCTGCAACCTAAAACCCGAAACCCACAATTTCGGATTTGGAAATGCGGAAATCCCCAACGCATAACTTTCAAACTTGGAGATCCCGCAACCCGCAACCCGTAACCCGCAATTTCGGATTCGGAATTGCGGAAATCCCGTCTCTGCAAGGAAATTATCCTCAAATATTCTAAGGGGCATAAATCCTTCCTCCAACATCCAAATGGGGAAAGGTTGGTACCGTTGGAAATCTCTTGGAGAGATCTATCCAATGGTAGAATCCTCTTGATCATATGAGACATCTAACTTCCTCGTTTCCTTCTCTGAAGCTCTGCCTATATCTCCACTTAAACACTTCCAACCTTCCTCCTACCAAGGTCTTCCTTTCCATCTGTTCCACAGAGGTTTCTGAAACCACTTCCGGGCTTCCCTTCTCTCCCTAGGGGTCAGGTGTGAATATGCATCTCCTTCACAGGGTTAGTTATGCATAAACATCCATCACAAAACAATGAAACACTATCATTCATTATAACATGTAGGATGCATTAACATATTTAATCAACACATCTATCATATGCAAGAACTACAAGGCATTAAAATGATGCAATATAAGATGTACATACAACAATGAACTCAGCCTGTTACTTAGGCCTATACATGATTGCATATCAATCAATTCATTTAACAAGTATTCATAATTCCAAAAGAGACATGAACAACCATTCCATCACAATGAACAACATTACCATATAACATAATACTTATCTTTCAATTCCGAAGAAACTGGATAAGTGAGAGCAACGTTCCACCCAACCTTAGATCTTTGTCCAGCATCTACTATTTCAGTTGAGAGATCACCCCCGAGTTGGGAAGTGTATCCACTAAGGAGGGATAACAGGTTCTCTCATAGTCAAATATCCATTCTCATGCTAGATCAACCTATAGTTGGGTTTATCAAGCATTACAGGGATCCTACCCATGCTAAGACAACCTACAGTGGTTTATCAAGCAATTCTGGGATAACAGGAAGGTGTTGCTAAGCCAGTGAGCTCAACCAAAGAGCTGCAGGCATCTCAGCACTCAGTTGACCTGGCACCCACAATACCTACCACATCCAACACAAGGAAGACCTACATCACTTCTACATAGTCTCTCAAGGCATATTCCCTTCCATTGCTATTCTGTGATGGGCATAGAAAGGTCCAGTCGCTCTCAGCTGACCTGGAACCCACAATACCTACCACATCCAACACAAGGCATATCCTATCACTGATGCACAGTCTCATGGTCCTTCCCTTCCAGTGCTATTCCAAGATGGGAATAGAAAGGTCTAGTCACTAGTTCATTGAGACTATATCCTTCATTGGGTTTATCAAGCAACCCAACTCTTTCCCACAGTTCAACAACTGATTCATTACCAGGCTTGGGGGTTCCTCATGGCCGCTCTGCCAATGCCATTTTGCAACCTCTTCTATCAATACCACTCTGTTCCCTTAGCTTGGGGTTTGCACATAGGGTGGTTACGGTTATCCACTCTCAGGCCTTCCCTCCACACAGGAAATATAATTCACCTCAGATTTCCCTCTTCCCCGGATTGGTTTGGGTGCATATAGGAAATACAGGAACAAATTCTCTGCGAAGGTCGATGGCTCTTGAAATGGAAAATGCGTGCTGGGGTGAGTGAGGACGTGAGTGAGTAGTCTATATGTCTGGTGTATGCATCCCTCCATGAATCCCCCCTTCCCGGATAGTCAACAGGTTCAGCGAGTTTCCCCAGGAAATTGAGTGTCGTTATGTTCAAGCGATCAGAGCCATGCCCTGCCATACGAAATCGCTAGCATGCTCCATACTCCAGTAGCCTCAGCCATCAGGGTTCTCAACCACCCATTGCAGTTGCATTAATGTTAGCAGGGATTTCCAACGGGTTCCCAGTCAAACATGTGTCAATATGGAAACCAATCCCAAACCCCCTCACCTCTCCCTAGTGGATACACATGGCCCCTTCTCATTCGTTGCCTCCTTAGCCAGCTTCTTGGTTATTTTATTCATTCAATAATAATTATATCATTTACATTCATTCATGGCTTAGCAGCTCATGAATAATCAAGCTATACAAATACCTGCCTAAGCAATAACTTAAACATCTACTAGTGGGGCCTTGGCCTTGAGCTCCACACTAGGGAAAATACACATACTATATATACACAGTATTTACATTGAAGCCAATAAACACATAAACGAAAAAATGGGGTATTACAAAATAGATTTGTGTAGTTTTAAGTTTTATTTTTAAAGTTTTTAATGAATAATGAATGAGATGTTAAAATTTGGAATGATTATGTATAATCTTATTTTTTTAAAATTAAAATTGTATGTATTTTGTATTTATAAGATGCCTACTCTCGTATTTTAGTCGTAATTGATTTTTTTGTTACGTATTTTTCCCGTATCGTATCCGAATCGTATTCAAATCCGTACTTGAATCTTGCTACTATGATTTGGATAACAACAACTCACGATTGGATTAAAGATTAATAACATCCGAGCTATTTAAAATTGTAAATATATTTAAGTATTCATAATTATTATTATATTTTTAGGAATTATTTGAGTCTCTAAAACCAATAACATGGATATCACATATCTATTAATTGTCTTGATAATCAAATTAAATGTTATTTTGTATGATTGATTTAGTCTATATTACTTAACACCTTTAGGTTTTGTAGTAAAGAATTAACAAATAATAATAAAACATTTGAGCATCGAGCTTATCATTATGTCTTAAATTCTAGAATTACACAAATGTCCCACTCTATATATGGATGGTCTGCCATAATATGGTTGATAAACATAAGCAAGAGAAAGAGCTAAGTGAATTCCACGACTGTAAGTTTTTCCCTATTGCTTGTAGAAAAGCCATCTCCCAATCCCACTCTAGTACACAAAAGATATGTTTTCAAGGAATTCACCTTCTTCTGAAAGGAACTAGTTGAATATATTGCCTAAGTATATTTTTCAATAGTTCATTTGAATTAATAAGGGACAAACTTCTGACCCAGGAATTCCTTAATAGTTGCTTGTTTACTGGCCTATAGCATTGAATTCCTTAAATAACTTAGTGGGAGGGGTTACTAACTAACTATTAAGAAATTCTAGAGATGATATTATTTGATGGTGCTACCTTAGAAGAAAGGAGTTGCTACACCCAAGGAGATAGATAAGATTGGCTTCCTCCCTCATTATATATGATTTGATAAATTCACACACACACACACACACACACACAATTGATCTAGTGTACATTAAGAATTATCCTCCCTTGTAGTGGTAAATAAGTAGTAGTAGAGTTAAAATTCACCAATGCAACATAACATTGATGATCAAAAGGAACTGTTAGAAAAACAGGATCGCAGAGCAATAACAATAAACATAAATGCAAATATAATCACACACACATTACAAGAGAGACACAGATATATCGTGGTTCACCCCAACTTGGGCTACGTCCACACTGAAGTTGTCAGTCCTTATTATTATTCCATCCAGCAAAGTGAAGGGATACAACCTACAGCACAGCCGCTGCACTTCCTCTTCAATGTTTCATAGTCTCTCTTCTCATATCTCAGAGATCTTTACAATGCATAAAACCTAATACATCTTTCCCTAGCCGTATTACAATATCTTTCTTTTATATGGGAAATACAATGGGAAAATACCACGGGATACCCAAAACCATGGGCTCGCAAAACAGCTGGTCTTCGGACCCCCCAGCCAGGGAGGATGGTCCCCCCTGGAACCCCGTGGGGGGGGGATGCCCCCCCACACCCCCCCGTTGGGGTGAGTGTACAGTCCACCTACATATCATATAAAACTGGGGTACACACATGACTAAAACAATATCATCTATGAGATTGGAAGATCTGGCTCAACAACCAACAATCTCCCACTTGGAGACTGATCACAACAACTCCACCGCTGCTGTACTTGCTGGACCTTGGACTTGGAAACTTTCTCCTATTCACCTTCATGCTAGAAGGCCAACTGAAACCGAGTAGGAACTCAGTTTCTCTCTGGTCACTACCTTTGTAAACATGTCTACAGGATTCTGGCTAGTATGTATCTTTTCCAGCTTCAACAGTTCATCTTCCAGAACAAAGCGTATGAAATGGTACTTGAGCTATATATGTTTAGTCCTGGAATGGAATGATAAGTTCTTTGCAAGATGAATGGCACTCTAGCTGTCACTATACAACCTTCTATCCTTCTGCTTCTTACCCAATTCCTCCATAAACCTCTGCAACCAAATCATCTCTTTACTAGCCTCTGTGACAGCAACATACTCTGCTTCTGTTGTTGAAAGTGCAACAACCTTCTGCAGTTTCGAAATCCAACTTATTGTTGTTCCACATACAGTAAACATATACCATGTGGTGCTCCTCTTGCTATCCTTATCACCTGCCATATCTGCATCAACATATCCCCGTAGAAGAGTGTCTGAACCTCCAAAACATAATGCCTGAGTGGTGGTACCTCTCAAATACCTGAGAATCCACCGTACTACCTTCCAATGTTCTTTACCTGGATTGTTCATATATCTGCTCACAACTCCCACTACTTGTGCAATATCTGGTCTTGTGCACACCATGGCATACATCAAGCTGCCAACTACTGATTGATAGGGAATCTTGGACATGTAATCTATCTCTTCTTGTGTCTTGAGACACATTTCCTTACTTAGACTGAAATGGCTGGACAAAGGTGTACTTACTGGTTTTGCATTCTGCATTTTGAACCTCTCCAACACCTTTTGTATGTACTCACTCTGAGACAATGTCAATTTGCGATTTTTCCTGTCTCTCGTTATTCTAATACCAAGGATTTGCTTTGCAGCACCCAAATCCTTCATCACAAATGAACTAGCTAGCTTCCTTTTGACTACATTTATATCCTGCATGTTAGACCCTGCAACAAGCATGTCATCCACATACAATAACAAGATAATATATCTTTCATTGTCTAGCTTCTTGAAATAAACACAGTGGTCAGAATGACATCTACTATAACCTTGTTCTGTCATAAACTTGTCAAATTTTAAATACCACTTCCTTGGAGCTTGCTTCAAGCCATACAAACTCTTTTTCAACCTGCATACCAATTTCTCCTTACCTTTTACCTCATACCCTTGTGGCTGCTGCATATATATATCTTCCTCCAAATCCCCATGGAGAAAAGTTGTTTTTACATCTAATTGTTCAAGATGCAAATCTTCTACCGCCACTAGACTTAAGATAGTCCTAATTGAAGTCATCTTAACAACAGGAGAAAATATTTCATCAAAATCTATACCTTTCTTCTGTGCAAACCCCTTTACAACAAGTCTGGCCGTGTACCGCTTCTTGCCTCCTTCTTCTTCCTTCAACCTGTAAATCCATTTGTTCTGCAATGCTCTTTTGCCAGCAAGAAACTGAACCAAATCCCAAGTCTGGTTTCCTACCAATGAGTCCATCTCCTCATTCATGCCTTGCTCCTACTTCTTTATAGTTTCCACCTGCATTGCTTCTTCATAAAATTCTGGTTCACCAACATCAGTCATCAACAAATAATACATTGAAGGAGAGTATCGTTCAGGCAGTCTACTTAACCTGGTAGATCTTCTTACAGTTGCAAGAGTTTTAGGCACTTGCTGCTGTTCTTGATTTTCTGGCACCTTTGGAACTTCATTTTCTGTAATTTCATCAAGTACTGTGTACTCTGTGTTTTCCTTTTCCTGTTTCTTTCCCTGCAACTGATCTTTATACATGACCATTTCATTGAATATGACATCTCCACTTCTAATGATTTTGTGATTTTCATAATCCCATAAACGATAACCAAAATCATCAACCCCATATCCAATAAAGGTACATTTCTTGGATTTAGCTTCAAGCTTTGTTCTATTTTCTTTATCAATATGGACAAATGCTTCACAACCAAACATTCTCAGAAATGAGTAGTTTACCTTTTTATCTGTCCATGCCTCCTCTGGAATACCACCATCCAAAGCACTTGAAGGTCCTCGCTTTATTAAATAAACAACAGTATTTACAGCTGTTGAGGTATATGTAACTTTGGAATGTATTTCATATATGTATATTGTACTCCTATAGAGATGGTATTATTCCTCTATACAGAAGTGTTTGTATTCCTATAGAGATGTTATTATTCCTCTATACGGAAGTGTCGTCATTTATATTGTAAGTGTCGTAACTTATACTTGATGGGTTATTAGACCACCTTGTTGGGGTCAGCCCTGTATAAGTCATGTGGGTCGAAGGGTTATTAGACCACCCTATTGGGGGTCGACCATGTGGGTCAAAGGGTTATTATACCACCCTATTGGGTGTCGTCCCAGTCAGTATTATGTTATGTGGTTAAGTTAAGGCCGACCTAAAGGTTATTAGGCAAGTCAAGCCAAGTATAAATAGAGTGCGGGAGGCACTCTATTTCATCATTCTATTCTCTCTCACACTCTTGGGAGAGTGGCGCACTTGTGGAGGAGGAGAATATACTACTAGGAGATGTCTATCTCTTATGATTGGGTTGTATCATTACTCTATCTATCTCTGAGGAAGTTATTGGGGTTTTTCACCTTTATGGTTTTCCCCAAGTAAACTCTGTGTCTCTTGTGTGCTTGCATTATTGTGTCCATGTTCGATATGCTGTAGATATGCTGTACATGTTTTTCTATCAGTTAAGATCCTAGATCAGATTGAAGTAAATTCTGAAAAATTAACATGGTATCAGAGCTAGCCTGAAAGAAGGCATGGTATGGCATGTATGACACTTGTTGCACTTGCGATGCTAGGGCTTGATATAGCAAAAACCTGTCATCGTAGAACTTTCACTATAAATAAATTTTGGCGAGGTTTCAGGGTCTGAAAATCGTACAGGGTGAAGCTAAGATCCCCATGTACCTTGTGTCCAAAGGACAACCTCTAATTCGTTTTACTTTGTAATTTATGATCTGTACAATATAGGGTTTCGGCCTCTTCCACATCTCAGTCATAAAAAGGTGACCTTGGAAAAAAGGTCATAATTTGGGATAGGAAGCTCCAAATGAAATTTTGTAAAACCTGATAGGTAGTGCATGGAATGTACTTTCTTAGGTAACTTTTTCAAAGGCCGGAACTGAACCAGTGACACATGGAACGTTGTGCAAGTTCTCTCTCCTATTTTATCCCATAAACAGGTCATGTTGCGACACTTGGTATAACTCTCTCTTAGAGAATCCATTTGAGGTCAGAACTATGGGGTTGGAAATATGATAGGTTGTTCTATCACAAGAAAATTTTTCAAACCCTTTGGATTGAAAAGTTCAGAGTTAAACCAGAAACAATCAGGTACATATTTCTGTCAAAACAGAATTATTTTTTAGCACCTTCATTCATGGCTTCCGGAATTTAGGGTTTCGAAGAAAGTTGGAATTTTTGTAATCAGAGACTACGGCTGAATGCTACTCATCAAAATCAAAATTTAGAGACCAAGATCAGAATTTTTGGTTGGGAAGAAGGCCGGGCTTGATCAGACCCTAGTTCGGGACTTTGATCGGAAAAATGAAAAATTAGGGCTTCTACGAAAATGGGAATTTTTGAAATCTGTGACCACGGCTGGAAGCTCCTCAGAAAACTAGAAGCTTTGAGATTTGGATCGAACCTTTTGATTGGGCAGAAGGGTGGGCTTTATCAAACCCTAGTTTGGGGTCATGTTTAGTGAATCTGGAAGTTTCAAAGGAAAATTTGAGTGGTGAAACTTTGCAGTTTTCAAATTTCGAGTATACCAGCTTGATCAGCTCATCAAGGCGCATATTTCTATCCTTTCGGAAGTTTGAAATTCAAAGTTTGAATTTTTAGGGTTTCTCTAACAAACCCTAATCCAACTCCAGATCCAGTTCCTGCAAATCAAGTGGATTGGGTTAATCCTAGAAGAGAATGGATTGGTCACCTGCATAAGTGAAGAAGTTCCTGTTTCAGAGGGAGATGAGGCTAAGGCCTTACATAACAAGATTACAAGCACTCTCGACAGGTATGACTTATCCAGGTATGTTTCAAGATTTTTTCATGATTAAGTTTATGGTATGTTTGTCTTCATGTTATTACGGTTAGTACAATCTTGATTAAATTTAGACTTGTCATATCACCTTAATAAAATTATGAATGCATGATAGAAGATATTCATTGATTAGGGTGTTGACACTTATGATTGTACTAATGCATTATGGTGTTGTATGAGGTTTATGTTGTCTGCTAACATGAAAGGTACACCAAGAAAGACAAATCATGTTCTAGTTCAAGAACATATGATCATGATGACATGAAGACAAAGATTCATCCATTATCATGGATCAATTAGAATATCTACTTACGAGGTATGTATAACTGGGTTCTATAATGATTAACCTATGAGATATGCAGGTTACTAGCACAAGTCATTGAAGAGAACAAGAAGACATCATGTGGGTATGTTAGACATAACTAGCTAACATACCAATCCAGGTATGTTTTTCCTATATCAAGTTAGAATCCTACCTTGTGTTAGGATCCCTTATATAAGTATACTTGGTATGATTGGTTATGTTTATTCATAAAGTTAGAAATGCAAGTAATCAAGGGTTTATGCATTTTATGTCTAAAATCTTGATTGATGATTTAACTAACCTATGATCAAATAAGAATATGCATGAATAAAAGAAGACTTCTCTGAAACCTTGAATACTAATGTTTATTATCCGTGTTTGAAATGATCATGACTATACATGTTTAAGATTATTGTGCTTTGATAGTATTCAAGATTATACTAATGAATGTGTGATTATGTATGAGACCTCGAGGATAACACAATGATGATACTAATAAACGTGCATAGTGATGGATATAAGTTCAAGGGCAGGTAATCCAGGAAGAAAAGATCAAGAGGGAGCACACTCCAGCTACTTCCTGCAAGGAAGCAAAGATCAAGAAGGAGCACACTTTAGTAGTTTCTGCAAGGATACAAATATTCAGAGGGAGTTGACCACTTCTCACAATCCACATCAGAATGGAGTTGCAGAAAAGAAGCAAAGACTGAGAGGGAGTCAACCTAACAAACAAACAAATATAAGTATTTGAATTATCATTCCTTGCACATTTTATTGTTTAAATAATACTATTCAATAATGTATATACTCATGTTCCTAGAATTAGGTTGTGTATTATGCATATTCGAATAGTTGCATTGATGAACAGTATACTACTAATATACATGGGTAAGTGGCTTATGGCACTGTACAACATTCCATTGCTACTTATCTAGAATGAAACCTCTTTGCTGACATGTTGGGAGTTGTGCACACTCTTAACAATGTTCTGGTAGAGATTGGAAGGCATCTAGAAAGTTACAGGATATGGATAAATGTTGTATTGAAGCATTGGCTAAGATAATTGCATGACTGTATGACATATTTCTTTACGTGTAAGAATTTGTTCTGAAAACTATGAGATGTTTTCTAATCATGCAATTTAACTTGTTGTGTAGGAAAGATCGTATACCATCACCTATAAAAGAAGGACTACAACATTTGTTCAGCAACAAAGTTATCTATTGAAAATATTGAAGATATTGAAGTTCCCAGGATCTGGGAAGAATGCCATGATCAAGGAGTACCAGTCGATCATGAAGATGTTTGGGATGTAGTCCCAAGACCTGAAGGGGAGTCTGTAGTGACTTCCAAGAGGATCTACAAGATCAAGCATGCTGCAGGTGGTAGCATAGAGACTTTTGATCCTGTAGCTAGATACACTTCCATTAGATCCGTACTTGCTCTGGCTGCAGTGATGAAAGGGAAGATACACCGGATGGATTTCAAGATAGCTTTCTTGAATGGTGTAGTTGAAGAAGAAGTGTATGTGGATCAACCACTTGGTTCTAAGACACATGACAGGGAATCATATATGTGCAGAACTTGGTATGGTAGGATAGACAACTTTCTATCCAGTTTGGGATTTACCAAGAGTAAAGCGGATTCCAACCTTTACTACAAGGTTGATGAAGGCAATCAAGTGATACTACTTTTGCATATGGATGACTTGTTTATTATAGGTGAAGATAGATTGATTGTCGACACGTAGCGGAACCTTGTTGTCGAGTTTGAGATGAAGGACTTTGGTATGATGCACTACTTTCTTGGTATGGAGGTGTGGCAGAGTGCAGACAGAATCTTCCTTGGACAAGGGAAGTATGCAGTAGAGATCCTGAAGAGGTTCGGTATGACGGACTGCAAGGATATGGCCACACCTATGGCATCGAACCTGAAGCTTTTGTGTGATGCTTCATATGAGCTGGTTGATGCTACAATGTATCATCAGATGATTGGGTCCTTGATGTACCTGATGAATACGAGGCCAGACATTTGCTTTGCGATGAACACCTTGAGCCAGTGTCTGACAGATCTGAGACATGTTCACCTGATAGCTGCAAAGCATGTTCTGAGGTACCTGAAAGGTACAGTGGATTATGGGATCAAGTATGAGGCAAATCAAAAGTTTAACCTAGATGGTTATGATTGATTCGGATTGGGAAGGTAGTGCCATTGATCGGAAGAGCACTTCGGGGTGCTGCTTCAGTATGGGATCATGTATGATCTCTTGGTTTAGCAGGAAGCAGTCCTGTGTGGCACTGAGTACAGCTGAAGCAGAGTATGTTGCAGCTTGTTCAGCTAGTTGTGAGGCAGTATGGCATAGGAAGCTACTGTCTGATTTGTTTGATCTCCAGTTGAGTGCTACTTGTATATATTGCGAGAACTAGATTTGTGTGGAGTTGTCAGAGAACCCAGTGTTCCATAACAAGACGAAGCACATTGAGATCAAGTTCCACTATATCAGGGATATGGTGCAGAGAGGAGCAGTGAAGCTCCTGTATGTTGCGATAAATGAGTAGATATCCGATGTGTTGAACAAGCTGCTTGCCAGAGTGAAGTTTGAATACTTCAGAGGGAGACTTGGTGTACTTCAGATTGAGATGCCTTCCAAGGGGAAGTGATGAGTCCGGAGACACAGATGCACACGAGTCGTTCCGACATGGTGGCAGGTTAGTCCTCCCATGGTATTTGATGTAAGTGATGGGGCCATTTCGACATGGTGGCAGGTTAGTCCTCCCATGGTCGTTGATGTAAGTGTTGGGGTCATTCTGACATGGTGGCAGGTTAGTCCTGCCATGGTTGTTGATGTAAGTGCTGCGACCATTCCAACATGGTGGAAGGTTAGTCCTCCCATGGTCGTTGATGTAAGTGTTGGGGCCATTCTGACATGGTGGCAAGTTAGTCCTCCCATGGTCGTTGATGTAAGTGTTGGGGCCATTCTGACATGGTGGCAGGTTAGTCCTCCCATGGTCGTTGATGTAAGTGCTAGGGCCGTTCCGACATGGTGGTAGGTTGGTCCTCCCATGGTCGTTGATGTAAGTGCTATGAGCCTTTCACATGGTGGTAGGTTAGTCCTCCCATGGTGAGTGTAATTGTTGTGTGTGTGCATCTGGGTTGTGCTCCGTGGACTATGTGGTGATCTGAAGACATTGATGTGACAGTTTGGTACACAGGTTTTGTAGAGGCATATGATCAGTCCTGAGATGCTCTTGCAGGTTTTGCAGTGGCAGTGTAATCAGTTCTGAGAGATCTTGCAGGTTTTGCAGAGGCAGTGTAATTAGTCTTGTGGTGTACCTACTTGTTGGCTTGCTCGCAGAGATGATGATGATCAGGATGATCATGTGATGATATACATCAGGTAGATGTATGGTGAGTATCAGGTTGATACTCTGTGGTCATGGATAGGTTGTGCAGTGGCATGTAAAATATCCTGGGAGAATCGATAGGTTGAGCTGTGTGCTCGTAAAAGGCCTAGGATGCTCTTACGAGGTTTTGCATATGCACGTGATAAGTCCCGATGATTCCACAGTATGACCAGTGATGATGAAGACCTACAGGTGGTGAGCCTACATCCAGTATGAAAAAGGACTGGCTCTGTAGAACTTCCTATGATGAGTAGATTCAGAGATTAATTGAGATAGCAGCAGCAGTGACGATGACGATGACTCGATGACGATTATATAGTGACAATGATCTAGAGAAGAAGACTTGTGCTAGAAGACCTATGTCGAGAAATACCTTCCTAGTTAATAGGGAGTGTTGAGGTATATGTAACTTCGGATTGTATTTCATATATGTATATTGTACTCCTATAGAGATGGTATTATTCCTCTATATGGAAGTGTTTGTATCCCTATAGAGATGTTATTATTCCTCTATACGAAAGTGTCGTCATTATATTGTAAATGTCGTAACTTATACTTGATGGGTTATTAGACCACCTTGTTGGGGTCATCCCTGTATAAGTCATGTGGGTCGAAGGGTTATTAGACCACCCTATTGGGGGTCGGCCATGTGGGTCAAAAAGTTATTAGACCACGCTATTGGGTGTCGGCCCAGTCAACATTATGTTATGTGGTTAAGTTAAGGCCGACCTAGTAAAGATTATTAGGCAAGTCAATTCAAGTATAAATAGAGTGCGGGAGGCACTCTATTTCATTATTCTATTCTCTCTCACACTCTCGGGAGAGTGGCACACTTGTGGAGGAGGATAGGCTGCTACTAGGAGATGTCTATCTCTTATGCTTGGGTTGTATCATTGCTCTATCTATCTCTGAGGAAGTTATTGGGGTTTTTCACCTTTATGGTTTTCCCCAAGTAAAATCTGTGTCTCTTATGTGCTTGCATTGTTGTGTCCATGTTTGATATGCTGTAGATATGTTGTACATGTTGTTCTCGCAGTTAAGATCCTAGATCAGATTGAAGTAAATTCTAAAAAATTAACAACAGCATTAGCCCAAAACTGTAAGGGCAACCCTGCATGCAGTCTCATACACCTTGCACGCTCCATGATCGTTCTCTTTATCCTTTCTGACACACCATTTTCTTGTGGTGTTCCTCGGACTGTCTTCTCTCTACGAATCCCATGGTATGAACAGTAACTATCAAACTCCTTGCCGCAGTACTCACCTCCATTATTAGATCTGAGACACTTCAACCTTTTTCTTGTCTCATTCTCAACCAAAGCTTTCAACTTCTTAAAAGTAGCGAACACATCATATTTCTGTCTAATGCAATAAACCCAAGTTTTCCTAGTTGCATCATCAATAAATGTAACACAATAATGAGAGCCACCAAGAGATTGTACCTGAGCCGGTCCCCATACATCTGTATGCACTAGCTCTAACTTTTCATTCTTCTTTTGTTTCCCAACCTTGAGAAATCTGACTCTCTTCTGCTTTCCATAAACATAGTTTTCATTGAATTCCAAACTTACCTGCTTCAAATCTGGCAGCAACTTCCTTGAGTGGAGAATCTGCATCCCCTTCTCACTCATGTGGCCAAGCCTATGACACCACAATGCTGTAAATGTTCCTGTGGAAGCTAAAGAGATAGAATGGTCAGTATCATGAGGACATAAATACAACGTACCTATCCTGTCTCCTTTTGCTATCACTATTGATCCTTTAGTGATCTTCCACCACTTTTCTCCAAATGTAGATAGACAGCCGCCATCTCCCAACTACCCTGTTGAGATCAGATTTATTTTCATAGCAGGAATATGCCTAACATCTTTCAACAGCCAGTCATTGCCATTCTTAACTTTTATCCATACCTTACCCATTCCAACAATTTTACATGGCTCATCACCACCCAATAAAACATGTCCAAAATCGCCAGGAACATACTCATGGAAGTATTTCCTATAAGGTGTAGCATGACATGAAGCTCCTGAATCTACTACCCAATAATCACTAGTATTATCTAATGCAAGAATCAAAGCATCTTGTAACACATCACCTGTTGCATTTGCTTCCTAGGTAGTTTCCTTCTGTGCATATCCTTTCTTCTTTAGAGATCTGCAGTCTTTCTTCAGATGTCCTTTCTTTCCACAGTTCCAACACTCTATTTTTCCCAGTTTGGACTTGGATCTTCCCGTTTTAGACTTGCCACGATTACCTTGGCTCTTTCCTCTCTCCTTTTTTCTTCCCCTGCTCTCCATGGTCAACGTATTCCCTGATGTCTCATCTGTGCTTTTTCTTCGCATTTCCTCGCTAAGAATAATACCAATAACATCATCAAATTTCAAGGTGTTTGAACCAGAGACAGAGTTACTTACAGCCATGACCAAGCTATTCCAGCTTTCTGGCAATGAACACAAGATTAGAAGAGCCCTAACCTCATAATCAAAGTTCACACTTACAAAACTTAGCTGATTTGTAACCGTATTAAACTCATTTAAATGATCAGTAACAGATCCACCTTCAGACATCTTCATATTAAATAAACTCTTCATTAAAAATACCTTGTTGGAGGCGAAGGGTTTTTCATACATATTACCTAGTGCACTCATCAAACCCTCTGTTGTAATTTCTTTTGAGATATTGAAAGCCACCGACGAAGCCAGGCTCAGCCGTATTGTTCCCAAAGCCTTTCTGTCAAGAACCTCCCATTCTTCGTCCTTCATGGCCGCCAGTTGCTTTTCTCTTCCTCCCAACGGTAGGAATAGATCCTTCTGGTATAGATAGTCCTCCATTTGCATCTTCCATAACTAGAAGTTTTGGCCGTTAAACTTCTCGACCTTAAACTTTCCTTCTTCCGCCATTGCTCCGACTCGAACCAGAAACCCTAGCTTCTTGCGGGTTTATCTACCAAATAGACCTTTGGCTCTGATACCAATTGTTAGAAAAACAGGATCGCATAGCAATAAAAATAAACAAAAATGCAAATATAATCACACACACATTACAAGAGAGACACAGATATATTGTGGTTCACCCCAACTTGGGCTACGCCCACACTGAAGTTGTCATTCCTTATTATTATTCCTTCCACCAAAGTGAAGGGATACAACCTGCAGCACAACCGCTACACTTCCTCTTCACTGTCTCACAGTCTCTCTTCTCAGATCTCACAAATCTTTACAATGCATAAAACCTAATACATCTTGCCCTAGCCATATTACAATGTCTTTCTTTTATAGGGGAAATACAATGGGAAAATACCATGGGATACCCAAAACCATGGGCCCGCAAAACAACTGACCCCCTGACCCCCCAACTAGGGGGGATGGTCCCCCCTGGAACTCCATGGGGGGGCGATGCCCCCCCACACCCCCCCGCTGGGGTGAGTGTACAGTCCACCTACATATCATATAAAACTGGGGTACAACCACGACTGAAACAATATCATCTATGAGACTGGAAGATCTGGCTCTACAACCAACAGGAACCCATATTATTACTAGGGAAGAGATACTTGTTTCTCATAGTGCAAAATACACTCAAAAAATTCTTGGTGAAGATAGTATAAACCCTTGGTCGTGCCCACTGCTATCCTAAATATTTTTTCCCAATGCAAAACTTTGTCATTGGTAGTTTCTTCACTTTTTGAGGTTAGATACTTGTCTATAAACCCATTTTCAATGTATTCATAAAAAAGTAACTTGTGATTTCCTTCCACACAGAATCCAAACATACAAACTTATTTCATGTGATGGAATCTCCCAATAATAATCACATCTACCCATACACGATCATGACCTTGGGATGCTTCTTCTATTCACTTCATCGCTATCAACTCATGATCGGACAACATGCCTCTGTACACCATCCCAAACCCTCCTGCTCCCAATCTTATCATGAAGTTATCCATTTTTTTCTTCAATTATACAAAGATGAACTTCTTGAATCCCCTAGGGATCTCTAAGTAGCCTAGATATCTTTATAACACCAAATACAATAGAAAATCCTATGGATACTTTACTTCAAAGCTTCTTGTCTTATCCTTTTTGTAATTTCCTGCCAAAGATGAACAGTTTAATGGTGAAGGTTTAGATGCGCTAGTAGAATTAGAAATAGAAGAATCATTGTTGGAAACTTTAATATACTTGTGGCTGGCCAAATCAATATCCGACAAACATATAGCAAATTTTAGGGCATTGGCTAAGTGTTAACTAAAATGTTTTATTTTTGATTTTTTTGAATTAGCAAATCATAGCTTAATCTTTTTGTTTGAATCAAGCAAATAATTTTTATTTATTTATTGTCTTAATAGCAACTTTCACATTCAGATTAATTGATGAAACAAAATCCCTTTCAATAAGAACAATTAAATTGATAAAGTTGTAATTTTGAATTTTTTCTATACCAGAATAAGTTTTAGTTAATGCTTTGTCCATGCAAAAAGTGGAAAACCAATTAGTATAAAAGTAATGGAATAATTAAAGATAAATCAGATATACCTTAATGGTTAGAAGATTTTGAGGTGTGATTGAATCATCCCCGCGAGGGCAATGCACTAATGAACTTAGCCTGTGAAGTTGAAACATGGTTACACTCTATACAAAATACAAGTTCATGGTTACAGTCTTTCCAAAATATAAGTATAGGGATTTTACATGATGAGATTAGAAAGAGACATGAATAGCTATAATATACTATACATTATAATGAGCAAAATATACAAAATTATTGCAAACTTTAAAACTTTGGTAGGTGATTAATCTACCTTCGTAATTTATCTTTAAGGATTTACATAGCAAGAAATATAATCTCGCAATCAATATATCCATGACCAATTTGGAGAGGATCATACTTCTCACAAACCCCCATGGTTTGTTGCTTTTAGGGATTATTCTCTTATCTAGCAATATCAAAGAATATTTCAGTAGCAGATGAAGACCATATCATGTGCAAGTATATATATTTTAAAAATCTGAATAGATACTGATTTGCTTGCTCAGGCTTGCATACTCATGAAGTTGAATGCACCATTATATAGAACATCCTAGAGCATGGAGGCCATCAAGGTATGACCTCACAATGCATGACAAGTTAAATTATAACAATAGCTCGCATTGAATGAAAATAACATAATCTTAAGCGATTGAAAGGAATGTAAAGTGATGAAGAATGTGAAATAAGTTATATTATTGAATGATCTATCTTATGATAAAATGTTAGAGGCCATGCTTGTCCTCATCTTCCCTGAAAGTAATATTGTTGATTCCATTTAACAGTTTTGACATTAAATTAATATTTCAAAACAACGAGATTCAAAGTAAGATTACATCTTCATATTAGCTTCCAATTGTCTAATTGATTAATGAGATCCCTTGTATGCAATACTATAAGGATATCAAAGTAATTTTATTCACTTCCGTAGTTGATATAATTTCCTCCCCTTATCATGAACACTATTGCCTCATTTTGAGGGAGTGCCTAACAAAGAACTAGATTTATAAGATCATTGATCAAAGAGAAGATATATTTCAAAATATGGATTGGGCCTTACTTTCATCAGTGCTTCTACTATCCTTTCCCATCAAAACCAATATCTCTTTGGTCACCTACATTCAATGTTCTTTAAAAACATACTCCATTTAACATGAACATCAATACCAAATAGTTTAGTTTGATATATGTTTTGGGTATCACTTTTCCATAAACTAACATGAATAAACCCAAGTATGAAATGATGTGACTAGCACTCAGTCTTCCTATAATCAAACTACTAAAAATTTCATCCAACTTCAATTCCAAGTTCCATAAGTTAACAACTTTCTCCTCATGGTTAGAAGTGGCAGCATTATTAAGTGTTGAAAATGATAGTGCTAGTAAAATGGCTTGCAATTTATGTCTCCGGGGTTCATTGGTTGCTTCTAAATGATCCAAGTATACAACCCTTCACCTATACCTATATTGAAATCCCTACTCTTATAATGTTCATAACATGCACAATTAGAATACAATGTATGTAAACAATAACTAGCTTAGCTTGTAGGACAATCCTCAAGATTACAATATTGTCATGTAATCACTTTATATGTATACATGTTGTTCTAGCATTCCTAAAACAATACCAACTTCATGAATACTGATCTATGTGGTAGGAAACACATCAAAAGAAGGACTTCTTGTTATTAATGGAGGATTTAGAGATCTTATATTTGTGTCTTTCAATTCATTGCAATGATGATCTTGAAGTTGTTTTCACTAACTCGAAACCTCAGTCTCATGTCTTCGGTGTCTTGAAATTTTTAAATGTAAACATATCATAGTGATATTGAAATATTTCATTCTATACCTTAAGATGTGAACGTGAGCTGAATAGATACATCATACCATGCACTATCTTTTCCCTTAAACTCCAACATTGGAGGAATTTTCACTTTCTCCATTTCAACTCAATACTAACCTTTTTGAATCGTTTTGCCTCATGACCACAACTATATTATGTAAATGTAACAAATATATAATTTGATATTATGGAATCTCCATAATTTATAAGCAAGAATGCATTTATAATAAACTTTGTGCACTGATTGAAATTGTAACCTTCACTTGTAACTAAAATATTTTTAATAGACTTCAAAATTATATATAGATAGATAGATAGATAGATAGATAGATAAATAGATATAGATATAGATATAGATATAAAATGGTAGTCATTAATGAAATTAAGATAGTTTTTATTTACTTAAATATATTAAAATGATATATTCGTGTTAAATGTTGAAGATTTAGGTTCAACTCACTTATTGGATCAAGAGTAGTAAAGTGCATATAGCCTAGTATGGTAAAGATGTTGTAACATATATGCTTAAAAAAATATAATATTTATAACAAATAATAGTAACTAAATAAAGAGATAATAAAGTGTTGGAGGTCTAGCCTTTTCTTAATTGTAATTTTTTTTTTGACACAATTATCATTGTAATAGTGGCCCATCTTACATGCAACCTTTCAACATCACCAATTACCCACATATGCCAAGTGTTGAAAATTTAGCCCCACGTTAATTGTAAAGTAAGTTTCTTATCTTGGCTCAATTATCATATCAATAGTGCACCCTATTATATCCAACCCTTCAATTGTGACATCTTACTTCACATGTACAAAAGTGTTGAAGATATAGCTCAACCTTAGTTGTAAAGAACATTTCTATCTTGGCTCAAATATCATTGCAACAATGAATTCTTTATATGCAATCCTGTTAAGGTTAACCTTGACTTAGGAATGAGTCAAATGGTTTAGGTCTCAGCATGTGGTTTTGGGCCCATGGTATTGTCCCATGGTATTGCATGCAATGAAGCCTATAAAGGCACGTAAACATTGTGTGTCTATTGTTATGTGGTTTCTTGGATTTTCTTGTATTATTTTTCTCTTGCATATTTAATATATTAATGCTCATGTATAAATCCTAATATAATCCAAGTATTTGAAGATCTAGCTCCACCTTAATTGTATAACATTGTTTTATCTTGATTTAGTCATTGTTTCAATAATGGACTCTGATTGTTAAGCCCTAAATGTGGGCACGTTCCCCCTATATTGTGGTGCATTACATTGGTTTTGATGTCGGCTTTGGCCCATTAGTTGTAATTGTCATTAGTATGGTTATATTAGTTATGCCGACTTGGGTCAGTGAGTTGTAATTGCGCCTCTTAATCTCCTATATATAGGAAGGAGATCTTTTCATTTGAGCATCTTGTCTTGTCTTGTCTTGTGTACTTAGTACATTATATAAGGAGGTTTCCCCCTCAAAGAGGCTCTCTATTCATCTATTTTATTCATTAAATTCGTGGAGTACTCTTTCTTATTTATTTCTTATTTTTTCATGCTCTTTTCGGAAATTTGTTGCATAACATTTGGAATCAGATCTCTTTCCTCGGGACTGGTTTCTTCAAAACAAGTAAACTTGGAATTTTTGCTATATATTTTTTTCTACATGGTTTCAGACAACAAAACTTGGAACCCATCTCAAAAACAGGTCGAACTACATGTGACAAAATTTTAGATCCTAACTCATTATAAGTTCAGAGTTATATGCTTGGGAAGTTAGGGTTTCTGACTATCCCAAAATCTAGTCTCAAACAAGTGTTCTAGGGACAATTGTTATATATGGAGCATGAAAGATCCAAATTGAGTGAGACTAGTTGATTCATAAATAAAACAGACCATAGTATCTGCGGTAGAATTTTAGAATCAGATTCAAAAATTGGACATGTGGCAGGCTATACACTCTCACTCTTCTGAAAAGACCAAACTTAACAAGTGTTGGAAAAATTATCACAATTTGTTTTGGCACATCCAAACTCAACGAGACCTATGGAATTGGAAAGAAGACATATTAGGATACAAGGCTAATATTTTAGACTCATATGGGCTGATATTTTAGGTTTAGCTTGGTTGAAAGGTCAACTAGCAAATCATGATTGGAAAAAGGTACACCATTTTAAATTTGAATAACTTTTAGTAGAAGGATTTATTTAAGGTGAACCAAAGGTGTGGTATCTATTTATATTGTTCAAAATTCCACCAAAAGGTAGTGGAAAAAACCATACTCCACTCAAACCACCAGAGGATTCATTCCTGACCTACGATGAAAGTGAAGACATATCTTTTAAGGTGTCCAAGTTAGAAGATATGATGAAAGGGACTATGAAAATGGTTGATTTAGTTAACTTGGAAAATAAGATGGCTTAAAAAGAGGATCTAGAATATTTGAAGATACTACTAATTGATATAATACTTAAACTTCCTACATAGTCGTCTACTCAAGAAGAGTATAAGGAGGAAAAGGGGGACTTATTCCAGTCACGTATTGAGAAAATTGAAAAACAATTAGAGAATAAGAGGTTTGAGTCCCAAAAATCTAATGATCTACTCCATCATCACGGGTTCAACTCACGTCCAAAGAACTACTTTATTGCCAAGATTGACATGAGAAAGTTTGATAGCAATGATCCAATAACATGGATATTCTAGATGGAGCAATTCTTTGATCTAAACCAAGTGCCAACTTTGCAAAAGGTAAATATTGCATCATTATATTTGGAGCCTGATCAATTTGTATGGTACTTGTTATCACATCCATAGTAGACGGGGCTGCCATGTCTTCAAACCAAATTTCCGTACTTTTCTGAGCCGCTCCTTTACACATTTGGCACGACATCAGTTGATGATGAGCAACATATTGATGATCACTCTCATATATTTAGTGGAACCAGAGCTTATATTCGACAATATCATGCCAGGACTGACCCAAATGACCCCATGTAGATGACTGAGTTAGCCATTAATACAGAGCAGATTGATGTAGTGTCCCTTTTTAAGAATTTGCACAAACTAGGAAAAATTTCAATTTTTAACCAATTCAACCCTTAGAATAGTATTAACTCAACTGCTTCTGAATGGATCCAAATGGGGCCTGAGTGAGTTTGGAAGGTATTAAAACATATAAGTGAGGATTATGGATTCTTAAAAACCCTAAAAACACTCTTGCAACATTTATTTAAAATTTGGCAAAGTAGGGAAATGTACTAGTCAAATCGAGCTTCAATCCCCTAGGGGTAGTGGTCAAAGATGGCTCTCCAAATGACGTTAAAACTTTCCAAATTTCAGAATAGAGGTATGGTACTAATAAATGAATTTAATGATATCCCCAATGTATCATCAATTAGTTCATATTACCTTCTGAAACTCCCTTAAATCAGATGTTTATATGCAAGTCTTCACATAGGGGGGAAAGCTAGTAATTTCACCATATGTTATGAAATTCGAAATTTAGGTGCCAAGGACTTGTGAAATACTAATGAAACTTATTCAGAACATAAATGACACTCCATACATCAACAAAATCACATAGAATGACTGATACAAATCGAAATAATGGCTCTTCAAGCTCCAACAACAAGACATAGAGAAAATGGCATCATTTATGCATTGTTTGATATTTTTACATAGTTTCACTTAGTATTTTGACTTGAGAGTCTTATGAGAAGTAAGTACAGAGTATATAGATCAGAATAAAAATAAATGAAGATTCATGGAATCTCACAAAGAGATCATCATCTCACCAAGGGAGCAATTCCTCCAGGGGCCCAAATATGCAAGAAAATGTGAAAGAGATGCAAGAACAAGTTGTAGATGAATGAACCACGAGCTGCCCTATAGATTCAAACTGTAACTAAATAATCCATTGTAGATCCAAATGAAATTTCTGAATAGTATCTCCAATTTTCAATTAGGATGGGAATCTTTTACCCTCGAAATTGGTGCTAAGGCAAGTAGACTAGCTCTCTACTAGCTCTTCTCTCCAAATGCAAAATGCAAAATGTAAAATGATCAAAAGCTGGTATTCTTCTTTGCTCCTAACTTTTATAAACTTCCTAAGACATCCCTAACTCGAATTCCATCCATGAGCCTCATGCCAACTCAATTTGGGAAGAGATTCCCAAGTATGCCCGCTTGTCCCTCCAAATCTAGCCTCCTTCTCCACTCAATTCGAGTAGGTGTCTCTTTGGCTTATCTAATCCCTTGTGTGCCCTCTTGGAGGATATTTTTAGCCCTGACATGTCATATATTTCATATGTCAGCATTCAGGTCTAATTTGTGTCATAGGTTTCATAGCATCTTCATCATTGTTGTCCTAAAGCTAGGGAATCTAGCCCAAGTGTCCCACTAGCTCCAAATTGCCTCTTCTTCTCCCATGGGAGTTACTCTTCCTCTAAATTTCAACCTCATTGAGTCATGCCAAGTATTATTCCCTTCCAACTCCCTCAAGTATATTGGACTCCACCTTGGAGTCGAATGGGTGAGAGTGGAATGCCATGTAACATGGGGAATCTAGCTTTTTGGGGGTCCCACACCACCAATGTGTCTTCATGACCAAGTGCCATCTTATTTTCATATAATAAATATTTATTTAACCCCTTTTAATATATTCATGTCAATCTAATGTCCATTTGGGGTTTCTTAGCTCCCTTATTCAAAATCCCAATGTTTCCACCCCAACCTAGGAAACTAGTAGATTGGTGGAATTTCCTCTTTTGAATTTTATTTGAATGGGGACATTACAATTGATGACAGTACCCATTGTTGATGTATATGTAACTTCGGAATGTATTTCATATATATTTATTGTACCCTTATTAGAGATGTGTTATTCCTCTATAAGGAAGTGTCGTCATGTGGATTGAGAAGTGTCACAAGTGTGTGTACTTGCCGATGGGTTATTAGACCACCATGTGTGGGGTCGGCCCTGAATTATATATTATATTGTGGATGTACCTAGATAGACAAGTCGACCCCATAAGGTCACTGGGAAAACAAGTTAGTATAAATAGAGATCAGGAGATCTCTATTTAGATCATTCGGAAAGTCATCTCTCTCTCACTCAGAAAGTGGCGCACTAGTGGGGAGGAGGATCATCTGCTTCTAGGAGACTATCTCAAGTGTATTTTGGTTGTACTTTGGTTGAGCCATTGCTCTCTCTATCTTTGAGGAAGTTGTGGGGTTTTTCACCTTAGGGTTTTTCCCACAGAAACTATGTGTCTCTTGTCTCTCATGCTTTTGATTCTTGTGATGCTTGTCATGCTTATTGTGATTGTTATGCATTGATATACTGTATATGTTATTCTCTCAGTGAAGATCCTAGAGTATTGTGAATTAATGCTCAAAATTTAACATGGTACCAGAGCTAACCTAAGAAGAAGACATTTTGCAGTGACGGAAACTTGAGTTTCTTGTTTATTGGGTTTCTCTCCACAGATTTTGGAAAAGAAGTATAGTATATTGACGCTACTCATCAAGGAGAATCTATCTGTCCAATCAGAATTCAATTATGATGATTTTCAGATTTGGCCCTAAAAATTAGGGTTTCCACAAAAATAGAAGTTTCTGAAATCTGAAGACATAGCTGGAAGCTCCTTGCAAAACTCGAAGTTTAGAGCTTTGGATCGAGATTTTTGGCTGGGTAGATCTCTGGGAAACTCAAACCCTAATTCAGGGCTCTCCCTAGTGAACCTGGGAGGACAAAAACGAAAATATGAAGGGTAAAGCTTTGTTGATCTCAAATTTTGAATACACTAGGCTGATCAGCTCATCAAGGCGCATATTTCTATCCTTTCAGAAAGTTGAAATTCACATTTTGAATTTTTAGGTTTTCTCCGACAAACCATAATCTGGGACCAGATCCATTTTTCAGCATTTCAAGTGGTAAGACCTAAATCTTTTCTATTTCCATTTGAAGTATTCTTTAATATGTCTCACCACACCAAGCTTGAGGATAAGCTTGAAGGAGCCGATAACTTTCGAGCTTGGAAGTATAGGATTGGGTTAATCCTGGAAGAGAATGAGTTGGACTCATATGTAAAAGAAGACATCCCTATCCCAGAGGATGAAGAGGCTAAGGTATTTCATAAGAAGAACTTGGTCAAGGAAAAGAGAATCATTGTTGATTCTATCAAAGACTATCTCATACCCCATGTGTCTTCTCTAAAGACACCCAAGGAGATGTTTGACTCTTTGACCAAGCTATTTGAAGGGAAGAACATAAATCAGAAGATGACCCTACGGAACCAATTGAAAGGAGTAAAGTTTCAGAATGGAGAAACCATTCAATCTTATTTTTCAAGGGTCTCCCAGATCAAGGAACAACTAGAAGCAGTGGATGAAATGGTGGAGAATGGTGAAGTGGTGATGACCACTCTAAATGGCCTACCCAGGTCATGGGATTCCTTTATTCAAGGAATTTGTGCAAGGAAGAAGTTGATCTCCTTCAACAGATTGCGGGAAGAATGCTCTCAAGAAGAAGCTAGGCTTGTGGCCCGAGAAGAAAAGATGGGAAATGAAGATCAAGCTCTCACAGCACATACCAGGAAAGGCAAGTTCAAGAAGGAATCATCTCATAACAGGAGATTCTCACACCGCCATTATCATAAAGATAAGAAAGATCTCAGATGCTTCAATTGCAATGAGAAGGGACACTTTGCTTCAGATTGTCCCAAGAAGAAGAAAGACAACAACACCAACTTCAACAACAAGAAGAAGAATAACAAAAGAAGATATCATGCTCATGCTGCTGAAGATGATGAACCCCCAAAGAAGAAGTCTAGGGTAGAAAGTGATAGTGATGATGACTCATCAAGTGAAGAAGAGTAGGTTCTAATTTCTGCTCTCACAGGTATTATCTCCCATGGTTGTAATGATTGGTTGATTGACAGTGGGGCTTCCAAACACATGATTGGGTTTAAGGAATCTTTTGTGAATCTATCTGAACATGAATCACCCCATAAGGTGAAACTTGGGGATGATTATCAATACCCAATCAAAGGAAGTGGTGAAGCCTCCTACAACCTAGATTCTGGAAAATCCTTGAAGATGAAAGAAGTCCTTTATGTACCTGGGCTCAAGAAGAACTTACTCTCCATCTCTGCATTGGATGCAAAAGGTATGAGGGTTGCATTTGTGGATGGCCAAGTCCTAATGTGGCCAAAGGGAAAGAACATAGATGATGTAGTAGTGATTGGAGAGCAAGAGGGAGGTTTGTATAAATTGAAGGGACAACCTGAACATGCCATGGTACATGAATCCATGGAGCCAAGTGAACTTTGGCATAGAAGACTTGCTCATATGCACTATAGGGCACTTCCAATTGCAAGCAAGGCTGTAGAGGGTCTTCCTGATATCAAGACCAAACATGAAGGTGTTTTCAAAGGATGTGCAAAAGGTAAGAACATTAAGAAGGATTTCCCAAGCAGTGAAAGCAAGACAAAAGACATCCTGGAAATCATCCACTCAGATGTATGTGGTCCTATGTCATCCAGTTCTCTGAGTGGGTATGTTTACTATGTCTCATTTATTGATGACTTATCCAGGAAGACTTGGGTATACTTCTTGAAGAGCAAAGATGAGGTGTTTGATAAATTCAAGGAATTCAAAACCTTGATGGAGAATCAAACTGACAAGAAGATCAAAACATTCAGATCCGACAATGGTGGAGAATTCACCTCAAGTGACTTCAAGAAGATTTGTAATGATTCAGGGATTAAGAGAGAGTTGAATGCTCCTTATAATCCTCAACAGAATGGAGTTGCAGAAAGGAAGAACAGAACAATCATGGAAGCAGCAAGGGCAATGCTGCATGACCAGGATCTACCTATGCATTTATGGGAAGAAGCAGCTAGAACAGCTGTATATGTGCAGAACAGAACACCCCACAAGATATTGGATAACAAGACACCGGAAGAGGTATTTTCTGGTAAGAAACCTGAAGTCAGCCATCTCAGAATATTTGGTTGTCCAGTATACACTCATGTCCCAAAGGAAAAGAGGACTAAACTAGATCCTTCAGGGAAGAAGGGTATCTTTGTGGGTTACAGTGAAAGCTCGAAGGCTTAAAGAATATACTTTCCAGGGTTCAATAAAATTGATGTCAGCAGGGATGTAACATTTGATGAAAACGCAGCCTTCATCAAATCAAGGAAGGCACCTATCGAAGTTTATGAAGAACCTAAGGAAACTAGATTTGAAGACACTACCATGACTGAAGCAGTTCCAGAAGTTGTTCGTGAGTTTGAAGATCCGCAAGAACCTGTAGATCCACCCCGTGAGGATAACTCTCATAAGAGGAAACCTGCATGGGCAAGAGAGCTCATTCAAGATGCAGAAAGATTTGGCATTCCATATGAAGAAAACAGAGCAAAGAAGAGAACCAGATCACATACCAGCTATGTTGCTTTACTCTGTGACATTATGAACAAAGAGCCTTCCAGTTATGAAGAAGCAGCGGAAAAGAAAGAATGGAAGGATGCCATGGTTGAGGAATACCAATCAATAATGAAGAATGATGTTTGGGATGTTGTCCCAAGACCTAAAGAGAAGTCTGTTGTGACTTCCAAATGGATCTACAAAATCAAGCATGCTGTAGATGGCAGTGTAGAGAAATACAAGGCAAGATTCGTAGCTCATGGCTTCTCTCAGAAAGAGGGAATAGATTATGAAGAAACTTTTGCACTTGTAGCCAGGTATACTTCCATCAGAACAGTACTTGCCCTGGATGTAGCAATGAAATGTAAAATACATGAAATGGATGTCAAGACTGCTTTCTTGAATGGTGTAGTTGAAGAGGAAGTATATGTGGAGCAGCCACTCAATTTTGAAATACATGACAGGGAGTCATATGTGTGCAGATTGAAGAAAGCCTTGTATGGCTTGAAACAAGCTCCCAGAACCTGGTATGGTAGGATGGACAGTTTCCTATCTAGTTTGGGCTTTACCAAGAGTAAAGCGGATTCCAACCTTTACTGCAAGGTTGAGGAAGGGAATCCTGTGATTCTACTCCTGTATGTGGATGACTCATTTGTAACAGGAGATGACAGATTGATTGCACATACTAAGAGGAAGCTTGCTGTCGAGTTCGATATGAAAGATTTGGGAATGATGCATTATTTTCTAGGTATGGAGGTGTGGCAGAGTGCAGGTGGGATCTTCCTTGGTCAAGGGAAGTACACAGTAGATATCCTGAAGAGATTCGGGATGATGGATTGCAAGGCCATGGCCACACCTATGGCATCGAATCTAAAGCTTCTATGTGATGCTTCATCTGAGCCGGCTGATGTCTCTATGTATCATCAGATGATTGGGTCCTTGATGTACCTGACGAACACGAGACCAGATATTTTCTTTGCGGTGAACACATTGAGTCAGTTCCTGATAGATCCGAGGAGTGTTCATCTGGTTGTTGTAAAGCATGTTCTGAGGTACCTGAAGGGTACAGTGGATTATGGGCTCAAGTATGAAGCCAATCAAAAGTTTAACCTGCAGGGTTATGTTGATTCAAATTGGGCTGGCAGTGCTGCAGATAGGAAGAGCACATCTGGGTGCTGCTTCAGTATGGGATCAGGTGTGATCTTTTGGTTTAGCAGGAAGCAGTCCTACGTAGCATTGAGTATAGCTGAGGCAGAGTATATTGTAGCCTGTTCAACTAGTTGTGAGGAAGTATGGCTACGGAAGCTACTGTCTAAGTTGTTTGATCTCCCATTGGATGCTACTGGTATCTTCTGTGATAACCAGAGTTGTGTAAAGTTGTCTGAGAACCCAGTGTTTCATGACAGGTCGAAACACATAGAGATCAAATATCACTATATCAGGGATATGGTACAGAGAGGAGCTGTGAAGCTCGTATATGTTGCGACGGACGAGCAGATTGCAGATGTGCTGACGAAGACACTAGCCAGGGTGAAGTTCGAGTACTTCAGAGAGAGGCTTGGTGTTCTTTATATTGATGACACTTCGAGGAAGAAGTGATGGACACATTTGCTGAAGCCATTCCAAGCATGTTGGAAGGAGGATCCTTCACATGGATGTGGATGTAAGCGCTGGATGATGAGCATTAGGATGATGTTCTGGTTTCTTCTTTGTATGATCAATTGGATCATTTTTGTTTATGTATGTATGTATGCATCATGTTGGATGCTGGATATGATCAGTTGGATCATTTATATGTATATGTATGTACGCATCATGTTGGATGTTGGATATGATCAGTTGGATCATTTATATGTATATACGCATCATGTTGGATGCTGGATATGATCGGTTGGATCATGTATATGTATTTTGTATAAGCATCATGTTGGATGCTAGGACCATGTATCTGTATATGTATCAGGTGGATACATTGTATGATCAGGTAGATCATGTATGTTGATATGTATCATGTATTTGTATTTGGATCAGGTGGATACACTATATGATCAGGTGGATCATGTATGATGATATGTATCAGGTAGATACTTGGTATGCATTAGGTAGATGCATTGTATGATCAGGATGATCATGGATGACGAGCTTCAGGATGTTGCTCCAGATGACATGCAACAGGATGTTGCAGTGATGATGATCAGGATGATCATGTGTATATTAGGATGTTGTATGGTGAGTATCAGGTTGATACTCTGTGGCCGTGGAATAGGTTGTGCAGATAAGCATGTAATTTGTGCCCTGGGAGATTTGCAGATAGTCTTTCGAGGTTTTGCCTATGGCATGTAATTTGTACCCTGGGATATCTGGCAAATGCTCTTTCGAGGTTTTGCTTGGGAGGACATATAATTTGTGCCTTGGGAGATCTGCAGATAGTCTTTCGAGGTTTTGCCTATGGCATGTAATTTGTGCCCTGGGATATCTGGCAGATGCTCTTTCGAGGTTTTGTCCTATGGCATGTAATTTGTGCCCTGGCAGATCCGATAGGTTAAGCCGTGTGCTCATAATCAGTCCTGGGATGCTCTTTCGAGGTTTTTCCATGACCACATGTAATTTGTGCTCTAGGAGATCCGATAGGTTGAGCCTTGTGCTCGTAATCAGTCTTGGGATGCTCTTTCAAGGTTTTGTGGTGACCACATGTAATTTGTGCCCTGGGAGATCCGATAGGTTGAGCCTTGTACTCGTAATCAATCCTGGGATTCTCTTTCGAGGTTTTGTGGTGGGGTCACATGTAATAAGTCCTGGAGATCTGGATAGGATGAAAAAGGCCTCAGATGCTCTTTAGGGTTCTTTCTAGTCAAGAGACTCTTTTAAGGTTTTGTGACGCACATAATAAGTCCTAATATTTCCACAGTATGGCCAGTGATGATGAAGACCTGCAGGTGGTGGGCCTACATCCAGTATGAAAAAGGACTGGCTCTGTAGAACTTCCTATGACGAGTAGAGTCAGAGATTGGTTGAGATAGCAGTAGCAGTGAGGATGATGATGACGATGCATCGATGATGATGATCTCGAGAAGAAGACTTGTCTAGTAGATCTGTGTCGAGAAATACCTTTCTAGTTAAGAGGGAGTGTTGATGTATATGTAACTTCGAAATGTATTTCATCTATGTATTTCATATATATTTATTGTACCCTTATTAGAGATGTGTTATTCCTCTATAAGGAAGTGTCGTCATGTGGATTGACAAGTGTCGCAAGTGTGTGTACTTGCCGATGGGTTATTAGACCACCATGTGTGGGGTCGGCCCTAAATTATATATTATATTGTGGATGTACCTAGATAGACAAGTCGGCCCCATAAGGTCACTGGGAAAACAGGTTAGTATAAATAGAGATTAGGAGATCTCTATTTAGATCATTTGGAAAGTCATCTCTCTCTCACTTAGAAAGTGGCGCACTAGTGAGGAGGAGGATCATCTGCTTCTAGGAGACTATCTCAAGTGTATTTTGGTTGTACTTTGGTTGAGCCATTGCTCTCTCTATCTCTGAGGAAGTTGTGGGGATTTTCACCTTAGGGTTTTCCCCACGGAAACTCTATGTCTCTTGTCTCTCATGCTTTTGATTCTTGTGATGCTTGTGATGCTTATTGTGATTGTTATGCATTGATATACTGTATATGTTATTCTCTCAGTGAAGATCCTCGAGTATTGTGAATTAATGCTCAAAATTTAACACCCATGGTATATTTAGCTACAGTGTTTTAGTATGATTCAGATGTTCAAGTCAGAGACCTAGGTATATAATCCAACAGCTATATGGTTTGTACATTTGGACAATGGATGTGCTCTTGCTCTTATCTTTGTAGTATTTGGCTGGGTATATGATGGTTGTTTGCTGGCTATATTTTATATCATCCTCCCTTGTTGTTTAGAGTAAAATGGTCAGTTACTATAAGTAGGAAATTCTTGTGTATACTCGTTGGTAATGCCCTTACCTTAAGTACATACTTGTTCATTCCCTTTGTAGGGCCTTTTTTATCCATGGCATTATCAGTCACTTCTTCATCCATCTGTTATCTTCCAATCTTGACTTGATCCCGACTAACACCTTAACTAGTGATATCGAGGACTTCCCCCACCTAGAAATCTATGTTGGATAGGCTCCTTGTTTACATTGTGTCTCAGCTCTGGAGTGTGTGATTCTAGTCACAATGATTGTTCTCCTTTAGTCCTCGAAACCAAGTATGGCTATCAACAGTGTTGCTAAACAATAAAGCATCAGAACTTAAATGTTATATCTAAAGGATGCTAAGTCTTCCAAAATAGTGTTGCTAAACACTACCATGTGTATATCTATAATAGCTAGTCAGTGGCCAAAGGACGAGAACTCATCCTTCTTTGATGTAAGGCCATTTTTCCCCACAGGGAAACATGGTGCTCACTCCATCACACCTATGGATGGTGGCAGGAAATGGAGGTCATACCGAGTCATATCTAAAGCCCAGAAGGCTTTTAGGGAACCTGCTTTTGGAGGTTGGCTAGTGAAAATATATAAAGTGAATGAAATGCTAAATCCCAAGTGCAGAGCTGACAAATAATTTGCTAAAAAGGTTGCTTGTATAGAGTCTATTGGAAACAATCTCATTACTCTACCCATTTGTGAGACACTGCCATCCCCTATGTTATTCTCTATCCAGCTTATGTCTATGTGGTCTTTCCTTTATTCCCTTATCCGATAGATTACAGTGTTGAGGTTGTCAATTCATTCCCATTAGCCTAGCCTTGTTTTTTCACATTCACCCATGATTAGCAAATTGGCTCAGTTTGTAAATGAGTATACACTTGAGGTTCTTGTTTGTATTAGTTGGTTACTTTGATATGGACTTATTCTTATTATATTTGCATGCTTATGTCAGTTAAACGTCATTTTATACTTTAGTATCACTACTAATATAATTGAAGGAGCATATCTCATCTATTTGTACTTGCAACATTAGTTATTTATGGTATAGATCACTATTTTGATCAGTCTTGACCTAGTCAACCCAGTTTGACTAAATCAACCACAGGGTCCGGGATGAGTTTGGACCGACAGTGTATGATATGGTTTATTCATGCCCCCTTGGTTCCCATTAGATGTTTCCATGCTTTAGATGGAAGTTTCAAATGATGGTTTGATGGATTTTTATTATTATTATCATTTACAGACCATTATTTTATTATTTTGGACATGGATGAGCTTACAGAGGTATTACTTGATGGTTATATGGTGTATGAGTACCCATTCCTAGTGTATTTGCAAATTTTGATTCCATTGGTGCACTTAGTTATTAGTTTCGGGGAGTTACAGGTGATGATATGGTCAAATTACCACTTTTCTCTAGTATGCCATGCAAAAATGGCTCGTTCAGCACATTCAAATATTATTTTTGTTCTCCTAGGGTGCTCCTAAGGGGATATGGATACATCTAGTCGTTATTACCATATTATCCCATCCCTAGACATTATGGTGTAGACAGTTTGGTGCCCTGGGCATGTGGAAAAGAGTTACAAGCATTTTTGTACTTTCAGAGGTGGTTTTTTGACAATAAAATGGCTAATAAAGGAAATCGATTTGGCTTAGTGGGGAAAGAAAATGGAATGAGAATGGTCTGAGATTTCATGGTGATATTTTCTACATTTTTTGGCATTGTCTCCAGCATCAGTGGGGTCCACACGTCATCATATTCATCAATTTAGGGATTTTATATTGTATTATTGGGACAAAAACGTCCTAGTGATTTTTATCACTTATTCATGTTATATTATTTTGATGTAGTTGGGGGGTTATTCTAGTGAAGATAGTATCTCCTAGGCCCCCCCAAAAAAGTGTCATGTTGGTTTTCCTAGTCATGTCATGTTATACGTCCCCCTCTAGGACGTCATTGAGGAAACACGTCCTCCTCATGTTGAGTGATCCATGTATTGTATTTCCGACTCATCTTATCCGTTGATTATCATTGTTATATATTTTGATCTCAACTGCTCGTTTAAAAAGTGGTTAGGGTTTTGGTCTCTCTCACTCCTATTTAAATAAGAGACCCCCCTCATTGTAAAGGTACTTTTGTCTCTTAGCTATTGGAATAGAAAAATATTTTGTGAGAAATTCTTGTGATCTTGGGTTGGATGTTGTCTATGGTGATTGAAACTACTTTTCCATTGCATTGAAAGGTCTTCGTGGATATATTGCATATTTTTGGATCCATATTTTATTTGCAGGTGAAGAGGATGATTTGGTAGAGGGGCGCACTAGCTAGGAAGAATCACCTCTCTCTCTCTCTCTCTCTCTCTCTCTCTCTCTCTCTCTCTCTCTCTCTCAAATCTAGTTTATTCAGGGAGTAATTTTGTGTTTGTACCAATTATTCTCTATATTATACTTCTTGATTGCATCTACTTCATTCTTGCTTACTGATTGATTTCATCCTTGGTTTGCAGGAAGAGAGGGGGGCACTTGTGGGTTCCTGGGAAAATCATGGGAGAAAGAGAAACACCAAAACTTTCATTTGATATTTGCAAGGGTATTCCTCATCATTCTATCATCCATTCTCATAATCCAGTATGCATCACAAGGTACGTATTTATTCTTTTAACTTACCCATCTGTCATCTAGATTGAAACCCTAACTGCTAAATATTCTAAAAATTCTTTGGGTTTAATTATTTGGATTTCTGGTGAACCATTTCTCAATTTTCACCTTTACTCTTAGCCCAAGTTGGATCTTCAAGGGAATCTTTCTCTGTGGAATCCATCTCCTCTTTTTCCTAGGCATTGATCCCTCCATGTTTACGCCCTCCTTGTTTCTCTTTCTTTCTGGATAGTTGGTACCCTGTTTTCCGAGCTTGTGACCTTTGATACTGTCAGATCTATCTCCAAGCTGTGCTAGGAAGTCGTAACTCTTTTAGATCCACTACTTGGGACCATTTTCCCTATTTTAAGTACATGTTTCCCAAGGTAGTTGAATTTCATCATTTACCCTAGCACCTACATCCTAGATCTGTTCTTAATCTCTAATTCATTGTATTTAAATCATCTAAGATTGAATATCATCTATCTTAAGACTCTATAGTGACTTTGTCCCTTAGATCTAGGGTTCTTCACTCCTCACCTTATGTACCCTATTAAATAGTTTGATCTAGTGATTGGGTTAGATCTCTCTTGTCGGGAGTAGAACAATGTCTACCCCTTTGCTATATGGGGCGTGGATATGAAGAAGCAAAGAGTGGCTCGATTGGCGTGAAAACCAATCCATCTTGGGGATCAAAACCCTCTTAGGTCACCTATTTAGTTGCGTAGCTCCTCTACCGTCCTATATAGGATCATCTTTAGTGGAAACTACAAGTTGTGTGATAATAGTACCAATGGCTTTGTGACTGTAAAAATGACTCTATTATCTTTTGGTGTATATTCATGGAAGAATTGATTACACGTTACGATGATATTAATAGAAACACTTTCTTTAGTCAATTGATAAATCTTAAACAAAAAGGTCCAATTATAGAGCACATCAAACAGTTTTAGAAGTTAAGTCTTAGAGTGAAGAATATTTAAGAAGATAATTTTTTGGACCTATTTATGGCAACTTTAAAGGATAATATTCAACATGAGATATGTTTCCTTGAACCTAAATCATTGGAGAATGATTTTTTTTTGGAAAGGAAAATTGAAAGTAAAAATATGGCGATGACTACTAGGAGGACCACCTCCAACACATATAGAGAGAATAATGTTCCTTCTTCTACTGCAACTCAAATTTTGACACCTCAACAACTGGATCAAAGAAGACCAAATGTTCTATGATTGAATTGTGATGACAAGTATCGTAACAGACATAAGTGTGGCGAGAAGAAATTATTCTACATAGATTGTGAAGAGGAAGAAGAAAAAGAACAAGAACCTTCTCACGTTGAAAAAATATAAGAGATTACTCCCACCTTACACTGTCATGCATTGGATGGAATTAGCACTCCTCAAACTCTCAATATTGAAGGATATATTAAAAAGAAAAAAGGTAACAATGTTGATTAATTTTGGTAGCACTCATAATTTCATTCATTGTAAATTATCCCAAGTTATCAATTGCTTTGTATATCCAACATCAGAGTTTCAAATAATGATTGTAGATGGAGGAACAATGAATTTCTAAGGGAAATTCCATAATATCAATCTTACTATGGGGGAATATGTATTGAATAGTCCAATGATTTCTATTCCAATGGGTGGTGTTGATGTTGTCTTAGGAGTTCAATGGTTACAATCATTGGGAACTGGGGCTTTTAATTTTCAGAAGATTTTCATGAATTTTTTATGGGAAGGAAAGGAATGTGAGTTAAATGGTATCACAGGGAAACCAAACAAGGTGATAAGCTCTAATGGTATGACAAAATTGATGAAAAAGGGGCATCAAGTTGTAATTGCACAATTATGCTCATTAGATGTTCAAACATATAAGCCTCCTATTTCCCCAGATCTCCAAAGGGTCATTAATAAGCATTCCAAGGTATTTGAAGATATTCCAAAAAGTATTCCACCTGTTCAAGATTTTGATCATGCTATTGACTTAATTCAAAGAAGTGTTCCTCCTAACATCAGAACTTACAGATAACCCCATGGACATAAGAGTGAAATTGAGCATATGGTTGAAGAACTCTTAGAGGCTAGCATAATTAGGCCGAGATAAAGTTCTTATTCTTCCCCATTAGTAATGGTAGTACACAAGCCAGATGGATCATGGCATATGTGTCTAGATTATAGAGATCTCAACAAGATCACCATTAAAGATAAGTTTCCCATTCCTGTCATTGATGAATTGTTAGATGAATTACATGGAGAAGTTTTCTTCACAAAGTTGGATTTTCATTCTGGGTATCATCAGATTAGAATGAAGGATCAAGAAATCCCAAAAACAACATTCAGAACTCATGAAGGTCAACATGAATTTTTGGTCATGCCATTTGGTCTCACGAATGTGCCTTCCACATTTCAAGGTTTGATGAATTCCATTTTCAACCCTTTGAAAATTTGTGTTAGTATTCTTTGATGATATACTGATCTATAGCAAGTCTTGGGAAGGACATGTTCAACATGTTTACAGGGTACTACAACTACTAAAGGAGAAACAACTATATGCAAAACCTTCCAAATGTTTCTTTGGGGTAAAGGAGGTAGAGTATTTGGGTCATATTGTATCTCATGAAGGTGTCAAGGTAGACCCTAAAAAAATTAAAGCCATGATAGACTGATTAATTCCCAAAAACCTGAAGAATATTTGAGGATTCTTAGGTCTAACAGGGTACTACCACAAGTTTGTTCGGAACTATGGAAGAATAGCAATGGCTCTAGCAAAATTATTGAAGAAAGATGCATTTTCTTGGACTCTAGAGGAAACTCAAGCTTTTGAACAACTTAAAGAGGCAATGTGCAAAGGTCATGTTTTGGCCACACCAAAATTCACAAAAACCTTTATTGTGGAATGTGATGCTTTAGGAAATGGCATTGGTGTTGTTCTAATGTAAGAAGGACACCCGCTTTCTTTCACAAGTCATCCAATCAAGGAAAAGAACTTATGGAATCCCATTTATGAGAAGGAAATCTTGGCAATACTTCATGCTCTTAATAAATGGCGTCCTTACCTAATAAGTAGGCACTTCAAGTTCAAAATAGATCATTATAATATTAAATATTTCCTAGAACAGATACTATCTTCGGAAGGAGCAAAAAAAATGGCTAACTAAGATGTTGGGATATGACATTGAAATCATATATCAAAAAGGGAAACAAGATGTGGTGGCAGATGCGCTCTCTAGAAAAGATGAAGATGTTGGGGCATTAATTTGTGCAATTTCCATTCTACAACCAGATTGGGTAGGAGCAGCAAGGGAAGACTGTAAAAATAACCTATCTGTGTGGATGCTCATTCAAAAGCTACACAATGATTCCATTGTATGAGATAATTTTTTGTGGAAAAATGATTCACTATGGTATAAGGATCACTCATGTTTATGAAAAAAATCCCAACTCAAACAAAAGGTCCTCTTGGAATTACACACCTCTCCTATAGGTGGGCACTCTAGATTCCTGAAAACTTACCAAAGGGCCAGGAAGGAATTTTTTTGGGAAGGTATTAAATCTAATGTTCAAAGGTTTGTGGCCAAATGTTTGGTTTTCCATCAAAATAAGAGTGAAATAGTTAAGACCCCAGGAATTCTACAACCGTTAGACATACCTTGCCAGCACTGGGAGGATGTCTCAATGGATTTTATCACATGTATACCCAAGTCAGAAGGAAAGAATGTTATTATGGTGGTTGTTTATAGACTCACAAAGTATGCACATTTTTGTGCACTCTCTCACCCTTTTAATGCAAGTAAAATACTACATTCATCCTTTATTGAAACTGTTCAAAAGTTACATGGAAATCCGAAGATTATTGTAAGTGATAGAGATCCAATTTTCACGGAAAAATTTTGGACCAAATTATTTTCTTGTTTGGGTATACAATTGGCTCATAGTTCATCTTATCATCCTCAATCTATTGGGTGAACTGAGATAGTGAAAAAATATTTGGAAGGATATCTTCATTGCTTTGCATTTGATAAACAAACACAATGGATGAAATGGTTGTCTTTGGCAGAATGGTGGTACAATACTTCCTTCCATACATCATCAAAAATGTCTCAATTTATGGCACTTTATGGGTACCAGCCTCCATTTATCACATCTCTATTAAAAGGAAAATCTAAAGTTCAAGTTGTGGAAGATCACATAGAGCACCAACAAGAAGTTTTCCAGATACTTAAGGACAACCTGGCTATGTCAAAAAAAAGGATGAAACAACAGGCTAATCAACATCGTAGTGAAAGGAGTTTCGAAGAAGGGGATTGGGTTTTTGAGGCTACAACCTTACAAGTAGATGTCCCTCAAGCAACTAAATAAGGAGAATAAATTAACACCCAAATATTATGGTCCTTATAAAGTGTTGCAAAATATTGGTAGTATGGCTTACAAATTGGATCTCCCTTCATCTTCAAGAGTACATCCAATTTTCCATGTTTCTTGCTTAAAGAAGGTAATAGGAGACAAGATATCGATTCAAAAAAAATTTTGGAGCTTGATGAAGAAGGAAAAGTCATATTGGAACCTGAACAAATCAGTGAAACAAGGACCAAACAACTAAGAAATCAGGCTATTACTGAGTACTTCATAAAATGGAAGAACTTATTAGTTGAAGATTTGACATGGGAAGATGAGGCCTTCATACAAAAGCATCCACAACTAATCAAGAGTTGAGGACAACACTTGTCTGAATGGGAGGGGAATGTTAAGCCCTAAATGTGGTCACATTTCCCCCTATATTGTGGTGTGTTTACATTAGTTTTGATGTCGTCTTTGGTCCATTAGTTGTAACTGTCATTAGTATGGTTATATTAGTTATGTCGGCTTGGGTCAGTGAGTTCTAATTGTAGCTCTTAATCTCCTATATATAGGAAAGCGATATTTTCATTTAAGCATCTTGTCTTGTATTGTCTTGTGTACTTAGTACATTGTATAAGGAGGTTTTCCCCTTGAAGAGGCTTGTTATTCATCTATTTTTTTCATTAAAGTCATGGAGTACTATTTCTAATCTATTTATGCTCTTTTTGGAAATTTGTTGCATAACATTGTTAAATGCAATCCAAGTTACCTCTTACCCCATACATGGCAAGTGTTGAAGCCCCACCTTAATTGTAGAGTACATGTGCGAGTGTTAAGAAATATATTTATATTCGTTGAAAATGCTTGTTGATCACAAGGATCTATGACCGTGCTTGTTATGGTTTATTGAATGTAGTTGGAGTAATCCTTTGGGTGGGAGTAAATGAAATTTGTGGTATTGTATACATCTAAGCATACCCTTTAATATTGATACTCGAATAATTTTGCATGCAAATACTCCAACCTAGGATCCTCCTGCAAAATAATCGTAGAATTAAAGCATCAACATGGAGAAGAGCTTGAGTTCATGGTAACCCTAAATGCATTGAAAATATTTCAGATTTACTTAAAGGAAACATATGCCATTATATATACTTAATCAGTTGCTTTGCATTGACATTAATCTTAGTGATTTTGTTCAACTACTTTGTGAAATTGTTGTGGCAAGCGAAGTACAAGTGAAACTAATGGTTGTAAATATTTATTTTTCAAGTGGCTTTTCTAGTTGAGGTGCGGATTTGGAATTATCATGTACGGATTTGTATATTTTGAGCGCAGTAGTGATAAGAGAAATGAATTATACGTTTTTATTTTCCTTAATTTTTACTTTGGTTAGGCTTGTGAATTTTTTTTCTGACACATGTCAAAATTATGTAGGTAGTTAGTGGCTCGATACCTTCCAATTTCCCTATAAATTTCAAAAGATGCTTTCTTTTAAGGTAAAATAAATATGCTTTCATAAAAATTTCTTCCGTAGAATACATATTTTCACAACAAATATTTATTTATGGATGTTAATTAGAATTGATACTCATTTTTCATCGCAGAATTTTATTATCCAATTCACTAAGTTTACTTCGACAAAATGGCATACCAAGTTTTTTCTTTTGTATTTATACCTTAAATTTAATAAAATTATTATCAAAATATTGTTAATTTTTTAAAATGGTGAAAAGAATGCAGTAAGTAGAGTAATTTTTTATATCCTCTCCATATTATAGAAGCACTAGCTTAAGATTTAATAGGTAGCATACACATTAGAACAAATGATTGCTAGGTTCAAACAAATTGTTTTTTTTGCATTTTAAACCTTGTAGTGGAGAATAGCCCAGTAGCTAGAGAGTTTGATTATTGAGAACACTGTATTAATGCAAGTATTATATTATCGAATAATTTGAGTATCTTTAAAAATGCAATAAGTGCATACAACTAATCCTTTTTTTCCCCTTATCATAAAACCTTCTTGAAAAAATGTCATTTCCTTTCATAGCTAAATTGAAATTACATTTTTCATGTTTTATATCATTTCCATTATCTCGAAACATACAACTATCAATTAGATATCATCATGGGTTATCAAATCTTGCTTCTATAATTCAAAAAAGTGTCTCAAACCATCCTTATTACAAAACAAATCTAGAAAGACTTAGTAGATGAAAAACAAATCATGTAAAATGAGCTAACTATTCTTAAGTTCAAGTAGATCCTGATAAATTTTGTTAAAAATAGAAACTTTTTCTCTCTTCCATATTTGATCTTAAACATAATTTTCTATAGTTTCTCCATGTCTTTTGATTGGATGCGGTGGTCATTGTGACTTCTACCTTATTTCCCATTTTGATAAGAAAATGTGACCGTTGTCTAGAAGAAGCTTTTTATTCCCTCTAATGGATTTGCAACATAATCCATGAGCTACTCCTCCTTCTCCATATCTCAACCACTACAAATTCATTAAACTATAAAATACTTTGTGCCTAAATTTCATATTTGTTTTGAAAAAAAGAACACTTGAATTCAAAGGTGCATGATTATCGTTTATAATACATGGTGGGTGCATGCAAGTAGCACGCCATCATTTGAATATTTAGATGAATGAGAACCAATACGAGTCCCCGGGACAAAGGAATACTTAATGAAATGATATATTGCACATTCAAAATGTGTAAAAATAGGAAAGTAAAGAAGTGTTGACCTATTGGTATCCATAGATTGAAGTATTTAGCTTTTATAGAAGAGGTATACTGTAATTAAAAAATTGGCATGCTTTATATAAATGAATATGCCATAAGCCCTATGGGGTGGTTTAGTTGGTTGGAGCCTACATGACCAAGCCGTAATGTGGTCAAGGTCAAGAGTTCAATTCTCTGTGTCCTCCAGGGTTAGGCACCCAAGTTTGGTGCTAGAGATAGGTTCTGAAATAGCCTAACAAGGTGAGGCCCCTTCAGGTGGGGGCTTGGATTGCTTCTCTATGGATGTAGAGACCCGATATTCGGGGGTGAACCAAATTGAAAAAAATAAATGAATATGCCATTTATATATTATATTATTATTGATTATTTGAAAATAATGTTTGGATCAAGAGCCACTCCTAGTTTACAACATTCTTGAAGAACCAACGATTAACATTGATGAAAGTGACTCCCAAGGTGAAGAAGAAGAAACAAATATGGATGCCGCCACTTCCAATATCAATGAGGCTAGTATGAATGAATTTATAAAATATGTCTACACATATGTTGAGGAAGTTATTGATTCACCCCTAACAAAATTGGCTAGGATGCTTCTTTTTCCAATTGCAAAATGTTTGGCATGCATGCTTCTTTTATCGATATATTGAGGTTAGATTTAATATCTCTATAAAATGTTTCTTTAAATTTCATACATATTTTGAATATTCATTATACATGTTATTAAAATTATTAGTTTCATCATGTAGAATTTGACCAACAAGATACTTCCAAAGGACAATAAAATGACTAATCATAGAGAAGTATCGTCATTAATAAATGTCATTGGAATGGAGTACAATACACATGTCGCATGTTCAAATGGACATATATTTTACTATGGAAATAATTCAAATTTGCATCAATGCCCAATGTGTCACATTGATAGGTATCGTCAAGATGAAGTATCCAAGAAGGTTCCTTATAAAGTATTGCACCACATTCCTCTAGGACCAAGGTTTGAGAGGATGTTCAAATGCATGGAGTTGGAAATATTTATGGATTATCATGCATGGGGGAGTCAAGATGGTGTCATGCATATGGCTGCAGAAATACAATATTTGAAAGAGATTAAGGAAAAATGGTCATATTTAAGAAATGAGCCAAGAAAAGCAAGGACTTATCTAGCAATGTATGTCATCAATCCTTTTGGAAATATTATAACAACATATTAAGTTTGCTAGTTTTAATTATTAACAACAATATCCCCCATTGGATGGCAATAAAAAGGAGCATACAATGTTGAATCTACTCATACCAGGATCTAGTACTTATTAATGCAATGTTTTCTTGAAGATTATATAAAATTTTGTCCATTTAGTTAAACCCTAATTAAATTTTTTTGTTTATATAGGAAAGTACCAAGTAAAGGATATGGACGTATATATGGATCCCTCATTGATGAGCTTCATGAATTATGACATGGTGTAAATATCTATGATGTATCAAGACCTATCAATGATAGAAATTTACTTTCTGATGCGATACTTATATGGACAATTCATGATGTCCCGATACTCTCTATATGTTGTGTTAAGTTATTTATAATTTATATTTGTATTTATTTAATCATTTTACCATTTTCTAAATATGATTTTCATACTTATTTCAAGCCTGCAAACCAAGGGGAAGCATGGTGTCCATCATGTGGGTCAAAACTATTTTATAGGAAATCACAAGATATCAATAAAACGATGTATGCTGAGTATAAACAATTCTGACCACAAAACCATCGCTATTGAGCGTGTGAGAAAAATAAGCTCAATGGGAAGGAAGAGGAAAGGAGGAAACCAAAAAAGACGAACCTTGCAAGGTGGAAAGAATCATATGACAAAAAGGAAGGGAAAGGATTTCCACTAGAAATGAAAAAACTATCCATTTTCTACAAATTAGAATATTATGAGCACCCCCCAATAGATCACATGTTTGATACTATGCACATTGGGAAAAATGTGGCAGAGTACTTGTGGAAAAACCTAAATGGAACCAACTCTAAAGAACAATTAAAATGTCCTTATGATTCCAAACCTATGGTTACATGAAAATAACTCATATGATCATGCTCCATGGATTTTTACTTCAAGGGAGAAAGCAAAAATAATTGATATGATGAAAATCATAATATTTCCTTCTAGTTTTGGTGTGACCTTGAAAATCTTATTCACAAGAGATGAGTAAGAGTTCCCTGGCCTAAAAACACATGATTGGAACAATTGGATAAAGGTAATGTGTAACATGTTAAATTTGTTGGCATCATAATAGTAAATTTGTATATATTAGTTATATTAGAAGACCATTGTTTAACATTATTATTTTTTAATGGTCAAGTAGTACTTGTTGCCTATAGAAATACCAAGCACATTAGACCATGAAATCACACAAATCATCTACAAATTATTAAAAATTTGAGTTATTTAATCCATCATGCATACTTCAATAGTTCAACTCTTATCCTTTGAAATGTGTCATTTGTGATATATTTATATGAGTTTATACATATACTTTTGACGAAATTTTAAATATTTATTTTTTAGTGCATGTTACCACTATTTTTAGGTGGGTCTCATCAAAAGAGATATATCAATATGAATTGGAGTATTGGGAGAGGAATATTTCTCTTTTTATGTGTTATATTCAAATGCACTTCAGTCTCGGCCTTTTCAATTCTCAAGATCACTACCTTATACACATGGTAGAAGAGATTGAATAGTGTTGTCCTATCCATATCAATGCAATATAGCTTGTGGAGAGATATATGAAGGTTCTAAAACATTTTGTGAGGCAAATATATCATCTAGAAGGATGTATGGTTAAGGGGTACATGGTTTTTCAGACAATGGTTCACTTGAGTGAGTACTTATCTCAATTGCATCTTGAAGCTCCACTATTATAGGGTGATAACCAAACTCAATTATTTGAAGGAGAAATATTAGAGGGTCAAGGGACTTCAAAGAGTATAAAAGGTATACTAAAATGTTGGAAGTAGTTCTTTTGATCCTAAATCTTGTAAAACCGGATTTAAATAATGATTACTTGTATTTGTAGATGATAAGGAGTGGGAGTCATTACATTTGCATGTTGCATACATATATGAATTTATGTCAGAATGGAGGAAAGAATACAATCAACAAAAGAAATTAGAATATGAAAAGGAATGGGATGATATATATAATAGACATGGGCATAAAAGTGCTTGGTGACTCCCTACAAGCCATACAATAAAATGGCCAGACAGATGCATGTGGAATTGGATAAAGACCAATATTGAACATGAGGCAACAAAAGGGAAGCACCGAGTGACTCAACAACAATTGGATTTCATTAAAGGATCTGTAAATGGGGAAGTAATAAACACATATAAACATATTAGAAGTATTTAATAAACTTTGTCTTTGAACTATTTGTATCCTTGAATCTAGTTAGTTGATATGTATGTGCATTTAGGTAACATACTATAAAGAAATGTGGAATATTGGTTATCGTTTTTGTATTAGGAAAGTTGAAGAGAATAAACAAACTTATGTTTGTGGAATATCAACATAGTTTGAGGCGGATTCTTGTTCACATGCATATGATAGACACCCAATCACAAGCATACTTCCTTATTATGGAGTGTTGGAGGATATCATAGAGATTGATTTTGTGTCTTTCAAAAAAAATTATTTTCATGTTGAATGGTATAAGCTCATCAAAGTGGGCCCAAAAAAACCCATCATGTTGCACAAGAACGGATACAATATGATCGATACATCTATGTTTGAAGCCACTTTCGAATTGGATGCGTTTCCAAATCAAGGTAACTAGACATTGCTAATTCCAAATTTGGAACAGCTTGGTTGGTCATTTGTGATTGATTATGATTTGAGATAACAAAGAGTAACATTTGTTCAAGATGTACAAGACCATGATCTATCTGAATATTTAGAAGGTCCTCCTAAAGATGTAGATGATGAAGATGAAGATGTTGATAATTTGATTATTGATGATGAACATGATCAATTTGAAGACAATGATGAGATTATTGAAGTGCCAAAAGGACAAGAATCACATCATGTTTATCATGCACATGAAGATGATGAATTTATTGATTTTCATTTACTTATAGTTGAAAGGGACAGAGACCATGAGAACTAGGGTATTGATTTATTTATGGACTTAGGGCCCAATAATGATGATGTACTTATGTCTTTAGATGAGGAAATTTCATGTGATGATGAAATGGTTTGATCCTCGTGCTCACTTTAAAATGGTTTTTATTAGTGGAATATAATCAAATCTTTACAAATTGAATATTCTGTATGTTTTGAGTGGTGTTTTAGTGGATTTTTATGATGCAAGTTAAATAACTTGCATAACTTCTCAATTCGATAATTTTTTTTTGCTTCATATTATTTTATGTTTCTCTAATAATTTTCTTGAGGAACATATTATAATTTTCTTGAGGAACATATTATAATTTTATTTAGGAACACATTTGATTTTGGAAGGGCTAGGGAATCTACCAGACCCCAATGCTTTAATTGAAATGTTGAAATTTTTTACCGAATCAAAACCTAGGGTAAGAAAAATGTAATACCATAAAGATAAAAAATAAAATAAAAACCTTAATATTTGAGTATTGTTTATGGTTTTCTTCTGGATGTGTTGACATATAAGTCTATAAGTGCGGACACAAACTTACCTCCCTAGTTTAGACAATTTAAAATAGAACAAAATGGACAGAAACACGCTTCTTTCTCTAAGTTCTCAAATCATAAGTGTGATTGGAGAGGAGGCTAACATGTGATCTTAAGGTTGTCCTCGCTTTAGCCTTCTATCTTCCACTCCATTGTGATCTTGGTAAAACACCCGCACAAGACAATAGAATAAAAGATACAAGTGCAACTATGAAGAACTTATGCATACAACCATGCAAGAGTGCAACAAAAACTATAAACAAGTTATTGTGGGAAAGAATGGATTTACTGTATTAATAAATAATAAAGAGAGAGAGATACAACCAATAGCCTTGGCATTGTAGGATTCCTCACAAAGGTTCCTTTTCCTCACCTTGATTTCCTTGCTCCAAAGGAATGACTATCAAGGAATAGCTGCAACACTATGGAACTATCATAATTTATCCAACATTTGTCTATCAAATCAAGATTTCACCCCCACTCCATTGTATTGGGCTTGTATTTATAAGCTCCGATGGATAGTTGGGAGATGAGAGGAAAAGGGGAGAAGGATAGGAAAGGATCCCAAAGACTCGGGAATTCCGTTGAGATACACCCAAATAGGAAGGGATGACTGTACATGAGGGCTTCATTCTAAAAGCTCCTCAAAATTTCTCTTTTTCCATTCGTAAAGACAGTGTCGCATCTTGTATAAAGGAAACATGAGACAGTGTTGCAATCTGTAATGATACAACCTGCGACAACAAATATTGTCGTAGGGTATCAAAGAATAAGCTATGACAACCTCTCAAACTGGGATTTTAAAGGGAAATTTCCTCATGAATATCATCTTCTAAGCATACTTTTGCACATTCTTCGGGGATTATGGAAAGGGAAAAGGTACATTATCCACCATCATGATGATGATGAAAATTACATGTAATAGATTTCCCCCCAAAGTATGAAGCTAGAGAGTAGTGATAGCTGAAATACTGTTGGAAATATGGTTGGCATTGATGTCAAAGGATCTCAGTAATGACAAAGGAATAACCAAGGACATGATGGCAAGAGTGAACTCAGTGAAAGACAAAGGTAGTGATGGCATGGCATGCATGTATGATGATGTGGCATGGTTGAAAGTAATGACATGGCATGGATGATGATATGGAAGAAGTGATGACATGGCATGGCATAGATGATGATGTGACATGAAGTTGAAATCATTGTTTCATGGTGACATCATTCTGGAGAAATATGGCAAATTGGTGAAAATCAAGAAATTGACCAAGTATGGAATAATTAGTCAAAACTGGTATAAGAGGGTCTAAGAGAATGCCCGCCACGATTCATAGATTGATTAAAATTCCCGCACCATGGTACCAGGATATAGCTTGTTATAGTGGCTATCTAGTCATGGTCTCAGTTTGATTTCATGACTTCTGAGGAGAAAGTTCGAGGTATGCCAAAATTGTGTTTTGCACTAGAACAAGTAAAAATGACCAAGTAGTCTTAGAAGAATGCCCACCATAAATTATAGGTTGAAGTAAATGCCCATAGAGTATGGTCAGGATGTAGTGTGCTGGTTTGGATACCTATTCATGGTCTCAGTCTTCCCTAATAATTTTTGAGGTGAAAGTTACAAGTATGACAAACTAGGGTTTTAGAATAAACTTGGAGGAAATTATTGAAAATGACTGTGTTGGAAAAACTAGTCCAGGTGGCCTTGACGAAATGCCCTCCGTACTTTATAGGTGCATGATAAAAATTATCTGAAACTACCTTCCTATATCTTGTTGAAGAGGCTATCTCACCATGGTCTTAGTTCTCAAATAAGATGGTGGATGACAAAGATATGGATCTACCAAAATTAGGTTTCAGATTGCTTGTACACCAAAGTGACAATTTTTCCTGAGTGGCCTCAGTAAAATGCTCGCCAAATTTTGTGGGTTGAAGGAAATTCCCGCACCATATGGGAATCTTATAGGTTGGTGTTTGGTATACCTGACCATGTCTTCATCTTGTCTTGGAAGTGATTGAGGAAGAAGTTATGGACCTGCCAAAACAGTGTTTTAGGCAGATTGGACCAAACTAAGAAATTTGCCTAAGTATAGAATTAATGTTAAAATATGCCTAAGTGGCCTCAGGGAAATGCCCACCACATCTCATAGTGCTACGAATATAAAATGGCGTATTAAATAAATAATAATGGTTAATCATTATAGTAGTTAGCTATTAATGTGAAGGGACGAAAATACAACTTCCAACTCAGATCAATGCTACGAATATAAAATGTCATATTCAATAAATAATAATTGTTAATCATTATAGTAGTTAGCTATTGATGTGAAGGGACATAACCCTTTAATATGGCTTGAGCATTCATAATGAAGGGTTATGTCCCTTCACATTAATAGCTAACTACTTTAATGATTAACAATTATTATTTATTTAATATGCCATTTTATATTCGTAGCACATAGGATGATGAGAAAAATATTTTGAAAGTGTGGGTCTCTAGAGTGTTGTATGGTGCATCTGACCATATGATTATCTTATCAAAAAGAGGTTTGAGGAAGAAGATATAATTCTGCCAAAAGTGCTACTTAGCTTGATTTGCACTACTTTAGTAAAATGCCCGCCAAGGTCAGATGATGAGGTTGCAAGAAAGAAGATTGGCATGGTTGGAGTCAATATGATATTCCTCACATTGTGGATGTCTCACTTTCCAAGTTTGATGAAAAAATAAAATCACCTTGGTGACCTAGGGTTTGAAGAAAATTGTCTAAGTGTCAATAAGCAGTTTAGAAGACCACTTTCAAATGCCTGCCAGATGTTGGGTGTATGTCAATAGGTTCATCAATTGGCATGGATCTGTTCTTTGTTGAAATGGCTATCCAGCCATACCTTCAGGTTGACTTACAATGGCCACATATGCAAAATATTAATCTACCAAAAGTGAGAAAAATACTATTTTGCATATTGAGAAACACAAGAAAATTGGCTAAGTGTTAAGAAATGCCCGCCAAAGGATGTACTTGTGCAAATAAATTTATCAAATGTCATGGATCCATTCTTTAGTAATTTTTCCATTTACTCATGACTTCAGGTCTCCATCTGGTGTTCACACGTGTGAAATAGGAGTCTTCTAAAATGGGAAGAAGTTGGTTTTGATGTTCAAATGGAGACTGAGAAGCCATTTTGAAATGCCCACCAGAGGCTCTGGTTGTCTCAGTAAAATCTAAAGATGACATGATCCTGTTCCTTGGTGAACTGGATATCCAGCCATGAAGTTAGATCCTCATTTGGTTCTCACACATACGAAATATCAACCTGTCAAAACAAGAGAAAAATATTAGTTTTGCATATTAAGGTTAGAAAGAAAAAATGGCTAAGTGTTGAAAACAGAGGCTAAGTGTTGAATTCCCGCAAGAGGGATTATTTAAGCCCACAAGGGCTTAATATGCCCGCAGTAAAGGGATACGGGGAGTGGGCATAGGCTTATATTTCTGCAGTAGACTCAAGAAGCCCTCAGGGGCTATAACAAGAGCCAGCAGGGGATTAAGAAGCCCGTAGGCATGAGAAAGAGGAAGCCCTTGTTTCTTTGAGAAAGATGAAGCCCGCAGGTAATGAATAGAGGAATTCCACAGGCATGGGTTTTTATGAATCCCGTAACCAGAGATGATGAAGCTAGTAAAGATGATCATGAATATTAATTAATTAATTAATATCAGTGATAAACAGAGATATGAAAAGGCATGTTTATGAAAGAATGTGTTTGTCCAGAATGAAGAGGCACGACCAGTTTGAAGAGACATGAATGAGATATTTAATGAAGATTTGAAATGGAAGAGAAGTGTGTCTTGGGTGTCTTAGTTGAGGTAGCACGAAGAGCAGACCAAGACCAATGGAGTTCCAGAATTAAAGAAAAGAAGTTATGGAAGATATGAAGAAATGCAGAATAAGAAGATCTAGAAGAACTGTGTGTTGTTTGTGTTTCTAATAAAAGTATATGAAGTAGCATAAGAGGCCCGTGAATACCCTTGTAGCAAGCAAGGTAGAGACCAAGTAAAGATAGAAAGAAATAGAGTTTGAAGAAGATCTGGAAGTTTTATAATAATCAGATTAGGGTGGCAGGGTGGTGCTAGGGCAGCCTACATTCCTGCAAGGGGGATGTAGCCTCCTTCCAGTAGTGGCTGGTAAATAGGGTGTAGTTGCATCCTTGTCTGTAGGGGTAGACAGAAACCAGGGTGTGGGTGCATCCTTTAGTTGTGGCTGAGAAACTTGGGGATGAGTGTCTTCAACAAGTGGCAGCTTGCAAAAATAGTTGTAAATATAATTTTGCAGTATAGAAAGAGTTGGTGGTTTTCCCAATTGGGATTCCACGATAAAAATCTGTGTTATGTGTATCTTGTTGATTTCATGTTTTGATTAAAGTTTAAATAAGTGGTTTAAATGGTAAACAATTAACAATACTGATTCACCCCCCGCCCCTATCAGTATTGAACAACTTCCAACAATTGGTATCAGAGAAGGATTCTTCACTAACAATTTAGCCACTGGAAGGAAGATCCTATTAAAAACCACTATGGATCAACAAGAAGAGATTTACACAGTGAATGGATCTCCAATACTTGGAAAAGAAGAATACATATTTTGGAGTACAAGAATGGAAAGTCATCTAAAGGAATTGGGCCTTGATTTATGGGATTCGGTGATCACTGGGTACTTCCCACCAAACAGAGTAAGGACTCCAACTCAAAACAAAGCCAAGAAAGTAACTCAATGGAAATGGATACAATCCTTGATGGATTACCTAATGATGTCAAAGAGAAGATAGGTGAATGTAACTCTGCAAAGGAAATTTGGGACAGGATGAAAGACCTCTACTCAGATGAAGCATATAAATTAGAAAAAAGTTCAGCCTATACCAAATCTAGTAGTGAAGACTCTTTTGAAGAAGAATCGGACATTGAAACAAAATCCAATCTTGAAGTTGAGCTTGAGTGTGCTTTGTATGAATCGAGAAAACATAAACAAAGGAATAAAAAACTAAAGGATCTCATGTTGGAGCAAAGGAAGAAACATGGTTCAAAGGAGAAAAACCTTGAACAAATCATAGATGACTTTAGAATCCAAGCCCAACTGGATCAAGAGAGATTAGAATCCTTGGAACAATCTCTTAATAAGGAGCAACAAAAGGTTGAAGAGCTTAACCAATAACTACTAGAATGTGAAGAAGAAAATAGGACCTTAAAAAGAAAAATAAAGTCCTCACAAGAGGAGCTACACAGTTCAAGACAACAAACAACCACTAGCATGGAATAGGCCGAGAGTTTAAGACAGGAAGTTGCTAACTTCAAGGAAGAAGTAAAGGAGCTAAAATACCAGCAAACCATTAATGAGAAGCTCAAGGAAGAAATACAAGAATCAAAAAGACTTGAAGAAGAAATTACTTGGCTTAAGAAGAAGCTTGATGAAGAAACTATTTAAACAAAGTTTGAGAACAACTCAAATAATTTAGATGACATCTTGAGCAGCCAAAGACCATCAAGTGATAAAACTAGATTATGTTATGACAAAGAAAAGAATTCAGAATATTTGTCTCCTACACTCCAAGATAGAAGTAAAAGAAATTATGTTGCTGCACTAAAAGGTCCAATTATTAAGAAGGAAAATCAGAAGCATGCTCCCTCCTCTCATAACAAAGACATAACTGATATGATGCCTAAAAGACTAATAACTAGTAGGATCTAGCAAATCTTTTTTGGTCAATGCTACAAATGTCATAATTTGGGACATATGGCTAGAGAATGTAAGCTAAGGAAGAATTCTTCAATAAAAGCCCAAGTACAAGGGAAGGGATGGAAGAGGATGGAAGCTGTGAAGTAGAAAAGTCAAATATTCCTCAAATATGAAGGAAGTTTCTATGGCTATTGTCACTACTGTCACAAGTTTGGTCACAAGGCTATTGATTGCAGAATCAAGAGAAAAGATCTAAGTAGGAAATCCAAGAAACAAACAAGGTCAGTAAGCATGGTACCTTATGGAAAGATGTGGAGAAGAAAGGAAGATTCCAAAGAGTTAGAAGGAACAAAGATTTAAAACATCAAAGAAGACTCCAAAGATGATGAGAAGCATAATAGTGTTGCAAATGAGAATGACATCCATTATGATGGAAAGCAATATGAAAATATAAAAGAACACACCGATGGAGATGAAGGTGATGAAGAAGAATTTAGTGATGATGGTGGAACTGAAGATAATTTTTTTTTCTAAAAACTCTCATGACCTAGCAGAGAACCCTGAAATAAAGCATTAGAGAGGATCATGTACTCAAGGGGAGTTAATATGATAAAATTGCAATTGATACTTGAAAAATATCTTTTGATCAAAAAGAGAATAAATGTTTTGAGGTTTCCATCAAAACAAGGAGAAGAAGAGTCATAAGATTACTTGGTAAAAGCTATCTTCCTCAAAAGACAAGGAGAAGTGTAGAAATGACAAATTGAGAAGTTGCTTATATGACATTGAAGACTCCTTAAATAAGGACAAGTTATATGATGAAATCAAGTTCAGTGGAAGAAATGGAGAAGGGTAAGACATTGAGAAGTTCATCTCCATAATACTGAAATTTTAAAATTTTTAAAGGATGACATAGATCAGAAATCAGGTCTACTAATGTCTCATTACTTGGTTAATAAACCTCTATTTATGTTTTCAAAACAATTGGTATCAGCTACCACAATTGGATTTGACCTCAATTTTGAAGAAGGAATGTGTTGGAAAGAGAAGGAGCACTGTGATAGGGGGATTTTATGAACTAATCATCCAAGTTCTTATTCAAAGAATAAGCCACAATAAGGTAAAGAAGTATGCTAACTAAATTATCATTCAAAAAGGTCAACATCAAGTCCAAGGTAACAAGAGGAAGAGAAGACAAAGAGGTAAGAAGAAGTACATTGACAGAAGCAGTTGTCAAAGAGAAAACAAATTGTAAACTCTATGTCAAGTTGGTTATTGCAAAGGGCAGAATGAGTTATCCTTTTTCATTGTTGTCAAAGGGGGAGAAGGTTTAGGTGTTTCCATCAATTCCAAAGGGGGAGATTGTTGGAAATATGGTTGGAATCGATGTCAAAGGATCTTAGTAATGGCAAAAGAATAACCAAGGACATGATGTCAAGAGTGAACTTAGTGAAAGACAAAGGTAGTGATGACATGGCATGGTTGAAAGTAATGACATGGCATGGATGATGATATGGAAGAAGTGATGACATGGCATGGAATAGATGATGATGTGACATGAATTTGAAATCATTGTTGCATGGAGACATCATTTTGGAGAAATATGGCAAATTGGTGAAAATCAGGAAATTGACTAAGTATGGAATAATTAGAAAAATTGGTCTAAGAGGGTCTAAGAGAATGCCTGCCATAATTCATAGTTTGATTAAAATTCTCGCACCATGGTACCGGGATATAGCCTATTATAGTGGCTATCTATTCATGGTATCAGTTTTCTTTCATCACTTCTGAGGAGAAATTTCTAGGTCTGCCAAAACAGGGTTTTGCACCAGAACAAGTAAAAATGACCAAGTAGTCTCAGAAGAATGCTCGCCATAAATGATGGGTTCAAGTAAATTACTGCAGCGTATGGTCAGGATGTAGCGTGATGTTTTGGATACCTATTCATGGTCTCAGTCTTCCTTAATCATTTTTGAGGTGAAAGTTACAAGTCTTCCAAACTAGGGTTTCAGAATAAACTTGGAGGAAATTCTTGAAAATGACTAAGTGTTGGAAAAACTAGTCCAGGTGACCTTGAGGAAATGCCCACCGTACCTTATAGGTGCATGATAAAAATCATCTAAAACTACCTTCCTATAGCTTGTTGAAGAGGCTATCTCACCATGGTCTCAGTTCTCAAAGAAGATGTTGGATGACAAAGATATGGATCTGCCAAAATTAGGTTTCATATTGCTTGTACACCAAAGTGACAAATTTGCCTAAGTGGCCTCAGTAAAATGCCCACCACATTTTGTGGGTTGAAATAAATTCCCGCACCATATGGGAATCTTATAGGTTGGTGTTTGGCCTACCTGACCATGTCTTCATCTTGTCTTGGAAGTGGCTGAGGAAGAAGTTATGGACCTACCAGAACAATGTTTTAGGAAGATTGGACCATACTAAGAAATTTTCCTAAGTATGGAATTAATGTGAAAATCTGCCTAAGTGGCTTCAGGGAAATGCCCGCCACATCTCATAGGATGATGAGAAAAATATTTTGAAAGTGTGGGTCTCTAGAGTGTTGTATGGTGCACCTGACCATATGATTATCTTATCAAAAAGGGGTTTGAGGAAGAAGATAATACAAGTGCATGCCTACAAAAAAACCCAAGGTATTCATCCCAATCCTAAATGGTACAATTCTGTCCATATGAATAGATGTTTTGACGTCAAACATGGTAGAAACCACTTGATTACCAATCTTTGAGGTATATCGTTAACAAGTGTGAGGGAAATCACCATTGATGTCAATGATCCCCAAGATACCATAGTACATTCCATTGAATGTGAATTAATGAGATGAATTCGAACACTTGGCATAATATTCCAATCAGGGGCCAATGATGTAAGCCTACTGTTGAAAGCGAGGAAACCTTCCATTGAGGCATGTAGGTCCAAGGTACTAACTAGTTTCTAAGTCTAATTATTGGATAATGTGTTGAATTCGAAAATAATAGACTCATCAAAGGAGGGCCATGATATTTACCTCATCATCGACATGAAATAGGAACAAATACTTTTGAAGTGATTTTGAGTACGGAGTGACTTTGGGACTGAATCAGGGATGACTGACACGAAAGAAGGCTTATAGGTTGATTCTCTTATGACACAATGAGGCCCGACACAAAGGAGGAATTCTCCTAAACATATCGACATGACAATTGTCTTGGTAGTAATGAATCAACAAGGATCACAAACCAATGAGTTGACTTATAGAGGAGTATGATTGACAAGAGACAAACATATTTCCCAACCTTGACCAAAAGGGTGAAAGGATGTCATGTTCAAGAGTGAAACAATGCCATTAATACAAGTTCAAATACATGTCCCTGTTAACACCCAAAAAGTGCTCACTAGCTCATTTACCACATTACATGACTCATTTGTCCATTTTCCTACCATATTTCCATTAAAAATCCCAAAAAACCCATTAAAAAGCCTCCAAAAGGCCTAAAATGCCTCCAAAAGGCCAAAAAAACCATCAAAATAGCCTAAAAAAGGCTAAAAAACCCCCTTTTCCTCCAAAAATAGCAAAAATTCCCTAAAAAGGGAATAAAAATATAAAATAATGAGGAAAAGGAGGAAAAAACCCTATACAGCTGCCTAAAACCATGTGTTTCCTAAAACCATGGGTCAGCACTCCACCACCAAAAAACTATAAATAGGTGATGGAGATCCCTTATTCCATATCCACAATCACAAGCACCCTTACTCTGCCAAAATCTCTCTCGAAACCCTAGTCCACCTTTGAACTGCGGTATTTACGGGCATTATTCACATCATTGTCCTGATCTCCCGGATTACAGAGCAGCTCTTTATGAGATGAACAATCTGGACCTTGAGACGGCACCACCTACCATTGAAGAGATCTACCCCCCAGACTCTTCACCTTCCGGCGAGGTTAACACCATCTACATGATCTCTTCAACCAATACTTCCACTACCCCCTCGTCAACCGATTTGACGACACCGACTTTCCGTACTGATGAGGAAATTCTTGAGGCCCTAACTGCCCCGGATTATCCTTGGGATGATGTGCACCACCGTTCCTATTTCATCCCAGAAGCGTCTTCCTTTCGCACCGCTACCCAATACGCGGTCGAATCCAAAGACTTCCTCCCCACCAAGGTCGACTGGTTCAAGGACCCTATTCCTGCTCCGGATGCCTTCGAGGAAGGTAACATGGCCAACATCTCACCTGTCATCCAAGTTGATATCGCTGCTCCAGGACGTGCCCCTGAACTCATTACTTTAGGAGCATTCTGCAGTAAACAAGAGATCGAGGACTATATAAACCTTTTCAAAGAATTCCGTGATGTCTTTGCCTGGTCCTATACTGAGATGCCCGGTCTCGACCCCGCCATTATAGAGCACCACCTTGACACCTCTGAGTCAAGGGGCATAATAGATTCCCTCGACCCTGGGATAGGGGGCATGATCAATCATTTTGAACCTTCCCTATCACATCTATCTCAGCACGTCAATGAACCCATTGTTCAAACCCACACATATGTGATCCATAATCACAAACACCATGCACATAGCATGGGGGCAAGTCATTAACCCTGCTTACTTTTTCACATTTGTGATCTCAACCATTTTTGAGGTCACGTGTCACTTGTACATTGGATTTGATACGCATAGTTCTTTCCTTTGACCATTCCGGAGTCCTTATGACCTCCGTTTTTCGCACCATTTGCACTGCCGGATTCATATTTCCGTGCCCGTGATGATGCTTGAGATCATTTCTCGCTCTCACCAGGACCAATATCAACATTGTGTCCCGACACCTTGTCGCTCTGGTTTGCGTGCCACATCGGCCGTAGCCCATTTTTCACATGTTTTATATCATCGGATTCATTTTTCCGAGCTGGTGATGACGCTTGAGATCGTTTCTCGCTCTCACCTCCAGATTTTCTGGGCATTTTTCAAAGTGCCCCCGTCACCTCGGTTTGCGCGCCACATCGGCCGTTACCCGTTTTTGACATCCTTTATATCGCCGGATTCATTTTTCCGAGCTCGTGATGATGCTTGAGATCATTTCTCGCTCTCACTTGATACAATTTCAACATTGTGTCCCAACACCTTGCTGCCTCGGGTTGCGCGCCACATCGGCCGCTGTCGGATTGTTCCACATTTTTACATGAGCCATTCACTCCTGTCATACTGCAAATGTCTCGTTATTTTGCCACCATCTCATCTACCCCGCAAGGAGGTCCATCAGTGTTCCCACCTACCCTCGTTCTTGGTCATCATTACTCAACCTTGATTGAACACTTCCTCCTTGCCTGGCCATTCCTTTTGTTCGGTATAATTTTATCCCTTTTTCGGGCCGGACAACTCCTTTACGAAAAAGGCACTTAGGGAGTTTCCGTTAAGCTCTTTTCTGACTCCTAAAAGAATGAAAAGATCGCCGAGCAATCTTGCTTTCTTTCATGCTCGTTAAAGTACCTGAAAGGGCGTCTATCTGGTATAAGTTTAACCCTTTTCCGGACCTGGTAGACTAATTACGAAAAAGGAATACTCTAGTCACACCGGCTAGAAGAGTTCTTCATTGCATCCTTTTATGCTTCTTTGGGCCTTGGAGACTAAATCTACGAAAAAGCAACCCCCTGGAGTCTTCTTACTTGCTTTCGGACTCTCTAAAATTGAAAGCAACCACGAGCATGTACTGTCCTGGGCTCGTAAAATCCACACGACAGTACCATTCCACTACCTCAGAGTCTTCTTATCGCTTTCAGACTCCTTAAAATTGAAAGCAACCACGAGCATGAACTGTCCTGGGCTCGTAAAATCCACACGACAGTACCATTTTACACACACTTCTTCTAGTTCCTTAACCCATGAAGAAGTACCCTCCTGTGCCTCCTGGCACTATGATCGATCATCTCGGCAGCACCCCCAATTAGGTCGCCTTTGTTCAGAGTATTCTGCAGTCTCCTGCCACGTTACACCAGCTTGAGTCTCCCTCAGCCAGTTATTCCCCCAGATCCATTACAGCTATGATCCCTTTCCCCTGAGTCAGTTTCATATGCTGCCAGATCATTTCCATTATCATACTCTGAACAAAGGAAGTTTGAGTCCACCCACTCTACTTGCCCAGTTGTCCCCCCACAGTTTATCAGTCCTGCCATCAGCACTATCACATTTCGGTCTTGTACCTCGCGCTCCTGTCAAGGAAACATCATTGCCTTGATAGGGGCAGGTCTCCCTCTGTCGACGACAGCTCCTCTATTCCAGAGGATAGGCCCAGAGGTCCCTACGCCTTGGACTTATCACCATCTGTGGTAGGTGCCTACGGATCATTCCGAGAGGAGACATCATTGCCTCTCCGAGTGGTTGTTCCTCACATGCTCGACTTCAGCACCTTGATCGCATCGTTGAGGATCGCGTAGGATTATATTCCATCAGTTTTTTGTCGAAGACCCCGGATTTCCCCCGACTCTAGCACATTGGTGAGTCACTTCGGAACGCCCAGTTGTATGTTCCCGTGGATGTCCGGGCTGCGTTGGCGTTTGTATTCGGAAGCCATCCAGTTTCATGCTTCCTTGAGTACCCAGTTTCAGTTCCAGATCAGTTCCAGTTCAGTGTACCATGGAGAGTATGACCCCAGTCACTATGATCCAGCAGCTCATCAGTTCCTTTGGTACCAAACTCAGTAGCACTGTTGATTGTTCCGGTGCACCAGTTCTGCAGTTCACACATGATCCGCTCAGCAGTATGTCCCAGATTTGTGTCCCCTCTGGACTCTTATGATGTACACAGTGGTCATGTATCTTACAGGTCCCCCTTTTCGGGCCTCACAGTTATGTTTATATATCTTGATACGAGCATGGGTATGCCCGCCTCGTCCATATATTGAGATTATTCCTCAGTCAGTGTTTGAGGTCATGTATATTTCAGGTCCCCATTTTTGGACCCCATTGTTATTATGTTATATCCTGATACGAGCATGGGAATGCCCGCCTCGTCCATATGATCAGATGATTCCTCATCCTTTATTGAGGTTATGTACTTTTAGTTCTTGCAGTTGTTCGGGATCGTTGTTCCGGGCTCCAGTTTGTTTCTTCTCTTCTCTCCACATCCCAGGAAAACCATTCATGACTTATGATGTCCATCGGCCATACGATGAGCTCCTGCCCTCGCACATCAGGGGGCAATCTGTTAACACCCAAAAAGTGCTCACTAGCTCATTTACCACATTACATGACTCATTTGTCCATTTTCCTACCATATTTCCATTAAAAATCCCAAAAAACCCATTAAAAAGCCTCCAAAAGGCCTAAAATGCCTCCAAAAGGCCAAAAAACCATCAAAATAGCCTAAAAAAGGCTAAAAAACCCCCTTTTCCTCCAAAAATAGCAAAAATTCCCTAAAAAGGGAATAAAAATATAAAATAATGAGGAAAAGGAGGAAAAAACCCTATACAGCTGCCTAAAACCATGTGTTTCCTAAAACCATGGGTCAGCACTCCACCACCAAAAAACTATAAATAGGTGATGGAGATCCCTTATTCCATATCCACAATCACAAGCACCCTTACTCTGCCAAAATCTCTCTCGAAACCCTAGTCCACCTTTGAACTAGTTTCACCTTGAGAGCCACCTTTGGCCCATCCCCAACATTGGAGAAGGAGAAGGAGCATTCTTGGAGCTTGGAGCATCCTCTTGGACACTGCAAAGGGCTTCACCAACCTTGACACTCAAGGTAACATCAATACAAAGACATTCTTTCATTTTGGTGTTTATGCTTTATGCTTGTATTAGAAATAATTTAATGTTTTGTTTATTGCATTATTAGTTTAATATACTGAACTGCTACTAAGGAGTCCATTCTCCTTAGTAGGTGCTCATTGGCACAAGCTAGGGGTAAAACCCTAGCTACAGTCCCCTCCCACATTTTCCCCATCATGATTGATAAGTACCTCTTTGTTTTATAACGAGCTTGAGGAGGATAACAGATGCTTGTTATAGCTCATCCTTCAGACGAGTCCAATCTCTCATGTTTTACGAACCTGAGAAAGGAGGGGTTTAGTCCCATAAGGGTCCTTCGATGTTTTATTTTATCAGTCCAAAGGAGGAAAAATTGATGATCTTTTCACATTTAGAGACTCTGAAAAAAGATCAAAAGGAGACTCCAAATGGTTTTTTTCATAAAAGTTAGTCTCCTCACCCGAAAAAGGATAAAACAACGCAAGAGAGAAATATTCTAGCCAATGACAGACTAGAGTATTATTTTTTTGTAATTAGTCTAAATCATCCGAAAAAGGGGTAAACTATCGCCAAAAAGACGTCCTTTCAAGTACTTTTATGAGCATGAAAGAGACAAGTTCACTCGACAAATTTCTCATGTTTAAGGAGTTTTAAAATTGCTTAAAGAAAAGTCCTGAAAGTTGACTTTTCATAAGTTTTACGAGTCTAAAAAAGTAATAAAAGTACGCTCATTCATATCATGCATTATGTGTTTGACCTATAATCTTCACAATTTGTGTCAGAAATTATTTTCGACCAAAAATATCATTGGGAATTTCATAAAATAGAAAGAAAAAAAAATCTATTTTTAGTTTTAAAAGAGGGTAAAGTAACTTGTTTTTACCTTCTTGTTTTACCTTTTTCAAGAGTAGAGAAAAACCACCAAATTGTTTGATCCTTCAAGCGACTATTCCAAGCAAGTTCGACAACGATTCTCGATCCCGTCAATTCCAAGTAAGATATCTCCATCTCTTCTTCATTTTCATTGTTGAAATTTTGGTTTTTATGCTAGTTTTAGTCATTTTTTGAGCAAGTTAAACTAAGGAAAACATGTTCCCTGCGTATCGTAGGGGGCCCTTTCGGGAACTGCGATAATCTAGGATGTCGTAGTTCCCGAAAGAGGAAATTTCAACACTTTCGCACAATTTGTAAATGCGGGGTGCGACAGACATAGAGAGTGCCCAAAAAATAAAAGATAGTGATTTTTACATGAATGTTTTTTATGGGAAGTATATAACCCTTCATCCCTTGGACTTATGTAGGTTTTTTACCATCAAGATGTTGGAATGGAGAGATAGAGAGAGAGCATGAAATGGGAGATAATATTGCAGCCAATGATTCAAACACAATGCTTTCCCTCTGGGAGTGTGGGTTGGAAAAATTATTCCGAACTCCCGGAATGAGGGCCCAAGTCCAATTATTGGAATACTTGGTGAGAGTGTGGGATGCACAAGATCTCCATTTTCAAGTGGGATTACACATTCTTACTTTGGAAGTGGAATATATATATTTCTTAACTGAGCTCTCAAGGCAAGGGGCCCATGTTTCCCTGTCTAGATCTAGAGGAGGCAGGGATAACATTGTCTCACTCATCTAGTAGTACTGCAGTAAAGGGACCATGAAGGTCAGTGGAAATATTCCTATCATAAAAATTATAGATCTCCCGTTGAGGAAAATTTTGTTCACTATTGCTCGGGTTGTCGGGATCCCAACCCCATATATAGCAACCAACGCTCAAATGAAATATGCATTGGAGTGTATGAACCCTATTGTCTTCAACTAGAGTGAAGGAATCCTGGAAAACATGAAGGATCAACTGACCAAATGTAAAACAGGTCGTTTGAAACAGTTCGGGCTATGGTTCTATTTTGGTGTCCTTTTTCCTAGAGCAAGTACCTCTTTTGTGAGAAACCACGGGCCACAAATATTTCTTTATACTTTTCAATACTTCCATCAGACGCATTCTTTATTTTATAAAGCCACTTATAATTTACTATTGAATTCCCTTCAGGTTTAGGAACCACATCCCACACATCATTCTTCATGATAGATTTGTATTCTTCTACCATAACATCTTTCCATACTTGTTTCTTAGAGGCTTCCTCATAGGTATATGGTTCTGAATCACCGATGTGACTCATTTGTGATACATGTCTTGAAAATATTTTAGGTCTCTTTTTCTCTCTAGATGATCTTGGTGGTGCAACATGATTTTGTGCCTCTTGTAGAATGTATCGACACCATGCAGATCTTCTCTTAGCACGAGGTTCATCAAGAGATATTTCTATCAGATCTACTAGCTCTTCAGAATCAAGCAGATCTACGGACTATTCTAGATTCTCCCTCTCAACATCTAAAAGAGGAGAATTTGAAGTTGGATCTTCCATTATGGGAGTCTCATGCTCCTCCATATTTGAATCACACTGAATTTCTTTGGAGGGCTTGAAGGCAGTCTCTTCATGGAATGTTACATCTCTGCTGACTTCAATGTTTCTTTGTCCTGGAACATAGATTCTATAAGTGTTGGAAGATTCACTATATCCAACAAATGTTCCTTTTTTTCCAGAGGTATCCATATTTTTCCTCTTCTCTTTTGGTACATGAAAGTATACAAGACAACCAAAAATATTCAACTGTCCAACATCTAGTTTTTCACCAGTGAAAACCTCTTCAAGAGTCTTTTATCCCAGGATAGCATGAAGACTTATGTTATGAATATAAACAACAGTGCTGGAGGATTCTTCCCATAAGGAAGTGAGCAGGTCCTGATCACACATCATGGATTTTGCAGCCTCACATATTGTTCTGTTATTTGTTTCATCAACCCCATTCTGCTGGGGGTTGTAGGGTACATTCAGTTGTATTTTTTTTCCTGCATATCGACAGAATTCATTAAATTCATGAGTATCGAACTCTCCTCCATTATCATATATCAAAGCACAAATGTGATTTCCATTTTGAATCTCAACCAGTGCTTTAAAATCTTGAAACTTGTTGAATGTTTCACTCTTTTCCTTCATAAAATAGATCTAAGACTTGCAGGAGAAGTCATCTATGAACAAAACATAGTGCAAATAACCTCTAAGGAAGGTGCTAACATAGGTCCACATAGATCGGAATGAATTAAATCAAGGACCCCTTTGGATCTTTTGGTACTGCTAGGAAAACTCTTCTTGATATTCTTTCCAAGAGCACAACCTCTGCAAACACTATCAAAATCAAATTTAAATATAGGCATACCTTTCACCATCTTTTACAATCCAAGTAGTGCTTTGAAATGGATATGACCAATCCTTCTATTCCATAGCTCACAAGGACTGACTATGTCATTGATCATGGCTTGAATGAGCTTTCCATTAACTTTGTAGAGACCTCCCTCTCTAACTCCAATCATAGATGCAGAGTTCAATTCTACATGCTTAGGCCACATGAGCACTTTGTTGTCCATAAAGATTGCTATGAATCTGTTATATTCTAGAACCGAAACAGACAAGAGGTTCTTCTTCAATCCGAGGAAAAATAGAATTCCATCCACATGCAGTACATCTCCTGAATCTAACTGAAAATAAGTGGATCCAACTCCTCGGATCGAATAGGTGGTATTATATCCAAGCTCCACCTTACAGGGGAACTTCTTCTCCTTCAGATATTTGATAGTGCTCCTATATCCATTCATGTGCTTAGATGCGCCACTGTCCACTAGCCATGTCTCAACACTAGTGGTAATGGATCCAGAAAGGGCTGAGACAAGATAGTACTCCTTCCTCATCTCTTGATCATTAGATTAATTATTTCTTGTAGGTTAATCTTCAGTAGTAGTAGAAGCATGAAACCTACACTTGAACTTTCCTCTTTGCTTTGCATGACATTCTCTTGCATAATGGCCCTTCTTATTGCAATTGAAACATTTAAATTTATACTTTTGATGAGAAAAATTCTTATGAGAAAAAGATTTATTTCTTCTATTCATCCATGCCACAAGAGCAAGGTTCTCTTATTTGGAGGAAACATATTTTCTATGGATTCTCCTTTCTTCTTGTAGGCAATCATGCCACAGTCTCTCAAAATTTGGTTGCACTTCTTGACGATTTACTACAGCCAAGAGGGTCTCCCACGAAGATAGAAGGCCATCGAAAACAATCTGAATGAGATCAGCATCATCGATCGTCACACTAATACTCATGAGTTGATCTCTTAATTGAGATATCTTTGTGAAGAAGGAAGCAAAAACTTCGTCCTTCTCCATCTTCAGATTTCAAAGCTTGTTCTTCAATGCCCTCTTTTGTCTGGGTGCCTTATTCTCATAAAGGTTTGTCAAAGTGTCGAAGCATTCCTTTGCAGTCTTCAATGGAGTAATCAGAGGCATCAAATTGTATTTCATGGAATCATAAATGATTCTCTTTGATTTGGATTGATTCTTCTTGAAGGCAATGCACCTTGCATTAGAAGTAGGCTCTTCAATAACACTGGATATGTATCCATCCAAATCATGCTCTTCCAGTATATTCAGGATCCTGTCCTTCCAAGTATTGAAGTTCGAAGTTCCTTCAAGACGGTCTTCTGGTCTTACTGAGATTGAATCCATAATCCTTCAAGTATTGTGCACACTCAGGATCTATGTAGGCTCAAGATTGACTACTGAACTTAGCTCTTTCATGCCCTGAGCTCTGATACCATGTTAATTATGATCTTTAATTCAGAAATTCAATAATATTTGAAATGATCAATAATAATCATACACATAAGCAATCGCATTCGACACATGAATTTACCCTAGGGAAACCCTCTATGACTTGAGGGAGAAAACCCCAACAAAACCTTCCTTAGTATATTGATAGATAACAGAGAATGTATTTTACAACAAGCACCTACAATGCAATTTATAGAGCAAGAGAGATAGATATAGAAGAGAGACTTAGAATAATAATACTCCAATCAACCAATTCGCTAATATTAGTCTCCTGCACAAATTTATTTCATTGGAATTCACTCCAACCTTGGAGACATCAATTGCATGAAGAAGTGTGCCCCACTTCTCATGCAATAGCTTTAACTCACTGTACTGAATTTAGGATGAACTCATCTCTTAACTGAAAGCTTTCCCACTTGATAGGTGGCTAACTTAAGTATCATCATGCAAGTGTCGCAACTCAATTGTCATCTTTTAGTTAAAGATAAGTCTTGTCTTTTAGTTTAACATAAGTGTCCTCAAGCAAAAACACTTAGTTAACTATATATTCTTTGTTATCATTTAGTTAACTCTCTTAATTGAAATCTTTGTTGTTACCATCACTGTAGTGAACAATTCAAGTTCTCCTTTGATTGACTAGAGTCTTCTTTGTTAATATCATTGAAGTTTAACAATTCGAATTCTTTCTTAATTAAATTAAGTCTTCATGGGAAATTCAAATTATCTCATATATTATCTCATCTTATATGCATGGTCCACATGTTCAATCTTAATTAATTATCATGTCAAATATACTAAGGATATTTTCCCAATGATGTGATCATATTGTTCTACTATTGTTCCAAGTGGTTATATGCTAAAGTAATTCACTCTAGAGGTGGCTAGTTTCTACTCAACCATAGTTCCTTCATGGACCCTCGGTCAAGAATCCTTTAGAACAAATCACCATCTTAGTACGGTCCTTGTTCTCATTCAATATCAGGAAGCTGTTCGACAAACAGACCAAGAATATGTCAAGCAAATTTTTTCTCTTCTTGTAAAGCAATATCAGCTATTTCTTGACCGACACAAACAACTAAAGGAATATGCTATACATGCACAACAGTCTATCTCTGTACTTAATAACTGGTATAGTTCTTATGGCCAAATTTTTATCGACATGGAAAAGGTCTAGACGACATTAACGTAGATATTCCAACAGAAGGCTACCACAGATCCTTTCACTCTTCAGAACCTTGAACATCAAATTCAAATGGAGCAGAATTGGCTAGCTAAACTCCAAAAGAAACAGGCGTAGTGCGATACTCAAGCACAACTTGCAATGACAGAAGTCAAACCAATTGCCTCTCATATCGATCGCCTCTCCTGGTCGTCGACCAATAGCACTTGCTCCTAGGACCTGATCTTCGCAATATTAAACATCTGTCTATTCTAGACAATATCAGCATGCTCTTTGATCTTACTGCTCTAAGTGTAGACATGCAAACAACTTCTCACACCTGGGAATAATTTGAACAATGGCTTGCTTCCTTAGCCTCAACCATTGTAGAATCCTGCATCAGTCCAGATCCATCAACTAATTTGCAACCATAAGCAGCATCGGCTGTCAACTTTGACCCAGTTCTTCAGTTATTTTCTTGATCTCTTCGGGACGAAGAATCATTTTTTTGATGGGGGGGATGTTGGAGGAGCCTAGTCGACTAGCCAACTAAGTCCTCCGTCGACTATGGTTGTGTTGACGCAGTGTCTATCGACAGGGGTTCACTTTGCACAGTTGCCAACAAACTACCAACCCAAACTCCCTTACACACCGGCCCGGAAAGGTGTAACCCTTTCCAGCAACACTTGCAGAGCAAGTGCAGTCTCACCCGAGATGGATAAGGGGGTTGCAGGAACCAAGTTTCCACAGTGGAGTTGAGGATATTCTTTCAACACACATTACCCTTGTAGAAACCAAAGATTATAACATTCGCAATATATCATCAATTCATCATTCGCACATTAAGAAATTCGCAGAGTTCAACAGATAACAAACATTCAGAACAACATATTCAGTTTACTTATTCAGCTCAATAGTACTCCTTAAATCCATATCACATTTGCATCAAAGGTACTCTAAAACATTCACATTCATCATCACATAAAAATAGAGATAGAGATTGCACCATAATCGAACATCTTCATGCATTCATTAAACCCTGTGGAATGAACCTCACAGAAACAGTCAATACACCATGTCACAAATACAAAACATATCAAAAGATGGAATCAACTCACCCAAAACTGGATGCCCTTAGGCCTACAATCCTACTTTATTTATATGCTTCTATTTGGTTACAAAACGGTCCACATGACCAAATTAACTAATTTAACAATTCTTGCACTTCCGCGAACTCCGCGAATGGTCCTTCTTTCGCGGAATGACCCTTTCGCACCTATCGGCTTCTGCACTTCCTACAGACTTATCCTGTGCCAACAGGTTGATTCAATGCCGTCAGTTGGTTAGTCAACCGACCAGGAAGTTGTAACTGAATAATTGTTTGTAATGAATATATATAAGATGGAGATCCGATAACATATAACATCTTTGCACTGATATTGTACATTGTTTTGGTCCTGTTAATACAAAATCTTGTTGATGTTGTCCCACTTACTCTCTCATGTATGATTATATAATATATGTGTATGTGACTCGTCCTTCATGTTGATATAATCTACTACTGGTAATTGATGAAATTCCCTAGATTACAACAGGGATTTAGGATAAGTGGAAGGAGAGAAGCACTCCAAATCTACAATTTTCTTAAGGTGGGAATCTTTTTTAGAGTAAATTAAGGATGCAGTACTTGTAGGAAATTATCATTGCAATGACATTTGGGTGCCAAAGATGATGCTAATTTGATGCTTGTATTTAGGGTGTTGATGTACATTCTTATAGGAGGCTAGTACACTATCATTTTATCGACACCCTTTTTATTTATGTTGTTCCTCCAAATTTGACCTTGCCTCCATAATCTCAGCCCCCCTTATTTGCTAGAAGCACAAGCTTGCCGAAAAGGAGGGAATGTATCAATTGAGGAACATTGACACAACATTATTGGAATGAGGGGTTCCATTCTACTTTGTATCATTCCATGATTCATTGAGGTTAAGCCAAACAAGCCATGTTTGTACATACTACAAGCTTGATAGAAAGGATGATGGTAGCTTTCCATGAATCAATTGAGGGATCTCAAGATCCATGATTTGAATGAGGAGTTCCATTTTCCATTGTTCCATTCCCTGATCCACTAAAGTTAATTCAAACCAACCAGCATGCCATGGAATATAAGCTTTACAGAAAGGGGGGCCAACACTTTACATGATTCTATTGAGAGACATGGTTGGTCCATGATTGGAATGAGTGGTTCCATTCCATGATTCATTGGAGGCTAAACCAAACCATTTTCTATGAAACAAAGATGGTTTGCATTTCATCGGAGGAAGGGGGATGAAATAGAGATTTAGTGGTGGATTCGTGAGTCTAGACTAAGTTTTCATGAACAACACAACTGCAACCTTGCATCCTCTTGCAACTACCACCCATTGACTAGGTAAGTTGTCAATATGAATAAGTAAATGTAGTGGAAATGGATTACTCTTGAAGCTTTTTGGTTCTCATTTTTAATTTTTCTTTTCAATTTGTCCCCAATTGTGTTTTCTAACTTAAGTATAGTAAATGGAGAAAATACAACCCAAATTTCATGGCTTGGTGCTCCTAGGCAAGCCTTGTTGCATTTTGGGGCTATGAGTATTGGTGAAATGTAGAATTATGGTTGTTTCTTTTAAGGTTTTGGGATAAGTGGAAGGAGAGAAGCACCCCAACCATAAGATATTTTTAAGGGAATTGGTAGTAAATCCACTATACAATGATTATATAAAAGTATCATTGCAATGACCTTTGGGTGCCAAAGATGATGCTTAAATGTGATGCTTGGCTTTAGGGTGTTAGACCCATAGTCTTATAAGAGCTTAGTATACTATCATTTTATTGAGGCCCATTTCATTTACATTGGTCTGTATTTGTGCTTATTAATATAATAAAATGTTGCAAAGAGGTGGCTAACTTTAGTGTAGGTTTCCCAAAGGATTGGTGTAAGATGTAGTTTTCCTTATTTTTCCATCAATTGCCATTGATATGCAAAGGTAGAAAATTCTTGCCATTGATATGCAAAGGTAGAAAATTCTCTTTTTGAAACAACCCAACTTTTAGACCATGGAAATAATTGTCTATAAAACTGGTTTTGTCATACACTTTGCAATCCTGTAATGACCTATGAGCTGTAAGATGGAATAGATACTGGGTAGTGGTAGAGAATAAATGCTGAACAGTAATAAGCAATGAAAGTTGAGCTACAGTTGTTGGCAAATAAATTGTTGGTGGTTTCTAGCATTAGACAGTGGAAATAATTATATATAAAGCTGCCTTTGTTGGGACAAGTGTGTTATATACTTTGCAATATTGTGATGACCTATGAGCAGTAGGATGGAATAAAGGCTGAGTAATGGAAGAGAATAAATGTTGAGCAGTAATAAGCAATGAATGTTGAGGTGCAATTGTTTGCTAATAAGTAATGAATTGTTGGTGGTTTCTAGCATTAGATAGTGGAAATAATTGTCCACAAAATTACTTTTGTTGGGACAAGTGTGTCATACACTTTGCAAACTTGTAATGACCTATGAGCAGTAGGATGGAATAAATATTGAGTAATGATAGAGAATAAACGCTGAACAGTAATAAGCTATGAAAATTGAGCTGCAGTAGTTGGTTAATAAATTGTCTGTGGTTTCCAGCATTAGACAATGGAAATAAATTGTCTATAGAACTACTTTTATTGGGACAAGTGTGTCATACACTTTGCATTTCTGTAATAAACTTTTTTTTCCCTTGAGGATGGAATAAATCCTTAGTAGTGGCAGAGAATAAATGTTGAACAGTAATAAGCAATGAACAATGAATTGAAATAGTTGGCTAATAAATTGTTAGTAGTTTCCCGCATATCCAAATTTATACCTCTACATGTTTACACATTTTATAAATCTTCTTTTTCATACATGGAATATATCTTCTCATGTGGCTGCAAATTTCTTCTCTCAAATGCTATGGGGTGTTGATTTTGTTTTAGGACAACCCCTATCCCTTCTCCTGATGCATCACATTCCAAGACAAATGGTTTAGTAAAATCAGGTAATACAAGTACTCGACAACTACTCATTACCTCTTTCTTTTTTTGGAAATATTTTTCAGTCTCTTCATCCCACTTGAATGCATCCTTCTTGGTCAAATAAGTAAGTGTATCAGTTAATTTAGAGAACCCTTTCACAAATTTTCTGTAGTAAGTTCATATTCCGATGAAACCTCTCAATGTTGTGATGTTTTTGGGTGATGGCCATTCAAGAATAGATCTTATTTTTTCCAAGTGTACCTTCACTCCATATTTCCCAATGATGTTCCCAAGATATAAAACTTCTTTCATCCCAAATTCACACTTAGACAACTTAGCAAACAAATATTGTTCATGCAAAATTTTCAAGACAACTTCTAAATGGTGCAAGTGTTCCTCCCATGTTTTGTTGTATTTAGAATGTCATCAAAGAAAACCAAAACAAACTTACAGAGATGTTTGTTGAGTATTTGATTCATGCATGATTGAAATGTGGCTAGAGCATTGGTCAAACCAAAAGGCATGACAAGAAACTCAAAATGTACATATTGACACCTGAAAGATGTTTTAGGCACATCCTCCTCCTTCATTTGAATTTGATGATACCTGGATCTAAGATCAATTTTTGAGAATAATTTTTCTCCGTGTATCTAATCCATGATCTAATCTATTCTTGGTATGGGATATCTATTTTTTATTGTCTTTTTATTGAGGGCTCTAAAATTAATGCACATTCTCAAGGTCCCATCCTTCTTCTTCACCAAGACCACTAAAGAAGCATAGGGACTAGAGATTGGTCTAATGAGTCCCAACTCCAAGAGTTATTCAATAGCTTTTTCAATATCCTCTCTGAACTTTTTGGGATTTCTATATGGTGGGATTTTTATAGGTTAAGTGCCCACCTCCAAAACAATGTTGTGCTCAACTCCTCTATCAGGTGGCCTTCCAGGAGGGAGGTCTCCAAAAACCTTTTCATATTCGTGTAGTAGCTACCTTATCTCCTTGGGATGTTCTGAAATATTTATTTTTGGTTTGGGTGAAGTGATGTAACATTCAACAGCCCACTCAATATCTCCATGCCTCAATATGGACCTCATATTGTGGGAAGTCACTACTTGATTCGGATAGGTGTGCTGCCCTCTCACAACCCTTTGTTTTCCTTCTGAATATTTGAATCTCATTTCAGGAATTTGATAGTTCACTGTATGCTACCCTATAGAATACAACCATTTCACTCCCAAGACCACATTAGTATCAGCAACATCAACCACATAAAAGATATCAAAAAAAGTGTAATTACCTATGGTGATTTCTAGCTTTGGAATCCATGTTTTGCACTCCATAGTGTTATGACCTGGAATGATGACTGTGAAGCCATCAAATGGTTCAATAGGTATCTTCCTCCTCTCCACCATGTTTGCATCAATTAAGTTATGTGTGGCTCCTTCATCTACCAATACCGAGACCCTTTGTCCTTGTAGCACTCCCTTGCATCGGATAGTGTGGAAACGAGGCACTGCTGAAAGTACTGCCATCCTTCCTTTGTCAAGTGAAGGATGATTTTCTTCTTGTTTCCCTTATTATGTTGTATCATATCCCTCTTCTTGGTATGAAATATGTCCTTATTCCTCCATACCCACTTCATACTCATCATTATTAGAAAAGACTTTAATGTATTGTGCTTTCCCCTTAGCACATGTATGCCCTGGTACCCATGGTTGGAAGCATGTGTAACACAATTTATTTCTTCTGAGTTATTCCCTATTTAGTCCCTCTTTATTATCCTTTCCAAATTCATCTCTTTTCCATGGATTCATTTCAAATATGAATTTGGAAGGAAGTTAGGCTTGGGAGGAAACCTTGTCCTAGGTAGCACATTTTGTAGGTCTCTTGTCAAGTTCATAGCATCCTTCAATGAATTTGGTTTGTGGGCCTTAAATAAACTTTTTAAGGGTTCATCCAATCCTTCATTAAATAAAAATACTAACCTTACCATATATATATCAGCCACCTTAACTGATAATTTTTGGAATTCCAATATATACTCAGCAAGGGTTCCAACTTGCTTCAATTGCACTAGTTCTTTGAAAGGCAATTTTGGGTATTTTTGTTCAAATATTTATAATACCTTATCAAAAAATTATCCATATGTTGTAACCTGATCATGTCCCAAGGTGTTTAGACCATGGAACCACCAATCATTGGCTTCTCCTTCTAGATGCAAAATAGTTATTTTTAAAGCATCCTCTTCCACCATTGGATTTAGCTGAAAATACACATCTGGTTTTTGTACCCAAGTGTTTGCAGAACTTTGAGATGAGCCATAAAAAGTGGGAAGGGGAATTTTTCCAATGAAATAATTCAATTCTTTTCTCTTATATGGAGTCCTATTACCATCCCTCATTTTGAGTTTTCTTGCAACATTAAAGTATTGCTCAAAGGGTAGAGTCCTTCTACAATCTTCACTCAACTTTTCCCATCCTTCTACAACTTCCTGCATATCAAATTGGAGGTTAGGTTCTTCTTTTGATTCAATAAATTTAGGTGTAGTAGGCCTTAATTAACTCTGAAATTCATTAGTTCTATTATGAGGTCCTGTCCTTGAGAAAATGTTTTCACCCATTGCCTTCTTATCCTCGAAAGAAGAACTATTGCTGCCTCATATTGCTCCTTTGCTTCCAAGTTGACTAGCCAACAATTCGAACCCTTTCATGATCTGTTTTTTCATGTCTTCAAAGAATGGTTTCATGAATTTATTAAATTCCTCTTTATCCTCTGAGGTTCCCTTCTCATCCCTAGCCATAGTTTCAACAAAATGCTCTTCTTCTCCTACTTCTTCCTCTTCAACAAAGGTGCTTTTAGTTTCAATTCCTAAGGGTGGCCCCTGAATTCTTGTCCTCATTAATGGTCAGCCACATCAGGTGCAAGAACCATGCTCTGATACCACTAGTAGTGTCCCTTTTTAAGAATTTGCAAAAACTAGGAAAAATTGCCAATTTTGACCAATTCGACCCTTAGACTAGTCTTGACTCAACTGCTTCCAAATGGCTCCAAATGGTTCCGAATTGGGTCTGAATGAGTTTGGAAGGTATTCATACATGTAAATTAGGCTCATGTATTCTTGTACACTCTTAAAACACTTCTTCAAAATTCATTTATAATCAGGGAAAAATGATGAACTTTACTAGTCAAATCGAGGTCCACAATCCCCAAGGGTAGGAGACAAAGATGGCTTCCCAAACACTGTAAAAACTTCCCAAATTTAAGAACAGAGACATGTTACTGATAAAGGAACTCAATTGGCTCCCCAATTCACCATTAATAAGTTTCTATAAGATTCTGTAACTCCCATAAATCAGATGTTTGTATACTAGCTTTGACATAGGGGGAAATGATAGTAAATCTTCACAAATTGTTATGAAACTTAAGAATATTGCTTCAAATGCTTGTCTAATGAATATTAAACTTATTCATAATATTAATGGCACTCCATAAAGCATTACTATATCAGATATTGACTGAACCATTCGAATTTGATACCACTTCAAGTGCAAATAACAAGGTATTGGGGAAATGACACCATTTATTCATAGTTTAGCATTTGTACATGAAACATCTTATAATTTCGATCTGAAAGTATTCTAATTAGTAAATACAGAGTATATATATCATATTACAAATATATGGGGCCTCAAGATCTATCTCAAAGAGATCATCACCTCACCAAGTGTGCCTCTCCTCAAGGAGCAAGAATATGCCAAGAAATGAGAAAATGGTTGTAGAAGCAAGCTGAAAGAAATGTGACCACGAGCTAACCTATAGCTTCAACTTGTAACAAAATATTCCATTGGTATTAATGAAATGTAGAATTATGGTTGCTTCTTTAAGTTTTTAGGATAAGTGAAAGGAGAGAAGCACCCCAACCCTACAATATTCTCAGTCAATTAATAGTAAATTCAGGATGGAACCCTTGTAGAAAATTATCATTGCAATAACTTTTGGGTGCCAAAAAAGATGCTTATGTCAAGCTTGGCTTTAGGGTGTTGACATACACTCTTATAAGAGGCTATTATAATATCATTTTTTGGAACCCATTTTATTTACATTGGTTTCTATTTGTGCTTTTAAACATAATAAAATGATTAAAAGAGATGGCTAACTCCAATGTAGGTTTCCCAAAGGATTGGTGTAGATGTAGGTTTCCTTATTTTTTCATCTTGCTATTGATATGCAAAGGTAGACAATTCTCTTTTCGGAACAACATAACTTATAGACAACGGAAAATTAGTTTATAAATCTCTTATGTTGGGACAAGTATGTCATGTCATACACTTTGCAGTCCTGTATTAGAAAAGTTGACGACAGTTGAGCAGTAGGATGGAATAAATGCTAAGTAATTGCAAATAATAAATATTGAACAGTAACATACAATGAATGTTGAGCTGCAGTTGTTGACTAATAAATTGTTGGTGGTTTTTAGCATATACAAATTTATACATTTTCCTATTTACACATTTCAGGTTATTATATTAGAATATTGGAATTTTCTTTATAATTATTTTCATAAATGATGGAATTTGGAAGCGGTTTCTTTGATAATTATACTATATTTACTCTATGAGATGTATTTAATCATTTTATTTCACAATTTGTGGTAGTTGTTTGATCATATGGAATTAACAAAATGGCTTGTGAGAGAATTTAACCGTCCTATTTCATCCTTGCTTCCTATTTTCACATTTTGGTTGTTATTTCCCTATCTCATAATGATGAAATTTGCTTTGTAAATGTGTACATTTTCATGTTTTTGGGTTCTTCATCATAAAAAAATATTATTGCAATGTCAAAAATGCTACTCGAGGCTCTTACTTTGTTATATTTGATAGAAAAAATAAAAAATACCAAAAAACAATAAATAGTAACAAAATTACATTGAAAAAAAAGCAATATGTTATTGGTAATAAATTCCAACATCAAACATGAAAACTCTGCAAATATGCCTCTAAATAGTGAAATAACATAAAAAGATGAGATTTGAACCATAAACACTAGTTTGCTTCTTTGCCATATAATATTGGTCGAATATCATAAAAATATCAATTAAAGCAACATGAACCCCCTCTATGCCATGGCAAGGAGTTTCTTTGCATTATAAAATAACATGTATTAATATTAAAATAGACATTTAGCCTATTTTGTATACAAATGACTTTCTTGTAAATAGTGAAATAACATAAAAAGATGAGATTTGAACCATAAACACTAGTTTGCTTCTTTTCCATATAATATTGGTCGAATATCATAAAAATATCAATTAAAGCAACATGAACCCCCTCTATGCCATGGCAAGGAGTTTCTTTGCATTATAAAATAACATGTATTAATATTAAAATAGACATTTAGCCTATTTTGTATACAAATGACTTTCTTGTAAGTTAGGAAATAACATGGGTTAACATTATTAACACATTAAAAAGATATTTAGATATTTAACCCATTCTAGTAACAAAGATAAGAAATTTGAGTTTCTTATAAGTTACTAAACAACATGGGTTAACATTATTAACACATTAAACAGATATTTAGATATTTAACCCATTCTACTAGCAAAAATATGAAATTTGGGGTAAAAAATAAAGAAAGGGAAAGAGAGTTTACATAAGAGAACTTATATATTTATGTGATATAAAGTACTCATCATTTAAAAATTAGCAGATTACTTCAATAGATTATTAAAATCAAAATCAATAATAATGCAATTAATTATTAAAATATATAAATCAAATAACAACTACCATTAGTAATTAATGAGCTTATGCAATGATTCATTGTTTAACATATTAATCAACAATTCTAGTAACTTAAATCATTTTTATTAAAAACATGGCTAACCATAACAATGTCGTAGTTTCAATAATAAATTGGTAAAACGTTATATCCTTGTGTTGTCAATAAGTGAAGAAAGGGATTTTCAATATTATTAATAAAAAATAGATGTGTATTAGGTGATGTTAAGGAAAGGATTTTCAACTGTATTGCCCAAGTTATGGTTGTTAATTCCTTCTAAAAGGATTTGTAATAGTGTACGTCTCAATAATTATGAAATATTAATGGGTGGAGTGTAATAAACTGTTGGCTGCTTTACTGGGCAGACCCGGGTTTTAATGAAGCGCAGCAACAAAACCCCTTGGCGCACTGGCCCTCTCGGCAACGAGCTGCGCGGCAGCTCGAGGTCTCACCCGAAGTGGCTATGGGGGGGTTAAGGAATCAGGTTTCCTTAACCTGGGTGACGCGGAGATAGCTCTTCCTTTAATGGTTCCTGTGAAATCGGCGGTCGGACCTTCCCGCAGGCCACTCGGCGCAGCTGCGTGGATTCCTTCCTTGGAAGGTCTACTGCGCAGTTTCTCCTCTCTAACGCAGCAGGCAACTATCCCTTGCGTCGACGCGCTAAATACTTCCTCGCCCTTCACATCCAGCACAGTAACGCAGTCTGCTCTCGCAACAGCGACCGCGCGTTACTACTTCTTTAGTACTTAAGACATTTATAGTTATCAAGGGATCCTTCCAACTCGCTCAAACAGTCACAAAGATAAGACAGAAGTCTTGCATACACAAATAATGAACTCTAAATAATTATCATTCACGCAAACATTATAACAAGAAGATATAAGTGAAGCTCATCTCCTCGAGGAAAACCACGTCCACGGGAGTGTTATATTAACCAGAAAATGATAGAGTTATACAATATGCTGCGCACACAGCTGCAGCCTTAGATCTTTCCAGGAAACTCCACGCACACAGCTGGGAGCCCTTCTCTCAATCAAGTCTCCTCTCTATGGAGATTACAAAGGCACAGACGTCGACTCAGACTGTCTGGCAACTCAGGGATTAGCTCCTCGGCTATCCGATTTCCTCTCTAGTTCTACACACTGGGTAGAAAATACAGAAGGATAATCAACACATGATCTATCCTTTAGACTGGCTATCTAACAGTCTAACATCTAGCTCTCTCTAACTCTCTAACCCAACATCTATCCATTACAATTATTCATATATATAGGTGGCCATGACGGTCACACCTTTACAAAACTGTGGGCCTTTCCCAACAGTGATTCCCAAAAACCCTAACCACGCACATGGCTAGGTGTACTGTAGGCGCCGCTTGCAGTCACGTCGCCGCTTCCTGCAGGCTCCATGAATTCCGACGCAGATTGTGGGTATGGGCGATCGTCCTTCGCCTTCAATGCTCAGGTCCGTTGCTCCTCCTTGATCCGAGCAACCATAACTTCTGTACTGAGCCTTTAAATGAGGGTAGCTGAGCCCTCTACTCCATCGCCTTATTTATTATGGTAGCTGAGCCACCTTCATTCTTCGATGACGTGCGCGCGAGCTCCGCAATTTCCGGTCCGTGATCTGCGCTGAGATCATCCATCTGGCACCGTACTGCGCACCGTCTCCTTCTTACCCAAAACTTAGTGGTTGTCCGCAAAATTAGCACTTTCCTTCCATACTCGTGCTTTTTCCCAAAATTCGCAGCTTTTACTATAGCTGCGACCTTGGCCCCAACAGGCCCCCAACACTCACTTGCGGCTCGCCCTCGAGCCACTCGCACTAGCGCGTGGTCGTGTGATTTGCGCCTCTGCGTTTGCTTGAATCTCCGTGAATGTTTTCTGCCACTTCGCAATAGCGGAGTCCAATTCCTCAATACACTGATCAGCTGTTTGCACTGTTTCTGCGGTTGCTTCGCCTTTAGTGAGTGTATCAATGATCTCCTGAGACTCGGCAATTTCTTTGATTTTTGTCTCAATCTGGCCAACGATGTCAGCATACTCATCCATGAATGGCTGAATGCTGTTGGTGAGCTTCTCATCTTCAGTTCGGAGCTTGTGCAGTTGCTGCTGCATTTTGCGCACTTCGGCCATTTTCTTCATTTTTGGTAGGCCTGTTAGGGCCTTAGCTTCTTCATTGAGAACAGTGAGAGACTATTCTGCAGCGTGCACCTGTTCTGACAGTCCCACTTTAAAAGGGAGGTTCACAAGCTCTGACCAAGCTTCCATAGCCTGGTCCATCAGGTTCTTGGCTTCCTGTACTCGATCTTTCATCCGTGTGGAAGCTCTGCTCAATGCTTCAAATTGTACCTGCGCATCATCCGTAAGATGCGCAGCAACGCGAGCTTCTAGCTCAGCAATCTGGGTTCTATGGCCTTCTGCCATAGCAACTATTTCTTGCTCCAGGGTTTTCGCCCTTTCTCCAATAATTTGAACTTTTGCAACCAGAGGGAGGTCTGGTTGAATCCCGCAAGCCGGCAGTTCCTGGGAAATCTCTTCTATTGCGTTTCTGATGCCGGTGTCTTGCGCCTCATAGAGTGCAAGCTTCGCAGAGATATTCTTATGACTTTCTTTCAGCACTATCTCCTGCGATTGCAGTCGTTGGTTTGCCTGGAAAGTAGAGAGCTCTCTAGCTCTCAACTCAAGAGAAACTTTTTCCTGTACAAGCTGTAAAGTCTCTATAGGAATTATAGACAAATTAATTTCTACAGGTCCAACTATGCTTACCTGTAGTTCAGCTAGAGGATCTGGAAGTGTCATGCTGGTAGGCGGAATATGCACGACAGTGTGCCTTTCTGTGAGTTCTTCAACTCGCTCATCACTTGGAACTGGTTGTGGCGCCTGCGAAGTAGATGCTGGCGCATGGGTCTGCGCAATCCTTCCTGCGAGACCTTTCAATTCTACAAACTGTAAGTCTAGAGCACTTCGGATGTGAGCATGCGTGTTCCGCATCTCACGAAATTGCTCTTTCAAATATTTGTCGATCTCCGAGGGAATGGCCTCAGTGGGATGCGACACTTTCTGCTTCTTGGTGGCTGGTTCTGTTGAGCCTTCATCGCTTGTTTGCTCAGGGGCTTCCTTGCCCTTATCCTTCTCTTTCGCAGCGGCGGGTGGCATCGCAGATGCGATGTCGGCTGCTGCTCTCCATTCATCCGACCATGACTTAATGGTTTCTTCGACATCTTCTGTGGTCATCCTGTAAAGACCTAGCGCCCAGTCGCCTGGAATGTCGCAAGGCCGAAGGTAAATTTGATGGATGTCGGCAGTAAAAGCCAACTTGCCTTCATACAATGTGGCTGTCTCCTCGCTCAGCCTTGGCATATCTTGTATGGTATCTCGGAGGAGATAGTAGTACTCACAAAAGACAGCGCGATTCATCTTGCGCTTCGCGGGATTAGGGGAATCCCAGAGGTTGATGTAGCGCATGCCGGAAACCTCTCCTGCACGGCGCGGAAGGAACTGAGTATTCGGGGGCTCCTTCCACCCGACGAGAGCGCATAAAATTAGAAGCCACGAAAAATGGAATGATTGGGCTGGATTGTCCTGCACATTCAGGCAATCAGCCAAAAAAGAATTCAGCAGGAAGAGAGACCAGTTGTACTGTTCTCCCTCCGCAGCTGCGATAGCGAGCTCTACGACAGCTCCAGTAACTTCTTTTGGTCGGCACTTGGTGAGAAGTCTGCCTGCAAGCAGACTGCCTGTGAAGCGAAGTGCCTCATCTTCGACTGTCGTGAGGTCATAAGCCCGACCTCCTCTTGTCAAATTATATTTCTGGACCAGCTTTGCAGCCAATTTTCGGTCCTTTTCCTTTCCCACAAAATGGATATTGGGATCCTTACCAACCTTAGATAGACCGGTGATACGGTGTATCAAATCAACATTTAGATCAATTGGCCTCCCGAGCCAAAGGTAACCTCCATGAACGCAGGATAGCAGTGTTTTAACGACTGCGTTCACTTCATTGCTACGCCAAAAGTGCAGTAGCTTCAACAAATTCAAGAGTCCAGGGCGCTCAAGATTTGCTGCAAATCCCTTCGGGATAAACTCGTCAACTTTTCTGGTGGGATTATGGACGATATCCAGATATCGGTCCAACTGGAACTGAGGATATGTCTTATAGTCTCCAAGGTTAAAATCAGAGAATTTAACCAATGGAATGTTTCCCAATAGTTGGCCTTCTACCCGCACACTAGCCGGTAGTGGCGGTAGCGGAATTGGATATTTTGCATTCTTCGGAATCTGTACATCCGGCGCATCATCTGGACGCGGCGGAATATAGTTCACCATAGATGCGAGCGGTTCTGGAACAGGTTCCTCTGGCTGCTGCTGAGATGCTCTGGTGCCTGGAGATGTTCTGGGATCAGTAGCACCAGGGTGTACGTAGGGCGAAGGCGTCACCGGAGTGGCCATGCCGAAATCTAAGCCTCGGCGTAGAAATTGACGAACAACTTCTTCAGTCGATAAATTCTCCGTCATGAACCAATGTGAATAACAAAACTCTGGACAGTAAATGGCGGACCTGCGTAGGGTATGGATGCTGAAAACAAGGGAAAATACTCTGCACACTCGGCTCTGAAAACAATAATGCAGATCTTCAAACACAACTATGCAACTCGAGACAGTAACCCGAAAATGATACAAGTACGAGGTATTTATAGCCAGCGGGGATAGTAAATGCGACCAAGTGGGGTTACGTAGCTGTAGGTGACTATACGTAAGTTGACAACACGGTATCCTCCTTGCCGTAGCGGTGCATTTATTGTGATTGACGGGTTCTGACAGCCTTCCGGGAGAAGCTAATGCTTTCAGCGCCTGGGTTAAATGCAAATCTTTCGGAGATTAAGCCGAATCCGTCAGAACGGCTAGACTTAAATAGCGGCCTTATCCTTCATTTATTCAAACGCGGCTACATAACTGCTGTAATTCAAAATTTCCGGCGGGTCATTTCAGCTTAGGAAACTGTGCCTCTATGGGTCCACAAGAAAACTCTTTTGAGCGGCAAATTATGAAAGGGGACTTCGCAAGAGCGATAGTCCAATGGTCCAAAAAGCAAAACGTCGCCAGAGCGGACCGCTAAGCTTTCTTCAAGCAATTTTTATTCAGGATGCGCAGATATTTCAAGGAACTGCGCAGGAAGCTGGAAACTGAGGGTGTGTCGCAGCTTCCGTGTAGACTGAATGCGATGTCTCTTTCAACTACACCGGACATCTGCACTCTTGAGCAATAGATTATGTCGATAGGGAGGAGTGGCCGTCGCAATAAAGCTTAAGCCAACTCCCGTTTATCATTGTAGGTAGGAATTCTCCATCCAGCTTGGCAAGCTGAACTGCACCTCCGTCTGTTATTTTTATTACCTGAAAAGGGCCTAACCAATGCACGCGAAACTTGCCTGGAAATTTGATGAATTTACTATCATAAAGGAGTACCAAGTCTCCTTCTTCAAAGTGCTTATGCTTAATGTGCCTGTCATGCCAAGCTTTCTGTCTTGCCTTCTGTACCTGTTGATGAAATCCGGCCAAAAGTCTGTCTTCTTCTAAGGAAAGCAGTTGCGAAAGTCTTTCATTCATAGTATCAGGATCTGCCATTTCTGTAATTTGCGCAATTCGGAGACTGGGAACAATGTATTCCATGGGCATAACTGCTTCTTGTCCATACACCAAGCTGAAAGGTGTGTGACCTGTTAGTTTCTTGCAAGTGGTTCTGTAAGCCCATAATACAGCTGTGACTCTAAGGTCCCAATCATCTCCTATAGAAGCAAACTTTGGGTCAGCTTCTGTGCCAATGTTGACTTTCTTGAGCTTGACGTGTTCTGTGATGGCAGGAATATCAAGCTCAGGACCTTCAATATTGCGCGTCCCTTCTGATTCTGGGATATTGATGTTGCGAGGATCGTCCTCCTCATCTTCAGCGGTGAAGTTATAACATTCCAGGGCATGTTCCATCTGGACAGCCCAATCTGGTTGGGAATACTCTGGTACTGGATAGTGTTCAAATACCTTCTTTCTAATACACTTCAAAGCCTGATCAATGCTTGGATGTTCTGACTCAAAGCTGAAGGTAAGTTGAAAGCTTTCTATCATAAGAGCCCAAGTAAGAGTGCCTCTACGCAATTCTGTTTCAGTATACCAATTCCTTGGAATTGTATCCAATGTGTGGATGAATTGGTGAACCCATTCATCTTCCGGAATATCTGACCATTGCTGGATACATGCTTCAATGTGTGACCTAGGGTCACTCTGTCCTTCATATTTGCGTAGCGCTTCGGCTGTGGTGTCCTGAAATCTGCGCAGTATCAATCTGCGACAGTCTTTCCATGTATGAATATTCTCCTTGTGCGCAATCCACCATCTTGCGGGTGTAGCGCGCAATGCTACATCCAGTGCCTGTATGCGCTGCGGTTCTGGAAGCTTTTGTTCATATTCCTGTATGAATTTAGTTACTTCGGTTAGACCATCAAAAGTTGGAGTGTCAGTTAATTCTGTGCCAATCCATCGAATGGATTTAGTCATCATGGCGCAACGTCTTGCAGAAACCTCATGTAGACGATTCTGCCAATTTTCCAATCCTGCATCTGAATCTGATGTGCACGAGCTATCACATCGCCAGCTGATATGGCCGTCTGCTGTGGGGTTGACATAGTCACTGTGGTTAGTGGTCATCTGATACAAGCTTTCCATGTGGCGCGCTTCCTCTTCTGCGCGAATGGGTTCTATATATCTTGGTCCTTGAATAGGATCAAGAGGTGCGATGACCCTGATCTGGTCATCCTCAAAGGTCATCTGTCTTTTCTTCAGGTTAATGACAGCCAAATTATCAAGTGCCCAGTCTATTCCTAACAACGTTGGGTATGGTCTACTATCATCCATAATTTTGATTACTTCAAAATCTGCAGAGCTTCTTACTCCTTCAATATCAATAGGTACATTGGGTAATCTGCCCAATGGAGAGACTCGTTGCTGATTTGCGAGTCTTAGCTGGATAGGGGATCTTGTAAGCTGAGGGCTTCCCATCTGTTCCCATGTCTGCATAGTGAGAACATTGGCTTCTGAGCCCAAATCTAACATGACTTCGTCCATTTCAAATGCTCCAATCTGCGCTGTGAGCCTCATCTCTTTTCCAGTTCTAATGTGACTCCTAATCTGGTGAACAGCACACTGCGGTGTGTTCGTCGAAGCAGAGTGTTGGCACTGATCCAACAGGTGTTGGAGTTCTAGAGTTGCTTTTTCATTGCGCAACAGTTTTAAGCATTGTCGCAGGAATGCATGAACACTGCCTAGTGCATGCTCCTCATCATTATCAGGCCTTCCAGCTGTAGTGGCTTGTTCTTGTACCAGGTTGTCTTGTCTTAGCACTTGCGGTGTACTAATGGTCTGCGGAATTGCGGCAGAACTTGAAGCTCTCGGATCTGAGAAATACTCTTGAGCTTGCTTAAATGCTTCTTTTTGCTTCTGTAGGTTAAGTGGGGCTGGTTTAATGTTAGCGCGGCGCACCCATTGCGTCGCTTGCTTTCCCGTTCCCATCTCTTGCGCACCAGTGGTAGCTCCACTGCGTGTCACTATATTAACTGTAGGGTCTGGTTCTCTTTTTTCTGCTCCAATCAACTGGATATTCTGATTGACCTGTGGTGTCTTTGCTTGCATCTTAGCCTGTAACTGAGGGCATTCTTCAATGATATGGTCAGAAGATTTACAATACCTGCAGAGGGTTGTAGGATTTTGGCAATCCCTAGTAAAATGACCTTGTGCTCCGCAATTATAACAAGTGATCTGTCCTCTTCCGCGACCAAAATTTGCTGTGCGTCCGCGTCCTCTGTAATTTGCTGCTCGGGCGTCCCGAGTTTGGTCATAAGGTGGTCCTGCTGTGGGTCCTTGTGTCTCTGCTTGTACCCTATAAACATCATGCTTTCTTTCTATCATAAGATCATATGCTCTACAATTGTTCTCATCATGACCTACTGATTTACAGAAATTACAATATAGATTCTTTGGGGTTTGCACATATTTCTGGAGTAAGTGACATTCTTGTGGTCTATGACCTCTAGTTCTACAGATTTCACACCAAGGCCCTTGTGCCTGTGGTAAAGGATTAGGTGCTCCAGTTGCAATATAGTCTATGAAAACAGGACAATGGTCCTTTGAATGACCTTGGGCTTTACATTTTGTACACCAAATTTCTTCCTTGATCTCCTTGCCTTTCTTAATATCATGCACTTGCAAGGTTAAGTTTGCTAATTGGTTCTGTAAATGCGCAACATCATTGCTTGTTCCTGCAATTGGCGAAGCTTCTAGTTTCATAGCCATCTCTAGAGCTTGTTCCTGAGTATTGAGATTCTGCTGCATAAGAGGAAGTCTAATGTGTGGGAGCAGCACAGCAATGAACCATTCTTTATGTTGCTGTGGTGCAAACTCGAAGCTTACTTGATCTATCAAGGCTTTGAACTTCTGGTCAAAGTCCCATACTGATTCTGTAGGTAACTGTTTGATGTCTTTGAGCTCTGTTATACACTGTGATTCTGATTTAGGTTTCTTAAATTCCCGAATCATAGCATTTCTTACCTCAGCAAGCGTCCTATTCTGTGCTGCTGAGTATTTCATGAACCAAGTCAAGGCTCTTTCTCTTAGTGTGGTTGCTAACTGAACCAGTTTAACAGCATCGTCATTAATTTGCTTAATTGTCCAAATGGCTTCACATAAGAACTAGTGCTGCTCAGGGTCTTCTATCCCTGTTCCTCTAAAAGTTGGTAGTTTCATGTCGTCACCCATCCTTCTTGCACGGGTTTGAGGTGGAGGTACTGTAGCAGTGCCTCCGGGATGGTTAAACAAAGGTGGTACAGAGGTACTAGAAGTACCGTGTGGGCTACTAGAAGGTGTTACTGTAGGATTATACTGAGCTCCATCTGGTTTTTGCGGTGTAAAGGGGTGATAAGGGATATGAGCACTCCCTTGTCGTTCTATATGGCTTGCTCTAGGGACTTGGCTATCGTCTGGGCTAGACTCAAAAGAATATTGGTCAAGGCCTACTTTATATCGTTTTCCACTACGAGTGCAACCAATAACTTCAGGATCACTATCAGAATCTACGGACATTACTTGTCTATGCTATTCATCAGAAGCAATACATAGCTTTCCTTTTTCATACAGAAGCATTTTAATCCATAAGTTCAGAGAATTTAAGAACTTACCTCGGTGTACTTGGAAGAAACTCCTCTCAGCTTCACTGAAACTTTTTCTTGTATCAACTGCAAATTCAGTAATGAAACCTTCCAATAGACTATTCAACCAAAAGTATACTGCGCGGGAAACAGAATTGTCGATCCGCTTCACAATACTGACTAGCTCAGGCGTCCACGTGACGGGTCGATCAACATGCAGCGTAGGTGTAGAAGCTGCTAACTTGGCTATCCAAGCGTGTAACTCCAATGCAAACGTAACAAAGAAAATTTCGTAAAGGTCAGCATAAATATACTTCTGTAACCAGTCTTCTGTTTGAAACGTAAGGCTTCTATTTTCTTGTTCAGCGAACTCTTTAGCCTTTAAATCAAACCAGTCTCCAATTTGTTTAGCTGTAGGATTCCAGTAACACATTTGTTAACTGAGCAAGTCTCAGTGTAACAGAGCCTTATGTCGTCTTCAGCAACAATCTCAGATGTCGCGTAACTAGTAAGTCTTACAGCAACAAGTCACAAGGCAACAGAATCATTTGTTGGCTCCTCGATCTCGCGCGTCGCCAAAATAACAAGTCTCACAACAGCAAGTCGTAAGGCAACGGAACCATTTGTTGGCTCCTCGATCTCGCGCGTCGCCAAAATAACAAGTCTTACAACAGCAAGTCGTAAGGCAACGGAACCATTTGTTGGCTCCTCGATCTCGCGCGTCGCCAAAATAACAAGTCTTACAACAGCAAGTCGTAAGGCAACGGAACCATTTGTTGGCTGCTTTACTGGGCAGACCCGGGTTTTAATGAAGCGCAGCAACAAAACCCCTTGGCGCACTGGCCCTCTCGGCAACGAGCTGCGCGGCAGCTCGAGGTCTCACCCGAAGTGGCTATGGGGGGGTTAAGGAATCAGGTTTCCTTAACCTGGGTGACGCGGAGATAGCTCTTCCTTTAATGGTTCCTGTGAAATCGGCGGTCGGACCTTCCCGCAGGCCACTCGGCGCAGCTGCGTGGATTCCTTCCTTGGCAGGTCTACTGCGCAGTTTCTCCTCTCTAACGCAGCAGGAAACTATCCCTTGCGTCGACGCGCTAAATACTTCCTCGCCCTTCACATCCAGCACAGTAACGCAGTCTGCTCTCGCAGCAGCGACCACGCGTTACTACTTCTTTAGTACTTAAGACATTTATAGTTATCAAGGGATCCTTCCAACTCGCTCAAACAGTCACAAAGATAAGACAGAAGTCTTGCATACACAAATAATGAACTCTAAATAATTATCATTCACGCAAACATTATAACAAGAAGATATAAGTGAAGCTCATCTCCTCGAGGAAAACCACGTCCACGGGAGTGTTATATTAACTAGAAAATGATAGAGTTATACAATATGCTGCGCACACAGCTGCAGCCTTAGATCTTTCCAGGAAACTCCACGCACACAGCTGGGAGCCCTTCTCTCAATCAAGTCTCCTCTCTATGGAGATTACAAAGGCACAGACGTCGACTCAGACTGTCTGGCAACTCAGGGATTAGCTCCTCGGCTATCCGATTTCCTCTCTAGTTCTACACACTGGGTAGAAAATACAGAAGGATAATCAACACATGATCTATCCTTTAGACTGGCTATCTAACAGTCTAACATCTAGCTCTCTCTAACTCTCTAACCCAACATCTATCCATTACAATTATTCATATATATAGGTGGCCATGACGGTCACACCTTTACAAAACTGTGGGCCTTTCCCAACAGTGATTCCCAAAAACCCTAACCACGCACATGGCTAGGTGTACTGTAGGCGCCGCTTGCAGTCACGTCGCCGCTTCCTGCAGGCTCCATGAATTCCGGCGCAGATTGTGGGTATGGGCGATCGTCCTTCGCCTTCAATGCTCAGGTCCGTTGCTCCTCCTTGATCCGAGCAACCATAACTTCTGTACTGAGCCTTTAAATGAGGGTAGCTGAGCCCTCTACTCCATCGCCTTATTTATTATGGTAGCTGAGCCACCTTCATTCTTCGATGACGTGCGCGCGAGCTCCGCAATTTCCGGTCCGTGATCTGCGCTGAGATCATCCATCTGGCACCGTACTGCGCACCGTCTCCTTCTTACCCAAAACTTAGTGCTTGTCCCCAAAATTAGCACTTTCCTTCCATACTCGTGCTTTTTCCCAAAATTCGCAGCTTTTACTATAGCTGCGACCTTGGCCCCAACATAAACATAGAACAAAGAAACACTAATGCACACAGATAGGCGTTTTTCTCGCCACTTTTGGTAAGGATGGAGTCCAATATGTAGGTGGGTAGTTAGTGTAATGAATCATTAAGGTGGCGGGTGGAGTGGGAAGGTAACGACAAATTTCAAGTTGGTGGGTGGTTAGTAACTGGGTGTTCTCCATTTGATATGTTTCGAGGCTAGGTGGTAATACTTTTCTCTGCAATTGACAGGTGTGACTTAGTGGCTAGGTAATAATAGTTTGCTTTGCAATTGAAGGTATGAATCAGTGGCATTCTATGGGGATAAATGACTCTGCAAGTATAAGAGTGGTTTATTTAGAGATATATGCACTGATTTGTTTATTTATAGGGATCTACATGTGATAAGTTGAATGCCTAGTAGTGTCCCTTTTTAAGAATTTGCAAAAACTAGGAAAAATTGACAATTTTGACCAATTCGACCCTTAGACTAGTCTTGACTCAACTGCTTCCAAATGGATCCAAATGGTTCTGAATTGGGTCTAAAAGAGTTTGGAAGGAATTCATAAATGTAAATGAGGCTGATGGATTCTTGGACACTCTTAAAACACTTTTTCAACATTCATTTATAATCAGGGAAAAATGATGAACTTTACTAGTCAAATCAAGGTTCGCAATCCCCAAGGGTAGGAGACAAAGATGGCTTCCCAAACATTGTAAAACCTTCCCAAATTTCAGAACAAAGACATGGTAATGATAAAGTACCTCAATGGTCTCCCTAATTCATCATTAATAAGTTTATATAAGCTTCTACAACTCCCATAAATCAGATGTTTGTATACTAGCTTTGACATAGGGGGAAATGATAGTAAATCTTCACAAATTGTTATGGAACTTAAGAATATTGCTCCAAATGCTTGTCTAATGAATATGAAAATTCTTCAGCATATTAATGGAACTCCATACAACATTAATATATCATATATTTACTGAACCATTCGAATTTGATACCACTTCAAGTGCAAATAACAAGGTATTGGGGAAATGACACCATTTATTCATAGTTTAGCATTTGTACATGAAATATCTTACAATTTCGATCTAAAAGTCTTCTAAGTAGTAAATATAGACTATATATATCAGATTACAAATATATGGGGCCTCAATATCTATCTCAAATAGATAATCACCTCACCAAGTGAGCCTCTCCTCAAGGAGCAAGAATATGCCAAGAAATGAGAAAATGGTTGTAGAAGTAAGCTTAAAGAAATGTGACCACGAGCTACCCTGTAGCTTCAACCAGTAACAAAAGACTCCATTATAGATCCAAATAAAATGTCTGAATGGCCTCTCCAATTTCCAATTAGGATGGGAATCTTTCACCCTCGAAATTGGTGCTAAGGGAAGTAGAATAGCACTCTACTAGCTCTCCTCTCCAAATGCAAAATCTCAAATAATCAAAAGATGGTATTCTTCTTTGTTCCTGACTTTTATAAACTTCCTAAGGCTTCCCTAACTCGAATTCCATCCATGAGCTTCATGCCAACTCAATTTGGGAAGAGATTCCTAGGTATGCCACTTGTCCCTCCAAATCTAGCCTCATCCTTCACTCAATTCGATTAGGTGTCTCTTTGGCTGCCCTAACTCCCTTGTGTGCCTAATTGGAGGCTATTTTTAGCCCTGACATGTCAAGTATGTCATATGTCAGCCATCAGGTCTGATTTTGTCATAAGTTTCATAGGCATCTTCATCATCGGTGTCATAGAAGCTGGGGAATCTATCCCAAGTGTCCCACTAGATCCAAAATGGCTCTTCTTCTTCCATGGGAGTTACTCTTCCTCTACATTTCAAACTCATTGATTCATGACAAGTATTATTCTCTTCCAACTCCCCCAAGGATAGTGGACTCCACCTTGGATTCGAATGGGTGACAGTGGAATGCCATGTGGCATGGGAAATCTAGCTTTGTGTGGGTCCCACACTATCCATGTGTCTCCATGACCAAGTTCCATCTTTTTTCCTCACCATAAATATTTATTTATCCCCTCTTAATATATTTATTTCAGGCTAAGGTCCATTTGGGGTTTATTAGTCTCCTTACTCCAAATTTAATGTCTCCACCCAACCTAGGAAACTAGTAGATTGGTGGAATTTTCTCCTTTTAGAATTTATTTTAATGGGGACATTACAATCCTCCCCACCCAATATTTCCTTCCCTCAAGCAATTCTAAATTAGGATGATGCAAAAAAAATTCTTCCTCCCATGTGGCATCCTCACTTGGCAAATCTTTTCATTGTACCAAATACTCGCTTATGGTCCTGCTCCTCAATCTTCTTTCTCTTGTCTTCAAAAACTTTTCTGGCATAAGTGTGATTTGTCCTTCATCATATATGGAGGGAGAGTTTATGAAACAGATATTTTTTGACCAATATCCTTATTAAGGAATTAACCATGGAATACATTGTGAATTTTTCTCCCTTCCGGAAGTTCCAACTCATAAGCAACCTCCCCAACTTTTTGAGCTATCTTGTAGGGACCATAGTATCTTGGTTTGAGATTTTCTGACCCTTTCACCTTCAAGGATGTTTTTTTATATGCATTTAGCCTCAAATATACCAAATCATTCACTTGAAAATTTATTTCCACTCTATGTTGATCTACATACTGTTTCTGCTAATTTTGGGCAACCTGCAAATTGTCTTTTAGGAGTTTCAAAATATCTTGACTTTCCTCCACCAAATATTTAGACTTTGGGGCTCTACTATCACCAGATATTTTCTCAACAAATGTAAGTGATTCATAACCATATAGTGCTTTAAAAGGAAACATGCAAATGGACATATGTAAAGTACTGTTGTAGCAAAACTCACCCAAATGTAGCCATTTCACCCATGTTTTCTGCTGCTCACCAACATAGCTCCTCAAGTACCCTTCCAACCATTGATTCACTCTACTTGGTGTCAATTGGGTTCCAACCAAGTTGAAAAGTTCTTTCCAAAAGGCACTCATAAATATACTATCTCTATCACTCACAATGTTCTTGGGAAGTCCATGCAATCTGAAAATTTCTCTAAGGAATAGTTCAGCCACTTGTGTAGCAGTAAACGATGATGTAACAGAAAGGAAATGAGAAAATTTAGTGATTCTATCCACCACAACATAAATGAAATCCTTACCCAAATCCTTGGGCAAACCTGTGATGAAATCCATGGAGACACTTTCCCATTTTTGTTGTGGAATGGGCCATGGTTGCAATAGACCAGCATGGTGTGTATGTTCAGATTTGTTTTGATGGAATGACTTGCATTCATTTACATATTTTAGAACATCCTCTTTCATCCCTTTCCAAAATAATCTTTCCCTTAGTTTCCTATATGTCTTGAAAAAACCAGGATGGCCTGCTAAAGGAGAGTCATGAGCTTCCTTCAAAATATGGTGCTTGAGATTCGAACCATGAACCAAGTATATTTTAAACTTGTAGTAGATGATACCATCCAAAACCTTGTACCTATCATCACCTTTGATCCCATCTAACACACCACAATCAATACTATCTTTGGCATATTCAACTATTAGCATGTTTTTCCAATCTTTTGAAATGTTCATAAGAGAAAGTGGTGGTCTTCTAGATAATGCATCTGCTACAACATTATTATTTCCCTTAACATATTCAATGTCAAACTCAAAAGCTTGTACTTTTCTTACCCACTTTTGTTGGCTTTCATTCAGGTCCTTTTGTGTGATAAAATGCTTCAAACTGTTATGGTCAGTTTTGACCACAAACTTGTTCCCCGCCAAGTATTGTTTAAACTTGGCCAAGGCATGCATGATGGCTAACATTTCTTTTTCATACATGGAATATATCTTCTCATGTGGCTGCAAATTTCTTCTCTCAAATGCTATGGGGTGTTGATTTTGTTTTAGGACAACCCCTATCCCTTCTCCTGATGCATCACATTCCAAGACAAATGGTTTAGTAAAATTAGGTAATACAAGTACTCGACAACTACTCATTACCTCTTTCATTTTTTGGAAATCCTTTTCAGTCTCTTCATCCCACTTGAATGCATCCTTCTTGGTCAAATAAGTAAGTGGATCAGTTAATTTAGAGAACCCTTTCACAAATTTTCTGTAGTAAGTGCATATTCCGATGAAACCTCTCAATGTTGTGATGTTTTTGGGTGATGGCCATTCAAGAATAGATCTTATTTTTTCCAAGTGTACCTTCACTCCATATTTCCCAATGATGTTCCCAATATATAAAAATTCTTTCATCCCAAATTCACACTTAGACAACTTAGCAAACAAATATTGTTCATGCAAAATTTTCAAGACAACTTCTAGATGGTGCAAGTGTTCCTCCCATGTTTTGTTGTATTTAGAATGTCATCAAAGAAAACCAAAACAAACTTACAGAGATGTTTGTTGAGTATTTGATTCATGCATGATTGAAATGTGGCTAGAGCATTGGTCAAACCAAAAGGCATGACAAGAAACTCAAAATGTACATATTGACACCTGAAAGATGTTTTAGGCACATCCTCCTCCTTCATTTGAATTTGATGATACCTAGATCTAAGATCAATTTTTGAGAATAATTTTTCTCCATGTATCTCATCCATGATCTAATCTATTCTTGGTATGGGATATCTATTTTTTATTGTCTTTTTATTGAGGGCTCTAAAATTAATGCACATTCTCAAGGTCCCATCCTTCTTCTTCACCAAGACCACTAAAGAAGCATAGGGACTAGAGATTGGTCTAATGAGTCCCAACTCCCAGAGTTATTCAATAGCTTTTTCAATCTCCTCTCTGAACTTTTTGGGATGTCTATATGGTGGGATTTTTATAGGTTAAGTGCCCACCTCCAAAACAATGTTGTGCTCAACTCCTCTATCAGGTGGCCTTCCAGGAGGGAGGTCTCCAAAAACCTTTTCATATTCGTGTAGTAGCTACCTTATCTCCTTGGGATGTTCTGAAATATTTATTTTTGGTTTGGGTGAAGTGATGTAACATTCAACAGCCAACTCAATATCTCCATGCCTCAATATGGACCTCATACTGTGGGAAGTCACTACTTGATTCGGATAGGTGTGCTGCCCTCTCACAACCCTTTGTTTTCCTTCCGAATATTTGAATCTCATTTCAGGAATTTGATAGTTCACAGTATTCTACCCTATAGAATACAACCATTTCACTCCCAAGACCACATTAGTATCAGCAACATCAACCACATAAAAGCTATCAAAAAAAGTGTAATTACCTATGGTGATTTCTAGCTTTGGAATCCATGTTTTGCACTCCATAGTGTTATGACCTGGAATGATGACTGTGAAGCCATCAAATGGTTCAATAGGTAGCTTCCTCCTCTCCACCATGTTTGCATCAATTAAGTTATGTGTGGCTCCTTCATCTACCAATACCGAGACCCTTTGTCCTTGTATCACTCACTTGCATCGGATAGTGTGAAAACGAGGCACTGCTGAAAGTACTACCATCCTTCCTTTGTCAAGTGAAGGATGATTTTCTTCTTGTTTCCCTTATTATGTTGCATCATATCCCTCTTCTTGGTATGAAATATGTCCTTCTTCCTCCATACCCACTTCATACTCATCATTATTAGAAAAGACTTTAATGTATTGTGCTTTCCCCTTAGCACATGTATACCCTGGTACCCATGGTTGGAAGCATGTGTAACACAATTTATTTCTTCTGAGTTATTCCCTATTTAGTCCCTCTTTATTATCCTTTCCAAATTCATCTCTTTTCCATGGATTCTTTTCAAATATGAATTTGGAAGGAAGTTAGGCTTGGGAGGAAACCTTGTCCTAGGTAGCACATTTTGTAGGTCTCTTGTCAAGTTCATAGCATCCTTCAATGAATTTGGTTTGTGGGCCTTAAATAAACTTTTTAAGGGTTCATACAATCCTTCATTAAATAAAAATACTAACCTTACCATATATATATCAGCCACCTTAACTGATAATTTTTGGAATTCCAACATATACTCAGCAAGGGTTCCAACTTGCTTCAATTGCACTAGTTCTTTGAAAGGCAATTTTGGGTATTTTTGTTCAAATATTTATAATAACCTATCAAAAAATTCTCCATATGTTGTAACCTAATCATGTCCCAAGTTGTTTAGACCATGGAACCACCAATCATTGGCTTCTCCTTCTAGATGCAAAATAGTTATTTTTAAAGCATCCTCTTCCACCATTGGATTCAGCTGAAAATACACATCTGGTTTTTGTACCCAAGTGTTTGCAGAACTTTGAGATGAGCCATAAAAAGTGGGAAGGGGAATTTTTCCAATGGAATAATTCAATTCTTTTCTCTTATATGGAGTCCTATTACCATCCCTCATTTTGAGTTTTCTTGCAACATTAAAGTATTGCTCAAAGGGTAGAGTCCTTCTACAATCTTCACTCAACTTTTCCCATCCTTCTACAACTTCCTGCATATCAAATTGGAGGTTAGGTTATTCTTTTGCTTCAATAAATTTAGGTGTAGTAGGCCTTAATTAACTCTGAAATTCATTAGTTCTATTATGAGGTCCTATCCTTGAGAAAATGTTTTCACCCATTGCCTTCTTATCCTCGAAAGAAGAACTATTGCTGCCTCATATTGCTCCTTTGCTTCCAAGTTGACTAGCCAACAATTCGAACCCTTTCATGATATGTTTTTTCATGTCTTCAAAGAATGGTTTCATGAATTTATTAAATTCCTCTTTATCCTCTGAGGTTCCCTTCTCATCCCTAGCCATAGTTTCAACAAAATGCTCTTCTTCTCCTACTTCTTCCTCTTCAACAAAGGTGCTTTTAGTTTCAATTCCTAAGGGTGGCCCCTGAATTCTTGTCCTCATTAATGGTCAGCCACATCAGGTGCAAGAACCATGCTCTGATACCACTAGTAGTGTCCCTTTTTAAGAATTTGCAAAAACTAGGAAAAATTGCCAATTTTGACCAATTCGACCCTTAGACTAGTCTTGACTCAACTGCTTCCAAATGGCTCCAAATGGTTCCAAATTGGGTCTGAATGAGTTTGGAAGGTATTCATACATGTAAATTAGGCTCATGTATTCTTGTACACTCTTAAAACACTTCTTCAAAATTCATTTATAATCAGGTAAAAATGATGAACTTTACTAGTCAAATCGAGGTTCACAATCCCCAAGGGTAGGAGACAAAGATGGCTTCCCAAACACTGTAAAAACTTCCCAAATTTAAGAACAGAGACATGTTACTGATAAAGGAACTCAATTGGCTCCCCAATTCACCATTAATAAGTTTCTATAAGCTTCTGTAACTCCCATAAATCAGATGTTTGTATACTAGCTTTGACATAGGGGGAAATGATAGTAAATCTTCACAAATTGTTATGAAACTTAAGAATATTGCTTCAAATGCTTGTCTAATGAATAATAAAATTCTTCATAATATTAATGGCACTCCATAAAGCATTACTATATCAGATATTGACTGAACCATTCGAATTTGATACCACTTCAAGTGCAAATAACAAGGTATTGGGGAAATGACACCATTTATTCATGGTTTAGCATTTGTACATGAAACATCTTATAATTTCGATCTGAAAGTATTCTAATTAGTAAATACAGAGTATATATATCATATTACAAATATATGGGGCCTCAAGATCTATCTCAAAGAGATCATCACCTCACCAAGTGTGCCTCTCCTCAAGGAGCAAGAATATGCCAAGAAATGAGAAAATGGTTGTAGAAGCAAGCTGAAAGAAATGTGACCACGAGCTAACCTATAGCTTCAACCTGTAACAAAATATTCCATTGTATCTCCAAATTAAAAGTCTTAATGGCCTCTCCAATTTCCAATTAGGATGGGAATCGTTCACCCTCGAAATTGGTGCTAAGGCAAGTAGAATAACACTCTACTAGCTCTCCTCTCCAAATGAAAAATCTAAAATGATAAAAAGATGTTATGATTCTTTGTTCCTGACTTTTGTAAACTTCCTAAGGCTTCCCTAACTTGAATTCCATCCATGAGTTTCACGCCAAATCAATTTGGGAAGAGATTCCCAAGTATGCCACTTGTCCCTCCAAATCTAGCCTCGTCCTTCACTCAATTCGAGTAGGTGTCTCTTTGGATTCCCTAAATCCCTTGTGCACCTTATTGGAGGATTTTTTTAGCCCTGACATGTCATGTATGTCAAATTTCATCCATCAGGTTTGATTTTGTCATAAGTTTCATAGGCATCTTCATCATTGGTGTCATAGAAGCTAGGGAATCTAACCCAAGTGTCCCACTAGCTCCAAAATGACTCTTCCTCTTCCATGGGAGTTACTCTTCCTCTACATTTCGACCTCATTGAGTCATGAAAAGTATTATCCTCTTCCAACTCCCCCAAGGATAGTGGACTCCACCTTGGATTCAAATGGGTGAGAGTGGAATGCCATGTGGCATGGGAAATCTAGCTTTGTGTGGGTCCCACACCATCCATGTGTCTCCATGACCAAGTTCCATCTTATTTCCTCATCATAAATATTTATTTATCCCCTCTTAATATATTTATGTCAAGCTAAAGTCCATTTGGGGTTTATTAGTCTCCTTATTCCAAATTTAATGTCTCCACCCAACCTAGGAAACTAGTAGATTGGTGGAATTTTCTCCTTTTGGAATTTATTTGAATGGGGACATTACATCTGTGCATGTACAAGACTCACTTTGAACACCGTCTGTTGCATCATCTCGCCATTGAAACACAAGTATGCTTTAAAAAGGTGAAGGATGAATTTTATTTTATTGTATTTTTTGTGCATGTTCACGGTGGTCTGTAGCATTTCTCCACTCCACAAAGATTAGTCATTTATTTTGTCATCCATCATCAATTTTAAGATGATTCTTCATTTATTTTTTCCAAATATCCAGAGTTCCTACAATATTTAATGGAAATGGCCTGCATTCTCCATGATCCTATGGTGATCAATTAGCATTTATACCCATACCATGCTCCTTGCACCTCTAACTTTGTGTCTTATTGTATGAGCTTCTTCCTACCACCACTCACTATTTTTTACGACCTAGACAATGAGGTATAGTGGGTCATTACATGCATAATGTAATGTCCAATGCCCGAAGCAGCAACAACCCTGCCTTAAATTTTTATCTTGTGATTTCAATTTTGTTTTTTTCCTTTGAAATGAAACTATCTAGTTTTTTGGCTATGCTACAATGTATCAATTTCGAATTATCAAGTAGTTGAGAGTCAAATCTATAGTAAACCTTATTAAAGTCCAATTGGAATTACCCAGTATGTTTGTATCGATATAGTGGTTCATTACATGCATAATGTAATGCCCGAAGCAGCAACAACCCTGCCTTAAATTTGTATCTTGTGATTTCAATTTTGTTTTTTTCCTTTGAAATGAAACTATCTAGTTTTTTGGCTCTGCTACAACGTATCAATTTCAAATTATCAAGTAGTTGAGAGTCAAATCTATAGTAAACATTATTTAAGTCCAATTGGAATTACCCACTATATTTGAATCGACTACTCGTCCATTATTAATCTTATGGTTCTATCTCCTCGATAATTGAAATTTTTTATGATAACTACACATGTTATTAAATTTTTATTGACTACTTACTCCCTCAATCATCGAGTTCAATCATTTAGTAGGTATTGTAAGATTGATGGGAAATTATAAAAGATTTTATTCATTTGATGTGTTGGAAATAATCCCAACTACCTACCTTTAATTCTCCATCGGTACAAAGTTTTCTCTAGCTGTTATTACGCGTAATACAACTCAATTTTTCCCCCACTCTTGCATCCAAGACATTCTTAAAATTGAAATTATATTATATATCCCAAAAATCACATTTTTCCCATACTAAATGGACTCAAACATTAAATGTAATTAATTGGTTTTTATTTTCTCTTTTTGTGCTAGGTTCATATGATGGTATGTAGTTGATGTTGAAAGTTTTTTTAACTTGAAAAAAATAGAGCAGAAATTGAAGAAAATAGAGAGAAATAGAGAGGTATTTCTGTTGTAAGTTGTCATCAAAAGAACAGGCGACTCTATTTTGTCTTTAGGACAAATGAAGGAGCATCTTTGTATTGTATGAAAAAACCATATAGATAGATAGATAGATAGGATTATATTAAAGTTAATCCTCTGTTTTTATCTCTATTATTAGTTTCTCTCTCTTTAGTTTTTATTATCCTCTTCCTCTCACCTTCACCTAGTATCAAATCCAAGCAAAGGTTATCAAAGATAAAGGTTTACCAAGCATAGGTCTTCACAGTTAACAATGGCATCCCACAACCTTGAAAAACCCACAATTTCCTTAAATCAATGGGAAAAAATATGATTATTGTTCAATCACAATGAAGGATTTATTTTGTTCTCATGATATATGGGATCTTGTAGAGAATGGTTTTCAAGAATGCAGCAGCATACAATGCTCTATCTCAAGAAGAGAAGGATATACTCAAGGATAATAGAAAGAAAAGAATCCAAATCTCTCTTCTACATCTTCCAAGCTATGCATGAGAGCATTTTTCCAAGGGTTGCAGTAACAACAAAGTCAAAACAAGCATGGGATATCTTCCAAATAGCATATCAAGGAATGGTAAAGGTGAAAATAGCTAAGCTACAAATGATAAGAAAATATTTTGAAACCATACACATGAAGGATTCTGAATCAGTAGACTCTTTTTTCACTCAAATTATTGGACTAGTTAATGTCACATCCCCTTCCATCAATCAAGTGCCAGGAAGGAAACATGACCAACATACCGGGCTTATTTGACAAACTCAGCCCCATTCATTACTAAGAAATTCATAATAAATAAAAACTTATGTGTGCATATCACTCTTAATAAACACAGCGGAATTACACACTATCCACACACCATTGCATCATGCATTCAACATATAAACAATAGTCATTGATTAAAACATTGCAGAGCACAGAATTAACATAACTCAAACTACAAAGAATACTTATCTTGAAATGTAGTGCAGAATCATACTCAATATAGACACAACGAAATAACCATAATAACACACACTTAGAAGGGAATACATCAGCCTATTTCTTCTAGGAAGAATAATGAAACAATCATACAATAATCAATACCATTCTCATGCTATGCACAAGCTTCATGCCAACTAGCTTAAGATAATCATTGCATTCAATTAATCATGAATAGTTAAACATGCAGAACAGAATGGAGAATGGTCATACTTTAACCATAGAGAATACTTATCTTTAAGATGAAACTATCCAACAACTGGCTATGGGAGAGCAACGTTCCACCCAACCATAGGTCTCTGTCCATCCTGTATCCTTTTAGTTGAGAGACCACCCCCGAGATGGGTTGTGTATCCACTAGGGAGGAACTAGATGGGCTCACTCACAGCCATGGTTTCACTCAAACAGTCATGCTAAGCCAATTCACAGTTGGGTTTATCAAGCATGCAATAAGCAAAGGAGGAGGATTCTAAGCCAGGGAGCTCAACCACAGAGCTACAGACATCTCAAGCTAAATTCAAGCAATCCAATCCTTTGTTCAAACATCACACTTGGATTTCTCACAATTCTGTCATCAAATAACTCAATCCCATCACTGGATTTTTGGGCTATAAAAAATGGGTTTTCCAATAGATTTCGGGGTATCTAATGCTCTCAATTTCGCCCCAAGGTTCATATCTATGGATCCCCCATTGGATTTCATTGTCAATACCAAAATTTGGGCGTTTATGGCACTTCAAAACGTGGGTTCTTTCACAATTGCGATTTCTGGTTTTTCTCACTGCTGAGCATGTGTAATGGATGGAAACTGATGCTGGGCTCTTCCACCATGGAATGGGAATGAGGAAGGACCCATTCCCATAAGGTAGAGTGACTTGTGGTACAAGAAAACAAAGCCCATACTCTTCCATACGAATTTTTGGGCTGCCCATGCTCCATTGAAGCCATGGACTGATTTCTTCAACAACTTTCTTACACAGAATTAAATGCCAGCAAAGAAAGTCAAATGGGTTCTCAAGATGACATTTGGAAGCCTATGGTTCAATCCCAGAACCCCGTCACCACTCCCTAGTGGATACACATGGCCCCTTCTCATTAGTTGCTTCCATAGCCAGTTTTGGTATTTTATTACATGATGTTTATTTACATCATTTTTACAATGTTCCATGGCTAAATAGCACATGGATAACATAATATCAAATACTTTCATTTTAAATAAAATTCGAGCATCCACTAGCGGGGCCTTGGCCTTGAGCTCCATGCTAGGAAAACATACATCACATGTATACAATATTTACATTAAAATCTAATATATCCTAAGGGTCAAAATGGGGTATTACAATCCCCTCCCCCTTAGAATAACATCGTCCTCAGTGTTCCAATGCTTAGGAATACATATACAATTTACACGTCCAAAAGTTTCAAAAAATTTGCAGATCTGCCCTGCATTCTATCCTCTACTTTGACTTTCAGGACGAAGTCCTTTGGCTTCCACAAACTACTCCTGCTGGTTCTGACTTTCCAGCTCATCCACAAGTCTGAAAAATTTATGGATGCTACCCTCTCTATATTCCTCTGTTGGGCAGTTGCGGAGGCAATGATTCCCTCCACATTTCCAACATTTCACTAGTTGATTTATCTTTTCCTGCTCAATTTCCTTCGAGTCTTCCCACCTGGAACATTTCTTAGTGGAATGATTGGATGAATGTCTCCTCATTGATCCATTGTCCTTTCCTTGGTTGATTGTTTCCATAATTAATTTTACTTGTCTTTGCAGACAAACATAGTCCTGCAAAACCTTATGGTTCATCTCATTCTGTTGCTTTTGTAGCTTGAGTAGTTCTTCAAGATTTTCTTGGGTCTTGACAATTGTTTGAAGAAGAGTTTCAGCCAAATCCATTAGCTTTTGGTTTGTTGCCATGGAAATGTACACAACAATCCACTCTTGCTCACTAGTACCACTGTTTTTGTAACAGTTACAACCAATTAACTTTCACTTCTCACCTATGAAATACATCATGGAAATTTCTGTTAGGTCAAGCATAATACAAACATTAAAATCAGTCAATTAATTGCCCAATTGACATGGGTAGTCCATGCTTTATCCATGATACTTTCACACTTCCCATGCTTTCCCAACATACTCATGAATTCCTTCATGTTCATCCATTCACATGAATTTCATTAATTCAGCATTCACAGTTATTTCAAGCAATTGACACAATCATTTCAAGTCATGACATGCATCAAACCATTTTATGTTTTTATCAATGCATCGATAAAAAAGGAAAGAGAGAGCAGTAAGAGTTTTTCTCCTCTTAGTCTTGTTCCATTCTAGAACCCACACCACCACTGTGGTTTTCATGCTCCTAGCCTCTTTCACTTTAACGTGAATGCTTGACCTATCCTTCTTGGCTATGACACTTAGTGTCTATGGTCTATTCCATACCTCTCAACCATGGAGTCCCTCCACATGGTTTGCTTACAACTCTTGGCTGCTAGGACCCACACAGTCCCACTAGCACCATCTTTCATTACTGCTCATGGTGAGCTTTTTAGGACAATCACATGTCCACATGCATCCCTAGGATGCCTTCATAGTCCTTTGTTCCAACAATACCTACACTCAAACATTGAATCAATTCACATGTTTAGTTTATTTTCATAGGGTTTATCTCTAAACAAGAGTTTAAGAAATCATGACCAAATCATATACACATGTATATTCATAAGAAAGAAGCTGCAAGATAACCAAATACTTATCTGTATTGTGCATTTCCTCTCTGGTCCACAGGATCCTGCTTTGCTTTGCAAGCCTTGGGATCGCCTATGGACTTGTATGTTCGGCCAGCATGTAGGCTACTCCACAACATCAAATAGTTAATGCTCAACTAGTACACCTACATGTCGACTGGATTTACCAAGCATTTGTGCTGCCCAACCAGTCCCATACCTGGTTGGCCCTCTCCATTGCTAAGCCAGCACATCTATCTGGGTCATTATCCAATCGAAGGAAACTATGCCACCGACCATTATATGCCAAGGCTCTACTACTCGACCTTAGGCATATAACAACCTTTCACCAATACCTCTACAAAATCCAAGTAATCAATTCCCAAACCAGTACACCGACTGGGTTTTTTAGGCACACAACAATCCTTCATCAATATACCCACACATTCACACACACACAACCTCTTCACAACAACCCTTCACAACAACCTTTCACTTTTCTTCTTCAATGTGCAGCACCAAATTGCATCTGTTTAATCTAACAACATAAGATGGGTAAGCAAACTCATCAGTATTGTTGCTCGAAATTTGTAAACATATTTCATAACATTCACTATCCAACATTGAAACACTAGGAATGTGTCCATTCCCTTAGGGTGTAGTCAATATTGATAATCCTTTCATAACCCGACATCGGAAAACTGTGCACCCCTTTCTGATGTGAGCCATGTAGGCCCTACTCACACTCAAGCAATCTGTCATAATGGAAATAAAATCAAAACATGCTCTACATATTGACTCTAACAATTAGGCATGCATATTCTTAGTTAGGGTCATAGAACACTTATCCATTTGTAGATGTAGTCTTCTTCATTAATGAAGAATGGCAGCTCCTTCTCTGAGTTGACAGTCCCTCGGTTTTCCATCCCAACTCCTTTTTATTTTACATAACCCTCATATGTCTTACTGACATAGTATTTACCATCTCATTCATATTGTTTACCAATCATGCAGTGTAGGTGGGATATTATCTAAATGTCCAATGGCGTTTCACTCGGAACCCATTTCCAAGATATGGGATCCTTCCCATGAAGTTTGGATTCTACAGGCCCTCTCTCATGGTCTTACTGCAATGTGTCTTCCTGGCACACTTATTAAATAGCCAAATAGTCAGCAACATTTAACAATAAAATTCAAATCTGATTGTTTCATAACCAATCAATGGCACTAATAATTAAATTCAATATGAATTTGCAATTATGTTTACTACAGAAATCGATTTGCTTAGCCATGAGGCTATCATCATACTGTTTGTCTCTTGTAAGTGGTATCACTTCTCCCATTATGGTCTTATGTCTGCTGCCATACATGAGCATCCACTTACAACATGTCCTCCTGACACAATTCATATAAGCCAAATAGTCATTAGTCATTTATTAGCAAAATTCCAAATCCGAGATTTATAAATCTGAGATTTACAATCCTTCTTTCTAATAGAACTTAGAGTTCTCAACCATGAGATTCCTTCTCATAAGCTCTAAATCAAAATTTTCAAATCTATTCCCTACATAAATTAGATTTGAAACCATGATATTATTCTCATAAACTTAAATCATAATATTTTCAAATTTGTTTCATGCATAAGTTAAATTTCACAACCATGAGAACCTTCTCATAACCTTTGGCTTTTGCACATGGCAGAGTTCGGTCTTTACTATGGTCTTATCCTCATTGCCATACGCAAGACATTTCTACCTGGAATCTGAAACTTTCAATCAGCCAAACATGTTGTGAGTATCTATGCATATAATTTGTTCATTGCTACAGCAGTCACTGAAATGATCTCAGAATTATAACACTCAATAATTCGAACACTTTCAATTGTTAACATATCAATATCACCAAACTCATTTACTTCACGTGAATAATTATCATATTAAAATTGCAAGGTACAACCACATCATTCATGCAATTTAAATGAAACTTTAGATACTCATTACTTCTTAGTAATATGATTCGTACCACTCTGCCCTTCCACGGAGCATTCTAACAACCCATCGATCATGACTACCTTCTTCATGCACTTACTATTCTGTATTCATAGCAGCTCATGAAATGATCCTAGAATTATCATCAATTCCTTATCTCATCCATTGTTTAGTTTGCAATAACACATATACCATCCCCATGCATTCATGCAATGCATCACAACATGTGCACTCCCACTTATGCATGCACATTTACAACGTTTACTCAAACTTTTCATATGCATCCACTCAATGCATAACTACAAGATTTATAAAATCTCTTAATGCATATCCACTCAATGCTACCTTGCATTGGTTCATGAATGTTCTGCATTCAAACATATTATGGTCGGAACATGACTACCTCATATAGCATGCATTACCATAATCAGGACCACCAGTCCTCACTTGCTTTGATTATTAAGCTCATAACCGACATACACATGCAATGATATATTTTTATATGAATGTAGTCGAAATTTCTAAAAAGTCACATGGTATGAGGCCCTTGCTTTCACCACTCCCTGCTCCACCACACTATGGCATTCACATGAATGCATTTCAACCTTAAATGCATACCATTTTATGATTACTAAATATGGTTCAATGGATTCTTACCCAATCCCCTTTCAACACATTTGCAATCATCATAATTAAACCATTACTTGCATGGATCCCATTTACACCTTTGATGTTACCTAATCAGTTGGTCTCTTACAGAGGATTACAAAATCCTTCCACCAATCTCTTGATCATGGATTTGTTTCCCTAGCCTTTTCTTTATAAGGTTGTTTGGTCATATGAAACAACATCATCAACACATTTAGCCATGCTTCTGTTGTCTTTGTTCCTACAACCAATACCAACACCAATAGTGATTATCAACCACAATATTTGCCATTAGTGGTTCATTGCATATGTAGAACCTTACTACTTTTACCAATATGTAATATCTTATGTGTGCACAAGCATCTGCTCATGCACTGTGCAATGTTTATTAATATGTCAGCCAATGCATATTCATGCTATCCCTCTAATCTCTGGAATTTTCAGCATTCTCATGCCATAATTTTCTACACATCAAGCTCATAAAATATAAATACAGTAGCAAAACAGGGTTAAGGGATTCTCCCTTTCCAATCCTTCATCACCGCATGGGATACCTCTTCCACATTATAGCTGGTATGATTTCATGGCCTCTAGCAAACACACAAGGAATCATTAGATATGATTTAACCACCAAGCATCAGTTCAATACATATACTCATCAATAATATTCTAACTTGCTACTTCTAGGCATGCAATTCTAGGAATTGTCCATATTGACAACAATTTTTGTTTTGTCAAAACAACCACTGGCACTTTTCTGCTCTAAATGTCTATGGTGTATGAAAACCTCATTCAAACTATGGTGATGCACCACTGTTCCCTGCTAGATAATCTTTCCAATTCCTATCCACATGCTTCATTCTGACTTCGGGTGTGAAAATTACACTACTTCAAAAATGACAATTTTTACCAAAATTCTGCACTTTCACATAGTGGTATTTTGGTCTGGAATGCCAACTTCTGCCACCTGTGGAAGAAAATCTATGAAGAATCACGAAAAAATTTCTATCGGGAGAATTTATTCCATACAACAAGGAACACTCAGCAACTCACGGATCTCTGTTCCAATGCTCCATTCATATTCTATAAAATTCTGGGTTTGACTACTTTTCACTTTTCACATTTTTCCAAAATTTCCAATTTTGGGCCAAAAATGGCTAATTCCCAAACGGTGCATTTCTGGAAAATATATGTCTAACGGAAAATGTTTGTTTTCATGAGAATAAGAAATGTTGAGTTCAATAAATTTCTTGAATCCTAATTACAGGGTCACTTTCATCCACTGCAAGCTTTTCAAATTTCCCAAAACGTGGCCCGGAATAGTGCTTTTTGGCCTTCACACTCACCCCGACTCCACATCCTTTGGAGTTTGGCTCCAAAATTCCAAACTTAACACTGTGCCTACTCCATGACCGACCCATGTCATTTTCAATTCAATCCGACCTTTTTTCAAGCATCAGGACTCCGATTTATAAAAGCCATTAATCCCAAATTTATGCCAAATTGGAGCATAATGGGATCAAGATCCTCACTGGTTCATTCATGGCCTCAGAATGCCACTGAACTCATCCATTTTCGATTCCGCAAGCTCCTGTTATCCAAAAATCAATTTTCGGGCTCTATATTTATTTTTTTTGCCACCCCGCAACCCACAACTCGAAACCCGAAACTGCGGGTTCGGAAAGTCAGGTCGCGGTCACGGAGATGTAACCATCCCATAACCCGAAACCCAAAACTACAGGCTCGGAAAGCTAGTTCGCGGTCACGGAAATGTAACCATCCCGCAACCCGCAACCCGAAACCCGAAACTGCATGTTCGCAAAGCCAGGTCACGATCACGGAAATGTAACCATCCCGCAACCCAAAACCCGAAACCGTGGGTTCAGAAAGTCAGGTCGCGGTCACGGAAATGTAACCATCCCACAACCTGCAACCCGAAACCCGAAACTCGAATTGCGGGTTCGAGATTACGGAAATCGGAACACACTTTTTCAAAACTTTGCGTTCCCGAAATCCGCAAGCCTGGAACACCTCCGGCCCTGCAACTTCCGAGGTTCATAACTCCTTCGTCCCTTGGACAAATGAGGCAAGTCTGGTATCATTGGAAAGTTGTTGGAGATCTCTATGCAATGATGTGATCCTATGCCACATCTAAGAACTCTGATCCTTCAATTTTTCCATATCAAAATGACGCCCCAAACTTCTCCAATAATGTGTTAAAACGTTATGTTATCTTCCTGTAACTCAGAGTTTGGCCCAAGCAGCCCCAGTGCTGCAACATGGGCTCTGATACCACTCTGTCACATCCCCTTCCATCAATCAAGTGCCATGAAGGAAACATGACCAACATACCAGGCTTATTTGACAAACTCCGCCCCATTCATTACTAAGAAATTCATAATAAATAAAAACTCATGTGTGGAGATCACTCTTAATAAACACAGCGGAATTACACACTATCCACACACCATTGCATCATGCATTCAACATATAAACAACAATCATTGATTAAAACATTGCAGAGCACAGAATTAACATAACTCAAACTACAAAGAATACTTATCTTGAAATGTAGTGCAGAATCATGCTCAATATAGACACAATGGAATAACCATAATAACACACACGCAGAAGGGAATACATCAACCTATTTCTTCCAGGAAGAATAATGAAACAATCATACAATAATCAATCCCATTCTCATGCTATGTGTTGATGTATATGTAACTTCGGAATGTATTTCATCTATGTATTTCATATATATTTATTGTACCCTTATTAGAGATGTGTTATTCCTCTATAAGGAAGTGTCGTCATGTGGATTGACAAGTGTCGTAAGTGTGTGTACTTGTCGATGGGTTATTAGAACACCATATGTGGGGTCGGCCCTAAAATATATATTATATTGTGGATGTATCTAGATAGACAAGTCGGCCCCATAGTGTAACTGGGCAAACAGGTTAAGTATAAATAGAGATCGGGAGATCTCTATTTGGATCATTCGGAAAGTCACACTTCTCTCACTCAGAAAGTGGTGCACTAGTGAGGAGGAGGATCATCTGCTCTAGGAGACTATCTCAAGTGTATTTTGGTTGTACTTTGGTTGAGCCATTGCTCTCTCTATCTCTGAGGAAGTTGTGGGGTTTTTCAACTTAGGGTTTTCCCCACGGAAACTCTGTGTCTCTTGTCTCTCATGCTTTTGATTCTTGTGATGCTTGTCATGCTTATTGTGATTTTTATGCATTGATATACTGTATATGTTATTCTCTCAGTAAATATCCAAGAGTATTGTGAATTAATGCTCAAAATTTAACATGGTATCAAAGCTAACCTGAGAAGAAGACATTTTGCAGTGACGGAAACTTGAGTTTCTTGTTTATTGGGTTTCTCTCCACAGATTTTGGAAAAGTAGTATAGTAGATTGACTCTACTCATCAAGGAGAATCTATCTGTCCAATCAGAATTCAATTTTGAGCATTTTCAGATTTGGCCCTAAAAATTAGGTTTTCCACAAAAATAGGAATTTCTAAAATCTGAACACATAGTTGGAAGCTCCTTGCAAAAATCGAAGTTTAGAGCTTTGGATCGAGATTTTTGGCTGGGTAGATCTCCGGGAAACGCAAACCCTAATTCAGGGCTCTCCTAGTGAACCCGGGAGGACAAAAAGTCAAATCTGAAGGGTAAAACTTTGCTGATCTCAAATTTTGAATGCACCAGGATGATCAACCCATCAAGGCGCATCTTTCTATCCTTTCAGAAAGTTGAAATTCACATTTTGAATTTTTAGGATTTTTTTTACAAACCCTAATCCGGGACTAGATCCAGTTTTCAGCATTTCAAGTAGTAAGACCTAAATCTTTTTTATTTCCATTTGAAGTACTCTTTAAGATGTCTCACCACACCAATCTTGAGGATAAGCTTGAAGGGGCTGATAACTTCCAAGCTTGGAAGTATAGGATTGGGTTAATCTTGGAAGAGAATGAGTTGGACTCATATATAAAAGAAGACATCCCTATCCCAGAGGATGAAGAGGCCAAGGTATTGCATAAGAAGAACTTGGTCAAGGCAAAGAGAATCATTGTTGACTCTATTAAAGACCATCTCATACCCCATGTGTCTTCTCTAAAGACACCCAAGGAGATGTTTGACTCTTTGGCCAAGCTATTTGAAGGGAAGAACATAAATCAGAAGATGACCCTGTGGAACCAATTGAAAGGAGTAAAGTTTCAGAATGGAGAAACCATTCAATCTTATTTTTCTAGGGTCTCCCAGATTAAGGAACAACTGGAAGTAGTAGATGAAATGGTGGAGAATGGTGAAGTTGTCATGACCACTCTGAATGGCCTACCTATGTCATGGGACTCCTTTATTCAAGGAATCTGTGCAAGAAAGAAGTTGGTATCCTTCAACAGACTACGGGAAGAATGCTCACAAGAAGAAGCAAGGCTTGTGGCATGAAAAGAAAAGATGGGTAATGAAGATCAAGCTCTTGCAGCTCACACCAAAAGAAGCAAGCCGAAGAAGGAGCACTCTCGCTTCAAGAGATCCTATCAAAAGAATAAGAAGGATCTAAGATGCTTCACATGCAATGAGAAGGGTCACTTTGCTTCAGATTGTCCCAAGAACAAAAGGGATAATAACAACAACTCCAGCAAGAAGAAGAAGGGCAACAAAAGAAAGTTCCATGCTTATGCTGCCGAGGATGATGAACCTCCAAAGAAGAAGGTTAGGGAAGAAAGTGATGATAGTGATGATGACTCATCAAGTGAAGAAGAGTATGTTCTAATCTCTGCTCTCACAGGTACTATCTCCCATGGTTGTAATGATTGGTTGATTGACTGTGGGGCTTCCAAACACATGACTGGGTTTAAGGAATCTTTTGTGAATCTATCTGAATATGAATCACCCCATAAGGTGAAACTTGGGGATGATTATCAATACCCAATCAAAGGAAGTGTTGAAGCCTCCTACAATCTAGATTTTGGAAAATCTTTGAAGATAAACGAAGTCTTTTATGTACCTGGGCTCAAGAAGAACTTACTCTCCATCTCTGCATTGGATGCAAAAGGTATGAGGGTTGCATTTGTGGATGGCCAAGTCCTAATGTGGCCAAAGGGTAAAACAATCGATGATGCAGTAGTGATTGGAGAGCAAGAGGGAGGTTTGTATAAATTGAAGGGTCAATCTGAACATGCCATGATACATGAATCCATGGAGCAAAGTGAACTTTGGCATAGAAGAATTTCTCATATGCATTATAGGGCACTTCCAATTGCAAGAAAGGTTGTAGAGGGTCTTCCTGAAATCAAGACCAAACATGAAGGTGTTTGCAAAGGATGTGCGAAAGTTAAGAACATTAAGAAGGCTTTCCCAAGCAGTGAAAGCAAGGAAAAAGATATCATGGAAATCATCCACTCAGATGTATGTGGTCCTATGTCATCCAGTTCTCTGAGTGGGTATGTTTATTATGTCTCATTTATTGATGACTTCTCGAGGAAGACTTGGGTATACTTCTTGAAGAATAAAGATGAGGTGCTTGATAAGTTCAAGGAATTCAAAACCTTGATGGAGAATCAAACTGACAAGAAGATCAAAACATTCAGATCCGACAATGGTGGAGAATTCACCTCAGGTGACTTCAAGAAGCTTTGCAGTGATTCAGGGATTAAGAGGGAGTTGACTGCTCCTTATAATCCTCAACAGAATGGATTTGCAGAAAGGAAGAACAGAACAATCATGGAAGCAGCAAGGGAAATGCTGCATGACCAGGATCTACCTATGCATCTATGGGCAGAAGCAGCTAGACCAGCTGTATATGTGTAGAACAGAACACCCCACAAGATATTGGACAACAAGACACTAGAAGAGGTCTTTTCTGGTAAGAAACCTGAAGTCACTCATCTCAGAATATTTGGTTGTCCAGTATACACTCATGTACCAAAGGAAAAGAGGACTAAACTAGATCCTTCGGGAAAGAAGGGTATCTTTGTGGGTTACAGTGAAAGCTCGAAGGCTTACAGAATATACTTTCCAGGGTTCAAGAAGATTGATGTCAACAGGGATGTAACATTTGATGAAAACTTAGCATTCATCAAATCAAGGAAGGCACCTATCGAAGTTTATGAAGAACCTAAGGAAACTAGATTTCAAGACACTACCATGACTAAAGCAATTCCTGGAGTTGTTCGTGAGTTTGAAGATGCGCAAGAACCTGTAGATCCACCCCACGAGGATAACTCTCACAAGAGAAAACCTGCATGGGCTAGAGAGCTCATTCAAGATGCAGAAAGATTTGGCATTCTAGAAGAAGAACACAGAGCAAAGAAGAGAACCAGATCACATACCAGCTATGTTGCTTTACTCTATGACATTATGAACAAAGAGCTTTCCAGTTATGAAGAAGCAGCCGAAAAAAAAGAATGGAAGGATGCCATGGTTGAGGAATACCAATCAATAATGAAGAATGATGTTTGGGATGTTGTCCCTAGACCTAAAGAGAAGTCTGTTGTGACTTCCAAATGGATCTACAAAATCAAGCATGCTGCAGATGCCAGTGTAGAGAAATACAAGGCAAGATTCGTAGCTCGTGGCTTCTCTCAGAAAGAGGGAATAGATTATGAAGAAACTTTTGCACCTGTAGCCAGGTATACTTCCATCAGAACAGTACTTGCCCTAGCTGCAGTAATGAAATGGAAAATACACCAGATGGATGTCAAGACTGCTTTCTTGAATGGTGTAGTTGAAGAGGAAGTATATGTGGAGTAGCCACTCGGTTTTGAAATACATGACAAGGAGTCATATGTGTGTAGATTGAAGAAAGCCTTGTATGGCTTGAAGCAAGCTCCCAGAACCTGGTATGGTAGGATGGACAGTTTCCTATCTAGTTTGGGATTTACCAAGAGTAAAGTGGATTCCAACCTCTACTACAAGGTTGAGGAAGGCAATCCTGTGATTCTACTCCTGTATGTGGATGAATTATTTGTAATAGGAGTTGACAGACTGATTGCAGATACTAAGAGGAAGCTTGCTGCTGAGTTCGATATGAAATATTTGGGAATGATGCATTATTTCCTAGGTATGGAGGTGTGGCAGAGTGCAGGTGGGATCTTCCTTGGTCAAGGAAAGTACAAACTAGATATCCTGAAGAGATTCGGGATGATGGATTGCAAGGCCATAGCCACACCTATGGAATCGAATCTGAAGCTTCTATGTGATGCTTCATTTGAGCCGGCTGATGTCTCTATGTATCGTCAGATGATTAAGTCCTTGATGTACCTGACGAACACGAGACCAGATATTTGCTTTGCTGTGAACACATTGAGCCAATTCCTGACGGATCCGAGGAGTGTTCACCTGGTTGCTGTAAAGCATGTTCTTAGGTACCTAAAGGGTACAGTGGATTATGGGCTCAAGTATGAAGCGAATCAAAAGTTTAACCTGCAGGGTTATGTTGACTCAGATTGGGCTGGCAGTGCTGCATATAGGAAGAGCACATCTGGTTGTTGCTTCAGTATGGGATCAGGTGTGATCTCTTGGTTTAGCAGGAAGCAGTCCTGCGTAGCACTGAGTATAGCTGAGGCAGAGTATGTTGCAGCCTGTTCAGCTAGTTGTGAGGCAGTATGGCTACGGAAGCTACTGTCTGAGTTATTTGATCTCCCGTTGGATGCTACTAGTATCTTTTGTGATAACCAGAGTTGTGTGAAGTTGTCCGAGAACCCAGTGTTTCATGACAGATCGAAACACATAGAGATCAAATATCACTATATCAGGGATATGGTGCAGAGAGGAGTTGTGAAGCTCCTGTATGTTGCGATGGACGAGCAGATTGTAGATGTGCTGACAAAGTCACTAGCCAGGGTGAAGTTCGAGTACTTCAGGGAAAGGCTTGGCGTTCTTCAGATTGATGACACTTTGAGGAAGAATTGATGGACACATTTGCTAAATCCATTCCAAGCATGTTGGAAGGAGGATCCTTCACATGGCTATGGATGTAAGCGCTGGATGATGAGCATCAGGATGATGTTCTGGTTTCTGCTTTGTATGATCAGTTGGATCATTTATATATATATATGTACGTATGCATCATGTTGGATGCTGGATATGATCAGTTGAATCATTTATATGTATGTACGCATCATGTTGGATACTGGATATGATCAGTAGGATCATTTGTATGTATTTTGTATATGCATCATGTTGGATGCTTGGACCATGTATCTGTATATGTATCAGGTGTATCCATTGTATGATCAGGTGGATCATGTATGGTGATATGTATCATGTATTTGTATTTGTATCAGGTGGATACATTGTATGATCAGGTGGATCATGTATGATGATATGTATCAGGTAGATACTTGGTATGCATCATGTAGATGCATTGTATGATCAGGATGATCATGGATGACGAACTTCAGGATGTTTCTCTAGATGACATGCAGCAGGATGTTGCAGTGATGATGATAAGGATGATCATGTGTACATCAAGATGATGTATGGTGAGTATCAGGTTGATACTCTATGGTCGTGGATCAGGTTGTGTAGATGAGCATATAATTTGGCCCTGGGAGATTTGCAGATAGTCTTTCAAGGTTTTTTCTATGGCATATAATTTGGCCCTGGGATATCTGGCAAATGCTCTTTCGAGGTTTTGCTCTGGGAGGACATATAATTTGGCCCTGGGAGATCTGTAGATAGTCTTTCGATGTTTTTCCTATGGCATATAATCTGGCCCTGGGATATCTGGCAGATGCTCTTTCGAGGTTTTGTCCTATGACATATAATATGTCCCTGGGAGATGCGATAGGTTGGGTTGTGTGCCTGTAATAAGTCTTGGGATGCTCTTGCGAGGTTTTTCCATGATCACATATAATCTGTCCCTGGGAGATCCTATAGGTAGAGCTGTGTGTTCGTAACAACCTAGGATGCTCTTGCGAGGTTTTGTGGTGACCACATATAATCTGTCCCTAAGATATCCTATAGGTAGAGTTGTGTGCTCGTAACAGCCTGGGATGCTCTTGCAAGGTTTTGTGGTGAGGTCACATATAATATGGCCCTAGGAGATCCTATAGGTAGAGCCGTGTGCTCGTAACATCCTGGGATGCTCTTTCGAGGTTTTGTGATGCACGTAAAAAGTCCTGAGGATTCCACAGTATGGCCAATGATGACGAAGACTTGCAGGTGGTGTGCCTACATCCAATATGAAAAAGGACTGGCTCTGTAGAACTTACTATGACGAGTAGAGTCATAGATTGGTTGAGATAGCAGCAGCAGTGATGATGATGATGACGATGATCCCGAGAAGAAGACTTGTCTAGCAGATCTATGTCGAGAAATACCTTCCTAGTTAAGAGGGAGTGTTGATGTATATGTAACTTTGGAATGTATTTCATCTATGTATTTCATATATATTATTGTACCCTTATTAGAGATTTGTTATTCCTCTATAAGGAAGTGTCGTCATGTGGATTGACAAGTGTCGCAAGTGTGTGTACTTGCCGATGGGTTATTAGACCACCATGTGTGGGGTCGGCCCTAAAATATATATTATATTGTGGATGTATCTAGATAGACAAGTCGGCCCCATAGTGTAACTGGGAAAACAGGTTAAGTATAAATAGAGATCAGGAGATCTCTATCTGGATCATTCAGAAAGTCACACTGCTCTCACTCAGAAAGTGGCGCACTAGTGAGGAGGAGGATCATCTGCTCTAGGAGACTATCTCAAGTGTATTTTGGTTGTACTTTGGTTGAGCCATTTCTCTCTCTATCTCTGTGGAAGTTGTGGGGTTTTTCACCTTAGGGTTTTCCCCACGGAAACTTTGTGTCTCTTGTCTCTCATGCTTTTGATTCTTGTGATGCTTGTCATGCTTCTTGTGATTGTTATGCATTGATATACTGTATATGTTATTCTCTCAGTAAATATCCAAGAGTATTGTGAATTAATGCTCAAAATTTAACACTATGCACAAGCTTCATGCCAACTAGCTTAAGATAATCATTTCATTCAATTAATCATGAATAATTAAACATGCAGAACAGAATGGGGAATAATCATACTTTAACCACAGAGAATACTTATCTTTAAGATGAAACTGTCCAACAACTAGCTATGGGAGAGCAACGTTCCACCCAACCATAGGTCTTTGTCCATCCTATATCCTTTCAGCTGAGAGACCACCCCCGAGCTGGGTTGTGTATCCACTAAGGAGGAACTAGATGGGCTCACTCACAGCCATGGTTTCACTCAAATAGTCATGCTAATCCAATTCACAGTTGGGTTTATTAAGCATGCAATAAGAAAAGGAGGAGGATTCTAAGCCAAGGAGCTCAACCACATTGCTACAGACATCTCAAGCTAAATTCAAGCAATTCAATCCTCTGTTCAAACATCCACACTTGGATTTCTCACAATTCTGTCATCAAATAACTCAATCCCGTCACTGGATTTCTGGGCTATAAAAATTAGGTTTTCCAATGGATTTGAGGGTAGTTAATGCTCCCAATTTCGCCCCAAAGTTCATATCTATGGATCCCCCATTGGATTTCACTATCAATACCAAAATCTGGGCGTTTATGGCACTTCAAAACGTGGTTTCTTTCACATTTTCGATTTCTGATTTTTCTCACTGTTGGGCATGTGTAATGGATGGAAATTGATGTTGGGCTCTTCCACCATGGAATGGGAATGAGGAAGGACCCATTCCCATGAAGTAGAGTGACTTGTGGTACAAGAAAACAGAGCCCATACTCTGCCATACGAATGTTTGGGCTGCCCATGCTCCATTGAATCCATGGACTGATTTCTTCAACAACTTTCTTACACAAAATTAAATGCCAGCAAAGAAAGTCAAATGGGTTCTCAAGATGACATTTGGCAGCCTATGGTTCAATCCCAGAACCCCCTCACCACTCCCTAGTGGATACACATGGCCCCTTCTCATTAGTTGCTTCCATAGTCAGTTTTGGTATTTTATTGCTTGATGTTTATTTACATCATTTTTACAATGTTCCATGGCTAAATAGCACATGGATAACATAATATCTAGTACTTGTGTTTTAAATAAAATTCGAGCATCCACTAGCGGGGCCTTGGCCTTGAGCTCCACGCTAGGAAAACATACATCACATGTATACAATATTTACATTAAAAGCTAATATATCCTAAGAGTCAAAATGGGGTATTATAGTTGAGAAAAATTTAAGGAGTTTACCCACAAGGTTTGAATCCATTGTTGTGGCCATAGAAGAGACAAAAAATCTCTCACAATTTTATGTGGATGAGCTTCATGCATATTTTATTTCTCATTAGCATAGGCTAAGCAGGTAAAAAAACTCTTCCTTGGAGTATGCCTTCAAATCACAAGTTTCAATAAGTCATGGTAGAGGCAGAGGAATATGCAAATTTAGAGGTAGACGAAGAATTTGTATTGAGGTGGAAGAAAAATGCCATCAAACTCAATTGGAAGAGGTAGCGGCCAAATCCCAAGTCAAAATCAATCTCAAGGCCAAAGGTATGACAAATCTCAAATTCAATGTCATTGTTGCAAAAAGTATGGTCATTATTCAAATGAATGTAGGAAGAATCAATATGATCTTAGCAAACCAAATGCAAACTTTACAAGAGAATATCAAAACTAAGGCGACATGTTTTTAGCATGCAATGTTGCACAAGAAAATCAAAAGGATGTATGGTTTTTAGATTTAGGTTGAAGCAACCACATGAACCAAGAAATGTTTTCAAATTTGGATGAGAATGCAAAAGAAGATGTCACTTTGGGAAATGACAACAAAGTGCCAGTCATGGGAAAACGAAACATTAATATTGTAACCAAGAAGGGAGAGAAAAAGTTTATTTATGATGTCTATTTTGATCCTAGTTTAAAACATAATTTGATGATCATTGGGAAGCTTGTTCAAAAGGGGTATAGAGTATTTTTCAAAAATAGAGAATGAATAATTTTATATAATTTTTCAAGTAATCAACTCATTGCAAAAGTTCAAATGACTAAGAATAGAATGTTTCCCCTAAGGTTGAAACCATATTTGAGGGTATAATTTGATCAAGCTAGCCCTTCAATGATCCCACAAGTGGACCATGAAAAAACTATAGCAATACTCAAACTATCTTTCAAGCATAAATAAAAGATGAGAATTGGATTTGGCACCTATGATTTGGACACCTAAACTTTGGAGTTTTAAACTTATTACATAGAAAAAGCATTGTAAATGGTTTGCCACTAATAGTAAAACTAGAAAGAATATGTAAAGGGTGCATCTTGGGAAATAAACATAAAGAATCATTTCCAAAAGGAAATTTAATTAGAGCAAAGGAACAATTAGAGATTGTCCATTCAAATTTGTTTGGACCAATGCAAACACCTTCAATTGGTGGAAGACTCTATTTCTTGGCATTCATTGATGACTACACAAGAAAAACATGGGTTTATTTCTTAAAGCATAAGAATGAAGTTTTTGATTTTTTCCATAAATTCAAAGCTCTTATTAAGAAGCCAAGTGGTCATTACATCAAAGAAATGAGAATGGTTAGAGGTGGTTAATACATCTCAAATGTTTTTCTAAGTTTTTGCAGAGATCGTGGAATTCACAAGCAATTCACAACTAGGTAGACACCTCAACAAAATGGTGTAGCTGAAAGGAAAAATAGAACAATCATGGAAATGGATAGGAGTATGCTAAAAGGAAAACATTTATGAAATTATTATTAGCCCGAAGTTGTAGCATGTGCAACCTACATAATGAATAGATGTCCAACCAACAGTGTTAAGGATATGATTCATGAAGAATCATGGAGTGGAAGAAAACATAGTGTTGCTCATATGAGAGTGTTTGGATGTGTGGCATATGCACATGTCCTAGATGAATTGAGAAATAAATTAGACAACAAGAGATAAAAATGCATATTTGTGGGATATACCGAAGAATCAAAGGCTTACAAATTGTACAATCCAATAACCAAAAAGGTTATAATTAGAAGAGATGCATAGCTAATAGAAGAAGAAGCATGGAATGGAAGTTTGGAAAAAATAGTGAATATATGCAAGTTTGCCACAAGAGCATAAAGAAGTATCAATACCAACATGTAATCCTTCTATTGTGACTCCTTTCACACCCATTCAATCAAAACAAAGTTGTCCACAAATGACTCCTTCATCAAGTATAAGGACAACCCCACGCATTCAAGAAAGTACTCCCTCAAATGAACAACAAACACCATCTACAATAGCCCGAGTTAGTAAGTCTTCCGAAAGGAAAATATGTCATAGGAGAAAAGTGGGTTTACAACCCAAGTTAAGTGCAAAAGGTGATGTGCAAAAGCATAAGGCAAGACGTGCAGCTAAGGGTGTTGATGTATATGTAACTTCGGAATGTATTTCACATATATGTATATTGTATTCCTATAGAGATGGTATTATTCCTCTATAAGGAAGTGTCGTCATTTATATTGTAAGTGTCGTAACTTATACTTGATGGGTTATTAGACCACCTTGTTTGGGGTCGGCCCTGTATAAGTCATGTGGGTCAAAGGGTTATTAGACCACCCTATTGGGGGTCGGCCATGTGGGTCTAAGGGTTATTAGACCACCCTATTGGGGGTCGGCCCAGTCAGCATTATATTATGTGGTTAAGTTCGAGCCTACATGAGTTAGGTAAAAAGGCAAGTCAAGTCAAGTATAAATAGAGTGCGGGAGGCACTCTATTTGTTCACTCACTTCTTACACATGCTCTCAAGGAGGAGAGGCGCACTTATGGAGGAGGAGGATTGCTGCTAGGTTATGGCTATCTCTATTGGTTGGTTGTATCATTGCTCTATCTATCTCTGAGGAAGTTATTGGGGTTTTTCACCTTTATGGTTTTCCCCAAGTAAATCTTTGTGTCTCTTGTGTGCTTGCATTATTGTCTCCATGATTGATATGCTGTAGATATGCTGTACATGTTGTTCTCTCAGTTAAGATCCTAGATTAGATTGAAGTAAATTCTGAAAATTTAACATGGTATCAGAGCTAGCCTGAAAGAAGGCATGATATGGCATGTATGACACTTGTTGCACTTACGATGCTAGGGCTTGATATAGCAAAAACCAGTCATCGTAGCACTTTCTCTATAAATCCGTTTTGGCGAAGTTTTCGGATCTGAAATTGTTACAGGCCGAAGCTAAGATCTCCAGGTATCTTGTGTCCAAAGGACAACCTCTAATTCGTTGTACTTTGTGATTTATGATCTGTACAATATAGGGTTTCTGCCTCTTCCAGATCTGAGTCAAAATCAGGTGACCTTGGGAAAAAGGTCATATCTTGGGCTAGGAAGCTCCAAATGAAATTTCATAAAAAGTGACAGGTAGTAAACAGTCTGTACTATCTAAGAAAACTTTTTCAGAGGCCGAAGTTGAACCAGTGACACGTGGCATGCCGTACAAGTTCGCTCTCCTGTATTATCCCATAAACAGGTCACGTTGCGACACTTGGCATAACTCTCTCTCAGAGAGTACAATTGAGGTCAGACCTATCAGGATGGAAATGTAACAGGCCGAGCTATCTCAGAAAACTTTTTCAGAGGCCGAAGTTAAAACAGTGACACGTGGCACTCCATACAAGTTCGCTCTCCTGTTTTATCCCAAAACAGGTCACGTTGCGACATTTGGCATAACTCTCTCTCAGAGAATCCAATTGAGGTCAGACCTGTCAGGATGGAAAGATAACAGGTCAGACTATCTCAGGAAACTTTTTCAGACCCTGTGGATCAAAAATTTCGGAGTTACACCAGAAACAATCAGGTACATATTTCTGTCAAATCAGAATTATTTTTTGGTACCTTCATTCATGGCTTCCGGAATTTAGGGCTTTGGAGAAAGTTGGAATTTTTGTAATCGGAGACCACGGCTGGATGCTACTCATCAAAATAGAAATTTAGAGACCAAGATCAGAATTTTTGGTTGGGCAGAAGGCCGGGCTTGATTAGACCCTAGTTCGGGACTTTGATCAGAAAAGTGGAAAATTAGGGCTTCTGTAAAAATGGGAATTTTTGAAATCTGTGACCACGGCTGGAAGCTCCTCAGAAAAATAGAAGCTTAGAGCTTTGGATCAAACATTTTGATGGGGCAAAAGAGTGGGCTTCATCAAACCCCAGTTCAGAGTCACGTCCAGTGAATCTGGAAGTTTCAAAGGCAAAATTGAGGAGTGAAACTTTGCAGTCTTCAAATTCTGAATATACCAGTTTGATCAGTTCATCAAGGCGCATATTCCTATCCTTTCGGAAGTTTGAAATTCAAAGTTTGAATTTTTGGGGTCTCTCTGACAAACCCATATCCAGCTCCAGGTCCAGTTCTTGCAAATCAAGTGGATTGGGTTGATCCTAGAAGAAGATGGATTGGTCACTTGCATAAGTGAAGAAGTTCCTGTTTCAGAGGGAGATGAGGCTAAGGCCTTACATAAGAAGATTACAAGTGATCTCGACAGGTATGACTCATCGAGGTATGTTTTGATATTTGTCCATGATTAAGTTTATGGTATGTTTGTCTTCATGTTATTACAGTTAAGTACAATTTTGTTTTTAGATTTGTCGTATCACCTTAACAAAATTATGAATGCATGATAGAAGATATTCATTATTTAGGTTGTTGACACTTATGATTGTACTAATGCATTATGGTGTTGTATGAGGTTTATGTTGTCTACTAACATGAAAGGTACACCAAGAAAGACAAATCATGTTCCAGTTCAAGAACATATGATCATGATGACATGAGGACAAAGATTCATCCATTGTTATGGATCTCATAAAAGATCCATTTACGAGGTATGTATAACTTGGTTTTATAATGGTTAACCTATGAGATATACAGGTTACTAGCACAAGTCATTGAAGAAGAACAAGAAGACATCATGTGAGTATGTTAGACATAATTAGCTAGCATGCTAATCCAGGTATGTTTTTCCTATATCAAGTTAGAATCTCACCTTGTGATAAGATCCTTTATTTAAGTATACTTGGCATGATTGATCATTGAAGTTAGTACTCATGGGTTTAGGCATATTATGATTTTTACTTTGATTGATGATATGACTAACCAGAAAAGTCCTATGGTCAAATAGGAATATAAGTAAAAGAATTATGTCTCTTATATTGATTGATTTGACTAACTAGAAGAATCATGAAGGTATAGCTTTGAATAATCACAGGTTTTATGCATATTATATCTCTTATCTTGATTGATGATTCAACTAACCTGAAGAGTCATAGGTTTGAGTAATTACAGGTTTAGACATGTTATGTTTTTATGATTTGACTAACCATAAGAATCCTTGAATGCTAATGCTTATTATTTCTGTTTGAAATGATCATGACTATACATGCTTGAGATTATTGTGTTTTAATAGTATACTAATGAATGTATGATTTTATATGAGATCACAAGGACAACACATTCATGATACTAATAAGCATGCATAGGGACCAAGGATGAATATGAGATTCAAGAACAGGTAATCCAGGAAGCAAAGATCAAGAGGGAGTACACTCCAGTGGTTTATGCAAGGATGCAGATATTCAGAGGGAGTTGACCATCTCTCTACATCCCACAACAGAAAGGTGTAGAAGAAGCTACTTCAGATTAGGACTCCAGCAGCTCCTGCAAGGAAGCGAAGACTCAGAGGGAGTCCACCCAACGAACAAACAAAGATAAGTATTTGAATTGTCATTTCTTAAATAATACTGTTCAATAATGTATATACTGATGTTCCTAGAATTAGGTTGTGTATTATGCATATTAGAATAATTGCATTGATGAACAATATACATGGGTAAGTGGCCTATGGCACTGTACAACATTCCATTGCTACTTATCTAGAATGAAACCTCTTTGCTGACATGTTGGAGTTGTGCACACTCTTAACAATGTTCTGGTAGAGATTGGAAGGCATCTAGAAAGTTACGGAATATGGATAAATGTTGTATTGAAGCATTGGCTAGGATAATTGCATGACTGTATGGCATATTTCTTTATGTGTAAGAATTTGTTCTGAAAACTATGAGATGTTTTCTAATCATGCAATTTAACTTGTTGTGTAGGAAAGATCGTATGCCATCTCCTACAAAAGAAGAACTACAACATTTGTTCAGCAACAAATTATCTATTGAAGATATTGAAGTTCCCAGGATACGGGAAGAATGCCATGATCCGTCGATCATGAAGAACGATGTTTGGGATGTGGTCCCAAGATGTGAAGGGAAGTTTGTTATGACTTCCAAATGGAACTATCAGATCAAGCATTTTGCAGATGGCAGCATTAAGAAATATAAAAGTGATGAAATAGAAGATGCACCAGATGGATTTCAAGACAGCATGGTGCAGTCTTATATGTGTGCAGAACTTGGTGAAGATAGATTGATTGCCAACACGCAGCGGAAGCTTGCTGCCAAGTTCGAGATGAAAGATTTGGGAATGATGCACTATTTCCTAGGTATGGAGGTGTGGCAGAGTGCAGGTGGGATCTTCCTTGGTCAAGGGAAGTACACAGTAGATATCCTGAAGAGATTTGGGATGATGGATTGCAAGGCCATGGCCACACCGATGGTATCGAATCTGAAGCTTCTTTGTGATGCTTCATCTGAGCCAGTTGATATCACTTTGTATCGTCAGATGATTGGGTCCTTGATGTACCTGACGAACATGAGACCAGACATTTGTTTTGTTTTGAACACATTGAGTTAGCTCCTGACAGATCCGAGGAGTGTTCACCTGGTTGCTGTAAAGCAAGTTCTGAGGTACCTGAAGGGTACAGTGGATTATGGGCTCAGGTATGAGGCAAATCAAAAGTTTAACTTGTAGGGTTATGTTTATTCAGATTGGGCTGGTAGTACTGCAGATAGGAAGAGCACATCTGGGTGTTGCTTCAGTATGGGATCAGGTGTGATCTCTTGGTTTAGCAGGAAGCAGTCCTGCGTAGCACTGAGTACAGCTGAGGCAGAGTATGTTGCAGCCTGTTCAGCTAGTTGTGAGGCAGTATGGCTACGGAAGCTACTGTCTGAGTTATTTGATCTCCCGTTGGAGGCTACTGGTATCTTCTGTGATAACCAGAGTTGTGTGAAGCTGTCCGAGAACCCAGTGTTTCATGACAGGTCGAAACACATAGAGATCAAATATCACTATATCAGGGATATGGTGCAGAGAGGAGCGGTGAAGCTCCTGTATGTTGCGACGGACGAGCAGATTGCAGATGTGCTGACGAAGCCACTAGCCAGGGTGAAGTTCGAGTACTTCAGAGAGAGGCTTGGCGTTCTTCAGATCGAGGACACTTCGAGGAAGAAGTGATGGACACATTTGTTGAAGCCATTCCAAGCATGTTAGAAGGAGGATCCTTCACATGGCTATGGATGTAAGCGCTGGATGATGAGCATCAGGATGATGTTCTGGTTTCTGCTTGGATATGATCAGTTGGATCATTTTTGTGTATGTATGTACGCATCATGTTGGATGCAGGATATGATCAGTTGGATCATTTTATGTATGTATGTACGCATCATGTTGGATGCTGGATATGATCAGTTGGACCATGTGTATGTATTATGCATCATGTTGGATGCTTGGACCGTGTATCTGTATATGTATCAGGTGGATACATTGTATGATCAGGTGGATCATGTATGGTGATATGTATCATGTATTTGTATCAGGTGGATACATTGATGATCAGGAGGATCATGCATGATGATATATATCAGGTAGATACTTGGTATGCATCAGGTAGATGCATTGATGATCAGGAGGATCATGTATGATACTTGGTATGCATCAGGTAGATGCATTGATGATCAGGAGGATCATGTATGATACTTGGTATGCATCAGGAAGATGCATTGATGATCAGGTAGATCATGCAGCAGGATGTTGCAGTGATGATCAGGATGATCATAGATGACGAGCTTCAGGATGTTGCTCCAGATGACATGCAGCAGGATGTTGCATTGATGATCAGGATGATCATAGATGACGAGCTTCAGGATGTTTCTCCAGATGACATGCAGCAGGATGTTGCATTGATGATCAGGACGATCATGGATGACGAGCTTCAGGATGTTGCTCCAGATGACATGCAGCGGGATGTTGCATTGATGATCAGGACGATCATGGATGACGAGCTTCAGGATGTTGCTCCAGATGACTTGCAGCAGGACGTTGCAGTGATTATGATCAGGACGATCATGAGTACATCAGGATGATGTATGGTGAGTATCAGGTTGATACTCTGTGGCCGTGGATCAGGTTGTGCAGATGAGCATGTCTGGGAGATCCTATAGGTCGGAGTTGTGTACCCGTAACAGCCTGGGATGCTCTTTCGAGACATTGCTCTGGGAGGACATGTAATTCGTTGCCCTGGGAGATCTCAGGTCGGAGTTGTGTACCCGTAACATCCTGAGATGCTCTTGCGAGGTTTTGTCCTATGGCATGTAATTTGGGCCCTGGGAGATTTCAGGTCGGAGTTGTGTACCCGTAACATCCTGAGATGCTCTTGCGAGGTTTTTCCATGACCACATGTAATTTGTGCCCTAGGAGATTTCAGGTCGGAGTTGTGTACCCGTAACATCCTGAGATGCTCTTGCGAGGTTTTGTGGTGGACCACATGTAATTTGTGCCCTGGGAGATTTCAGGTCGGAGTTGTGTACCCGTAACATCCTGAGATGCTCTTGCGAGGTTTTGTGGTGGACCACATGTAATTTGTGCCCTGGGAGATTTCAGGTCGGAGTTGTGTACCCGTAACATCCTGAGATGCTCTTTCGAGGTTTTGTGGTGGGGTCACATGTAATAGCGCCCTGGGAGATCCTACAGGTCGGAGTTGTGTACCCGTAACATCCTGGGATGCTCTTTCGAGGTTTTGTGACGCACGTAAAAGTCCTGAGGATTCCACAGTATGGCCAGTGATGATGAAGACCTGCAGGTGGTGGGCCTACATCCAGTATGAAAAAGGACTGGCTTTGTAGAACTTCCTATGACGAGTAGATTCAGAGATTGATTGAGATAGCAGCAGCAGTGACGATGATGATGACTCGATGACGATTATCTAGTGACGATGATCCAGAGAAGATGACTTGTGCTAGAAGAACTGTGCTGAGAAATACCTTCCTAGTTAAGAGGGAGTGTTGATGTATATGTAACTTCGGAATGTATTTCACATATATGTATATTGTATTCCTATAGAGATGGTATTATTCCTCTATAAGGAAGTGTCGTCATTTATATTGTAAGTGTCGTAACTTATACTTGATGGGTTATTAGACCACCTTGTTTGGGGTCGGCCCTGTATAAGTCATGTGGGTCAAAGGGTTATTAGACCACCCTATTGGGGGTCGGCCATGTGGGTCTAAGGGTTATTAGACCACCCTATTGGGGGTCGGCCCAGTCAGCATTATATTATGTGGTTAAGTTCGAGCCTACATGAGTTAGGTAAAAAGGCAAGTCAAGTCAAGTATAAATAGAGTGCGGGAGGCACTCTATTTGTTCACTCACTTCTTACACATGCTCTCAAGGAGGAGAGGCGCACTTATGGAGGAGGAGGATTGCTGCTAGGTTATGGCTATCTCTATTGGTTGGTTGTATCATTGCTCTATCTATCTCTGAGGAAGTTATTGGGGTTTTTCACCTTTATGGTTTTCCCCAAGTAAATATTTGTGTCTCTTGTGTGCTTGCATTATTGGCTCCATGATTGATATGCTGTAGATATGCTGTACATGTTGTTCTCTCAGTTAAGATCCTAGATTAGATTGAAGTAAATTCTGAAAATTTAACAAAGGGTTATTCATAGTATCCCAAAATTGATTATAATGAGACATTTTCTCCAGTAGCCTGATTGGACGTGGGAACAATACTTCGAATAGTGCGGCTCAAAACAAGTGGCCTATTTATCAAATTGATGTAAAATCAACATTTTTGAATGGTTACCTTAAAGAATAAGTGTATGTGGAGCAGCCATCGCGGTATGGGATTTTAGGCCAATAAGACAAAGTCTACAAACTCAAAAAAACATTCTATGGACTTAAGCAAGCCCCAAGAGCATGGTATAGCAGAATTGATTCTTATCTCTTACAAAATGGCTTCAATAGGTGCAGCAGTCAGCCTACATTATACACAAAAATGAATGAAGAAGGTGAAATCATAATTGTAGGTTTTTATGTTGATGATTCGATATTCACGAGTGACTTATCAATTGATTTGTTTAAAGGAACCATGAAAAAAGAATTTGAAATGATTGATTTGGGTCTCATGAAATATTTTCTTGGCATTGAGGTGAATCAAAATGAAAATGGTGTGTTCATCTCTCAAACTATATATGCAAATGATATTTTGAAAAGGTTTAACATGATAAATTGCAAATCAACTCAACCACCAATTGTAATAGGATTGAAGTTAAGAAATGATGATAAGGTCCATCCAACATTGTATAAAAGACTTGTTGATAGTCTTATGTACTTAACTACCAAAATACCAGACATGATGTATGCAGCAAGTCTTATTTCAAAGTTCATGGAATCTCTAAAAGACTCTTATTGGAAAGAAAGGAAAATGATTTTAAGATATGTGAATGGAACTCAAAATTATGGAATTTAATATTCAAGGTCAAATGAGTTCAAGATCGTAAGATACACAGATAGTGATGGTGCAGGTAGTATTGATGATAGGAAGAGCATATCAGGTTATGTTTTTCATTTTGGAACAAGTGTAGTATCATGGAACTACAAGGAAAAGACCCTCTAGCGAAGTTTTTTGCAAATGATTCTCTAAAATATCCCAAATATTCGTTTATAGCGGAGGTCACTAGCGAAGCGAGCGGGTAGAGGTTTTAGTGGATGTTTTTATTTAGATCTTTAATGCATACCAATTGCATAGATGTGCATTAAGTAAATACGCATCGGTGCATACTAAAAAAAATCACACTGAGATCGAAATCCTCATTAAGCAAAGAGAAAACAATATATTTTGTATTTCTATAGCTAGAAAAAACCAGTGCATTTAAACTACAATGACGCACCGGTGCGACAACATAAATGACACACCAAGTTATACAACTTGAAGAGAACCCAACATTGTTCTTGTTTTTTGGGGGGTCAATTTTAGTGGTTGTTTTTACCTCGGTTTCAAAAAGTGTGTATATTGGTAGCACCATTTTGCATTTCGAGCTAGTTTTTTGTGATTTTTAAACTTCTTGGTCATAAAAAAAAACTATAATTTTTATTTACAAATGTGTTTTTGCAAAGTTTTACAAAAAATATATACATTTAGTAGCTATTTATAATGAAACAATATATACATTTGTAAAAAAATGAGAAAATTAAGACATTTCAAACCATTTTTAACGTATTTTCAGCTATTTTATGTATAAAAATGGTACTATTTAACATTATTTTGCATAAATTGATGATTCACATAAAATCAACAAAAAACATATCATATATTTGTAAATAACATATTAAAAACATAATAATTATTCTCAAAAGAAAATCTTAAAGTCAAAACATTACAAAAATATATTATCAAAAATTTGTCAAGTTTGAGATTTTCCTCAACGACGTGAAACTAATCAAGAATATCATGCAGGACGAAATCTTCATCGAAATTGACATTTTATGGAGCTTGGATTTCTTCTTGGACCTCAATGTGTTCTTCCATTCGGTCCTCTACATTTGAAAATTTTCTAAAGTGATCATTTTCGAACATCCTTTTTAATGGTAGTTGAGGATCTTTTGACATTTTTGCAACAAGTGACTCACTAAGTTCTCCTTTTTTCAAACCAACTTCATGCATTTCATCTAGAACTTTCATACCATTAATTCTTTGCTTGATATAATTGCACCGTAGTGGATCATTATCAATGGATATGCAATTTCTTCCTTTTTGTAAGGAGCATGCCATTGTTGTCCCTAATCACCGCATACAAAAAAAAATAAAGTTAAATAGAATAATGAAACATAAATTTAAAAAATATAGATTAATGGCACTAGTTTCATATGTAATATAAAAAATATTACCTGATCCTGAGAAAAATTCTAAAACCCAGTCTCCTTCTTTTGAAAATGTATCTATGAGATAATTAATCAATGCTTGTGGATTCTATTAGATGTTTACAATATATCCTTTCAAATCCCTTTCTTCATATGTCAACTTTTTAACCACAGAATTATAAGTCAATATTTGACTATGTTTATCTTCACTCATTTCATTTATTAAAAGAGATTCATAGGTCATGTTTTGTCCAACATGTATGATGTGTGTTTTCAGTATCACTCATAAATAAATCACTATTGGAGCTACGAATATTAGGCTTATTCTTGTAACAAACATAGATAAGAATCTAATTAAATTATAGAAAATTAAATTTGATTTCTAAATTCAAATGCTTAACAATATACTGCAAATATATTACCAATAAAGTTGCTTCCTTGAGTTTGCTTTATCCTTGAAGGTTGTTAGCACTGCTCCTCCTTGTACATCTGAATGGAAAACAAGAAATATCCATAGAAGTGATGTTGTGACATCCATAAATCCTGAAACCACTTTATTGAATGATTAGTAAGTATAAGGTTCACAATCATAAGTAATGTTTTTTATATTGTATCCATGATGGATATATGCAGTCACTAGGGAGTACTTATTTTTAGGAACAAGATTTGCAATGTTTGCACAATCACTGAAATCATTTTATATTTCACAGTGTCGAGCCCATTCCAAACGTGATGATCAAGGGTATCATCAAGTTCAACGTTTTCAAGACATCGTCTTCTTTTTCATTCTATTTTGGCTCTTTGAATATGAATTTTGAAAAACATTGGTATTGTACTATTCTTTGGCATCTTTGAAAAAAAAATATATCTATAAGTAATAAAATATAAATGAAATGACTTACAAATAAATAAAATAGAATATATCATAAATCAACATACATTTTTGCATGCAACAAAAAAATGTTTTAAGTTTTCTATGGAGCTTGAGTTTGGATAGTTGCATCTGACATCATCAAAACACTTCTCACCCAAAATTTTAGCCATATCCTCTTATATTTTCATGTAAAATTTATGACTACTTGATGTAAAAATAAATGATGTTTACAATCATATCTAATAATATAACAAAATGCTTAATTAATAAAAAATCTTAAACTCAAAAATAAACTTTAAAATATAAAAGCAATCTACAAACTTACTTTTCAAATTCATTGCACATTTCCTCCATGGATAATTCACCTAACTTTACACATGAAAATATTGTAGTTATATGTGTTTCATCCTCCACACCTTGCAATGATCTCCAAGGTGTTATAGTCATATCTTCTGGAAAATCCTTGATGCCAGGGCCTCCTTGACCACTGCTCCATGCAGCTGCTTTATTTTATTACCTTTTGATTTTTTATGCCAATATTCTCCCACATGATAAATATCTCATCAATCAAATCCTATATTGTCCCCATTCTAAATGTCAACTGATAATAGTTATCTATAGCTCTGAATGCATCACTTCCCCTAGGCTATTTCACAGTGTTATGTTTAATCAGGAAACCTATTTCCATACAAGATTGTTTCCAGAAATCTGCATCAAGTTTCGATCTATCCCCACCACATATTTGTTCAAATTCATTGTGGATAAATATAAACCTTCAAGTGAATTTCATGGACATCATATAGTCACTATCTGTGTTATGATCCCATGCCAATAGTTTTGCTTCCACATCTATCAAACCAACATAAATGATGCATTTGACCATTTGAAAATAGGGTTTTTGGGAAGCTCTTGCATCAATTCTCTTCTGGCCTCGGCAGAATGATTCCCCTCCAAAACATAATAGTTGTAATGAAAACATAATAATTCATCAAATGAATCTCTAATAGGAACATCTTTTGGGTCAACAAGAACTAGTAGTCAACCACATCTGCATAGGGATTGTGCCTCATCAATGCTTTCAAGTTATGAACATCCAAGTGATGTGGTTTCCTAATTTGAAACTTCTCCAAGGCTTCTGTGGATTTATAAAGTTTCTTCACACTTAAATCAAATGTATTCCTATTGTGAAACAACTTATCCCTTCGCAATTGATCTTGAATGGCATTTTTTGTTGTCTTAACAACACCATCATCTAGATCACCACCTAGAGTGATGATTTCCAAACTGACCCCCAAATTTTCACTTTGATTTTAAGAGATAACATTGGATTCAACATCTTGTCTCCTCCTTTTATGTCTTGAAGCAATTGTATTTAAATGAACAATATGTTGATCAAGAATGGAAAAAACCTCATCCATAGTTCTTTTGGAAGAGTGTTTCTTACTCTTACCAACATAAGTAACATCCGCATCAGCAACAATTCGTTGATCATGTTCAATTGGGAAAGATATGTTTTTAAATGTAACCTTTTCAAGTACTTCATTTGATTATTGGGTGCATTTTCCTTTCTGTGCTTATACTTCTTCAGTTTGAACATTTTGCACTTGTTTCTTCTTTGGCAGTTCTCCCTTCTTTGGTGTTTCTCCCTTCTTTGGTGATTCTTCCTTCTGAAGAGTGGCATTAATGGAATCCATAGGATTTTCTTTCGTAGAATCAATTCCATTCAAAATATGGGAAAGTGGCATAGAAAAATCCTGCAAAATATTGTATTAAAATATATTACATTTCCATATCATCCAAATTATAACAAATTCAAAAACATATAAAAATATAGAAACTTGCACTCTTGCTCTCAATATCATGCACGACTCCTGCACAAAATTCTGTGAAATTTTCATTGAACTTATAGTCTGAAACCTTCAAACAATATCGTATTTTGACATAGGTCTTAGGTTGTTTCACTAGTGCATAAACAAGGTCTTTACTCGGCACCAAAAAAAAATTTCTCAACAATCCCAACGAGTGATAATTTGTTTTGAGATATGAAAATGTAGCACAATATAAGTGAATATTGTTTGGGTTTCCTTGATATTTCTCTTTCAAAAACCAATATTCCATTTTCTCTTCCTCTGGTGCATGTCTCCATTCTCTAGCATTCTTGATTTTTAAATCCTCAATGGACACAACTTCGTCACAAGAAACATTCTCGGATGACTCAACTATTTTTTTCAATAACTTCATCACCAATATTGCTCCAGAGATGTTTACAAATAGTTTTCTTGATTCCATTCTCCCTATAGTAAAACACAAAAAATTTAGTATATATTTTAAAAAAATAACTAAACATTCCCTAAAAAAACATTAACATAAATTATTTTAAAAGTAATTTAGAAAAAAATCCTTTGGACGCGTGAGGAGGAGCTACGCTCCTCCCCTCAGGGCCCCTTTGGGATCCCAATGCATAACCAAAATGCTATGCATTTGGATCCCAAAGGGGGCTCTAGGGGAGGAGTGGAGATCCTCCCTCATGCGCCCAAAGGGGTGGCCCTAGGGCACGCCCGTTTGGGCGCATGAGGAAGGAGCTCCACTCTTCCCCTAGGACCCCCTTTGGGCGCATGAGGAAGGAGCTCCACTTTTCCCATAGGACCCCCTTTGGGCGCACGAGGAAGGAGCTCCACTCCTCCTCTCAAACCCCCTTTGGGAACCCAAAGTGTGCCCATTGGGCCATCACCCAAAGTGCTCCCATTGGTTCGGCGCTTTGGGGGCCCAGGGGAGGGGCAAAGCTCCTCCCAAGTTCCCAAAGGGATGGGCTATGCCACCCCTTTGGGAAACGGGCTCCTCTCTTAGGCCCCCTTTGGGAACCCAAAGAGTTGGTCGTTGGGTCATCTCTTTGGGATCCATGGAGGAGCTCCTCCCCACTACCCAAAGGGAAAAATTCCCCTTTGGAGAGTGAGGAGGAGCTTCGTTCTTCCCCCAGGACCCCTTTGGGTTCCCAAAGATTCATCCCAACGACAAACTTGATTCTATTCTGACCCTTTGGGAAGCGGGGAGGAGCTATACTCTTCCCTTGTGCAACCAAAGAGTCGTCCCAACGGATGGATCAATTATTAGAATCAATACAGTCGTTGGGTAGGCTCTTTGGGATCTTCTCCTCCCTCAGGCCCCCTCTGGGCACCCAAAGAACTGGCCCAATGGTCGGATCGATTCCACCCCTTTAGGTAGTGGGGAGGAGCATAGATCCTCCCTCGGCCCCCCTTAGGTGCCCAATGTGTAGCCCGAAGGAAACAATTTACAATAAAATTTACCTCGTGCATCCAAAGGGAATGCCCAAGCCCAAAGGAAAAAAATTATTTAAAAATTTACATTAAAATTCTTTTTAAAAATACATTCCATAAAAAAAAAATTAACTAACCTTGACAATGTTTGAAGCTCTTCATTGAATCTCCTCGGTGGTCTTGAAATCTATTATAGATTGCTCCAATGTCTTTAATTGTTGTTTGCAAATGGTGACACACAATTGAAGGTCAGTTTTTTTATTATAAAAAAAAAAAAACTAAATTTCAAAGCATAATTAAATTGCTCCAAATTCAAACATGAATTGTTGAAAAACAAAATAGTTTATATAGGTAATATTAAGTTTAAAATTATTTGTTTTATGAATACAGGATTAAAAAAAGTGTAATTAGCTAATGCATTATTACAAAATTTAAATAGGATGGTGTTAAATGAAATTTTACTAGTGTTATGCATGTGGGATTAAAATATTAATGTAAAGAACCAATATATTATTACAAATTTTCTATAGGATAGTTTAAATGTGATTTAATTAGTATTATTACAAAGGTTATATAGCATAGTTTACATGTGATTTAATTAGTATTATTACAAAGTTTGTATACAATAGATTAGATTAATTTTACTAGTTTTATGAATGTGTTAGAAATGTGTGATTTATTTTTGCAAGGAAAATTTTGATTCACAAAAAAATTTGGAGGGAAAATTTGAAGGGAAATTTTGGAGGGAATGTTTGGGAGGGGAAATTTCTTTCTTTTATCTATAAGATTGTTGGGGGTTGACAGTTGCACCATTCTACGTTTTGGTGAGGAGTGTTAGAAAAACATGATCGTGGAACAATAACAATAAACAAGATGCAAATATAAGTCACATGAACACAATACAAGAGAGACACCAATATAACGTGGTTGACCGAATCTGGGCTATGTCCACAGATGATCCAGAAGGTTATCGGTGGCCACCCACCTATTCCACTGGCTCAAAACAGTTTCCCATTTTGCCAATTTTCTAGTAATTTTTCTACAGTTTTTCGAGTCCGAAATTTCCGGGGCCGTTTTGAGGCCCTAAACGACGTTTTTTGGGAAATATGGATCCCACAAATCCCATGAGTTTATGGATCCTTGGCATATTCCTCGAATAGATCTTTCCAACGGGCTATAGAGCACCCCAAACAGAGATCGTATGCAAACGCTATGACCCTGGGAAGTTGACCATTCAACTAACCACCTTGGGACGCAAACTTTATGACGATTCATCTTTTAGGGTTAGGTTTTTGGATGTTTGGGATTCTTTCCCTCATGCTTATGATAAATAGTCCTTTCGGCCTCTCTTTGTATGGATCTTGGCATGAATGAGCATAGTGGCCAAATCTCTTCTCAGAGATAGCTACTACCATTCTAGTTGTTGTATTTACAGTCTGTTCTATTTTCGATATTTAATAGAATATGTGTTTTCTGTATCGTTGTGTTTCTTTCCATATATCTGTGTATGTGAATATATATATATGTATATGATTTAGTATATGCTATCTTTTGTTTCATTCTCACACAAATCCGGATCAACGGAGAAATTACTAGTCATTTTATTATTATACGATCCAACAAATGAATGGATACAACCTACAACACATCTGCTGCAACTTCCTCTTCAATCTCTCTCAGACTCTCTTACACAATCATAGAGATCTTTACAATGCTACAATACATTACACAACCGTATTACAATGTCTTCCTTTTAAAGGGAATTACCATGGGAAAATACTACAGGCTACCCAATACCTGGGCCTGTAAACTGTTGGCAAACCAAAAAACCCATAAAATTTCTTTATGGGGCCGATGCCCCCCCACACCCTCCTGCTGGGATGAGTGTACATTCCACCTGCATATCATATAAAATTGGGGTAGAAACACAACTGAAACAACATCTCTGAATTAAGAAGATCAAGATCCACAACCAACAATATCCCACTTGGAGACTGATCATAGCAACTGCACTTGCTGGATTATGATCTGAACCTTGGATTTGGAAAATTTATCATCTTCACCTTCATGCTAGAATGCCAACTTAAACCAAGCAGGAACTCAGTTTCTCTCTGTTTACTACCTTTGTCAACATGTCTGCAGGATTATGGCTAGTGTGTTTCTTTTCCAGCTTCAACAATTCATCTTCTAGAAGAGACTGTATGAAATGGTACTTCAGCTGTATATGATTAGTATTAGAATGGAAGGCTGAGTTCTTTGTAATATGAATGGAACTATGGTTGTCACTATACAACCTGTTATCCCCATGCTTCTTAACCAATTCCTCCATGAACGTCTGTAACCAAATAATCTCTTTACTAGCCTCTAGTGTAGAAGCAACATACTATGCTTCTGTTGTTGAAATTGTAACAACCTTTTGCAGCTTCGAAATCCAACTTATAGTTGTTCCACCTACAATAAACACATACCTTGTTGTAGTATTCCAGCCAAGGATGGGCCAGAATATCAACTCCAACTCCCAATTTCAACAGAATTTTAACTAGTAAATTTTAACAATTTTTATGGTGTGCAAGGTCATAATGTTGAATACTGATTAACTGGTCAAGGATGATGGGAGTGACTTTAGGTTCTATTTTTTATATGATGGGATGTGAAAAAGCAAGGTATAACAGTTCCAAACACTAAGTCCTATTCAAAAAGAATTGGAGACATTTACTTTTCAACAATCAGATAAGTGTGTTGCCTACTTCGAAGCTTCATGGGCCTTCTAGCATATGCATACTAGACTGGGAGTTTATTCTGAATGGAAGAAGGGGTTATATCAGTCATAAAAATCATTAAAATGTATTGGATCAAAGTTCATGTGATTTTGGGAGGTTACAGATGGATTTGGGAGTCAAAAGGACAAGTGTGCTACTGGGGATTGCTCAACTAGGGGATTTATAGATCCCTCCAAACAGTATTAAAGGATCTCTAAATATCGGGGAAAGGGTTGTAATAGATTTTTGATTGTCTTAAGAGGATCACACAACCTTCAGATCTTAAAACTGGTGCACAGATAATGATTAATTGCAAATATGGAAAAACTAGTTAATTAAAATTGCACAATGAGCTACTCTTTGCATTTCTTGTTCCAAACTGCCTTAAAGGATTACTAAATTCTGTTTTGAAGCACACAATGGATATGATAAATGTTCATTAACATCAACAGGTCAAAATTGGAAGTCTAGAACATATATTTGATATTTCATTACATTTAGAATTACAGGGAATCTCCAATGCTAGGAATCTTACACATTGAGGGAGAATGAGTGTAAGAAGAAGAGGAGAAGATGGAGATCTCCTCTGGAACTGATAAATGATTGATATCAGGTATGATGTCTGAATATGAGGGGTGCAATGAACATTCTGGGCTGCATTGATCTCCTTTTCTAAAATGGGGCACCTCCCACTGAGAAATCTTCCAATACTCTCCCCAATGGCACACTGCTTGATAATCACTCTCTGGAAGCTTGATAATATTCAATAATGGCTGATATAGATCTGTATATGGATGATATCGGAGTTTCTAGTAGTATATATGAGCTCACTGAACATTCTAAGCTTCTTAGAGGGCACATTCATCAACTGAAACTTCACACGTGCGATCCTTAACATTGAAACCTTGGCTCTGGTGAGAATAGTTGTACCTTGGTCATCCAAACACCTTTTTTAACAAGAAAAAAGGTGTTTCTTACTGGAAAAGACCCTCTGGATGCAATGGAATAGGTCTCACAACCCATAAGTGCTGAACCAAGAAGCTCCATTTCAGCCCTTCCACATTGTTCCCACTGAATGAAGGGAATGAGCAGAGATTTCGAATTGGATGCTTGAAGAAATTCGACCCCAACTTAAGATTGGTCTTTAATGGCTGCATATCAGTCCTCAATGGCTGCAAATTAGTCTTCAATTCCTTCCAGAAAGGGTGGACGAGAAACTAGAATAAAAATGGCTAAGGGGAGCATCACCCAAAGCAAGGTTGAGGAACATCACTCAACAAGAGGAGCTATAGCTCCAAGATTCAATTACAAAATGGTAAAAATATGTGAATTGGATTTGGAATCATTCTTTTATAGAATTTTAGGGTGACCTATTGAGAAAGTTGAATAGCTTGGTGACCTGTGAAAACCCTTCCACATGGGCCACCCATGAGTGAATATACTTGCCTTGATTTTGTCTTACAAGCTTTCCTTTCCTTTAGAAATTGTGCCCCCATTTGTCTCAAGTTGTTTCTTGCTTTGTAAACTGAGCTGATTTTTGGAAACTGCGCCCTCCTTAGCGTTTTCTGGTTGTTTCGATTTTTGTGCTTTTGGCATCTTCTTACACCTTCTCTACTTTTATTATTTTTCTATTTTATTGTCTCCAGTTCCATTTTGTAAACCTTATCCTCATGAGGGTGCCCTCTTGGCCCACTTGCTCCATTATTTAGGAATTTAATTATTTAAAACTAATAAAAATAATTCCTTCACTTGACTTTGGCTAAATTTAATCCTATGCATACATGATGAAATACAATTATTTACCTAAGGGTTATTTTGTCCCCTTTTACCCATGGTCACTGAATTAGCCAAAATTGGGGACATGATAGTCCTACCTCCCAAAATTTTCTTGTCCTCAAGTAAAATAACCCAAGAGTCCATCATGCTTTTGCTGCACTACTCTGATCATAATCATCTCTCCAAAAACAAACAATGCTAGGATCCCATTGCTTTTATGACACTCCCATGGATCTGAATACCATCCAACAAAATCTATCAGGCAAAAGAATGCCTAAATCCCACTGCTTCAACTGCAAGTTTCCAAGTAGTAGTGTCATGTGTGGAAAAATGTCCTCCCATGGAATACCAGGATCCCACTAATCATACTTCATCTCACCAAACATTAGTAACAAGAAAAATTCATCATCACAGGAAATGCTAGGAAGGATGAAAACCTCAAACCACCACATTCGAAAATCATCCTTTCCAATGTAACTCTGAAACTTTGAGGGCCCGTCAATCAAGATATGCAACTCTCCAAGGTAGGACCCAATCAAGGAAAGACTATGCACCACCAAATATGCCTTCAAAGAGTGAGTCCAAACCTCATCCAATCCAACAAGAAATTTCTCATGTGCCCCATGCACACAACAATAAAAAATGTCATCATTGTATCTCAATTGACAAGGGTGGAAGTCCCTTATCCAATCATGAGAAAGATAGGCATCATACAAACACCATGTCCATCCAAGAATACTGAGAGCATCATATAGCAGCCATAGATGCTCATGTTTCTCACTTGAATTGTAATATGTGTCATAAAAACTCCATTCATGTAAGCAGTAATGTCAAACATGTGCCTTTTCATCCAAAGAAAAAGTGAAAAGAAATTCCATCCAACCAAATCGAGTGGGAAGTAAAGTGCTTTCCCAAGTGAAATCAACCAATGGCTCAACTCTCTTCCATTGGCCAAAGGGTGAAATCATCCATCCAAGTATGTGGATTCCCTCCACATATGCCACTTTCTGCAAGATAATTGTTTCATTAACTTCTCTTGGCAACTTGCTTGCTTAGCTGCCCTCCCCTTATCATGAGCAGAAATATTTTTGCAGGGAGATTCCATGTCTGGAATGTAATATTCCACCCAATCCATATGTGGATGAATGGCATCAAATGGCAGCAATATGTGCCTCTTTTGTTGATCCGGATTTATGTGGGAACGAAACAAAAGATAGCATATACAGAATCATATACAGAGATATATTGCAAATAACACAGTGAAACAGTAAACACATATTCTATTAAATAGCGGAAATAGAACAGACTGTAAAATACAATAGCTAGAATGGTGGTAGCTATCTCTGAGAAGAGATGTGGCCGCTATGCTCATTCGTGCCAAGATGAATACAAAGAGAGGCCGGAAGGGCCTATTTATCATAAGCATGAGGGAAAGAATCCTAAACATCCAAAAACCTAACCCTAGAAGATGAACCGTCATAAGGTTTGCGGCCCCAAGGTGGTTAGTTGAACAGTCAACTTCCCGGGGTCATAACTTTTGCATACGATCTCCGTTTAGGGTGCTCGGTAGCCCGTTGGAAAGATCTAACCGAGATTTACAACTTTCGACTGGGCCCAAATGGATGCCGTTGGCAACCATTTGGTCCCCCAAATCGCCAAAAAATGTCGTTTAGGGCCTCAAAATGGCTCCGGAAGTTCAGGACCCGAAAAACTGCTAAAAATAGTAATTTACCAAAATCGCCAGAAGACTGTTTTGAGCCAATTGGAAGAGGTGGGCCGCCACCGATATCCACCTGGATCATTTGTTGATCACAAAACATGTCAGTGTTAGGAGCATCAATAAATTTACAAAAAAAAATTACCTCCTAGAATCTCAAACTGTGAGATGCATCTATCCATGGGTGGATAGAATTTTCTGATGCTTGTTCCCAATGGATTGAGATCATCATGATGGTTTCTGGTTTCGAGTGAAATGTATTCAGGTATCTTCTCCATCCATGAGTCTTTCTCATCTATATAAATCTCATGATATCCCAAGCATGGTACTAGTGCACAACTCCAATGGCTCAACTCTCTGCCATTGGGTTCACTCGATTGGTGCAAGTTAAAGAAAGAGGCATCAATGAATGCAAGTGGATTCCTCGGATGTTGTTGGGAAGCAAATGGTGCATTTATCTAGTCATTATGGACAATTTTGGGAGCCTCCTGATCCACATGTGGCATCAACCAAAAACATTCTTCACCCAATGGTCATCCCCACTTGATGTGCATGAATCTAGGATATGGGGAAAGAACTGTTAACAACCCCATATCTGTGCAACTCTCATTCTTCAAACTTATGGCTGCATATTCTTCATTACTGGCTGGTCCAAAAGAGTTTATCTCATCCGACTCCTCCATGGAAGAGTGACTCTCTCCAAGTAACAACTCAGGTTCACTCTGGGAAAGATCAAGTGCTTGGTTCTCAATAGACTGCTCTGCACACCCCTCAAGCACATGCAAAATAAAATGATCCACCATCTCATTAGGTTCCTCCATATGATCAATAATGCAATCATCCAAGTGAAGATGGTTGAATTGTGTGTAGGAGGGCAGGTGTGATCTTTGCAACTTTTCATGAAGTTGCACTATATCCATATTAGATTCTTGGAGTGCACATTGAGTGCTTTGCAAGGAATCTTGGATGGTCATCAACTCTTTTGTGAGCTTGCAAATATCCTCTTCATCCTTCAAGGATGTTCCATGTAAAAAATGCACAAGCTCATGCAGATAATTCTTGTCAAAAAAGATATCTAAGAAATTACCTTTGATTGTAGACATTGCTCTCTGAATCTTCTCCATGGCTTCAAGGAAAGTTGAATATTCCAATGAAGTAGCTCTCCAACAATATTCTGACATTGAAACATGTATTTCATGGATAATGTGTAATTCCTCTTTAATACTTCTTTCATTCATCTTGAGTGGCCTTTCAAAATGGAAAGGTTGAGAATCAGCCTCTTCATCATTTACCAATGGATGAACCTCTTCAAGCTTAGGTGGTGAATTTGAGATTGATGGTGTGACTTCTTCCTCGACTACAAGGACTTCATCTTCTTTAGCATTAGGGTAAATTTTACTTGCAGCAATATCATCAAATGGTATCTCTATGTCACCCACATAGAGAGAAGGGAATCCATCAGAAGATGTCTCCTCAAAACTTAGGCACCCATCAGTAGGTACATCTTCACAACATCTATCAGTAGATGCTTCTTCATAATTTGAGCAACTGTTAGTATTGGCCTCTTCTTGGAATCCATTAGTAGATACTCTCTGATCCATACTTTGTTTATCCTTAGTATAAATGGTGATGGATTCTTCATGATTACCCCCTTTGGAATATCTACTTGAATAAAATCCAAACAATATCATGAAAGTAGAGGATGCAGTTGGATGATTTTTTCTTCCTTCTTCTTTACTCACGTAGGTAGAAAAACTTGTCTCTTCCATGGCTAGTTTTCTGATCTTTATTGAGTCCAAATATCCATCCTTGAGCTCAAATACAAATCTACAATACAAATAATCTTTGAAAGAAATGGCCTTACCAATCTCTTTCCCCAAGGCTAGATACTCCTGGTAGTGATGGGACAAGTTTTCAATTGCAGATATCATTTATGTCAAATATTTCTTAGGTTTGGACATCGATGGTTCATCCCATTGGTCTCTTTACATATGGTCATAAATGTAACCATCCTCATCTCCATGTAATCCTCCATCAATGTAAATAATTCCTTCTTCCTCATACAACTCGAAACTTTCATCTTCCATGTTTGCCATTGCTTCCACAACTGCAACTTGAAAACACTTATGAGATGTCTTCCACTGAGAATTAATTTCCACGGGATGAGCCAAGGAAATTGATATAATACCATTGTATTATTCCATCCAAGGATGGGCTAGAATATCAACTCCAACTCCCAATTTAAATAGAATTTTAACTAGTAATTTTTAACGATTTTTATGGTGTGCAAGGTCATAATGTTGAATACTGATTAACTGGTCAAGGATGATGGGAGTGACTTTAGGTTCTAGCTTTTATATGATGGAATGTGCAAAATCAAGGTATAACAGGTCCAAACACTAATTCCTATGCACAAATCACTAGAGCCATTTACTTTTCAACAATCAAATAAGTTTGTTGCCTACTTCGAAGCTTCATAGGCCTTCCAGCATATGCATACTAGAATGGGAATTTATTCTGAATGGAGGCAGGCTTTATATCAATCATAAAACTCATTAAAATGTATTGGAGCAGAGTTCGTGTGAGTTTGGAAGGTTATAGATGGATTTGGGATTCAAAAGGACAAGTGCGCTACTGTGGATTGCTCAACTAAGGGATTTACAGATCCCTCCAAACAGTATTAAAGGATCTATAAATCTCAGGGAAAGGTTTGGAATATATTTTTTATTGTCTTAATATTCTCACACAACCTTCAGATCTTAAAAATGGTGCACAGATGATGATTAATTGAAAATATGGCAAAACTAGTTAATTAAAATTGCACAATGAGCTAGTCTTTGCATTTCTTGTTCCAAACTGACTTAAAGGATTACTAAATTCTATTCTAAATCACACAATGAATTCGATAAATTTTCATTAACAGAAACAGGTCTAAATTGGAATTCTAGAACATATATTTGATATTTCATTACATTCAGAATTACAGGGAGTCTCCAATTCTAGGAATCCTACACACTGAGGGAGAATGAGTGTAAGAAGAAGAGTAGAAGATAGAGTTATGCTCTGGAACTGATAAATGAATGATATAAGGTATGATATATAAATATGAGGGGCACACTGAACATTCTGGATTGCACTGATCTCCTCTTCTGAAATGGGGCACCTCCCATTGAGAAATCTTCCAATACTCTCTCCAATGGCACACTGCTTGATAATCACTCTCTGGAAGCTTGATAATATTCAATACTGGCTGATGTAGATATGCAGATGGATGATATCAGGGATGATAGTTGTATATGAGGGTGCACTGAACATTCTGAATTTCTCAGGGGGCGCATTCATCAACTAAAACTTCACACGTGCGCTCCTTAACATTGAAACCTTGGCTCTGGTGAGAATAGTTTTATCTTGGTCATCCGGACACCTTTTTTAACAAGACAAAAGGAGTTTATTAATAGAAACAACCCTCCAGACACAATGGAACAGGTCTCACAATCCATAAGTTCTCATAAGTGCTGAACCCGGAAGCTCCATTTCAGCCCTTCCACATTTTTCCCACTGAATGAAGGGAATGAGCAGAGATTCCGAATTGGATGCTTGAAGCAATTCAACCCCAAATTGAGATCAGTATTTAATGGCTTCATATCAGTATTCAATGGATGCAAATTATTCTTGAATACCTCCTAGAGAGGGTGGAGGAGAATTTAGAACAAAAATGGCTAAGGGGAGCATCACCCAAAGCAAGGTTGAGCCACATCACTCAACAAAAGGAGCTATAACTCTCACATTCAATTAAAAAATGGTCAAAATATGTGAATTGGATTTGGAATCATTCTTTTATAGAATTTTAGGGTGACCTATTGAGCAAGTTGAATAGCTTGGTGACCTGTGAGAACCTTTCCACATGGGCCACCCATGAGTGGATATACTTTCCTTGATTTTGTCTTACAAGATTTTCTTTCCTTTAGAAACTGTGCCCCTCTTTATCTCAAGTTGTTTCCTGCTTTGTAAACTGAGCTCCTTTTTGGAAACTGCGCCCTCCTTAGATTTTTCTAGTTGTTTCCATTTTTCTTCCTTTGGCATCTTCTTACACCTTCTCTGCTTTTCCTCTTTTGCTATTTTATTGTCTCCTGTTCCATGTTGGAAACCTTATCCTCATGAGGGTTCTCTCTTGGCCCACTTGCTCCATTATTTAGGAATTTAATTATTTAAAACTAATAAAAATAATTCCTTCACTTGACTTTGGCTAAATTTAATCCTATGCATACATGATGAAATACAATTATTTACCTATGGGTTATTTTGTCCCATTTTACCCATGGTCACTGAATTATCCAAAATTGGGGATATGACACCTGTGGTGCTCCTCCTGCTATCTTTATCACTTGCCATATCTGCATCAACATATCCCTATAGAACAGTGTATGAACCTCCAAAACATAATGCATGAGTGGTAGTACCTATCAAATACCTAAGAATCCATTGTACTTCTTTCCAACGTTCGTTACCTGGATTGTTCATATACCTGCTCACAACTCCCACTACATGTGCAATATATGGCCTTGTGAACACCATGGCATACATCAAGCTGCTAACTGTTGATGAATAGGGAACCCTGGACATGCAATCTATCTCTTCCTTTGTCTTGGGACACATCTCCTTACTTAGTTTGAAATGGATGGACAAAGGTGTACTAACTGGTTTTGCATTATTCATTCTAAACCTCTCCAACACCTTTTCTATGTACTCACACTCGAACCAGGAACCCTTCTTTCCTGTGAGTTTATATGCCAAATAAACCTTTGGCTCTGATACCAATTGTTAGAAAAACAGGATTGCATGGAAATAACAATAAGCAAGATGCAAATATAAATCACATAAACGCAATACAAAAGAGACACCAATATAACGTGGTTCACCCAATCTAGGCTACGTCCATGGAGAAATTTCCAGTCCTTTTATTATTATACCATCCAACAAATGAAGGGATACAACCTGTAGCACATCTGCTGCAACTTCCTCTTCATTCTCTCTCAGTATATCTTACACAATCACATATATATTTACAATGCTACAGTACATTACATAGCCGTATTACAATGTATTCCTTTTAAAGGGAATTACCATGGGAAAATACTACGGGATACTCAATACCATGGGCCCATAAAACCCCCTTTCGCAGGGGAGATGCCCCACCACCCCCCCCATTGGGATGAGTGTACAATCCACCTGCATATCATATAAACCTAGGGTACAAACATGGCTGAAACAACAACATCTCTGAATTAAGAAGATCAGGATCGACAACCAACCAGTGTGAGAAAATTTCATTCTCTTTTCTATTAAAATTGGGTTATCATTCTACTTTTTAGTGAGAAGTAATGGACTCATCTAAATTAATCTCAATTTCTAAAGATGTACATTAAGATAATGGAATTTTTTCTTGAAGTGAGGATTTCAAAGGCACTAATGACTATTTTCCTCCAAGTGAGGATTTTAAAGGAAGTAATGATGTTGATGAAGATGAAGACCTTCCTCCAAGTGGGGATTTTAAAGACACTGAGCAAGATGATGACAATTTTCCTCCAAGTGATGACTTTAAAGGCACCAATGATGATTTTCCTCCAAGCGAGGATTTTCAAGGCACCATTGATGATTTTCCTCCAAGCGAGGGTTTTCAAGGAACCAACGACGATTTTCCTCCAAGCTAAGATTTTCCTCCATGCTAGGATTTTCAAGTTTCCAAAGTTGATTGTCCTCCAAGCGAGAATTTTGATGGGACCGATGATGATTTTGGTGTGGATGAAGGAACCAATAGTGGTGTAGATAATTTTCCTCCAAGCAAGGATTTTAATGGCATCGATGATGATTTTCCTCCAAGCCAGTATTTTAATGGGATTGCTAATGTTTCTCCTCCAAGCAAGGATTTTGATGCCACTGATGATGATTTTCCTCCAATAGAGGATTTTAATGGGATAGATTATGATTTTGGTGAGGATGAAAGCACCAATAATGGTGACGATTATTTTCCTCCAAACGAGGATTTTGATGGAACTGGTGATGATTTTCCTCCAAGTGAGGATTTCAATGGGACAGATGATGATTTTTGTGAGGATGAAGGAACCAATAATGGTGAAGATGAGTTTCCTCCAAGCTGTGAGGATTTTAATGGGACAAATGATGATTTTGGTGGGGATGAAGGCACTAATAATGGTGAATATGATTTTCCTCCAAGCAAATATTTGGATGTCACCGATGATGATTTTCCTCCAGGTGAGGATTTTAATGGGACAGATGATGATTTTGGTGAGGATGAAGGAACCAATAAATGTGAAGATGATTTTCCTCCAAAAGAGTCTTTTGATGGAACCGATGATGACTTTCCTCCAAGAAAGGATTTTAATGGGACACAGTGATGATTTTTGTGAGGATGAACTCTCCAATGATGAAGATACCAATAGTGTTGATGATTTTTATTTAAGCTCAAGTGATAAACTTGATAATGATGAGGATAATCATTCTCCTACTGAATTTGGTGGTGAGAATATCCATGAGAGGGGTGATATTCCTCATAGTGATGAGGACATTCATTCTAATGAGGATCATGTAATGGTACATGAAACACAAAGGAAAATTGTACTAATGAGGAAGATTAAGTGTTGGACTAGACCATTTTATATCAATCTAAATCATTCCAGTTATATAAGGTCTAGGAAATATTTTCTCACAAGTCCAAGTTATATTCATGATTTGATTTCAAGTGAGTGTTTCCAAAAACATTGTTTGAAACAAATACACTACAATTATGCCATGCAAAAAAGGCGAGCATATCTGTCAATGAACAAAAATATGCAAAATTCATATTTAGTGGGGTGCATGATTTCTAAAAAGGCATGTTATGAATATTGCATTGGAAGTATTTTTGTTTGTAGAAGGGCATTCAAAAGAATTCACTCAATTGGTAATCTTTGAATATCAAGAATCCAGACAAGGATAGAAAAGGATCCTACATTTTATTCTAAAGAATATCATGCACGAGCTAGTGGGCCGATAACAAACATTGTAATGCCATGGATGCATGAATTGTTTTCTAAGCATGGAGAAAGTATGCCAGATAGAGAAACCGTACACATTCCAGATAATTTCTAAAGGAAGGACATCTACAAGTTGTACAAGGAATTTGTTCAAGATGCTGAAGGAGATAGAAATTTCATTAGATATGCATACTATTTACAAGACTATGGAAAAAAAAGTTCAACAACATTTGTATTCCTAAGAGGTCAATGATGGGGGGATTGCAGTATATGTGTTTATCTTAAAAAAAGAATGGATAGAATGAGGTACATCTCTAAAAACTTTCTTTTCTTCAATAAATATCAATTATGAAAGCTCATCAATGTTTTCTTTTTATTTTATTTGTAGATTATGTTATCGAATAACTTCAAGCACATCACAATCAACAATCAGTTGAACAGCAAAATTTATACAAACATTGCAAGAAGTGTTATGATGATCCACATAAGTATATGAGTTTGATAATTGATGGCAAGGATAAAAATAAAAATAAAAAACACTTTTGTCACATTTTGTTCATGTACCAAAGAATTTAAAGGAGGAAAATTTTATTCAATTTCACTTGATTGGTTGTATGGTTTTTAACAGACAGTTGTCTCCAAGGGTTTACTTTACAGCTCCAAATATTCATAATGATGAAAATATGACCATCACCATAATTCACCATGTGATTACTCATTGATCTGGAAATCTTCCTCGAGTTCTATATCTGCAATATGACAACACCATCCAGGAAAACAAAAATCAGATCATGTTTGGTTATCTAAACATGCTTGTTGAATTGAGAATTTTTCAAAAGGTTAAATTTGGTTTCCTTACTGTTTGGCATACACATGACCATATTGATCAAATGTTTAGTCTTTTTGCAATAACATTGGCAAGAAAGAATGTTGGGAGCTTGCCATCGTTAACTAAAATTATTAGAAAAACATGCAGTCCAGATCATGTTGTACTAACGTTGGAGGAAACTATTGGCATGCAAAGATTTATTTTGGGATTGCATGGTGAAGAAAGGTGCATTGAAAAAATTAATGGCATTAGCTTCCAACATCATTTTCGTATTAAATAATTGATGGGAAAACACTATTATGGGGTAAGAAGTACTCAACAAGTGCATAATGGGGGCCTACATCAGGTTTAGCATTTCTGAAATTCATCCCAATTCGTCAAACTTATGCTTCAAAATTATTGTTATTGCAATTAGCTATCGAGATTCAAAATGCACACCCACATATTAGATATGTTGATTCTTCTCAATGCTTGGAAGAAATAAAAAAATTATATCAAAGATACATATGACTATTTTGATGTTGTTGATTTTGTTTGGTGGGAGTATTTTCTCTTGGAGAAAAATGACATAATTTTAAACTCTACAAATGGAGATAATTTTTTGAAGACTCCATTTAGTTTTCCACAAAGTATGTCAAATGAAAATGAGGAAAGAAATGTTGAACCTGAAGGTGTTGATTCTTCCCAAGCAGAGGAAATGGAAATGTATATTGGGTCTAGAAGATCATCTACATGACTTGAGGTGATGGAAGACCTTTACAGAGGCTCGGTAAAAGATATTGAGGATTTCATGATAGTTGTTTTAACTACAGAAGATCCATGTGGTTATCCATTCTGGATTGCAAAATTTATGAAGGCCAATAAAGAAAATGAATAAGTTATATTCATTGAAGTACATTGGTATGCAACAAACACACGCCCATTTTGATGGTGTGTACAAGCTAGAGATGGTGGTTGAGAAAAAGATTTGCAAGAAGAGAAAAAGAAAGGGTCAAAATGTAAATCATCATCGCATTAACATTTTGAACTTATAGGATGTTGACATACTAGTTTATGACTTCCAGTTGACCAAGAAATGAACTCTTCTATCCAAGACTACAAAGATTATCAAAATATTGTTGGCACAGGACATAGTTGCAACATGGGAGTCTGTTAAACCAAGTTGTAGATCTAGAAGGAATATGGAGTATCAAATGTTGGGCATACATGAAGACTCATATGGTGCACTCGTTGATAGTAGAGAAGAATATAGGTCATCTACATCTTCATCCGATCATTCATCTGAAGAAAATGTAGTTTCTGATGGTATCAGAATCCATGTGTTGATTTGAATATTTTCACATGAAACATTCTGTCTTTTTTATTAACATGACATTATTTGTGTGGCAACTCTAAAGGAGTGTTTGAATTTTGAAATGAATTACTTCTACGTCTTATGGTTTAATATATGATTTATTATGAATATTATCATAAATTCTTTTGTTTTATATGGAAAGAATGGTGAAATAATTTCTTGAATAATTTGTGTTTAACTCAGTGCAAGTTTTATATAGTGTTACTAACAGATTTAATAAATACAATTTTAAATTATGATAAAATGATATAATAATGCCATTTTTTGAAGAAGTGTGCTATCAACAGCATTATTTTTCAATTCGACGCTTGATTTTAAGGTTTTTGTAAACAACAATAAGTATTATTTGGTCCATGTCTATATTTTTAACCACAAAAAAAGGTGGTGCTACCAGTAGCACCACTTTTTGATTTGAGGTTGTTTTTGGTGTTTTTTATGCAAAAATATGAGTTTTATGGCTAGAGTTCTCGTTTTAAGTATAAAGGTGGTAGCACCACTTTTTGATTTGAGGTTGTTTTTTGGTGTTTTTTATGCAAAAATATGAGTTTTATGGCTAGAGTTCTCGTTTTGAGTATAAAGTTATCGTCAATTTGTATAACTTGTTCTACTTGGAAAAATGTTTTAAAAAAAATAAGAAAAAGGAATTATGGAGCGTTTACCTCACTCAAACGCATCGGTGCGTTGAATATGATATGCACCAATAGTGAAAAATAAAAAAAATTCAGGGACGGAAAATAATTTTATATTGTTATATTCATTAACGGTGCGTTGTGGTCATGAAAACGCACAAATGCATAATTTTTGTAGAGAACCAATGTAGGGTAAACGAAAAACCCAAACGGAATTTTTTTTAATATTTTTATATTCACTAGTTGTGCATTTACCATACTCAAACACATCGGTATGTTGTATAAGATATGCACTCATGTAGGGTAAAAAAAATTGTGGGATGGAAAATATTCTTATATCATTATATTCATTAATGGTGCATTGTTATCTTGGAAACACACTGGTACATAATATCATTTAGAGCACCAAAGTAGGGTAAACAAAAAAAACCAGATGAAAAAAAAATAGAATTTTATATTTGTGGACAATGCATTTATCTATCAAAGATGCACCAATGCATCCATATTAGAGTGCACTGGACTAGGGTAAAATTAAAAAATGTGGAACATATTTTTTTTATTTTTTAGATTCATTAACGGTGTGATCTTTTGCTCCAATCGCACTAGTGCGTTTAGTTGTTGAGCGCACCAAAACAAGGTAAAAAAAAATACCAAACGAAAAAACCATTTGTACCATCCTACGATGTTGTTGACCACATAAGCACCGGTGCTTTAGTTTCCTCCTTGAAACACCCTACCATCGGTGCTCCACGTGGTTGAATTTCTCCCTTCCATTGCCTGCTTTGTGGCTTTAGAATTTTTCCAAATGGTGGGAAAATTTTGAATTTTTGTCTACATTGCAACCATGCTTCCCTAATTTACAAGTGCCCAAGTGATGTATTTGTTATCTTCTAATTCATTTTTTTAGCAGATATAAATTGAAAAATCACCTTATTTGTGGTTTTTTTCAAAAAAAATAAAAAATTATGCATGGTGCATTCGAGTTGTTCGGCTCGCACCACGACAAATGGTGTAATTTCCCTAGTTTTGGCTGTTGAAAAGGATATGTACATGATGTAATATAGTTGAATTATTGTAAGGAACATGGTGAGGAGCTCAAGTCCAAGTCCCTAACATGAATTCCTCGAATTTTTATGGTTAGTGAACCATGCATTGGTCAAGCGCAGTAACATTATAATGTGATGTACATGTGCATTAAATAATAAAGAAATCCACAGCTGACTATTCAAGGAAACAAAAGAAAGGGACATGATTATCCTAAGATTAGGAGAGAACATATTGTTGATGTATATGTAACTTCGGAATGTATTTCATCTGTATATTATATATATATTTATTGTACCCTTATAAGAGATGTGTTATTCCTCTATAAGGAAGTGTCGTCATGTGGATTGACAAGTGTCGCAAGTGTGTGTACTTGCCGATGGGTTATTAGACCACCTTATGGGGTCGGCCCTGATTAATATATAATATAATGTGGGTGTATCTAAGTAGACAAGTCGGCCCCAGTAGGTCACTGGGCAAAAAGGTGAGTATAAATAGAGATAGGAGATCTCTATTTTACTCACTCGGAAAAGTAACTATCTCTCTCTCTGAAAAGTGGTGCACTAGTGAGGAGGAGGAGGATCATCTGCTAGGAGACTATCTCAGTATTATTTGGTTGTATTTTGGTTGAGCCATTGCTCTCTCTATCTTTGAGGAAGTTGTGGGGTTTTTCACCTTAGGGTTTTCCCCACGGAAACTCTGTGTCTCTTGTCTCTATGCTTTTGATTCTTGTGATGCTTGTGATGCTTGTCATATTGTGATTGTCATGCATTGATATACTGTAGATGTTATTCTCTCAGCAAAGATCCTATAGTATTGTGATTTAATACTCAAAATTTAACATGGTATCAGAGCTTAACTGAGAAGAAGACATTTTGCAGTGACGGAAGCTTGTATTCCTTGTTTATTGGGTTTCTCTCCACAGATTTTTGAAATTCAGAATAGTAGATTGGATCTACTCATCAAGGCGCATCTATCTGTCCACTCAGAATTCAGTTCCGAGCATTTTCAGATTTGGCCCTAAAAATTAGGGTTTCCACAAAAATAGGAATTTCTGGAAACTGAAGGCACAGCTGGAAGCTCCTTGCAAAAATCGAAGGTTTGAGCTTTGGATCGAGATTTTTGGCTGGGTAGATCTCCGAGAAACTCAAACCCTAATTCAGGGCTCTCCCTAGTGAACCCGGGAGGACAAAAAGGCAATTTTGAAGGGCAAGACCTTGCTGATCTCAAATTCTGAATGTACTAGGCTGATCAGCTCTCCAAGGCGCATCTTTCTATCCTTTCGGAATTTTGAAATTCACATTTTGAATTTTTAGGGTTTCTCTGACAAACCCTAATCCAGGACCAGATCCAGTTTTCAGCACTTCAAGTGGTAAGTCCTAAATCTTTTCTATTTCCATTTGAAGTACTCTTAAAGATGTCTCTCCACACTAAGCTTGAGGATAAGCTTGAAGGGGCTGATAACTTCCGAGCCTGGAAGTATAGGATTGGGTTAATCCTGGAAGAGAATGAGTTGGACTCATATGTGAAAGAAGACATCCCTATCCCAGAGGATGAAGAAGCCAAGGCATTGCACAAGAAGAACTTGGTCAAGGCAAAGAGAATCATTGCTGATTCTATCAAAGACAATCTCATACCCCATGTGTCTTCTCTCAAGACACCCAAGGAGATGTTTGAATCCTTGACCAAGCTATTTGAAGGAAAGAACATAAATCGGAAGATGACCCTGCGGAACCAATTGAAAGCAGTAAAGTTTCAGAATGGAGAAACCATTCAATCTTATTTTTAAAGGGTCTCCTAGATCAAGGAACAACTAGAAGCAGTGGATGAAATGGTGGAGAATGGTGAAGTGGTGATGACCACTCTAAATGGCCTACCCAGGTCATGGGATTCTTTTATTCAAGGAATTTGTGCAAGGAAGAAGTTGATCTCCTTCAACAGACTGAGGGAAGAATGCTCTCAAGAAGAAGCTAGGCTTATAGCTCATGAGGAAAAGATGGGAGGAGAAGATCAAGCCCTTGCAGCTCACACCAAAAGAAGCAAAACCAAGAAGGATCACTCTCACCACAAAAGATCTCATCAAAGGAGTAAGAAGGACCTAAGATGCTTTACATGCAATGAGAAGGGTCACTATGCTTCAGATTGTCCCAAGAACAAAAGGGATAATAACAACAACTTCAGTAAGAAGAAGAAGGGCAGCAAAAGAAGATTTCATGCTCATGCTGCCGAAGATGATGAACCCCCAAAGAAGAAGGCTAGGGAAGAAAGTGATAGTGATGATGTCTCATCAAGTGAAGAAGAGTATGTTCTGGTCTCTGCTCTTACAGGTACCATCTCCCATGGATGTAATGATTGGTTGATTGATAGTGGGGCTTCCAAACACATGACTGGGTTTAAAGAATCCTTTGTGAACCTATCTGAACATGGGTCACCCCATAAGGTGAAACTTGGGGATGATTATCAATACCCAATCAAAGGAAGTGGTGAAGCCTCCTACAACCTAGATTCTGGAAAATCATTGAAGATGAAAGAAGTACTTTATGTACCTGGGCTCAAGAAGAACTTACTCTCCATCTCTGCATTGGATGCAAAAGGTATGAGGGTTGCATTTGTGGATGGCCAAGTCCTAATGTGGCCAAAGGGAAAGACCATAGATGATGCAGTAGTGATTGGAGAGCAAGAGGGAGGCTTGTATAAATTGAAGGGACAACCTGAACATGCCATGGTACATGAATCCATGGATCCAAGTGAACTTTGGCATAGAAGACTTGCTCATATGCACTATAGGGAACTTCCAATTGCAAGCAAGGCAGTAGAGGGTCTTCCTAAAATCAAGACCAAACATGAAGGTGTTTGCAAAGGATGTGCAAAAGGTAAGAACATTAAGAAGGATTTCCCAAGCAGTGAAAGCAAGGCAAAAGACATCCTGGAAATCATCCACTCAGATGTATGTGGCCCTATGTCATCCAGCTCCCTGAGTGGGTATGTTTACTATGTATCATTTATCGATGACTTCTCCAGGAAGACTTGGGTATACTTCTTGAAGGGAAAAGATGAGGTGCTTGATAAATTCAAGGAATTCAAAACCTTGATGGAGAATCAAACTGACAAGAAAATCAAGACATTCAGATCTGACAATAGTGGAGAATTCACCTCAAATGACTTCAAGAAGCTTTGCAGTGATTCAGAGATTAAGAGGGAGTTGACTGCTCCTTATAATCCTCAACAGAATGGAGTTGCAGAAAGGAAGAACAGAATAGTCATGGAAGCAGCAAGGGAAATGCTGCATGACCAGGATCTACCTATGCATCTATGGGAAGAAGTAGTTAGAACAATTGTATATGTGCAGAACAGAACTCCCCACAAGATATTGGACAACAAGACACCAGAAGAGGTCTTTTCTGGGTTCAAGAATATTGATGTCAGCAAAGATGAATATAAGGACAGGCAATCCAGGAAGCAAAGATCAAAAGGGAGCACACTCCAGCAGCTCCTGCAAGGATGCAGATCTTCAGAGGGAGTTGACCATCTTCCTACATTCCACAACAGAAAGGTGTAGAAGAAGCTACTTCAGCAGCTCCTACCAGGAAGCAAAGACTCAGAGGGAGTCCACCCAAACAAACAAAGATAAGTATTTCAATTATCATTTCTTGCCTATTTTGTTTGTTTAATAATATTATGCTTATGTTCCTAGACTTAGGAGATGTATTGTGCATATTTGAATGATTGCATTAATGAACAGTACACTACTAATATGCATGTGATGGGTAAGTGGCTTATGGCACTGTACAACATTCCAGTGCTACTTATCTAGAATGAAACCTCTTTGCTGACATGTTGGGAGTAGTGCAAACTCTTAACAATGTTCTGGTAGAGACTGGAAGGCATCTAGAAATTTGTGGAACATGGATAAATGTTGTATTGAAGCATTGGCTAAGATAATTTTCTTTATGTGTTAAGAATTTGTTCTGAAAAATTATGAGATATTTCTAATCATGCAATTTAACTTGTTTTGTAGGAAAGACCGTATATCTTCACCTACAAAAGGACTACAACATTTGTTCCAGCAAGAAAGATATCTATTGAATATATTGAAGTTCCCAGGATTTGGGATGAAGAAATGGAATGCCATGATCCGTAGATCATGAAGAAGATGTTTGGGATGCAGTCCCAAGACCTGACAGGGAGTCATATGTATGCAGATTGAAGAAAGCCTTGTATGGCTTGAAGCAAGCTCCCAAAACCTGGTATGGTAGGATGGATAGTTTCCTATCTAGCTTGGAATTTACCAAGAGTAAAGCAGATTCCAATCTTTACTACAAGGTTGAGGAAGGGAATCCAGTGATTCTACTCCTGTATGTGGATGACCTATTTGTGACAGGAGATGACAGACTGATTGCAGATACTAAGAGGAAGCTTGCAGCTGAATTCGATATGAAAGATTTGGGAATGATGCACTATTTCCTAGGTATGGAGGTGTGGCAGAATGCAGGTGGAATGTTCCTTGGTCAAGGGAAGTACACAGTAGATATCTTGAAGAGATTCGGGATGATGGATTGCAAGGCCATGGCCACACCTATGGCATCGAATCTGAAGCTTCTATGTGATGCTTCATCTGAGCCAATTGATGTCTCTATGTATCGTCAGATGATTGGGTCCTTGATGTACCTGATGAACACTAGACCAGACATTTGCTTTGCTGTGAAAACATTGAGCCAGTTCCTGACGGATCCGAGGAGTGTTCACCTGGTTGCTGTAAAGCATGTTCTGAGGTACCTGAAGGGTACAGTGGATTATGGGCTCAGGTATGAGGCGAATCAAAAGTTTAACCTGCAGGGTTATGTTGATTCAGATTGGGCTAGCAGTGCTGCAGATAGGAAGAGCACATATGGGTGTTGCTTCAGTATGGGATCAGGTGTGATCTCTTGGTTTAGCAGGAAGCAGTCCTGCGTAGCACTGAGTACAGCTGAGGCAGAGTATGTTGCAGCCTGCTCAGCTAGTTGTGAGGCAGTATGGCTACGGAAGCTACTGTCTGAGTTATTTGATCTCCCATTGGAGGCTACTGGTATCTTCTGTGATAACCATAGTTGTGTGAAGCTGTCCGAGAACCCAGTGTTTCATGACAGGTCGAAACACATAGAGATCAAATATCACTATATCAGGGATATGGTGCAAAGAGGAGCGGTGAAGCTCCTGTATGTTGCGACAGACGAGCAGATTGCAGATGTGCTGACGAAGCCACTAGCCAGGGTGAAGTTCGAGTACTTCAGAGAGAGGCTTGGCGTTCTTCAGATCGAGGACACTTCGAGGAAGAAGTGATGGACACATTTGCTGAAGCCATTCCAAGCATGTCGGAAGGAGGATCCTTCACATGGCTGTGGATGTAAGCGCTGGATGATGAGCATCAGAATGATGTTCTGGTTTCTGCTTGGATATGATCAGTTGGATCATTTTATGTATGTATGTACGCATCATGTGGATGCTGGATATGATCAATTGGATCATTTTATGTATGTATGTACGCATCATGTGGATGCTGGATGTGATCAGTTGGATCATTTTTATGTATGTATGTACGCATCATGTGGATGCTGGATATGATCAGTTGGATCATTTTATGTATGTATGTACGCATCATGTTGGATGCTTGGACCATGTATCTGTATATGTATCAGGTGGATACATTGTGTGATCAGGTGGATCATGTATGGTGATATGTATCATGTATGTGTATTTGTATCAGGTGGATACATTGATGATCAGGAGGATCATGTATGATGATATGTATCAGGTAGATACTTGGTATGCATCAGGTAGATGCATTAATGATCAGGATGATCATAGATGACGAGCTTCAGGATGTTGCTCCAGATGACATGCAGCAGGATGTTGCAGTGATGATCAAGATGATCATAGATGACGAGCTTCAGGATGTTGCTCGAGATGACATGCAGCAGGATGTTGCAGTGATGATCAGGATGATCATAGATGACGAGCTTCAGGATGTTGCTCCAGATGACATGCAGCAGGATGTTGCAGTGATGATCAGGATGATCATAGATGACGAGCTTCAGGATGTTGCTCTAGATGACATGCAGTAGGACGTTGCAGTGATGATGATCAGGATGATCGTGGATGCATCAGGATGATGTATGGTGAGTATCAGGATGATACTCTATGGCCGTGGATCAGGTTGTGCAGATGAGCATGTAATCCGATGCCCTGGGAGATTTGTAGATGGTCTTTCGAGGTTAGGCCTATGGCATGTAATATCGGTGCCCTGGGACATCTGGAAAATGCTCTTTCGAGGTTTTGCTCTGGGAGGACATGTAATTTGGTGCCCTGGGAGATCTGCAGATAGTCTTTCGAGGTTTTGCCTATGGCATGTAATATCGGTGCCCTGGGATATCTGGCAGTTGCTGTTGCGAGGTTTTGTCCTATGGCATGTAATAGCGCCCTGGGAGATCCGATAGGTTGGGCTGTGTGCCCGTAATCAGTCCTGGGATGCTCTTGCGAGGTTTTGCCATGACCACATGTAATAGCACCCTGGGAGATTTCAGGTTGGAGTTGTGTACCCGTAACATCCTGAGATGCTCTTGCGAGGTTTTTTGGTGGACCACATGTAATAGCGCCCTGGGAGATTTCAGGTCGGAGTTGTGTACCCGTAACATCCTGAGATGCTCTTGCGAGGTTTTGTGGTGGACCACATGTAATTTGTGCCCTGGGAGATTTCAGGTCGGAGTTGTGTACCCGTAACATCCTGAGATGCTCTTTCGAGGTTTTGTGGTGGGGTCACATGTAATAGCGCCCTGGGAGATCCTATAGGTAGAGCTATGTGCTCGTAACAGCCTGGGATGCTCTTTCGAGGTTTTGTGACGCACGTAATAAGTCCTGAGGATTCCACAATATGGCCAGTGATGACGAAGACCTGGAGGTGGTGGGCCTACATCCAGTATGAAAAAGGACTGGCTCTGTAGAACTTCCTATGACGAGTAGAGTCAGAGATTGGTTGAGATAGTAGCAGCAGTGACGATGATGATGACGATGATCCAGAGAAGAAGACTTGTCTAGCAGATCTGTGTCGAGAAATACCTTCCTAGTTAAGAGGGAGTGTTGATGTATATGTAACTTCGGAATGTATTTCATCTGTATATTATATATATATTTATTGTACCCTTATAAGAGATGTGTTATTCCTCTATAAGGAAGTGTCGTCATGTGGATTGACAAGTGTTGCAAGTGTGTGTACTTTCCGATGGGTTATTAGACCACCTTATGGGGTCGGCCCTGATTAATATATAATATAATGTGGGTGTATCTAAGTAGACAAGTCGGCCCCAGTAGGTCACTGGGAAAAAAGGTGAGTATAAATAGAGATAGGAGATCTCTATTTTACTCACTCGGAAAAGTAACTATCTCTCTCTCTGAAAAGTGGCACACTAGTGAGGAGGAGGAGGATCATCTGCTAGGAGACTATCTCAGTATTATTTGGTTGTATTTTGGTTGAGCCATTGCTCTCTCTATCTCTGAGGAAGTTGTGGGTTTTTTCACCTTAGGGTTTTCCCCACGGAAACTCTGTGTCTCTTGTCTCTATGCTTTTGATTCTTGTGATGCTTGTGATGCTTGTCATATTGTGATTGTCATGCATTGATATACTGTAGATGTTATTCTCTCAGCAAAGATCCTATAGTATTGTGATTTAATACTCAAAATTTAACACATATTAAGCCATGAAGCCTATAGATGAGTGCTAAGTTTCCTAGAGAGGACTGATGAGCTATCAAATGTCAATTTGAATCATGCACCCCAATCATTTAATTCGTCCAAGAGAAAGGTAGTTGAAACAATTATTACCTTGGGGGAAAAAAGGTGTGGGTCTAAGTTTCCTTGTGGTAGAGTAGTGTTAGTTATGTGTCAGTCACCCTACAGAACTGGGAATGGGATTTGCTTACTCGGTAATAAACAAGTCGAATTGAATTCATCCTTAAATTACTTGTCAGTGGGGGGGTGGCATAGTAAGTATATTAGTAAATATGAAAGTCATCCTATTAGACCATCAATCAATCAATTACATGGTCAAGTAACTTGATCCCTCATCGGTGTATTTATCTCTCCCTGTCTTGAGTGCGAGACATATTATCCTTCAACCAATCTATTGATATCATTGGTGGAGAAAGGTTCAATCCTTACCTGAGATGAATCCTAACCTGAATAATGACAGAGTGGAAAATGGATCTAAGCTTTAGATCGTGGTCATGACTATGATTCAAAGAGAAAAATGGAGAGTGCAACTATTATGCATTCTCTTGTTGATTTAGGCATCCGAGTGGTATTGAATTGCCCAATTGCTAGTTCAAGCCTATGCATCTTGAATTTGTGTTGAAGAATCGTGTGATATGGTTGGTTCCCAGAAGTGTCTAAGTAAGTTTTAGCAAAATGAGTAATTTTTTTGTCCTAAGTCGCATGCCCAACGGTCATGAGTGTACCCTAAATTTTTGAGTCTTCATAGTATTAGTTGCATGCCTAGAGTTCCTCGTTCGTTGTTCTTGATGCTAAACTAAGTATAGCAACCTATTAATATTTTTATAGCGGAGTGGTCAGTTGGACAGTGACTGTAGTGATTCCCTGGAGCCATTAATTGCGCGCAACCAAGATTTGTAAGCCTTGGGAAAATAGAGCTTGTAAAAAAATGATCTGGGGTTTGGGTGATATTTTTATGCACACACTAGTATAGCACTTGTAGGAAGGTGAATCCTGAGGGACCATTGAGTGGTGAAGAGGTACCTTCTTGGTGTTGTGTGCATCAGGTAATGTGTACCCCAATGTAGCTGAGTCTACAAAAGGGATTTGTGGTTCTGGAGGTAAACCAAACCTGACTGTTTGTCCTATTTGAATTGTTGTAATCCCTAAGGAAGGAATAGAGTGTGGAGCACCATGTGGATTGGAATCCATTAGTGGTTGTGCAACCTCCCAGTGGAATAGTGGAGTTTGGGTGGTATTTATATGCACATATTGTAATAGTGTCCACGCGGTGTTGTGTGGGGTAGGTATTGTGGGGACTCAAACCAACCGAGTCTACACAAGGTCAATTGCTAGTATTGAGTACCAAAGTGGTGTAAAGCGCGGAACTAACTAAGATACTAGTGAAGGTTGTGACCTCCTAGTGGAATAACAAGGTTTGGGTGGTATTTCTATGCCACGCTATTATATCACCTAGAGGAAGGTGATGTTGCACTTCATGAATTGCTTGCATATAGCTGATTGTATGTATATGAAGTTTCATACACTCATAGCACCAACTTTGCAAGAAATTAGTGACTTCTCGTTGCAATCTAAGTTTCCACATAGTGGTAGTCATGCAGTAGTAAAAGGTAGTCACATAGTGGGTCGCACGATGGTCTGATTTAGTGTGCGTAGTATAGAAACACAACAAAGGAATTGATAAGCACATAAGTACGCAAGTTTAAATTTGTTTTTGCAGTATCACATATGGATTTAAGAGTATTATGCACGTAGGGACACGCTTAGTGTATTGAGATCATGCGACATAGTCTGCTGCACAATAACATAACTCAGTATTATACAGTAATGTCTTGGTATCAAAAGTGGAAAGGAAGAAAAAGATCCATCGTGGTCATGATAGACCACTGAGGCAGCTAGGGACATGATAGAGTGGTATTAGAGTAGTGGTTTCAACACTAGTCATTTGAGTGCAATAAAGGAACCAAAATCGATAATAATAAATCAATTATTAATGTTTATTAATGTGTTAACTAATAAACTTTCCTTTGTGCACAGTGCTAGTCGAAGTAGTGAGAAATTTATCGCAAAGGAAAAAAGCAGCAACCAGAAGAATCGGGGAACTATTTGGCTGAATGATTACCATGGATGATACACATTGCATAAGATCCCTATGAACATGAATAATATGCTATGGGAGAGAATTTGCATGGTGGTAACACGGAAATAGATTCCAATGGAAGGAGAGCGCAAATCACACCTTCGGATATGGTTGAAACTATGACGAAATTCAGTGAAAGGCTAACTAAGGCATGGGAGGAGCAACATTAGATCAATGCTGCCATACTACATAGTCTAACAAACCTTCATTAGAAACCCAATCTGGGATCGAATTAAAAAAATGGCAGTAAGGATGGAAGATGCATGATCAGTCACTCTAGAGGAAGAAGTGCACGCAGATGGGGAATAAGCATGTATCCATCAGAAACCTTGAGCAATAGATTGAGTAGATCAGAAATCTCGTCAGACAGTTCAACACATTTGATCCTAAGATCCAAGAGAAGTAAGCCTTATAAAGAGACTTCCTTTGGGGAATTCAGGAAGGTAAAGCTACCTACATTCGACAGAGAAATTAAGTCGGGATAGGAGGCTGAAGCATGGCATCTTGGGATGAAGAAGCACTTCAAAATCCGTGAGTTATTGGGAAATGAGAAGGCATATAATACCATCTTTAATATCAATGCAAGATATTCAATCTAGTGGGAACACCTCCAACAAGTGAAAGGCCTCAAGAAAAGGAAGATTGACTAGAAAAATTTTGAAAGTAGAAGTATCTTTCTAAAAGATACTATGAAAATAAGATTAGAGTTCCATGAGTTGAAGCTAGGACAATTTCCCATGGAGGAATATGTGAGGGAATTTATAGAGTTACTCTGGTATGTAGACTATATCATAAATGAAAAGGAAAATTTTAAGAGATTCTTAAGTGGGATTCCCCATAATTATAGGGATAGAGTCAAATTTGTGGATCCCAAGACTTTGGTTGATGTTATCTAGAAGGTTTTGCATTGCTATGATCAATACAAGGGAAGAGCTGAGGAGCATCAAGTAGGAAGAGGAAATCCCAAGGATAGGTTTGACCCAAGGGAGAAGGATTTCAGGCATGTATTCTATAGGAATTAGCCAAGGAATGTTTGGTAGGAACATCCAGCACAAGGCAGTTTCCAACATGCTATGCCAGCAATAGGAAGGCCCAGAGAACCAATGCAATGTTGGGGATGTGCAGAGAATCATAAGTTGTATGATTTCCCTCACAGGAAGGAGCAGCCTCGAAGGATACATAACATTAAAGGAGTCTTTTATGTGGACATGGCTAGATGAGATCCTATAATCTACACAACTTTGGATGATCATCAAGAAAACCATCAAACTACAACAATTGAAATTGGAGGTAAGATTGTCGCGTAGTCTGTTTCTATTTTAATAGACCCATGATCATGTCATATTTATATTCATCTTGATATTGTTGAATTTTGACTACTTAAGAAAAGTAAGCATGGAAATTCGTGGCTAGTTTAGTTATCCACAGGGGCAAAGAAAAGAGTAGGTGAGATAGTAGAAGGATGCACATTAATGTTGGATGGGTTGTCCAACAGAGCTAACCTGAACATCCTACTGCTAGGATCGTATCATCTTCTCATTGGCATGGATTGGCTGGAAAAGCACCATGGCAATCTTGACTATTATAATAATTCTCTCAAATGTCTTGATGATGAAGGAAAGCCTTAGCTAGTAAAAGGCTTGCTGAAAATAATTTCCACAAAGCAAGTTTCAGTGATACAGTTCGGCAGTTACTTCAAGAAGAACTGTTAGGTATATGTAGTTCATGTTTCAAGATACACATAGGATAAAGGTCGAGCACTAGAATATTTCCCAGTGTTCTAAAATATAAGGACGTATTTCCAGAAGAAGTTCCAGGACTGCTGCCCAAGAGAGAAAATGATTTTACAATTAATTTGGTGCTAGGCACAACCATGGTGTCTAAATCCCCTTACATAATGAGTACTCCAGAATTGGTAGAGTTAAAAATGAAACTGCATGATCTAATGGATAAGAGCTATATCAGACCGAGCATCCCCCCATGGGGTTCACTAGTGTTTTTCATTAAGAAGAAAGATGGAACCCTGCAACTGTACATTGACTATAGGGAGATATAAGATTTTATAAGATTGAATTAAGGTTAGGATATCATCAGGTCAAAATCAAGGAGGAATATATCCATAAGATAGCTTTTAGAATGCGATATGGCCACTATGAGTTCAAAGTTGTTCCATTTGGACTCACCAATATGCTAGCTACTTTCATGTGCCTCATGAATAGTGTTTTCATCCAGTACTTGGATAAGTTCATCTGGGTATTCTTAGATGACATCCTCATATATTCCAATAATGAGGAAGAGCATGCAAAGCATTTGAGAATGGTGTTGCAAGTGCTTAGGGAGAATAAGTTGTATGCCACTATAAGGAAATGTGAATTTATTGAGAAATAGTTAGTATTTAGGTCATGTCATCTCAGCAGAGGGAAATTCAATAGATCTCGAGAAGATTGGCGCTATAGTGAATTGGTCTACACCCAAGAATGTGACAGATGTTCGATATTTCATGGGTTTAGCAAGATATTATAGGATATTCATCAAATATTTCTCCAAGGTGGCGCATCCTATCTCATCACTGCAAAGAAAGAATGTAAAGTTTCCATGGTCTGGAAAATGTGACAAAAGTTTCCAGTGCCTGAAGGAATTGCTCACCAGTGTCCCTATTTTGAATATTGCAACTTTGGATAAGGATTTTTTGGTATGCACAGATGCTTGCATTGAAGGACTGGGAGGAGTACTTTTGCAGGAAGGACATGTGATATGCTATGAGTCCATAAAGTTAAAGGATCATGAAAATAATTATGTGATGCATGACTTGGAGCTAACAACCATATTGCATGCATTCAATATGTCGTGACACTACCTACTTGAATAGAAATTTGAGTTGTGCACTAATCATATGAGTCTGGAGTATTTGTTCAATAAACCAAATTTAAATTCTCAACAAGCCATATGCTTAGAATCCCTAAGTGAGTTTGATCTTGAGATTGAGCATGTCAAAGGTTAAAATAACAAGGTTGCTCACACACTCAGTAGAAGACTTCATGTCACAGCTATGAGCTTGTGTCATGCTGACCTCAGAGCAAGATTCAACAAGTTCGTAGTTGAAGACAAGAAGTACATGCAAGTGTGCACAAGTATTAGGAAAGCAGAACCAAACTAGAAGTATGATGGATATCAGTTGGAAGAAGATGGAGTTCTTATGTTCCAAGGGCGGTTGTACATTCCAGACATCGCAAAATTGAAGAAGCTAGTAATTAATGAGATTCATGAAATTCCATACTTAGGTCACCTTGGTTATCAAAATATCATGACAAAAACAAAAAAGAAATATTTTTGGCCATTGATGAAGGACATTGCGCAGTACATAGCTAGATGTCAGAAGTTCCAACAAGTGAAAATTGAGCACCAACACTCAGCAATATTACTGTAGCCAGTTCATATTATTGAGTAGAAGTGGGAAGAAATATCTATGAATTTCATTACAGGGCTTCCAATGACCACGAAGTAGCATAACTCGATCATGGTAGTGGTGGAAAAGCTGACGAAAACAGTGCATTTAATTCCATTTAATTCAACACATAAGATTGCTAACATTGCGCATATTTTCATGAAGGAAATTTTCAATTTGCATGGACTAACTAAGGAAATAATCTTAGATAGAGATGCAAAATTCACATCAAAATTCTGGAAATGGATTGTTTAAGGATTTAGGAACTCAGCTCAATTTCAACACAACCTACCATCCTCAAACAAATGGTCAAACAGAGAGAGTAAATCAAGTGCTAGAAGATATGTTGAGGATGTATGTGATGGATAAGCCGTCCAAATGGGAATATTACATACATCTAGTTGATTTTTCCTACAACAATGGTCATAGACACCATTGGGTCTGATCCCATCTGAAGCCATGTATGGTAGGAAATGAAGGACTCTATTAACTTGGAAAAAAATAGTAAACAGAGTGGCGCTTGGGATAGAAAAGCTCAAGGAAATGGAGCATGAAATAGTTAAGATCGGGTAAAATTTGAAAGTGGTGTAGGACATGTAGAAGAGCTATGCAAATATGAAAAGAATACATAGATATTTTAAAGTTGGAAACCATGTTTATTTGAGAGTTAAGCCAAGGAAGAGCTCTCTAAATATTGGAAATTGTGCCAAGTTCGCACCGCGATATTGTAGACCTTTTGAAGTCCTTGATAGAAGAGGACCAATTGCATATAGGATTGCATTTCCTATGCATATGAAAGCTTATAATGTTTTGCATGTTTCATTGCTTAAAACGTATATACGTGATCCTAATCACATTATTGATGTAATATCCCGAGACTTGGACCTTTTATTATGTGTTGAGCGTAGGCTCTGGAGTACATGGATGACCTATGTACTGGGCGTGAGCCCCGATGTACATGGATTCCCTATTTGCTGGGCGTAAGCCCCGCTGTACATAGATGAATTTTATTATTTGTTGGGCGTAAGCCTTGATGTACATAGAGTGTTCGACATAATCCCTAGAGCACTCCAACTTGATGTTGAGCATAAGCTCTGAAGCATCGGATCTTTGGCCATTGTATCCCTAGGTGTATCTTACAAATACATCCTAGCACTAGTATTGAGCGAGGAGCTCTGGAATTGCACTAGCATAACACCCATTGGAGAGTGTTGAGCATAAGCTATGAATAGCACTCGGGGTTACTTTACTAAAAAGGTGTTGAGTTGAGGAAGACTATGAAGAGCACCACCAGTCATCATACTTATTTAATTTGACTAATTGAATCACTACTCATCTCTCATCAAGGACTGAGGAAACTGCCACGAAATACAAGGTAATCCAACATGGAAGGGATCTAGGGATACCTAACCTAGTCGACCATCTAAACCCACCAAAGCCCTGGTCAAAAGAGTCTACCTTATTTAATAAAGCATCAAAAATGTAATGCTATGTAAATACTTGGATTAATCAAAGTGACTAATTATAAAGAGCCTCACTTATGTACAAAAGTAGTATGTATAAATATATATACTTATATAGATATATATAAAGATATTATATATATATATATATATATATATATATATATATATATATATATATATATAGATAAATATATGAGAGTAATAAAGGACACATAAAATTGTATAAAGTCTATGTATCCACTTAAATAGATTATACATATATTTACTATTATAAATTAAATAAATGAAATGTAAAGTTTTAATAATCAATTCAAAAAAAGGAACAATTAAAAGTCCTAGATAAACTGAAGTTTATAATTAAAGTAGACTTTTTAATTACATAATATAGATCAAACTAGGAGTTAAATGGAAGTTAATATTAAAAATAATAATATTAACTCAACTTCCCATTCCAAAGATTTCCTATAAATACAAGGATAATTTCCAAAGAGAGGGAGCTATCTTATTATCATTCTTTATGGTAGCAAGAGAGAAATTGTCCCCAAAACTTGGAACGGGATTATACCAGGATTGAATTGCAATCAGCTATCTGCCTTAGGTTCTCTAGTTTCTCTTGCATGTTGGAACCAACTCGAGGGGATCCGATATAGAACCAGGAACGGTTCTGGGTCAAGGTTGGGAGGAACGTGGTAGTTCCAAAGTTATTTGGTCATCATTCTACAGATCAGCTGAGCATAATTATTTCTCCATTAATTAGTGTTTGAAGTGTGCAGGTGTTAAAGGAGATCTAGTCAAGTATAGTTCAGGTAAGAGATTTACCCTCGGTTTTATATAAGATGATGTTTTCTATCCTTGATTAGGTCACAAGATAAACGGTGTAATTAACACAGAATTCCATTAAAGAGCTGTAAATTTTCTTGTTTAAACTTTGTTCAAGAATTTTACATATATTGGCCATCAACAAAACTTTTTAGTCATGGCGCTTGGGTTGCATTTTAGGAATTTTGTTTTATAATTAAACCTAGCCCTTAAAATTTTATTTACATATTGTTTAAAATAGTTTTAGGATAGAATTCCTTTTTTTTTGCTCTTTTATTTTAAACTTAGTAATTTAAATTCTTCAAACCTACTCAAAGAAAAACTAAACCCTACTCTTAAACCCTACACCTACTATCAACTTTTGTACAGGATCTCTTAACGTAGGAATCGTAGAAGCTCTTACAAAACAACATTTAAACTTTAATTAAAATCAAAGACTCAGAGCCAAATCGTTTTCTGCCAGGAAACGTAGAAGCTCTTACAAACAACATTTAAACTTTCATTTTACCTGCTAAACCAACTGGAAAGAAATCATGCTAAACCAGAATGCAAGCTAAGTTTAAATCAACCTTGGACAGGCCTGAAGCAATTTGCTTCCTGTAGTATTACTCAATAAACGTAAAATTTAAATAAAAGAACAATTTTGATTTTATAAAGCAACCAATAATCAATGTAAAAAAACACAAACAGACTTTCCAATTATTTAAACCATAACACATTTTCTCTTTACAGTCGTAGTCAATCAATCATTTGGCTCTTAATCTAACCATTTTAAAGTAGGGCACATGTTATCCACGAGTCACATAATCGAAACCCTATCAGAACCCAGGCATGAGTCAGGGATCGAATCCCTTAGAGATATACCCTCATCCCCAGAGTTTAATCCTCAAAACACTACACTCAAGCATTTGGTCGAGAGCCTCGCTCCTTCAATTAAATTAATTGAATAAAAATCTTGACAGAGTTAGGGAAAATGCCCATGCCTCTGTATAAACCAAACCAAGTAATAAAACTCCCAAAAGTTTTGTTAACCCATATATATCCATCGTGGGTTTTCCAACAACGCTTACCATTAACCTTTAAACATAAAAACCATATTTCATATACACAGAGCTAACCACAATCCAATTATATAAAATCAACAGAACGATGAATCAAAGATTATTTTTCCACTCAACCATTTAAATAAAAATACAATAGTCGAGACAGAGTTTAATAAATATGAGAACCATTTCTAAAAATTTAGACAAAAAACAATCACACGAAATTACATTCCAGAACTAGGTTATAAAATCCATTGCAAGTCAAAACGCATCCTACAGGATCATTGAGGCTCTTATAACCATGACACCACTTCCATTACCAAGACAGAGATCCAAAAATATTATTTACATCAGTAAAAAGAACGAGAGCCAAGATTTTTCATGGGATGAAAGCCAACACAAGTTTTCACTGTCAAAAACGCCTTTACAGGCCTAAAAATTTTAAACTCTTACATCACAATGAGTCTGTCCATGAAACACTAACTCGAGTAGGCCATTGTTATAGACAGTATACCCTAGATAAAACCATGAAAGACAAACACTTCCCGAAATACACAGTAGGGCATTTTTCTCAATAGTATGATTCAGTTTATACATCAACAATGACGAGGGAGAGGAAGGTTGCGGAAGACCTGGGCTTACCATCATTCATGCTATTGAAACTCCTCTACCCTATATTCCACTGAAGGCAGCCTTCGAAATCCCCTGTAGTAAATCTCCTGTCCAAAGCAAACAAACCTGGGTGTTAAAATACAACTAGTCAAATCAAAAACTGATAAGAATTGCAAAGAAGAAATAGAAAATGAGTATTGGATAGTCAATGCTTTAAACACAGAGCTTACCTTAACAAGTCTTTGTGACCTCTACGCTATCCAAGATCCAGGACAAGCGCAGACCATGAGAAAAGGCTCAGGTCAAGCGCAGTTCTCCCTTGGGTATAGAAGCAGCGAGAACCCTGCTCTCCATCCACCAAACCACGAATTACAAACCAATCGCTTGAAACCAGGGTTTTTACCCATACTCCAGCATGGAAACGTGACCATGTGGCCATCACATGGACCACATTAAATTCCATCTACCTCCACTATCATCACAATACTTACCCACTCCCTGTAGTGGAGGAGTGACATTTGCTTACAAGTTTTCATTCCCATAACGTTTGACCATAGCTTAGGTATCTCCATACATTACCAGTTTTTACAAGGTTCCTTCATGTTTAATTACAAACCTTAATTGTTAGCTTAGGAACTTTTTAGGACACCTACAAAACCAAGTAAAAGCATGTTCTAGCATTTAGCTAAGTAACCCAGGACCTCCGCCACTACTTCTTCACTCTTCGAATTCACAAGATACATATAAGAAGAAAATGCACGTATTAAAATAAACCAACAGAGTTTAAAGGCATACATGCAATCAGTGAAACAAATACTTAAAGTAGATAAACATTTGCATGCCATAGAGCATTAAGTCCATCTTTAAAAAAGGTTCGAAATGGATCCTTTAGCATTAACTAATAAAAGCATAATATCATAAACAAGATTTTAGCCTTCCATGTAAATTATAAATGATAGATCTTCCAAATATTTTACAGTGATGAAGTTAATTTAAATAAATATTTAACCCGAATGACGACAATAGTCCATGCATAATTTTTTTTAATTTTTACAGATTTTAGGGACATTACAAGTGGTATCAGATCTCAGTTTCGAACACTAAGAGACCTTTGGGCTCTCTACATAAAGAGACATCTGCTGCAGAAACATATTGCAAAACTTTACGTATGATTTTATAGAATTAACAGAATATTGTTTCTACTAACTAATTGAAATTTTACAGATATAAGAACAATCAGACTCATGAATATAGAGAGGGACATTAGCCGACATTAGGACTTGGATTCACTTGCTCGAGAAGAGGAGCTAGGGGTGGAATTAAAAGTCATCATCAGGACAACCAAGACATCTAAACTAATACAGAACCGAACTACAACACTGCGTCCTGGGGACTCACAATGGGCCAGTATGACATACGCTTTGTATGGTATATAAATGCAAGAAGTCTTCAACAGTAAATTACCTTATCGGAAATCCTTTATCTTATTAACATGCATCGGTTAAACTAGTATATCATTAAAAACCTCATTTTATATACTATAAACAAGCAAGTAGGAGGGATTACATAGGAAGGAAAAGATGTTTGAAAACCCTGTCCTATAACGGAACTCATTTCTATTTAAAATAAAAGGGTTTAAATCCTTAGTACCACTAATCCTAAGGATAAAAATGGACATGTTCACCCCCTGTATGATCATGAAGTCATGAAGTATGCATGTGTAAACTTAGAAATTATCTTCTATATATAAATTTAGAGATGAACATCAAATAACCATAAGTGTGAGTACCGCACAGCTATAGAGTACATCTACAGAAATAATATGATTATGATTTAAGTGACTATAATTAAGGAAGCACGACGTAAGTCGATTGCAAGGAATGACTTAAATATAGAATAAGAGTCATGATCATTAATGGCATGAAAAGGGTTCCAAGAAACCTAGCAAGACTAATTAGATAAAACGTAGGTACATTGGTCATTAATACTTGAAACTATGCTCGAAATTATCACATGTGTTGCATCATAAATCATAAGTATTAAAGAAGCATAAAAAGAGTTTCGAGACTCTATATGTGATAACTATGATCGTCGAAAAGGTCTTCTTAGACAAAGTATGTAATATTCGGGTAAGGATAGAAATTTTCATTTTCTTTTAGGAGTAGGAAGTCAAAGCATGCAAATTACCTTATGTTATAGAAATTTATAGGGAAATAAAAACATTTAAGAATGTTTAATTTCATGAAAAGCAATGTGATAAGGTAGGAATAGAAATACCATGAACAAACATGACTACTCGAGAAGGGTTACAAACCCTGAAAATACATGATCATGCTATTTGTAACTTGTAGAAATTATGCCCTAAGGTTAAGCATATAGTGAACTCCATGAAAAGATGTATTGAAAATTCTTTTGTGGGTGTTTAAACATGTCTGCAGAGAGGACATAAATCCAGTAGTAGTACTAGAAAGGTATGATATGCCTTATGAAAGTTCAAGTGTATCAAGGATACGTACAAACCTAGTTGTGCCTAGGATTTCTAGAAAAGAAGTAATGCATCAAAATCATACACGGGAATATTTGGTTGCAACGAGATCTTTATACGCAATTAAAATAGAGACTTGATATGTTTTATGTTTTCCTTATGACGAGCAAAATGTGATGATATAAATAAATTCTTGCAAGATATGGTAAGTGAAGCATGTAGGTACTTGCGGGTACAAGAGGCTTCACCGAGCATGGGGAATATAAGGTAATACACAAGGTAATCTCTAAAAAAAAATGGTATGACTATTTAAAATAGGTAACATGATGATTGATTTACAATTAGACTAATGATAGTCAACTACATGAATAAATTAACCTATTTTGAAAAGGGAACAAGATGATCCTATTATGAGGAATGTTAAGTGGGATTAATGGCATATGTATAATAATCGATTTAAGAAATTGAGAACTGTTGAAATAATTTATACATGTTTTGATACAGGATACTATAAATACCATGATTTGTTTAAAAATGATGTTTAGCACATTGTTAACATGTGTAGGTTGTTAATCAAGTTTTGAAAGTATTAATATGATCTGTTGTTGAGCCGGGAGGAACCTCGGAGCCCACATAAACAGTCGTGGACTGCACCATAGTATAATACCACAATCCTTGTAAAGGTATTCATTTACGACTACGGGAGTAGACCCAAGATGAAATTACCATGGGTTCGTCCTGGGCTCATGAATTGAACTACCTATTTATGTATAGGTTAGTACTATTTCAATTATGAATTTTCAAAATCTGACTTGATTCATGTTATGCTTACCTCGTATGTTCGATCTAAACTTACAAAATCTACCACAAGCGCTAAATAAATAGACCTTGTAGCTACCCAACTTTAAAAAATAGAAAACTTATTGGGTGATTGAGTAAATACATGAGGGATCACATAGATTGGAAAAACCTTCATTGGTACCAAGCAGTAAAAGCAAATCTATGGAGCACTTGTTGGGTAAGAGTTGAGAAGTAAAAATTATGGAGCACCTAGACTCCTTGTGATTGACTAATTTTGAGATAGAAAACCTGGAGTACTGGTAACCACCTTAACTACTATTAAACTAGATTGACAAATCTTATGTAATATTATGCTCGAGAACACCTAGATGGACAAATATTACTTAGGTATTGAGTGGGTATACTCTAGCACATCAAGAGTTGTTTATTCTCATGTTATACATATGTTATGCACCTTTATGCTTATATTTTGCATATGTTATGTCCATGCACAGTTCACGTTAGGAACATTAATATGATTTTCTTTTTCCAAGGAAAAGTAAGTAGATATTAACTAAGGGTACTTGGAAAAGAAGTACCATGCTAAGAAATTTGAAAATATTATCTTAGATTTTGAACATGTATGAATGACAGATATACAGGTACAGGTAATTACAAAGTAAAATCTTTGCAAGGAGATCAAACTCTGGAAAGAGATTCCATGAAAAGGAAACATGCAACGATGGGAAAAGGAAAATTATTACTTATGTTGTAACTGACTTTTAATGCAATGATGAGCAAAGGAAAATTATTACTTATGTTCTCACTGATTTTTGAAAAGAATCACATGCAATGATGTGCAAAGGAAAATTATTACTTATGTTCTAACTGGTTTTTTTTAAAAGAATCACATGCAATGATGTGCAAAGGAAAATTATTACTTATGTTCTAACTGATTTTTGAAAAGAATCATATGCAATGATGTGCAAAAGAAAATTATTACTTATATTCTAACCGATTTTTCAAAAGAATCATATGAAATGATGTGCAAAGGAAAATTATTACTTATGTTCTAACTGATTTTTAAAAGATCACCGGAATGGATGTTTCTTATGATGAGACACTAGAAACAACTAGTGTTGTTTGTGAAAAGTATAGGTATAAAAGGAAAAAGATGCCAAAGCATGACTAACAATGTGATGATTATGATATCCCAAATTACTTTACGATTATATGTCATGGGACTGACAGTCCTTTGAGGTTATTACAGGTAAGGGATTAAGGCAGTTGCAATAAGACCTTGAATTAAGAAGGAGTTTTAATTTATGGAGCCGCATAGGGAATGAAACCAATATGAAAGAGTCTTACCTTTCCTGGTTCCAAAGTTTTCATTTGGGGTCCCTAACATCGGGACGGTGTTTTTCTAAGCAGGGAGGGATGTAATACCCCGAGACTTGGACCTTTTATTATGTGTTGAGAGTAGGATCTGGAGCACATGGATGACCTATGTCCTGGGCGTGAGCCTCGATGTACATGGATGCCCTATTTGCTGGTCGTAAGCCCCTATGTACATAGATGACTTTTATTATGTGTTGGGAGTAAGCCCCGATGTACATAGAGTGTTTGTCATAAGCCCTGGATCACTCCAACTTGATGTTGAGCATAAGATATGGAGCATCGGATCTTTGGTCATTGTATCCCTAGATGTATCTTACAAATACATCCTAGCACTAGTGTTGAGCGAGGAGCTCCGGAATTGCACTAGCGTAACGCCCATTGGAGAGTGTTGAGTATAAGCTCTAAATAGCTCTCGGGATTACTTTACTAAAAAGGTGTTGAGTTGAGGAAGACTCTGAAGAGCACCACCAATCATCATACTTATTTAATTTGACTAATTGAATCACTACTCATCTCTCATCAAGGACTGAGTAAACTACCACGAAATGCGAGGTAATTCAACATGCAAGGGATCTAGGGCTACCTAACCTAGTCAACCATCTAAACCCACTAGAGGCCTTGTCAAAAGAGTCTACCTGATTTAATAAAGCATCAAAAATATAATGCTAGGTAAATACTTGGATTAATCAAAGTGATTAATTATAAAGAACCTCACTTATGTACAAAAGTAGTATGTATAAATATATACTTATATATATAGATAGATATAAAAATATATGAGAGTAATAAAGGACACATAAAATTGTATAAAGTTTATGTATCCACTTAAATAGATTATACATATATTTTCTATTATAAATTAAATAAATGAAATGTAAAGTTCCAATAATCAATTCAAACAAAGGAACAATTAAAAGTCCTAGATAAACTGAAGTTTATAATTAAAGTAAAATTTTTAATTACATAATATAGATCAAACTAGGAGTTAAATGGAAGTTAATATTAAAAATAATAATATTAACTCAACTGCCCATTCCAAAGATTTCTTATAAATACAAGGATAATTTCCAAAGAGGGGGAGCTATCTTATTATCATTCTTTATGGTAGCAAGAGAAAAATTGTCCCCAAAACTTGGAAGGGGATTATACCAGGATTGAATTGCAATCAGTTGCCTGCATTAGGTTCTCTAGTTTCTCTTGCATGTTGGAACCAGCTCGGGGGGATCCAATTTAGAACTAGGAACGGTTCCAAGTCAAGGTTGGGAGGAACGTGGCAATTCCAAATTTATTTGGTCATCATTCTACAAGTCAGCTAAGCATAATTATTTCTCCATTAATTAGTGTTTGAAGTGTGCAGGTGTTAAAGGAGATGCAGTCAAGTATAGTTCAGGTAAGAGATTTACCCTATGTTTTATATCAGATGATGTTTTCTATCTTCAATTAGGTCACAGGCTAAATGGTGTAATCAACATAGAATTCCATTAAAGAACTGTAAATTTTCCTATTTAAACTTTGTTCAAGAATTTTACATATGTTGGCCATCGACAGAACTTTTTAGTCATGGTGCTTGGGTTGCATTTTAGGAATTTTCTTTTATAATTAAACCTAGCTCTGAAAATTTTATTTACATATTGTTTAAAATAGTTTTAGGATAGAATTCCTTTTTCGTGCTCTTTTATTTTAAACTTAGAAATTTAAATTCTTCAAACCTACTCAAAGAAAAGCTAAACCCTACTCTTAAACCCTACACCTACTATCGACTTTTGTACAGGATCTCTTAACATAGGAATCATAGAAGCTCTTACAAAACAACATTTAAACTTTAATTAAATCTAAAGACTCAGAGGCAAATCGTTTTCTGCCAGGAAACGTAGAAGCTCTTACAAAAAAAATTTAAACTTTCATTTTACCTGCTAAACCAACTGGAAAGAAATCATGCTAAACCAGAATTCAAGCTAAGTTTAAATCAACCTTGGACAAGCCTGAAGCAATTCGCTTCCTGTAGTATTACTTAATCAACATAAACTTTAAATAAAAGAACGATTTTGATTTTATAATGCAACCAATAATCAATGTAAGAAACGCAAACAGACTTGCCAATTATTTAAACCATAACACATTTTCTCTTTACAGTCGTAGTCAATCAATCGTCTGGCTCTTAATCTAACCACTTTAAAATAGGGCACACGTTATCCACGAGTCACATAATTGAAACCCTATCAGAACTCAGGCATGAGTCAGGGATCAAATCCTTAGAGATATACCCTCATCCCCATATTTTAATCCTCAAAACACTACACTCAAGCGTTTGGTTGAGAGCCTCGCACCTTGAATTAAATTAATTGAATAAAAATATTGACAGAGTTAGGGCAAATTTCCAGGCCTCTGTATAAACCAAACCAAGTAATAAAACTCCCGAAGGTTTTGTTAACCCATATAGAGCCATCATGGGTTTTCCAACAACGCTTATCATTAACGTTTAAACATAAAAACCAAATTTCATATACACAGAGCTAACCATAATCCAGTTATATAAAATCAACAGAACGATGAATCAAAGATTATTTTTCCATTCAACCATTTAAATAAAAAGATAGTAGTCGAGACAGAGTATAATAAAGATGAGAACCATTTCTAAAAATTTAGATGGAAAACAATCACACGAAATTACATTCCAGAACTAGGTTATAAAATCCATTGCAAGTCAAAATGCATCCTACAGGATCGCTGAGGCTATTATAACCAATACATCACTTCCCTTACCAAGATAGAGATCCAAAAATAGTATTTACATCAACAAAAAGAACCAGAGCCAAGAGTTTCCATGGGCTGAAAGCCAACACAAGTCTTCACTGTCAAAAACGCCTTTACAGGCTTAAAACTTTTAAACTCTTACATCACAATGAGTGTGTCCACGAAACACTAACTTGAGCAGGCCATTGTTACAGACAATATACCCTAGCTAAAACCCCGAAAGACAAACACTTCCCGAAATACACAGTAGGGCATTTTTCTCAATAGTCTGATCTACCTTATACATCAACACTGACGAGGGAGAGGAAGGTCACGAAAGACCTAGGATTACCAGCATTCACGCTATTGAAACTCCTCTATCCTAGATTCCACTGAAAGGAGCCTTCAAAATCCCTTGTAGTAAATCTCTTGTCCAAAGCAAACAAACCTGGTTGTTAACATACAACTATTCAATTGAAAACTGATAAGAATTGCAAAGAAGAAATAAAAACTAAGTATTGGACAGTCAATGCTTTAAACACAAAGCTTACCTTAACAAGGCTATGTGACCTCTACTCTATCCAAGATCCAGGACAAGTGCATACCATGAGCGAAGGCTCGGGTCAAGCGTAGTTCTCCCTTGGGTATAGATGCAGCGAGAGCCCTACTCTCCATCCACCAAACCGCAAATTACAAACCAATCACTTGAACCCAGGGTTTTACCCATACTCCAGCATGGAAACATGACCATGTGGCCATCATATGGACCACATTAAATGCCATCTACCTCCACTATCATCACAATACTTACCCACTCCCTATAGTTGAGGAGTGACATTTGTTTACAAGTTTTCATTCCCATAACGTTTGACCATAGGTTAGGTTATATCCATACATTACCATTTTTTACAAGGGTCCTTCATGTTGAATTACAAACCTTAAGTGTTAGCTTAGGAACTTTTAGGACACCTGCAAAACCAAGTAAAAGCATGTTTTAGCATTTAGCTAAGTAACCCAAGACCTCCGCCACTACTTCTTCACTCTTCGAATTCACAAGATACATCTAAGAAGAAAATGCACGTATTAAAATAAACCAATAGACTTTAAAGGCATACATGCAATCAGTGAAACAAATACTTATAGTAGATAAACATTTGCACACCATAGAGCGTTAAGTCCATCTTTAAACAATACTCTTTAAAAAAGTTTGAAATGGATCCTTTAGCATTAACTAATCAAAGCAGAATATCATAAACAAGATTTTAACCTTCAATGTAAATTATAAATGATAGATATTCCAAATATTTTATAGTGTTGAAGTTAATTTAAATAAATATTTAATCCAAATGACAACAATAGTCCATATAGAAAAGAAAAAAAATTAAAAACAAAAATAATAAATAAAAATAAATAAATAAATAAAATAATAAATAATAAATAAATAATAAATTAAAATAAATAAATTAAAATAAAATTAAAAATTAAAAAATTAAAAATTAAAAAAATTAAATAATAAATAAATAAATTAAATAAATAAATTAAAAATTAAATAAATAAATTAAAAATTAAAAATTAAAAATTTAAAAAAAAAATAAAAAATAAAAAATAAAAAAATAAAAATAAAAATAAAAAATAAAAAAAAAAACAATAAAACAATAAAAAAAAATAAAAAAATAAAAAATAAAAAATAAAAAAAAAATAAAAAATAAAAAAATAAAAAAAATAATAAAATAATAAAAAAAATAAAAAAATAAAAAATAAAAATAAAAAAATTAATTAACTAATTAATTAATTTTTACAGATTTTAGGGACATTACAATTGATTGTCATGTGATTCAGGTGGAACCCGGGCCAAGGGGGAGTTCCAAATGGATCCTATGTGCATCATAGGTAGGAATGAGACTGTGTTCCAAAATCGCGCATGTATGAGTTGGAAGATGTCATGAGGAAGGTGTACACATTTTTGTTCAATTTTGAAGAGCACTAAGGAGTGTAATGTTTCAAGGGGGGGTACTGTAATGTCCCCTGTTTTGTCCCTTGAAAATGATACGTAAATGATGTAATATAGTTGAATTATTGTAAGGAACATGGTGAGGATCTCAAGTCGAAGGCCCTACCATAGATTCCTCAAATTTTTATTGTTAGTGAACCATGCACTCGTAAAGCGCAGTAACATTTTAATGTGATGTACATGTGCATAATAATAATAAAGAAATCCACAATTGACTGTGCAAGGAAACAAGAGCAAGGGGAGTGGTTATCCTAAGGTTAGGAAGGGACATATTAATCCATGAAGCCTATAGATGAGCGCCAAATGTCCTAGAGAGGACTGATGAGATATCATATGTCAAGTTCAATCATGTGCCCCAATCATTTAATGTTATATTTTGAGCATTAATTCAATATGATCTAGGATCTTATCTGAGAGAATAACATGTACAGTATATCAATCACAATAGACAATCACAAGAGACAATAGACACAGAGTTTCCTTGGGGAAATCCAAGAAGGTGAAAAACCCTGCAACTTCCTTAGAGATAGAAAGAGCAATGATACAAAACCCAACTACAAGAGATAGTCTCCTAGCAGCTTCTCCTCCTCCACTAGTGCGCATCACTCAAGTGAGAGAATAGATGAGTAATTGAATGATCAAATAGAGTGACACCCTCACTATATTTATACACAACTTAACTTTCCTAATAACCTAACAGAGCCGACTTCTCTAGGAGAGTCTAATAACCCATGGTAACTCAACTCAGGGCCGACCCCACACTTGGTGGTCTAATAACCCATCACATACAAGTTGTGGTACGTGCAATGCAACTTGCGACACTTGTAAATACAAATGACGACACTTTCGTACAGAGGAATAATAAATTCTATGTAAGGATACAATATACATATATGAAATGCATTCCAAAGTTACATATACATCAACACTCCCTCTTAACTAGGAAGGTATTTCTCGACACAGGTCTTCTAGCACAAGTCTTCTTCTCTGGATCATCATCACTGGATCATTGTCATCATCATCGTCATTGCTGTTGCTCTCTCAATCAATCTCCAATCTACTCGTCATAGGAAGTTCTACAGAGCCAACCCTTTTTTCATGCTGGATGTATGCCTAGCCTCCATGTAGGTCTTCATCATCTCTACGAGCAAGCCATCAAGTAGGTACACCTCAGGACTGATTATACTGCCTCTGCAAAACCTGCAAGATCTCCCAGGACTTATTACACTGCCTCTGCAAAAACCTGCAAGAGCATCTCTAGACTGATTATATGCCTCTACAAAACCTATGTACCCTACTGTCACATCATCATCTTCAAATCACCTCATAGTCCACGGAGCACAACCCAGATGCACATCACACAGCACTTACACCACCGACATGGGAGAACACATATGTCACCATTCAGGGAAGGCACCAGCACTTACATCATGACCATGGGAGGACAAACCTACCACCTTGTCGGAAAGGCATATTCAACCCTTACATCTCACCATGGGAGAACACATCTATCACCATGTGAGAATGGCCCAGCTCTTATATTTCAGCATAGGAGAACACATCTATCACTATCTGAAAATGGCTCAGCCCTTACATTTCACCATAGGAGAACATATCTATCACTATGTGAAAATGGCTCAGCCCTTACATCTCACCATAGGAGAACACATCTTTCACTATGTGAGAATGGCTCCAGCCCTTACATCTCACCATGGGAGAACACATATATCACCATGTGAGAAAGGCTCATGTGCATCTATGTCTTCGGACTCATCACTTCCCCTTGGAAGGAATCTCGATCTGAAGTACACCAAGTCTCTCTCTATAGTACTCAAACTTCACTATGTTCAACGGCTTGGTCAGCACATCGGCTATCTGCTCGTCCTTCACAACATACAGGAGCTTCATTTCTCTTCTCTGCACCATATCCTTGATATAGTGATACTTGATCTCAATGTTCTTCGAATTTTCATGGAACACTAGGTTCTCTGACAAGTTCACACAACTCTGGTTGTCGCAATATATACAAGTAGCATCCAAATGGAGATCAAACAAATCAGACAGTAGCTTCCTAAGCCATACTTCCTCACAACTAGCCGAACAACATACAACATACTCTGCTTCGGCTGTACTCAGTGCCACACAGGACTGCTTCCTACCAAACCAAGAGATCATACCAGATCCCATACTGAAGCAGCACCCCGAAGTGCTCTTCTGATCAATGGCACTGCCTACCCAATCTGAATCAACATAACCCTCTAGGTTAAACTTTTGATTCGCATCATACTTGAACCCATAGTCAACTGTACCCTTCAGGTACATGTCTCGAATCTCTTAGGAACTGGCTCAAGGTGTTCACAGTAAAGCAAATATCTGGTCTCGTATTCATCAGGTACATCAAGGCCCCCCAATCATTTGACGATACATCGTGGCATCAACCGGCTCAGATGAAGCATCACACAGAAGCTTCAGGTTCGATGCCATAGGTGTGGCCATGGCCTTGTAGTCCATCATCCCGAACCCCTTCAGGATCTCTACTGCATACTTCCCTTTTCCAAGGAATATTCCATCTGCACTCTGCCACACCTCCATACCTAGAAAGTAATGCATCATCCCCAATTCCTTCATCTCGAACTCGACAGCAAGCTTCCTCTTTGTGTCAGAAATCAATCTATCCTCACCTGTCACAAACAGGTCATCCACATACAATAGGAGTATCACTGGATTTCCTTCCTCAAGCTTGTAGTAAAGTTTGGAATCCGCTTTACTCTTGTTAAATCCCAAGCTGGATAGAAAGCTATCTATCCTACCATACCAAGTCCTAGGAGCTTGCTTCAAACCATACAAGGATTTCTTCAACCTGCACACATATGACTCCCTTTCATGTGTCCCAAAACCAAGTGGCTACTCCACATACACTTCCTCTTCCACTACACCATTCAAGAAAGTTGTCTTGACATCCATCTAGTGTATCTTCCATTTCATCACTGCAGCCAGAGCAAGTACTGTTCTGATGGAATTGTATTTGGCTACAAGAGCAAAAGTCTCTTCATAATCTATCCCCTCTTTCTGGGAGAAGCCACGAGATACAAACCTTGCCTTGTATTTCTCTATGCTACCATCTGTAGCATGCTTGATCTTATAGATCCACTTGGAAGTCACAACATACTTCCCTTCAGGTCTTGGGACCACATCCCAAACATCATTCTTCATGATCGACTGGTATTCCTCGACCATGGCATTCTTCCATTCTTTCTTTTCCATTGCTTCTTCATAGCTGGAAGGTTCTTTTTTCATAATATCATAAAGTAAGGCAACATAGCTGGTATGTGACCTAGTCCTTTTTCTTTCTCTGTGTTCCTCCTCTGGAATACCATACCTTTCTACATCTTGGATGAGCTCTCTATCCTATGTTGGTTTCCTCTTGTGAGAGTTCTTCTCACGAGGTGGATCTACAAGTTCTTTTGGATCTTCTATTTCATGATCTTATTCTAGAATAACTTCATTCATAGTGGTGTCTTGTGCTCTGGGTATTCTTGGTTCTTCATTGTCTTCAGCAGGTGTCTTCCTTGATTTGATGTATGCTGAGTCTTCATCAAAATTTACATCCCTGCTGATGTCAATCTTCTTGAATCCTGGAAAGTAGATTCTGTATGCCTTCGAGATTTCACTGTAACCCACAAAGATGCCCTTCTTTCCTAAAGTATCTAGCTTTGTCCTCTTTTCCTTTGGAATGTGTGAGTACACTGGACAGCCAAATATTCTGAGATGGCTAGCATCTGGCTTCTTGCCAGTGAACACTTCTTCTGGTGTTTTGTTTTCAAGTATCTTATGGGGTGTTCTATTTTGCACATATACATCTGTCCTTGTTGCTTCTTCCCATAGGTGCATGGGTAGATCTTGGTCATGAATCATTTCCATAGATGCTTCCATGATAGTTCTATTCTTCCTTTCTGCAACCCCATTTTGTTGTGGATTGTAAGGAGTTGTCAACTCCCTCTTAATCCTTGAGTCACTGCATAGTTTCTTGAAGTCTTTTGAAGTGAATTCTCCGCCATTGTCAGATCTAAAGATCTTGATCTTCTTATCAGTTTGATTTTCTATCAAGGTTTTGAATTCCTTGAATTTATCAAACACTTCATCTTTATTCTTCAAGAAATAAACCCAAGTCTTCCTAGAGAAATCATCAATGAAGAAAACATAATATACATACCCACTCAGAGAACTGGAAGACATCGGACTACATACATCAGAGTGGATTATCTCCAAGATTCATTTTTCCTTGATTTCACTGCTTGGAAATGTCTTCTTTGTGTTCTTTCCCTTTGCACAACCTTTGCAAATTCCTTCATGCTTTGTCTGGATTTCAGGAAGACCTTCATCTCCTTTGCTTGCAATAGGTAGTTCCCTATAGTGCACATGTGCAAGCCTTCTATGCCAAATTTCACTTGGCTCTACTGAGTCATGAACGAAGGCTTGTTCTGGTTGGCCCTTCAATTTGTATAATCCTCCCTCTTTCTCTCCAATCACCACTGCATCATCTATAGTTTTACCCTTTGGCCACATAAGAACTTGACCATCTATGAATGCAACCCTTATACATTTTGCATCCAATGCAGATATGGAGAGAAGATTCTTCTTGAAACCTGTAACATATAGTACATCTTTCATCTTCATAGATTTTCCAGATTCTAGCTTATAGGAGGCTTCACCACTTCCTTTTATGGGATACTGGTAGTCATCCCCAAGTTTCACCTTGTGGGGTGATTCATTTTCAGATAGGTTTACAAAGGTCCCTTGAATCCTGTCATATGTTTGGAAGCCCCACTATCTATAAGCTAATCATTGCTTCCATGAGAAATAGTACCAGTGAGGGCAGAAATCAAAACATACTCTTCATCACTTGAAGAATCTTCACTTTCTTCCCTAGCCCTCTTCCTGGGAGGTTCATCATCCTCTACAGTGTGGGCATGATGTTTTATTTTGATGTTCTTCTTCTTCGTGTAAGAACCATCTTATTATTTCTGGGATAATCTCTGGAGTAGTGTCCCTTCTCATCACATGTAAAGCATCGGGCATTTGATATGTTTCTTTGAGATCTGAAGTTACCCCTTTGATTCTGATGGTGGTGCCTCTCTTTCTTATTGTGGTGATTCCCCTTCTTATCATCATACTTCTTGGAGTGTGATGTGAGAGCTTGGTCTTCATTCCCCGTCTTCTCTTCTCGAGCTATAGTTCGAGCTTCTTCTTGTGATCATTCTTCCCATAGCCTACTGAATGTGATAAGTTTCTTCCTAGCACAAATTCCTTGGATGAAGGAATCCCATGACCTAGGAAGGCCATTAAGAGTGGTCATTACCACTTCTCCATTCTCTATATCTTCTCCCACATCTTCAAGTTGTTCTTTTATTTGGGAGACCCTTGAAAAATAAGACTGCATGGTCTCTGCATTCTGGATCTTGACATTCTTTAGTTGATTCCTCAAGCTCATCTTCTGATTTATGTTCTTCCCTTCAAATAGCTTGGTCAAATAATCAAACATCTCCTTAGGTGTCTTCAGATATGACCAAGTTCTTCTTGTGTAAGGCCTTAGCCTCTTCTCCTTGATTCTCAAACAATGATTCTCTTATCCTTGACCAAGTTCTTCTTGTGTAAGGCCTTAGCCTCTTCTCCCTCTGGAACTGGAACCTCTTCACTTATGTAGGTGTCCAATTCATTTTCTTCCAGGATTAACCCAATCCTATACTTCCATGCTCGGAAGTTGTCAGCCCCTTCAAGCTTATCCTCAAGCTTGGTGTGGTGAGACATTTTAAAGAGCACTTCAAATGGAAATAGAAAATTTATTAGGTCTTACCACTTGAATTGCTGAAAACTGGATCTAGAGCTGGATTAGGGTTTGTCAGAGAAACCCTAAAATTTTAAACTTTGAATTTCAAATTTCTGAAAGGATAGAAAGATGCACCTTTCTGAGCTGGTCAAGCTAGTATGCTCTGATTTTGAAATATGCAAATTTTGACCCCTCAAAATTTCCTTTGAAACTTCCGGATTCACTAGACAGGATCCCAAACTAGGGTTTGATAAAGCCCACTCTTCTGCCCAACCAAAAAGTTCGATCCAAGGCTTAGAAGTTTGATTTTTCTAAGGAGCATCCAGCCATGGACCCAGATTCCAAAAATTACAACTTTCTCTGAAACCCTAATTTCCCGCAACAGTGACAGGACAAAAACTGAAAGTGCTCAGAATGAAATTCTGTTTCGACAGAAAGATGTGCCCTTGCTAGGAGAGTCAATCTAGCCTCCTGCCTTTGAATATCTGTGGAGAGAAACCCAAAAATCAAGAAGCCCTAGCTTCTGCAGCTGCACAATGTCTTCTTCTTAGGTTAGCTCTGATACCATGTTAGATTTTGAACATTAATTCAATATGATCTAGGATCTTATCTGAGAGAATAACATGTACAGTATATCAATCACAAGAAACAATAGACACAAAGTTTTCTTTGGGGAAACCAAGAAGGTGAAAAACCTCGCAACTTCCTCAGAGATAGAAAGAGCAATGATACAAAACCCAAGTACAAGAGATAGTCTCCTAGCAGCTTCTCCTCCTCCACTAGTGCGCATCACTCAAGTGAGAGAATATATGAGTAAGTGAATGATCAAATAGAGTGACACCCTCACTCTATTTATACACAACTTAACTTGCCTAATAACCTAACAGGGCCGACTTCTCTAGGAGAGTCTAATAACCCATGGTAACTCAACTTAGGGCTGACCCCACACTTGGTGGTCTAATAACCCATCACATACAAGTTGTAGTACATGCAATGCAACTTGTGACACTTGTAAATACAAATGACGAAACTTCCGTACAGAGGAATAATAACTTCTCTGTAGGGATACAATATACATATATGAAATACATTCCGAAGTTACATATACATCAACATTTAATGCTTCCGAGAGGAAAGTATCTAAGACAGTTATTACATGGGGGGAGGAAGCCATGGGTTTGAGTTTCGTAATTATGACAAAGTAGTGTCATTTATCTGTCAGTCACCCTACAGTACTGGGAATGGGAGTTTCTTATTGGGTATTAAACCAATCAAATTGAATTCATCCTTAAATTTCCTATCAACTGGGGGATGGCATAGTAAGTATGTTAGTTAATTTGACATTTATCCTTCCAAACAATCAATCAACAAGTTATGTGGTCAAGTAACTCGATCCCTCATGGGTGTATCTATCTAACCCTATATTGAGTGCAATTCATATTATCCTTTGACCATTCTATCAATCTCATCAGTGCAGAAAGAGTTGACCCTTTCCTGAGAGGAATCCTAACCTGAATGGTTACAGAGTGGATAATGGATATAAGCTTTGGTTTGTGGTCATGACCGTAGGTCGAAGAGAAAATTGGAGAGCACAATTTTTATGTGTTCCCCTATTGATCTAGGCATCAAAGTGGTATTGAATTTCCCTACTGTTAGTTTGAACCTATGTGTCCTGAATTTGTATTGAAGAACCATGTGATAGAGTTGGTTCCTGGAAGTGTATGAGTAAGTTTTAGTAGAATTAGGAAGTTGTCTATCGTTAGTCACATGCCCAGTGGTCATGAGCGTACACTTAATTGTTGAGTCTTCATAGTATCAGTCATGCGCTTGGAAGTATTGGGTCATTGTTGTTGATGCCAGCTTGAGTATAGCATCATGTTAGTCTTGTTATAGTGGAGTGGTCATTTTGATAGTGACTAAAATGATTCCCTAGAGCCATTGGTTATGTGCAGCCAACATTTGTAAGCCCTGGGGAAACATAGCTTGTAGGAATATGAACCAGGGTTTGGGTGATCTTTCTATGCACACACTATTATAGTACCTAGAGGAAGGTGACACCTGAGGGACCGTTGAAAGGTGAAGGGGTACCTTCTTGGTGTTTTGTGGGGAGGTTAATGTGGTGTAATGTCCCCATTCAAATAAGTGCATAGTAAGACAATCCCATCAATCCTACTAGTTTCCTAGGTTGGATGGGCACATGTGGGATGGTAATAAGGAAGATAATAAATGATATTTAGACATTAGAAGGGTTCAAGCATTTAATAAATATGATGAATAAATAAATTCAAGAGAAATTCTAGGTGGCAAGTGGTTTTGGAGACATATGGAGGTGGTGGGACCCACACTAGCTTGATTTTTCAATGCCACATGGCAGCTCTCTCTTGCCAATTCGAATTCATGGGAAGGTGAACACTCTTGGGTGAGTTGGTAAGTCATAACACATGGAATTGAGCATCTTAGGTCGAAATGGGATGGAATAGTAACCTCCATGGGAGAGGAAGAGTCAAATTGGAGACTAGTGGACACTTGGGCTAGATTCCCTAGTTTTATGACAACAATAATGAAGCATCTATGACATTTATGACAAAATTCAGACCTGACTTCTTACACCTGACCATTATGACATGTCAGCCCCAAAAATAGGCTCAAGGAAGGCGTTCATGGAGTTGGAGGAATCTAAAGAGACTCAAATTCGAATTTGGGAGAAGATGGAAGGTTGGAACTAGGAGACAAGTGGCAAATGAGGAATATTTTCTAAATGGAAAATTATTGAATCTATTGAGAGGATTTCGACCCCTTGAAGGCTAATGTTGGTAATAAAATGTAGAAATCAAGTATGAGAATGGCTTTTGATGATTTGAGAAAAATTGCATTTGTGAAGAGAGAGCTAGTGGATGACTAGTTTCTTGCCTTAGCCAATTTCAAGGGTGAAAGATTCCCATCCAAGTTGGTGTTTGGAGAGGCCACTCAGGTATTTCATGGTGCTTTAATGGAGTTTGTATTTTTAGGTAGCAGCTACAGGAAGTTTCATGGTTTGGTTTAGTGCAGCACTTTCTCTCCACCGTTTCCAGTTTTGAAGGCATATTCGTGCTCCTTGAGGGAGGGCGTTTTTGGTGAGCACTTGTGCTTCTTGAGAGAGATTCTCATTATATATTTCTGATTGTAATAGATTTATATCCTATTTTATTGATATTCAGAAAGTATCAGGTCGAAATACCCACTGGTTGTATGCAAAACTATTGATTAATGAGCAAACAATGTCCATTTCCCCAATGCATTGATGTATGACACTATAATGTTGATTATTTCGAATGGATGGATGATTATCTGATATATTTTTGATCAATATACTTCCATGGATGTCTTATACAAGTTTCATGTACTTTACTTGAGCATTTGAAGCATTTTTACTCAGTTTAGTTGTATTGGGAGGTGAAATAGTGCCATTTCCCCAAGGGTCGAATTGGGGGTTTTTGCTGTTGAATGTGAGAGAGTTATAACAGTAGTAAAAATAAATTAATGGTGCATATGAGACATTAATCACATTATTAACACATTATATACCTCTGTTCATAAATTTGTGGGAGTTTGGAGGCATTTGGAAGGCCATTTGCAGTGTTACCCGGGGGGGATTTGATGCACAAATTACTAGTCAAAATTACATATATTGATCAGAATACAAATAAAGTTTGCAGCAGTATTTGGAGGGCCATAAAACATCCCTGAACCTTATATTCAAGTCTAAATACCATTCATACACTCCTACAGAATATTTGGGAGCATTTGGGTTGATTTGGAGGTCAAAACAGTAAAACTAGTCAAAGGTCGAAATTGGGAAAAAAAGTGGAAAATTGGGCATTTTAATAAAATTTGAAAAAGGGATATTACAAGTGGTATCAAAGCATGTTCTTGGCACCTGATGGTATTAACAATAAGTCAAAAGAATAATCCACCACCCTTTGAACCAGTAGTTGAAGAGGTTTTTGTTGAAGAAGAGGTAGTAGAAGAAGAGGAGTCTTTCACTGAAACCATGGGTAGAGAGGAGGATGACAAATTAAAACATAAGGAGGAACTTATTGCAACCTTAGATCCATGTTTCTCTAAACTTTCAACAAACATGGATAGGATAGGTGATAAATTGTTGCAAGGATTCGAATTGTTGATTAGCCAGCTTCAAAGCAAAGGGATAATAGGAGATAATAGTGGTTCACACTCAGGGGAAAAGATGAAAGGGAATGAGCATATTTTCTCAAGTACAGGACCTCATAATAGACCTGATGAATTTCAAAGCACACAAAGGCCTACTGCACCTAAATTTCTCACACCCAAAGAAGAGCCCAATCTTGAATTGGATTACAAGAAACTAGTAAATGATTGGAATGATTTGAATGAAGAATGTAAAAGAGGTGTACCACTCAGTGACTACATTGATGCTATGAAAAAGATTAATAGGAAGGGAGACAATAGGAGTCCATTCCAAAACAAAGAATTAAATAGTGCTATTGGAAAAGTGTCACTTCCTACTTTTGATGGTTCTTCTCAAAATTCTGCTAACACTTGGGTGCAAAAATTGGATGTATATTTTCAGCTGAATCCTATGTTGGAAGAGGATGCATTAAAAATGGCCATTTTGAATTTGGAAGGAGATGCCAATAAATGGTGGTTTCATGGGATGAAAACCTTGGGTCATAATCAGGTTAAAACATATGGAGAATTTGTTGACAGGGTACTAGAAAGATTTGAACAAAAAGATCCAGAATTGCCTTTCAAAGAACTAGCTCAATTGAAGCAAATTGGATCCCCTACTGAATATATGATGGACTTTCAAAAATTATCAGTCAAGGTGGCTAATGTATCTATGGGAAGATTAGTATTGTTGTTCACTGAAGGTTTGGCTGAACCCTTAAGAGGTTTGGTCAAATCCCACAAGCCAACTACATTAAAAGATGCAATGAGCTTGACTAGGGATCTCCAAAATGTGCTTCCTAGAACGAGATTTCCTCCTAAGCCTAGCTATAAATTTGAAAAGAAACCTTGGCAAAGGGATGGATATGATAAGAAACCTTGGCAAAGAGAGTCATTTGAGAGGAATAAAAAAGAGGGACTAAACAGGGATGAACTTAGAAAAAAGAAACTATGCTTCACATGCTTCCAACCATGGACACCGGGGCACAAATGTACCAAAGGAAAGGCTCAATACATAGAATTATTTTCTGATAATGAGGGGTATGATGGGGGCATGGATGAAGATGGACATATTTCAGATCAAGAAGAGGCATATGAGACAGCAGTAGAAGAGGAAAGACAAGAATAAAATCAGCCTTCACCGGACAAAGCAAGAATGGCAGTGCTTTCAGCAGTACCTCGCTATCATACTATTCGATGCAAAGGTGTGGTACAAGGACAAAGAACTTCAGTTTTGGTAGATGGAGGAGCCACTCATAACTTCATTGATGCAGAGATGGTAGAGAAAAGAAAGATACCTATTGAACCATTTGATGGCTTCACAGTTGTCATACCCGGTCACAACACAATGCAATGCAAAACATGGGTTCCAAAGCTGCAAGTCGCCGTAGGTAACTATACTTTTGTTGATATTTTTATGTGGTTGATGTTGCTGATACTAATGTGGTTTTGGGAGTACAATGGTTATATTCAATAGGAGAGCATATAGTAAATTATCAAATTCCCGAAATGAAATTCCAAGATTCAAAAGGAGTACAAAGAGTTGTGAGAGGGCAACACACTTATCCAAATCAAGTAGTGACTTGCAATAGCATGAGATCTATACTGAGGCATGGGGATATAGAATGGGCTGCTGAATGTCATATTACATCTCCCAATCCAACTATAAATATTTTCAAACACCCAAAGGAGATAGAGAGACTTTTGCAAAAATATGAAAAGGTTTTTAGAGACCTTCCACATGGTAGGCCACCGGATAGAGGGGTTGAGCACAGTATTGTTTTGGAGGAGGGTACTTCACCCATTCAGATACCACCTTATAGACATCCTAAAAGGTTTAGAGATGAGATTGAAAAAGATATCCAAGAACTCCTAGAGTTGGGACTCATTAGACCAAGCTCTAGCCCTTATGCTTCTTCAATAGTGCTAGTGAAGAAAAAAGATGGAACATTGAGAATGTGCATAGATTTTAGAGCCTTGAACAAAAAGACTATAAAGAATAGGTATCCTATTTCTAGGATTGATGAGCTCATGGATGAGCTACATGGGGCCAAATACTTCTCAAAAATTGACCTTAGATCAGGGTATCACCAAATTCGAATGAAAGATGAAGATGTGCAAAAGACCGCTTTTCGATGTCATTTTGGCCACTTTGAATTTCTTGTCATGCCTTTTGGGTTAACCAATGCTCCAGCCACCTTTCAAGCATGTATGAATAGGATATTTTGCAAGCAACTAAGAAGGTTTGTTTTGGTTTTCTTTGATGATATTCTCATTTACAGTAAAACATGGGAAGAGCATTTGCAGCAGTTAGAGATTGTGTTGAAAATTTTGCAAGAAGAGTCCTTATTTGCTAAATTATCAAAATGTGAATTTGGAATGAAAGAACTACTGTATCTTGGGCACATTATTGGGCAAGAAGGAGTGAAGGTACACATGGAAAAAATCAGGGCTATCTTGGAATGGCCATCACCAAAAAATATTACCGAATTGAGAGGCTTTATTGGCATATGCACCTACTACAGAAAATTTGTGAAAGGGTTCTCCAAGTTGACTTCTCCACTCACTGATTTGACTAAGAAGGATGCTTTCAAGTGGGATGAAGAGGCTGAAAAGGCCTTCCAAAAAATTAAAGAGGTAATGAGTATTTGTCCCATACTTGCACTTCCTGATTTTACTAAACCTTTTGTTGTGGAATGTGATGCTTCAGGTGGAGGAATAGGGGCTGTCCTAAAGCAAGGCCAACACCCCATAGCCTTTGAGAGCAGAAATTTGCAGCCTCATGAAAAACTTTACTCCATCTATGATAAAGAAATTCTGTCCATTATGCATGCATTGGCCAAATTCAGACAATACTTGGTGGGCAGCAAGTTTGTGGTGAAAACTGACCACAATAGTCTAAGACACTTTCTCACCCAAAAAGATCTAAATGAAAGGCAACAAAAGTGGGTAAGCAAGATTCAAGCTTATGATTTTGATATTGAATATGTCAAAGGAAAGAATAATATAGTAGCAGATGCTTTGTCAAGAAGGCCTTCTTTTTCTCTCATGGATATTGCCAAGGATTGGAAAAACATGCTACTAGTTGAATATGCCAAAGACAAATTTGCTTGTGATGTGTTGGATGGAATCAAAGGGGATGATAATTATAGGATTTTGAATGGGCTGATATATTATAAGGTAAGAATTTATTTAGTTCATAACTCCAAGCTCGAGTACCGAATTTTGCAAGAAGCACATGATTCCCCACTAGCGGGCCATCCGGGGATCTTCAAAACTTATAGACAGTTGAGGCAAATATTTTTTTGGAAGGGGCTGAAGGAAGATGTTCAGAAGTATGTGAATGAATGTAAAGCATGTCAACAAAACAAATCAGAACTTACATGTCCAGCCGGCCTATTACAACCATTGCCCATTCCGGAGCAAAAATGGGACAGTATTTCCATGGATTTCATCACCGGATTGCCTAAATCCTTGGGTAAGGATTGTATCTATGTGGTAGTTGATAGGTTGACAAAATTTGCTCATTTTTTTGCTGTTACATCATCTTTTAGTGCTGCACAAGTGGCTGATATTTTTTTCAAAGAAATCTTCAGATTGCATGGGCTTCCCAAGAGCATTGTCAGTGATAGAGATAGTAGATTCATGGGTGCTTTTTGGAAAGAAATTTTTAGATTGGTAGGCACTCAAATGACTCCAAGTACCAGCTATCATCCACAAACTGATGGACAAACAGAGAGGGTAAACCAATGGTTGGAATGATACCTAAGAAACTATGTGGGAGGGCAGCAAAAAGCATGGGCAAAATGGCTACACTTGGGTGAGTTTTGCTACAACACCACTTATCATATGTCAATAGGAATGTCTCCTTTCAAAGCATTATATGGTTATGATGCACTTACATTTGCTGACATTATATTTGGTGATAGTAGAGCCCCAAAGGCTAAAGGTTGGGTGGAAGAGAGCCAAGAAATTTTAAAGCTCTTGAAAGACAATTTGCAGGTTGCTCAAAATCAGCAAAAACAATATGCTGATAGACATAGAGAAGAGAGAACCTTTCAAGTCAATGATTTAGTATATTTAAGGTTGCAGCCCTATAAACAAACATCTCTCAAAAAGAATGGAGCAGAAAAATTAAAACCAAGGTACTATGGGCCATACAAGGTAGTGCGGAAGGTTGGAGAAGTAGCATATGAACTAGAACTTCCGGAAGGGAGTAAAATCCACAATGTATTTCATGTTTCTTGTCTTAAGAAATCTCTTGGTCAACAAATCATCAATTCAGAAATACTTCCTCCTTTGGATGATGAAGGTCAGCTCACACTTGTTCCGTAAAAGATTTTGAAGACACGGGAAAGAAGGTTGAGGAGTAGAATCATCAAAGAATATTTAGTGCAATGGAAGGACTTACCAAATGAAGATGCCACATGGGAAGAGGAGAAGATTTTGCAGCATCCAAATTTGAAATTGCTTGAGTACAAGCAATATTGGGTGGGGAGGACTGTAATGTCCCCATTCAAATAAGTGCATAGTAAGACAATCCCATCAATCCTACTAGTTTCCTAGGTTGGATGGGCACATGTGGGATGGTAATAAGCAAGCTAATAAATGATATTTAGACATTAGAAGGGTTCAAGCATTTAATAAATATGATGAATAAATAAATTCAAGAGAAATTCTAGGTGGCAAGTGGTTTTGGAGACATATGGAGGTGGTGGGACCCACACTAGCTTGATTTTTCAATGCCACATGGCAGCTCTCTCTTGCCAATTCGAATTCATGGGAAGGTGAACACTCTTGGGTGAGTTGGTAAGTCATAACACATGGAATTGAGCATCTTAGGTCGAAATGGGATGGAATAGTAACCTCCATGGGAGAGGAAGAGTCAAATTGGAGACTAGTGGACACTTGGGCTAAATTCCCTAGTTTTATGACAAGAATAATGAGGCATCTATGACATTTATGGCAAAATTCAGACCTGACTTCTTACACCTGACCATTATGACATGTCAGCCCCAAAAATAGTCTCAAGGAAGGCGTTCATGGAGTTGGAGGAATCTAAAGAGACTCAAATTCAAATTTGGGAGAAGATGGAAGGTTGGAACTAGGAGACAAGTGGCAAATGAGGAATATTTTCTAAATGGAAAATTATTGAATCTATTAAGAGGATTTCGACCCCTTGAAGGCTAATGTTGGTAATAAAATGTAGAAATCAAGTATGAGAATGGCTTTTGATGATTTGAGAAAAATTGCATTTGTGAAGAGAGAGCTAGTGGATGACTAGTTTATTGCCTTAGCCAATTTCGAGGGTGAAAGATTCCCATCCAAGTTGGTGTTTGGAGAGGCCACTCAGGTCTTTCATGGTGCTTTAATGGAGTTTGTATTTGTAGGTAGCAGCTACAGGAAGTTTCATGGTTTGGTTTAATGCAGCACTTTCTCTCCACCGTTTCTAGTTTTGAAGGCATATTCGTGCTCCTTGAGGGAGGGCGTTTTTGGTGAGCACTTGTGCTTCTTGAGAGAGATTCTCATTATATATTTCTGATTGTAATAGCTTCATATCCTCTGTTATTGATATTTAGAAAGTATCAGGTCGAAATACCCACTGGTTGTATGCAAAACTATTGATTAATGAGCAAACAATGTCCATTTCCCCAATGCATTGATGTATGACACTATAATGTTGATTATTTCGAATGGATGGATAATTATCTGATATATTTATGATCAATATACTTCCATGGATGTCTTATACAAGTTTCATGTATTGTACTTGAGCATTTGAAGCATTTTTACTCAGTTTAGTTGTATTGGGAGGTGAAATAGTGCCATTTCCCCAAGGGTCGAATTGGGGGTTTTTGCTGTTGAATGTGAGAGAGTTATAACAGTAGTAAAAATAAATTAATGGTGCATATGAGACCTTAATCACATACTTAACACATTATATACCTCTGTTCATAAATTTGTGGGAGTTTGGAGGCATTTGGAAGGCCATTTGCAGTGTTACCCGGGGGGGATTTGATGCACAAATTACTAGTCAAAATTACATATATTGATCAGAATACAAATCAAGTTTGCAGTAGTATTTGGAGGGCCATACAAAATCCCTGAACCTGATATTCAAGTCTAAATACCATTCATACACTCCTACAGAAGATTTGGGAGCATTTGGGTTGATTTGGAGGTCAAAACAGTAAAACTAGTCAAAGGTTGAAATTGGGAAAAAAAGTGGAAAATTGGGCATTTTAATAAAATTTGAAAAAGGGATATTACATGTGGACCCAAAACTAACCGAGTTTGTGCAAGGTTGATTGTCGGTATTGAGTACCAAAGTAGTGTAGATCATAGAATCTGCTTGAAGCTAGCCGAATCTGCTCAAAGCATCTGTGGTTTTGGAGGTAAACCAAATATGAGTGTTTGTCCTATTTGAATTGTTGTAATACCCAAGGAGGGAATACAGTGTAGAGGAGTGAGTGGATTGGAATCCAATAGCGGTTGCGTGACCTCCCGATGGAACAGCGGGGTTTGGGTGGTCTTTCTACACACACACTGGAATAGCACCTGTATCGTCTTGTGTGGGGTAGGTAATGTGGACCCCAAACTAACCAAGTCTGTGTAAGGTTGACTGTTAGTATTGAGTACCAAAGTGATGTAGAGCATATAAATATCTAAGAGACTAGTGAAGGTTGTGACCTCCAGTTCATGGAATAGTAGGTTTTGGGTGGTCTTTCTACGAATACATTTGTATAGCACTTGTAGTAAGGTGACTCTTGATGGATTATTGAGTGGTGAAGTGGTACCTTCTTGGTGTTGTTTGGGGCAAGTATTATGTACCCCAATTTATCTGAGTCTACGCGAGGTGCATGTAACTTTGTGGTGAGACACTAGTTAGCATTTTCCCTCTAGTACCTAGAAATCCAGTTAACCCAACAGAGGCTAGCTTGGCTTGAGAATTGACAATGTATGACTGTAACATCTTGTTAACCCAGTAGAGGCCAGATTGGTTGTGGCATTGTGCCTATTTGATAATGAGAGAGAGATTTGGATAGTTCCCCTTTCCTTAAGGTAATCATGCACGATGCAAGGGTGGACTCTTAGCAAGAAGAGTATATGCTAGACATAGTGCATACGGTTGGGTGGAAATTTTATCTTGCACAGTCAGTTTCTCGGAGAGGCTTCATCCAAGATAAGTGTTATTTGATGTTTCATTGTTGTTATTCATTTCCATTGTATGAATATTATTTAGAATTGATGTAGATGCATGTGGATATAGTGATTGTGAATATAAGATTGCTTATTTATAAGTAAACATAATTTGTTACACCGTATCCGAGTGTAAAGAGAATCCGTATATGGATACTAAGGAGGAAGATGCTCCATCTTCAATTATATGAATAAATATTGATAAAAGTATGAATTATAGATGATGATAATATTTTACAATGATGCTCTCCTTTATAGGCTTGATCGTGCATAGTGAAGGGTTACACCCTTTCACTTAGTAATTAATAAATTATAATTAATATATTATTTTATATTTGTTACATTGCCTTCCCCTTAACAGAAGCTTTGTCCTCAAAGCTTATTGAAGACAAGGGTTATGTCTGACTTTTTGCTTGAACCGTCATCTCTAGATCCTTTCTTTTAGTATTTGTGACACTTAATGAAACGATGCAATACGAGTTATGAATTCCAAAGAAGAACTGTCGCATTGTCTCTGATGTGGTCTGTTGGGCCTAGCCCAAGGGGGGGCATTTTTGTATAAGTCAGATTTTGGAACTGCGGAGCTAAGCGCAGTTTGGCTGAAGGCTTTTTGGACAAGTCTACTTTGGATGCTGCGAAGTTGTGCGCAACGCAGCGTTGGAAGAGCTGCGAAGTTCAGTGCTGCGAGGAGATAGCGCTGTGATGTGTCCAGTCTATGGGGATCTGGCAAAGCAGAGTGTTGGATGGAAGACGGCACAGATTCTGGTTAGAAAATCGATGGTCTATTTTTGGTAAAGATGCTCCATGATTTCCAGGCGACGGGTAAGGAGCAAAGTGGAAGAAAGTGATTGGTCGCACATGTGAAAGAACCACTACCTTAACCAGTCGCACAAGACCGTTAGAGGAAGAATGGCTCGGTGAAAGCGACCTGTTGGCATGCATGAAACAAGGAGGCTGATGGCGACGTGAGGCATGCACTGAAGATGGCCACGATGGAAGATTCACTACCAAAAGCCAGCAGTCCAATTAAGGGAAAACCATGACAGTTTTGTAAACCTAAGGGTTTTTGCCTTCGAAGTGTAAAGACATGACCTATGGGCATGATCTATAAATAAGGAATATTTTGTATGGGAAAGGGTTACTCTTCATTTTGTTATTGTTCTCATTATTGATTGGAGAAATATCTGTTGAGAGACATTTTGTAAAGGCTCTGCAAGCTGTGTGCACAGAGGCCTATTGAGAGAGAATAGGGTCTGCAGCTGAGTGCGCAGACAAAGAACTGTTGTACCCTTCCCAAAGACTAATACAACAACAGTTCTTGTGGACATAGCTCCCATCCTATGGGTGAACCACGTTAAATCCTTTGTAGTGTGATTGATTGTGTGCTTGCATTTGCTTATTTTCTTACCATGGATGCCTGAATTCTCATTTATCAGTTGTTATGTTAATGCTTTTATATGTATTCTCCATAGAAGAAAGATGGGAATAATATGTTAAGTATTACATGGATGGATGAATGTTGAAGGTGCAATATCCTAAGTTTGTGAAGATAGTGGTCTGTTAGATCATCATTTATGTATGTAGAGTTTGTGTTGTATAACTCTCCTAATGCGCAGCACCGGAAGTGCGCAGTATTATGTGTTTCGTCTGTTTACCTTGGTTATAGGGTTAATCGTACAAGGCAATAGATGAATGTATAAACACTAAGTAAAGTCATCAATATCAGTTAAGTTCACAGAGGACGCGTATAAGTCAGTTGCGCTCTCCTATTATTTGCATCTTGTCCGAACCGTGCAGTGCGTAGATGCGCTGGTTGCGCAAGTATCTTAGATTGTAGATGCGAGGACCATGACACAATCTATCGTCACGCAGTCTTCAGCCCGCAGCTCGAGCCCCGCAACACGCTGTGCAGTATTTTTGTCCGATCAACTCATCACATCACTGTGGAAACCTGATTCCGCAGTACCCCCATAGTTGCACCTCGGGTGAGACCTCAACCTATTCGCAGGCTATTGCCGAAAGGGCTGGTGAGAAGGGGTTTTGTTGGTTCCTTGAAACCGCGAAGAACCTGGGTCTACATTGGATACCTATATAACAGTATCTTAAGCCAACAAAGAGGTTCAAACATTAAGAGAAATAGAAAGTGAAATGACAAACAAGTCGCAACCCTTGCTGGAGGAAGCCCACGCGATCTCGCAGAAGATCAAGGAAAAGTTAAAGGAGTTGCGCAAAAGTCAAGAATAGGTGGAAGGACAAGCCAAGGATGATGAAATAACACCTAAGATGTTGGAAACAGTGAAGCAAGTTGAGAAATACACTAAGGAAGCAATTGAAAAGTTGATTGTTACATACAACGAGTTCGCTGTGAAGCTAGCTCTGCAACTGGAGGAGCAGCTAGGAGAAGTCGACATTGAAGGTGGCTCGGGGACGAGCCACATGTATGTGTTAGGGGCCTATTGGGCCTAGCCCAATGGGGGGGAATTTTTGTATAAGTCATATTTTGGAACTGCAAATCTAAGCGCAGTTTGGCTGAAGGCCTTTTGGACAAGTCTATTTTGGATGCTGCGAAGTTGTGCGCAGCACAGCGTTGGAAGAGCTGCGAAGTTTAGTGCTGCGAGGAGACAGTGCTGCGATGTGTCTAGTCTATGGGGATCCGGCAAAGCAGAGTGTTGGACGGAAGATGGAAACGATTCCGGTTAGACCATCGGTGGTCTATTTTTGGTAAATATGCTCCATGATTTCCAAGCGATGGGTAAGGAGCAAAGCGGAATAAACGACTGGTTGCACATGCCGAAGAACCACTACCTGAACCAATCAGAAAAGACAATTAGAGGAAGAACGGCTCGGTGAAAGTGACATGTTGGCATGCATGAGACAGGGAGGCTGATGGCGATGTGAGGCATGCGCTGAAGGCGGCCACGATGGAATATTTGCTACTAGAATCTAGCAGTCCGGTTAAGGGAAAACCGTGACAGTTTTGTAAACCTAAGGGTTTTTTCCTTCGAAGTATAAAGGCATGACCTACGGGCATGATCTATAAATAAGGCATATTTTGTATGGGAAAGGGTTACTCTTCATTTTTTTATTGTTCTCATTATTGATTGGAAAAATATCTATTGAGAGACATTTTGTAAAGGCTCTACAAGCTGTGTGCGCAGAGGCCTACAGAGAGAGAAGAGGGTCTGCAGCTAAGTGCGCAGACAAAGAACTATTGTACCCTTCCCAAAGACTACTACAACAACAGTTCTTGTGGATGTAGCTCCCATCCTGGGGGTGAACCACGTTAAATCCTATGTAGTGTGATTGATTGTGTGCTTGCATTTGCTTATTTACTTACCATGGATGCCTGAATTCTCATTTATCAGTTGTTATGTTAGTGCTTTTATATGTATTCGCCTTAGAAGAAAGATGGGAATAATATGTTAAGTATTACATGGATGGATGAATGTTGAAGGTGCAGTATCCTAAGTCTGTGAAGATAGCAATCTGTTAGATCATCATTTATGTATGTATAGTTTGTGTTGTATAACTCTCCCAACGCGCAGCACCGGAAGTGTGCAGTATTGTGTGTTTCGTCTGTTTACATTGGTTATAAGGTTAATCGTACAAGGCAATATATGAATGGATAAACACTAAGTAAAGTCATCAATATCAGTTAAGTCTGCAAAGGATGTGTATAAGTCAGTTGCGCTGTCCTCTTATTTGCATATTGTCCGAACCGCGTAGTCCGTAGATGCGCTGGTTGCGCAAGTATCTTAGCTTGTAGACGCGAGGACCGCAACGCAGTCTATCGTCGTGCAGTCTTCAGTGCACAGCGCGAGCCCCACAATACGCTGCGCAGTAGTTTCATTCGATCAACTCATCACATCACTGTGGAAACCTGATTCTGCAATACACCCATAGTTACACCTCGGGTGAGACCTCAGCCTGTTCGCAGGCTGTTGCCGAAAGGGTCAGTGAGAAGGGGTTTTGTTGGTTCCTTGAAACAGCGAAGTACCTGGGTCTACATTGGAAACCTATATAACAGCATCTTAATCCAACAAAGAGGTTCAAACATTATGAGAAAGAGAAAGTGAAATGACAGACAAGTCGCAACCCTTGCTGGAGGAAGCCCACACAATCTCGCAGGAGATCGAGGAAAATTTAAAGGAGTTGCGCGAAAGTCAAGAACAGGTGGAAGGACAAGCCGAGGATGATGAAATAACACCTGAGATGTTGGAAACAGTGAAGCAAGTCGAGCAAGACACTAAGGAAGCAGTTGAAAAGTTGATTGTTACATACAACGAGTTCGCTGCGAAGCTAGCTCCGCAACCAGAGGAGAAGCTCGAAGAAGTCGACGTTGAAGGTGGCTCGGGGATGAGCCACATGTAAGTGTTAGGGGCCTGTTGGGACTGGCCCAAGGGGGTGAATTTTTGTATAAGTCATATTATGGAACTGCAGAGCTAAGCGTAGTTCGGCTAAAGTATTTTTGGACAAGTCTATTTTGGATGATGCGAAGTTGCGTGCAGCGCAGCGTCGAAAGAGCTTTGAAGTTCAGTTCTGCGAGGAGACAGCGCTGCGATGTGTCCAGTCTATGGGGATCCGGCAAAGCAGAGTGTTGGATGGAAGACGGCACAGATTCCGGTTAGACCATCGGTGGTCTATTTTTGGTAAATATGCTCATTGATTTCCAGGCGACGAATAAGGAGCAAAGTGAAAGAAAGCGACTGGTCGCACATGCGGAAGAACCACTACCTGAACCAGTCGCACAAGACCGTTAGAGGGAGAACAACTCAGTGAAAGTGACATGTTGGCATGCGTGTAACAAGGAGGCTAATGGCGACGTGGGGCATGCAATAAAGGTGGCCACGATGAAAGATTCGCTACCAGAATCCAGCAGTCTGGTTAAGGGAAAACCGTGACAGTTTTGTAAACCTAAGTTTTTTTTCCTTCGAAGTGTAAAGACATGACCTACGGGCATGATCTATAAATAAGGCATATTTTGTATGGGAATGGGTTACTCTTCATTTTGTTATCGTTCTAATTATTGATTGGAAAAATATCTGTTGAGAGACATTTTGTAAAGGCTCTGCAAGCTGTGTGCGCAGAGGCCTATTGAGAGAGAAGAGGGTCTGCAGCTGAGTGTGCAGACAAAGAACTGTTGTACCCTTCCCAAAGACTAATACAACAACAGTTCTTGTGGACGTATCTCCCATCCTGGGGGTGAACCACGTTAAATCCTATGTAGTGTGATTGATTGTGTGCTTTCATTTGCTTATTTGCTTACCATGGATGCCTGAATTCTTGTTTATTAGTTGTTATGTTAATGCTTTTATATGTATTCGCCATAGAAGAAAGATGGGAATAATATGTTAAGTATTACATGGATGGATGAATATTGAAGGTGCAGTATCCTAAGTCTGTGAAGATAGCAGTCTGTTAGATCATCATTTATGTATGTAGAGTTTGTGTTGTATAACTCTCCCAATGCGCAGCACCGGAAGTGCGCAGTATTATGTGTTTCGTCTGTTTACCTTGGTTATAGGGTTAATCGTACAAGGCAATAGATGAATGTATAAACACTAAGTAAAGTCATCAATATCAGTTAAGTTCACAGAGGACGCGTATAAGTCAGTTGCGATCTCCTATTATTTGCATCTTGTCCGAACCGCGCAGTGCGTAGATGCGCTGGTTGCGCAAGTATCTTAGATTGTAGATGCGAGGACCATGACACAATCTATCGTCACGCAGTCTTCAGCCCACAGCTCGAGCCCCGCAACACGCTGTGCAGTATTTTTGTCCGATCAACTCATCACATCACTGTGGAAACCTGATTCCGCAGTACCCCCATAGTTGCACCTCGGGTGAGACCTCAACCTATTCGCAGGCTATTGCCGAAAGGGCTGGTGAGAAGGGGTTTTGTTGGTTCCTTGAAACCGCGAAGAACCTGGGTCTACATTGGAAACCTCTAGAACAGTATCTTAAGCCAACATGGTCCATCCAAGATCTATTTTTATTGGAGCTATTTGATCGCTTTGTGGGATGGATCTTTTTTTTTGTTCTTGGTATGTTGATTTGAGGTTCTTGCTTGTCTAACACCGTAATTCCTCTGTGTATGTTCATTTTGACCCTGTCGTTGGTCAAAATGCTTTTTATAATTTGGGTGACTGTTGGAGGGGACCCTTTGGGTTCCTTAATTGTCATTAGTTACTTATGTAATAGCATAGTTAAAGAAGGAGTTGGAGCGGGTGCAACAGCTCCAACCACATGTACGATGTATAAATATATCTATCAAGATGAATATAACCAGTTGGATGCATTCAACTCATCTCTCTTGTCTTGGTTATATCTCTGTGTATGCTTATACTCTCTGCTTGAATACAACATCTGGCACCGTTGCCGTCTTCTTCTGGTCTGGGTGACAGCAGCAGCAGAGAGAGCCAGTTCGAACCTGCAAAAGATCGTGAGGAGAAGGATCGTTGCTCGATTGCTGAGGTGTTGTTGAAAACTTTCCTGCATGCAAGAGAAAGAAGCTAATGGGAGCGATCAAGAACCCTGCAAGAAATGCTCGGAAATAATGATGCCGCCGCGTGATGTTGTTGTTTGAAAGCTCGTGCCTGAAAATTTAAATCCACCTTTTTCTACTTTTAAGTAAGTTATGTTGAGTCGAGTCAGTCATCAGTCGACCACAAGCAGCAGCGACACATTCTAAACTTGCAAGAAGCCTCACAATAGCCAAGTCTACAACCAGCATGTACTCAAGAAGAAGACATATATACCACACAGAGAAAGCGCTTCATGTTAATAATGACAAAAGAACACTTAAATTGATCGATCCCCCGGGTACTGACACACATAAACATCTATTCAATGTCATTTCAGACGTTTTTCAGGAAGTTGGTGAGTTGGTGCAATGGCATAGCATGGAAGCCCAGATGCTCCTGGACCGTGGAAGAGAATCCGGCAGGAAGGTGAAAGGGGTAAGCGACTCGATTGGCCACTACCAGACTACTGACAGAGACTAAAGGAATCGCCGTTCATGGTTGTTAATGTTTTCTTCGGGACGAAGAAAGATTTTGAGGTGGGGGAGATGTTGGAGGGGACCCTTCGGGTTCCTTAATTGTCATGAGTTACTTATGTAATAGCATAGTTAAAGAAGCAGTTGGAGCGGGGGAAACCGCTCCAACCACATGTAAGATGTATAAATATACCTATCAAGATGAATATAACCAGTTGGATGCATTCGACTCATCTCTCTTGTCTTGATTATATCTCTGTGTATGCTTATACTCTCTACTTGAATACAACAGTGACGATAAGGAGACCTTGTTGTCTGTTCTTTTACTAAATGGGCTTCATTTTCTTGAACTTGAGTTTGCTTTTCAGAGAGTCTGGATGCTTCCTTCTGGATTTTCTCTAATTTGCTCTCTAATATATTGTTATTACTCTGAATCTTCTCGAACCTTTCGTATTGCAACTTTTTGTCCTCTTTAAACTTCTCAAGTTGTTTCTCTAGTTCTTGATTACGATTTTTTAGATGATGGGTTTATTCTTTTTGTTCTAGTTTTTTTCCTTCTAGGTCTTCATTGGAGCGTTCCATCTTCTGACTATGTTTCAACTTTTTTATTTTCGTAAGTAATATTTTGTTATGAATTCTTAGTCGAAATAGTTCTTCGGTATTGCTTGTTAATATGTCATTGATTTTCTTAATTTCCATCTTGTGCGCCTTTTTAGTAGCGTCATACGTTTGTTGGAGTTCTTTACTCTTTTGTTGTTATTGACCTATCTTTGATTCTTGACTTTGTAACTTTCTCTGGACTTGCATCAATTCATCATCTTTGTCCATGACGAGCTGGTTTAAACGCTTTATATCTTCTTGTAAATCGTTATCACTTCTATACGATGATTATTTGTTATATTCGAACTTTTTGTTTTTGTCTTCAAGATCTTGATTGTGATTTTTTAATTGAGATATTTCTTCACTCTTAAATGATAACATTTTCTTGATATCTTGATTAGTTTTTTTCAGCTTTTGGTTTTGATCTTTTAAGCGACGATTCTCTCGTTCTGTAAACTGATCAAGAATGCTCTGCTTACTTATCTCAAATTGTAAATTTTTATTGCTTTCTTTGTAGTATCCTAATTCACCTTCCAATTTATGTATTTGTGATTGCAATTGTGATTGACCTTGATATTCTTCCATAGTAACATATTTGCTACATATCGGACATGAGCGATTTCCATTCTTATAAAGTGTCGGATATTGGAATTCCATTTCGCAATAAGGACACTAAGTCCAGAATTTGGATTTATATATGGACTCCATACTTTCTTTAATGTCTTCCTTTGACTACTTCTTGTATTCTATTAACTTTGGCTTCTTTTCCCAATATAGTTATTTTTGGGGAACGTTTTTTTTTTTAACTCTCTGGTATTTCTTCTCCTCTTTTTTTTTTAATATGTAATTTATATTCTAAAATTTTTATGTATCTGGAAAAAAAATTATATATATATATTTATATATATAATAAAAAAATTAATATATATAATAATAATATTATTATTAGAATATAATAAGTATTATATTTTTTATTATAATATTATATTATATTATATTAAAAATATGTTAGGATATTTCATCATTCAGTATGTACTTTGCATGCATGCATGCATCCGCATGCTGCCCAGTCACCAATTTGATGCCTCCAGAACCTAGTCCCTAGTCTGCCAGCACCCGACAGCTTCCTTCCACTCATTTTTATCCCTCCTAGTGCTTAGTGCGCCCAGCATGCACCTACCACCTGAGAGGGGCACTTTTCTCACCTACCACTCCAGTTCACTTCAGTTAGCTAGTTTTCTTTCCTTGATTTGAGGCTAGACTGGCTCCTAACTACTAGTATCACTCTGATGGACCTCTAGTGAGACTTGACTACCTATTATGAGTCCAGTTAACTCCTCATGCGCCCTCCACTAAGCCTCCTTCCCTACATTAGTGCCATTACAATCAGTTACACTTATTACACTCAGTTAGACTCAGTTTGATACCTGGCTGACAGTTACTTGTGCATTGATGACCACCATTGATTGATGATGAGGACTCCTAGTTGGATCCAAGCTATTCCATGCAGTATATTCGAATTAACTCCTTGGCTAACTCTAATTGCTCACTCATTGTGACAGTATTGTATTGTAATTCTACTATTCTAGATTATAGAGCACTGATGCATCTCTCTTGCACGGTTTTTACTCCAATTTTTTTTACATCATTGTGATTGATATTCTTGTTCAATAGATCTGCTGTGACTAATTTTACATGGTATTAGAGCCATGGAAGGGACAAGATATCTCTTCTACAGGTGTTCTATGTGAAGATTTGAGTGAATTTGCTCAAAAATACTGAAGTTTTGGCATGCAAAAGCTCATGTGCATTCACTCATGTGCATGCAAAGCTGAAATATCTCTCCAATACCACTCCAGAAGCTTGAGTTTTCCATAGAATTCCTGGAATTGATACATTGGATCTTCAAGCTTGCTTGATCTCCAATCCCAGGTGTGATGCAACTCTAAAATGGTGGATTGTTCGACCTTAAGGTTCTTGTTTTTATTTTGATCTGCAGGTTCTTCTCCATCAATTGCACTCATTATTAGTGATGGATTACTCTTCTTCAAAGCCTATGCTAACTCCTTTCAATTATTTTGATTGGAAAGATGACATGGAGATTATATTGCGCTCAAAAGGGTTCTATAGAGTCACCATGGGCCTCGAATTGGAGCCAAACACATTGCTTGAGAAAACAAAACACTTCAATAAGCTTGATGAAGCTTATGGTCTTCTTTGCCTCTCTCTCTCCAAGGATATTCATTTCCATCTCAGTGGATTGAACTATCCAAAAGTAGTATGGGAGCAACTTGAAAAACGTTTTGGCTAGCAGGACGGGCTTAGAGCCTTTCAATTGGAAAATGAATTGATTGCTCTTAGTCCTGAGAATTTCGAGACCATCAATGCGTTTTTCACAAGATTCAAGCATTTGGCTTTGCAATTGAAGAACAATGGAGTTTTCATAGAGGATAAACAATTGATCCTCTCCATTCTTTCAAATCTTGGTAAAGATTTCTCAGTATTTGTCTCTACTTTCAATTTCGGTCGGCTAACTACCCCAAATTGGAAGATGCCTACCTTGAATGCCTTCATTGAGTCTGTTACCAAAGAGCATGATAAGATAATTCAAATGGGGTCCATAAGCTCCAAAGATTCAACCCTCTTTGTTGGAGGATCCAATAATTCGAATGGAAAATGGAAGCAAAAGAAATAGAATCCCAAATTCGAACCTTCCAAGCAAACAGAGAAAAGAAAACCATCGGATGCACCATCCGATTCAAGGAATAAGCAAAAGGGTAAAGAGAGTAAGGAAAAATCTAAATGTTCTTATTGCAACCGTGGCTTTCATCTTGAAAGTTCATGCATCAAGAAAACAATATATCAAATGGCCCTCCTTTTGGAAAATAATAATATAACTCTTCCCGATGGTGCATGGAAGAAGGATAGAAATGATTATCATGAAAGAGGTCAAGCACTCATGGCAATTGTTTCGAAACCCACCACTCTACTGATAGATTCCGATGCCTCGAATCATATGGCTGCAAATATTGACTCATTTTATTCATTTGATCCAAACAGCTCCATCCCCATCCATTTGGGAGATGACTCAAAAATTTCATCAAAGGGTAAAGGTACCATCCATTTAGAGCATGGAAGTTTTCAGAATGTTCTTTATGTGCTTTCCTTGGCTTCGAATCTACTTTCTGTGTATCAAATGACACACACTAGTGCACTGAGGAAAGTTACATTCAGCCCTAAAAAAGTTAAAATTTGTGATATTGAAAGTGGAAGACTTTCTGCAGTTGGAAAGGAAAATCATACTGCAAAATACTATGAGTTTTCACACTTTGTGCCGCTTGAAAAGCCCACTGCTCTTCTCACTCGTGGAAATGAGGTTAGTAGGATTTGGCATGAAAGGTTTGGACACCTTAATTACAATTATTTTCTTTTTTTACAAAACAAATCCATGGTTGATGGTCTTCCGCACCTCTGTTCCTCGAAGGGAATTTGCCTAGGTTGCATCATTGGGAAGCACCCCGAGCACAAGTTCGACCGCGGCAAAGCTAGCAGAGCTTCTACTATTTTGGGTCTCATACATTCTGAATTCAATGTTCCACTGCCAAATATGTACATGAATGGTTCAAGGTATGTTTTGACATTCATCGATGATGTCTCCCATTTTACTTGGGTCTTCTTTCTCAAAAACAAGTCAGAAGTGCTTGGAAAATTCAAGGATTTTAAGGCTTATGTTGAGACTGCCACGGAGATAAATATCAAATCTCTTAGATATGATAATGGCGGAAAATATATCAAGTCTAAGTTTCTGCAACTTTGTGCCGAAAGCGGAATTCAGATCCAACATACAGTTCCCTACACACCCCAGCAGAATGGTGTAGCGGAAAGGAAGAATTGGTCACTGAAAGAGATCGCTACCTGTATGCTTGAGTCAAAAGGTTTGGCTGCAAATATTTGGGCTGAAGCCATGAATGTTTCTGCATACATTCAGAACCAAGTTCCGCATTCATCCGTGAAAGGTAAAACTCCTTTCGAAGCATTCACTAGTCACAAACCGGATGTGTCCAATTTGAGGGTTTTTGCCTCCACTACATGGGCTAGAATTCCTTCTGAAAAGAGAAAAGCTTTGGATCCACAAAGTACTGAATGCATCCTAATAGGATGTGGAGAAGAATCAAAAGCATATAAACTCATGAATATCAGATCTAAAAAGATATTCATAGAGCGAAGTGTGAAGTTTGAAGAACCGCTTCAAGATCTGAAACTAGTCGAGGAAAACACTGCCGATCCGCAACCTCCACAAGAAGAAGATTCAAGAGAATATGAAGAAAGCATTGGATCTGATATATTTGATATTTTATCATACTTTGATGGCCATGACATATCAGGTTCGGAATCCGACCATAATGATCCTCTTCAGTTACCAAAGTGGGCCAAAAACACTCTACAATCTGTTGCTCCAAACATTGGAAATCCTGTTGATCCAAGTAGAACTAAAGCAGACTTTCAAAGAGCAGGTATGGCTCTTTCATTTTCTGATCCATTATTATCTGAGAAATGTTATTTAATGATTGGTTCAGATCCCAAATCATACTATCATGCCCACCGAGACCCAATATGGCAAACCGCCATGGATGAAGAGTACAGTTCTCTTCAAAAAAACAATACATGGGAGCTAGTTTCTCTTCCACCTGGAAGAAAATTAGTCCAATGTAAGTGGGTATACCGCACAAAGGTTGTTGCTGAAGGATCTATCAGAAAATACAAAGCTAGGCTGGTGGCAAAAGGTTTCTCCCAAGTCCAAGGAGTGGACTACACTGAGACTTTTGCACCGGTTGCAAAGATGGATTCCATCCGCCTAGTTTTGGCTATTTCAGCATCCAAGCACTAGGAAGTGCATCATATGGATGTGAAGAGTGCTTTTCTACATGGAGATATCGATGAAGAACTATATATGAATCTTCCAGAAGGATACATATCAGATCCATCATTAGTTTGCAGATTGAAGAAATCTTTGTATGGATTGAAATAGGCCCCAAGAGCTTGGTACGCAAAGATGGACTCCTTCCTTCTTTCTCAGAATTTCAAAAGATGCAAATATAATATGAATGTGTATATAAATAAAGTTAAAGGTAATTTTCTGATTGTTATTCTTTATGTTGATGATCTTCTCATTACTGGTAGCACTCTCCTTACAATCAACAAGCTAAAAACTGCCTTAAATCTAGCTTTTGACATGAGCGATTTGGGCTTGCTGAAGCAATTTTTGGGCTTGGAGATAGCTCAAAAATTTGATGGGATCACATTATCTCAACAAAAGTATGCTTCATACCTGCTATTAAATTTTAATATGGCAGAATGTAAGGCTGCTCCATTTCCATTCCTCTCAGGAATCAGTCTTAAGGAGAGAAATTCTACACCGATTGCAGATTACACTATGTATCGACAGTTGATTGGTTCACTACTCTACTTGACACACTCAAGGCCTAATATTTCTTATTCCGTGAGTGTTGTATCAAGGTATATGCAGCAGCCCCATGAGCTTCATTGGCGGGCAGCCAAGCGGATCTTGCAGTATGTGCAAGGTACAAGACATTTTGGCATACACTATGCTGTAGATTCTGAGCTAGATTTCATTGGTTTCACTTATTCAGATTGGGCGGGTGATAGCATTGATCGGAAGTCCACTTCCATATATGTTTTCATGATTGGCCATGGCCCTATTTGCTGGTCAAGCAAAAAGCAGGCATCCATTTCACTTTCTTCAGCAGAGGCAGAGTATCGAGGGGAAGTCAATGCCTGCATTTAGGCAGTTTGGTTGCAGGGTATTCTTTCCGAGTTTGATTTTGGTAGCACTACTTCGACTGTCATATTTTGTGACAATCAAAGTGATATTAAGATCTCCACAGATCCAGTTCAGTGGCAGAGGACCAAGCACATTGAGATTCACATGCACTACATCCGAGAGTTGGTGCATAATCGTACCATCATTCTACAATATTGCCCTACTGCTGAGCAAATTGCAGACATCTTCACCAAGAGCTTCACTGAGAAGAAGTTCTCTTACCACCGTTCACTATTGGGGGTGTGTTCCATCATGGTGGAGACATATTAGATCCATTTTATGTTTAGCTTGAGGGGGGGATTTCTTCCCACTGGGTTTTCCCTCTTTCCTCACTTAGCTTATTTTCAACATTTTTGGATTATTGTATTGGGGTGACCTTTGGTCTCAATAACCAGGGCCCTACATTTTATTTTTTACATCATAGCATAGCTTGAGGGGGGGTGTTAGGATATCTCATCATTGAGTATGTACTTTGCATGCATGCATGCATTCGCATGCTGCCCAGTCACCAGTTTGATTCCTCCAGCACCTAGTCCCTAGTATTCCACTCAGTTTTATCCCTCGTAGTGCTTAGTGCACCCAGCATGCACCTACCACCTAAGAGGGGCACCTTTTCTCACCTACCACTCCAGTTCACTTCAGTTAGATAGTTGTCTTTCCTTGATTTGAGGCTAGACTGACTCCTAACTATGGTTATCACTCTGATGGACCTCCAGTGAGACTTGACTACCTATTCTGAGTCCAGTTAACTCCTCATGCGCCCTCCACTGAGCCTCCTTCCCTACATTAGTGCCATTACAATCAGTTACACTTATTACACTCAGTTAGACTCAGTTTGACACCTGGATGGAAGTTGCTTGTGCATTGATGACCACCACTGATTGATGATGAGGACTCCTAGTTGGAGCCAAGCTATGCCATGCAGTATATTTGAATGACCTCCTTGGCTAATTCGAATTGCTCACTCATTGTGACAGTATTGTATTGTAATTCTACTATTCTGGATTATAGAGCACTGATGCATCTCTCTTGCATAGTTTTTACTCCAATTTGTTTTACATCATTGTGATTGATATTCTTATTCAATAGATCTGTTGTGACTAATTTTACAAAATATATATAATTAATTTTTTTTTTGGTTTGGTTTTGCAAGTGGAGGGGCGGTGGTGGTGGCCAGCGGCTGGAGGTTGGCAGGATTGGAAATTGTTGGGTGCAACGTGGAGGGTCGCGGAGGGAGCAGGAGCAGGAGTGGTGTAGAGTGGGCGAGGGAGAGAAGCTATGGAGGGAGAGGGGGGGAGTGTGCAACCGAGAGAGCTTCCCTCAGCAGGTGGGCGCGGAGGCTTGCGGAGGGGAGAGGGTGCCAGAAGGTGGTCACAGAGAATGGAGAGGGGAATGGTGTGGAAGTGTGTAGGGATAATGCTAGAGTGTGGGGGATAGAGAAGCACGTGGAGTGAAGAGGGTAGCATGAAGTGGGGAGAAATATCCAGGAAGAACGGAGTGGGAGCTGGCACTGCGGTGGAAGAAAATGCAATGCGGTGGGGTCGAGCCGCAGAGAGGAGGGGAAAAGTATGGCGGTGGCAAAGTGGTGAACACGGGATGGAGAGGATTGTGGGAGGAGCATAGAGCAGGAGGTTGTGTGTGCAGAGTGTGAAGAGAGGAATGGGCATGTGAGGACTGTGGGTGATTGAGCGTGAGGAGAGTGTTGGTATGTGGAGTAACTGGGGGAGAGAATATGCGCAGGTGTGGATGGAGGTGACGCTTAGGAGTGGAGAGAGAGAGAGAGGGGTGCAGGTAGAGTGAGGAGGATAGCAGATAGGGGGATGCGTAGGGTGTGTAACGGGGAAGAGAACGCGTGGAGGAGGAGGGAAGTGGAATGGTGAGAGTAGTGATGGTAAGTAGATGGAGTGTGGAGTTTACAGTCAAGGACCTACAATTTCACAGAAAATCTGACAATTATGGCTAAAAGCCGGATTTGGAGAAGCTCCAAGATGGATGGCTAAAAGCCAAAATCAGGAGGGTCAGAGAAGGTTGGATCTGATACCAATATTACACCGTATCCAAGTGTAAAGAGAATTTGTATCCGGATACTAAGGATGAAGATGCTCCATCTTCAATGATATAAATAAATATTGATAAAAGTATGAATTATAGATTATGATAATATTTTACAATGATACTCGCCTTTATAGGCTTGAGCATGCATAGTGAAGGGTTACACCCTTTCACTTAGTAATTAATATATTATTTTATATTTGTTACATAATTCTTGTTATCTAAGTGTTGAATATATGATATTGCATTTCATGAATTGCTTGCATATAGTTGATTGTATGTATGTGAAGTTTTGTACGCTCGTAGAACTAACTCTGTAGGAATTCAATGACTGGTAAATCCAAGCTAAGTTGCCACTCATTGGTTAACTTGCATAGTGGTAGTCATGCAGTGGTTAAAGGAAATCACGTAGTGGTATGATTTAGTATGCATAGTATAGCGACACAATAAATGAATTGATAAGAACATAAATGCGCAAGGTTAAATATGTTTGTGTAGTAATGCATATGGATTAGAGTATTATGCGCGTAGAGCTACACTTAGTGTATTGAGATCATGCGGCATAGTCTGTTATGCAGTAACATAACTCAGTATTAGACAATAATGTCTTGGTATCATAAGTAGAAAGGAAGAAAAATATCCCCCATGGTCACGATAGGCCACTGAGGCCGTTGGGTATGTGATATATGGTGCACCTTGTAAATTTACAATGTCCACCACTATCGGTGCATTATCAATGTATAGCACACTGCATTGGCATTGCGCTATACTTTTATGATGCACCGCTAAAATTTAAAAAACAATTTTCACCTCATCGATTTTTGGTGCATTTCAAAAACCATAGAGCACTCTGACTAGTGTGGTTAAATATGGTAATTCATTGGTGCTTGTAATCACCTAGAGCACCATATAACCGATGCTTTATAGAATTTAAGAGGCACCGCCACACTAATGAAAAAAATATTTTAATATAAACCACATCAACCGGTGCATTGTTATAATTCGTACGCACGGCCATGTCTGTGCACTTATGTTTAACATACACACCGGCTTGGTCGTTGAAAAAATACATTCACCCATTTCCCTGTAATTTTCACAAATATATGCACCCATTATGATGTGCTCTAAATACTTGTGTGCATTTTTTATGGTACGACGACGTGTTTGTACCACACCAATGTTGCTTGAAGGACACACTATTTTTTAATATTTCATAAATAATGTGGTGCATTATAGTATCACACACGCACTGTATACGATCTTTTTTGTCTCTAATAGCATTGGTGCAGTAATGTTTAAAAGTGCACTTATTTTACATTTTTTCAAATGAAATTCGACACCTAGTGCGCTACGATCATAGTGCACCATTAACGGTGATTATGTCATTTGTAATGTTAGAATTTTAAATGTAGAACAATATGGATCACTGAATGACAAACAAGCACAACATAGACAATAGTACACAATAATTTTATCATGGGAAAACCCTCTCAGGCCAGAAAAACCCAGCAAACTTCTTCTATATAGATTCGTCGGAATGTACAAACGTGCAAAGACCCAAAACAAGAAGAATCCAAAAGCAGCTACTCACTTGACTCTATATCTCCTACTCATGTGAACTCAATGAGTGAGAGTGGTGACCAAACGAGGAGGTCGAACCCCTCATTTATACTAATCCACTGACTTGACCTTTTTACCAAACAGGGCCGACTTGACTCTCCTAACTGGTCTGACTTGTCAAATTCACAATAAAATATTCTTTTCTAGATCTTCCCAAGCCGACCTAATAGTTAGGGTTTACATTGTCTTTTTCAATGACTTTTACATGATCAATTATATCAATATTGATAATCCCTGTAGGGTGTACAATACAAATTATACAAATAAGAATATCTTCTAAAGTTACATTCTTCAACATGTAATGCACCGAGTGTTGATGTTGTTTTAATTTTAGTTTATTTCATTGGCATATTCTGTGTGTTGATATTATTGTAGCGCACCATGCACAGTGTGCTTATATTGCAAAGAGCACCACAAGAAGTGCTTGACTGTTATATAGGCGCATCGCTTGTTAAAGTAATTTATTATGAGCAAAAATGTATTGTTTGATATCAATAAATAAAATGATCATTTAATGAATTATTTAATTTTTTTATATACATGTCTATGTTTGTTTATGAAACCAATGGAAATTATATGTGAATCAGAGACGTCATCAACGAGGGCTGCAACATGAGAAGTAGGTGTAGGTTGAATTGTATGATGTTGTATGGGAGTGAGAGGCTAGAGAGGGAAAGAGACTTGTACCCTTGGCCCATTACAACAAATACACGATACCTCTTACAAGTGTCAGCCTCCTTAAGTTCTATTAGGAGGCTACATACCTAAAGGGGAATCCAGTTTTTTTAATGCAGTTGATCCATCATTGGGATCAATGTAGACAGGCCTTTTGATTTGGTCTCGATCTGTGGTTTCATCACACAGAGGAGGAAATATACTTCATCACTCAGCTATCCAGTAGAGGGGAGGATTTTCCCCAGTTCCCTGATTTCCCACTTGATGTCACAGTAGAGAGTCAGCTTGCGTACTCTCAAATATATATCAGTGACCAGGTCACTAACCTTGCTCTTTTTTAGGTTTCTGGAGGGAAGTTGCGTATTGCTTCTTTTAGTGCAGAGGAGGTTAGGTGCTTAACGAAGGAGCACTTCGCCACTGATGGGAAGCGCATTAGTTTCCCTCTATTGTATTATGTAGGTTCTTTAGTGCAGAGACCTAGGTGCATTAGGTGGTATTTTTTGTGGCAGTTTTGTTTTTCTTTGGATTGATGTCATGCATAGTTTGAGTGGAGGGTCAACTTCCCTTTTGTTTCAAAGTTTTTTTGTTTGTTTTTTTATAATTTTTCGATCATGAGGCCATCATTTGACTACCACCCTCGTAGGGAGATGACCGAGGTGTGGATGCATATGTGGGGATATATGCTTCCTAGGGGCCATCCATAGTTCCCAACAAGGATCACCTCATAGGTATTAGAGTTATTAGCCAGCAAGGATGATCATACATTGGACCTTGTGACATATCCTTACGTGGGGTTGGATTGGGGAGGATGTCACAACATATTTTTCACCTGGAATGAGCCACCAAATGACAAAGGTAATATTAGTGTTATGTTTAATTAATCTAGTTGCATTTTATTGTCTTACTTAATGCAAATGAAATTTATTCTAACATTTTCTTTAAATTGTTTTATTAAATTATTTAATGAAATTGTCTAATTATTGTTGTGCATTATATATTTTATAGATATTGCCACCTATGATGGGGAGGAACCTCCACTGATTTAGGAAGGTGAGGATATGGATGAGCCTAAGTTGCCTCATTTTCCTAGACCCAACCTGTGACGCAGGCCAAATGCTAGATTTTGGGAGGATGTGGCAGATAGGTTATCGAGATTGTTGGCTCGACAGGGATTCCATCCTATACGGGTTCAAATATTGTGCGAGTCCCCAACATAGTATAGTTATGGAGGATTATTCCTCATGATATGAGGGGTTTTATGCATCATACAGTCAATGCAACCATCCTTCTAGCTTCTAGGATGGATTCCCATGGTAGTCAGCCTTCCTCTACATTTGATGAGGGTGACGATTGTCCTCCTCCTCCTCCTCCTCATGATTACTGACCACTCTTTCCTCCTCCACCCCTAGCTTCCCCACCACTATCTCTATCTCATCCATAGTTCGACTGACCACCCTCTCCTCCTTAATGAGATGACCATCCACCATCTCCTACTCCACTCATCTCACTTCTAGATAGGATGGTCACAACGAGTGAGATACATCTTTAGGGAAATATCTATGATGCTCTCTGGTCTACTTTTTTTCCTGGAAGAGGTACGGATGCCTCTGGATTTGCTGGTGGAGGTGTTGATGCCTCTAGATCTGCTGGGAAAGGTAGTGATTCCTCTAGTTCTGGAGGTAGACCAACTATCTCATAGCATTTATTGGACTTGAGATGTATATTGGCATGTAGCATGAGTTGTATATATATATACTACATTTTTCATGTTGATGGTGATGGTGATGTGTATGTTAGGTCGTGTTATATAATGAAACTTGTGTTTGTTAAATGTTATTATTAGATTTGTGCGTTAGATTATGTTTAAATCTATTATATATATATGTTAGATGATGTTAGGTAATGTTTACATGTGTATGTTAGGTGATGTTAGTTGTGTATGTTAGATTATTTTAGCTCATTTTTATGTGTATGTAAGATGGTGTGTATCTTTGATAGGTGATGGTAGATGTGTATGTTAGATGATGTTTTCCATATGTGTGTGATGGTTATGTTAGATGATGTTTATGTTTTTTAGGTGGTGGTGATGATGATGACAGTATGTTAGATGATGTTAGGTGATTTTATATGTAATTACTGGATGTTTATCTTACATGATGTTAGGTGATATTAGATGCGATTGTTAGATGTGTATCAAAATTAGATTCCTCCAATTTTATATTGTGTATAAACATCATGCATATTAAATTGTGAAAAACATCATGCCTATTTATTTTGAAAAATGGTGAGAGGTGTAAATATTTTAAAAAACAATGATAACCTCTTCCTTACAGTGCAGGTACTATCATATTGTTATAATCAATGTAAACATTTTTGTGAACTTATATATTAAAATAAAATAGAGATATTTGACATCCAATATATTAACTATATTTAAATTAATTAATTTTTAAAAATTATTTGAATAATACAATGCATTTCATTCCCCTATAACAAATATTTGTTTATACTATTTTATTGTGTTTAGTACAATAATCATCCAAGATGCAAGTACCCTTAGGAATACAAGCACCCTCTAGGGGAGTTGAGGTGGATGTTAAATGTTACTTCAAGGACCACAAGCGCTTCCCATTTGCAATCACCTAGGTCAAACCCTAGGAAAATCCACAATAGTCACCAATTTGCAAAAGGAATATGGGTGGAACAATCATGAGCTAGGTGCCTACATATGGGTAGGGAACATAGGACTTAGTCCTAAAACCAAAACATCAGATAAATGGTGTCACCCCAAGGACTTGCAACCTCATTCTTAACATGCATGTGAGACACACTAAAAAAATAATTTTTTCTACTAATAGATTTTTCACTCATTAACATTCATATTGTTTTTCACATCCTTGGATAATTGAGTCTCCAACCCTATATCAAGGTCCTCCAACCCACATTATTATAGGTTTTCTATTCAAAAAAACAAGTCTAATCCATTTTAATAAGTGTTGCTTTTAATGGTTTTTGTTACCTAGCAAGATACAAATATAAGAAAAATACTATGCTCTCAAATGAAAAAGATGCAAAAATGAGAGAGATTGTCAACAGAAACATTAATTTAAACTTGAAAAATATGCACGAATTCAAAAAGTTATGAAATGTATAAGAAACAACATTTTCAAACCTTAATGCAATGCAAATTCTCAAGAAATATTGTTCAAATCAATACAAGAAATTATTTTCATTTTCATGAGAGCATGCTAAAGAAAGCAAGCTAATATTTTCCATTAAATACATGAACCACTATAAATGCATCAAATTGCCTAAGAGATTCTTACTAGGACCAAAAAAGGAAAATTTTAATTTTTTTCCAATATTCAAATTTTTAGTTTTGCAATATATGAGGAAAAACATCCTAAAAGGTAAGTTTTTGAAAGTATTTAATCAACAAACAGAGCTTCTTGGTCCCTTGGACAACCACGAACTTATATTTGCAAATTTTGGCAGTTTTTTACTCTTTAGAGGGTTAAAAAAAGCATTGAATTTCATCCATACATGACTTCCAAGAGGGTTTATACAAAGTTACATAGGTGTTTTTTAATAGGAACAACAAGAATATGCATGCTACTATACTTTAAAAAAAAAAATTATGCACCCTCAAAAGTAAAAAAAATACAAAACAAAATTGTAATTTTTTGAACTAGTTTTATGATCCAAATTGACTAGAAGAACACTAAAAAGGTATTAGACACCAATCAAGAAGTCAAAAATGTAAATTTTTTATCTTAATGCGGAATTATAGTAGTACTTGAAATCAAATGAATAATCAACAAGCATAAGCATTCACATGAGACATAGTATTTACCCTGGGGAAACCCTCTAGTACTTGAGGAGAAAACCCAAGCAAAATATTCCTTAGAATATTGATAGATAGTAGAGAATGTCTTTACAATGAGCAAATTACATAAAGAATCCTTGGTGCATTATCAAAGATAAATACCAACCACCCCTGGTGAAATCATAGAGCAAGAGAGAAGATGGAAGAATATAACTCAGAATAATATCCTGCACAAAATCAATTTGTTGATTTTGGTCACATGCACAATGAATATGAATTGTCTTTAAGAGAAAAGAGAATTCGCTCTCCCATTGAATTCATCAATCCTGCATAACATATATATACATACTTCTCATCCTTTGGCTTCTATTTTTACCTTATGAATTCAGGATGAACTCGCCCTTCATCTGGATACTAGATCACTTAGTTAGGTGGCTAACTCAAGTGTCATAACTCAAGTATCGCAACTCAAGTGTTGCAACTCAAGTGTCGTAACTCAAGTGATGTATTTTAGTTCAACTCAAGTGTTGACATGCAAAACACTTTAGTTAACTAGATATTCTTTATTAACACTTAAATAACTCTTTTAAGTGAAGTCCTTCTTGATAACATCACTGAAGTGAACAATTTGATTTATCCTTTAATTAACTGAAGTATTTCTTGTTAACATCACTGAAGTTTAACAATTCGATTTATCTCTTATTCAATTGAATTCTTTATCATTATTGAAGTGAGAAAATCAAGTTCTCTCTTATCTTATCACATCTTATCCTCATCTCTTGTCTTATCTTCATGGCCCACATGTTCCAACTTTAATTTATCTATCATATCAAATATACTAAGGATATTTTTTCAATGATGTGATCATCTTGTTCTACTATCATTCCAAGTGGTCATATGCTAAAGTAATTCACTTTATAGGTGGCTAGTTTCTCGAAGAGACTTAATAGCTCAACCATGGTTAGTAGTACATCACACACCATTCATGGTTCAACATGCAAAGCATTACCTCAACACATGAGGCACCACCTCAACACATGACGATCCGTCTTGACAAACAAGACTGTACATCACCATCACTTTGACATAAAAATCACTTACCTCAACACAGGAGGCTTATTCATTCTTGAGTCCAACTCAAGATTCTTCTCCAAGTTTCATGAGTCCAACTCAGGGTCTTATAAGGTACTACCTCGACACACGAGGCTCAATCTTAACACACAAGATTGACTTGGAGAATGACTCATGATGCCGTAACTTTAACACTCCCTCTTAGCGAGGGAGTCATTCTCTTCCATGCCAAGCTTGTATCGGAAGTACCTATACTTCGTCAAGGATAGAGGCTTAGTCAACATATCTGCTATCTACTCACTAGTAGAAATGTACTAAAGTCTTATGGCACCTCTCTGGACCATGTCTATGATGTAGTGGTATTTCATATCAATGTGTTTGGATTTGTCATGAAACAACGGGTTTCTGAGATCTTAATGCAACTCTGATTGTCAGAGCAAATGATTGTAGTCATAAGCTTCTCACCAAAAAACCTAGAAAGTATATTCCTAAGCCACGCAGATTCTCAGCAGGAGGTATTAGCTGAAATATACTCTAATTTTGTAGTACTCTAAATACGGAGCCCTGCTTCCTACTAGACCAAGTAATCATAGCCTATCCCAAGCTAAGAAAAAATACGGATGTACTCTTTCGGTCGACAATACTACCACCCCAGTTAGATTCAACATAACCAAGTAACATCACTCCACCATTGGAAGCATATATGAGTCCATAAGAAATAGTACCTCGAAGGTATCTAAGCACATGCTTGGAAGCAACCCGATGTCTATGGCTTGGCTCAAACATGAACTAACTCAAGATACTCACAACATAACATATGTCTGGTCTAGTATGTATCAAGTACATCAAGGAGCCAATGAGTTGTCTATACATGGTAGGATTCCCTAGATCTGATCTGAAATATGACTCTTGTAGTTTCTTCAAATTAGAAAACATTGGTGTAGAAATGGATTTACAATCCATCATACCAAACCTACACAACACATCAACTATGTACTTTCTGTGAGATATTCCAAAATTCCAAACCAAGAAAGTAGTGCATAAGACCCAAGTCTTCCATTTCGAACTCAAAAGTGAGTTCCCTCTTGCACCGATCTATCTGTTGTTCCTCTCCAATAAGGAACAAGTCACCAACATAGAGAACCAAAATCAGTGGTTGGTTCTTCACAACCTTGAAATATAGGTTGGGGTCAGCTTCGCTTTTGGAGAATGCCAAGATCTAAATATAGTTGTCAATACTAGAATACCAAGCCCTTAAGGCCTGCTTAAGCCCATACAAGGCTTTCTTAAGTTTGCATACATGGGATTCCTTCCCATGAAATACAAACCCCTCAGGTTGTTGTATGTATACTTCTTCCTTAACTTCACCATTGAGAAAGGAAGTCTTCACATCCTTCTAGTGAAGTTTCCACCCCAGAAATGAAGCAAGGGAAATTATAGCTCAAATAGTGGTGTACCTGGCCACATGGGTGAATGTATCATCGTAGTCTATCCCTTCTTTCTATGAGAAACCACGAGCCACAAATATCGCTTTATATTTCTCAATACTGCCATCAGCTACATGTTTGATTTTATAAATCCACTTGGAATTTACTACAGACTTCCTTCTGGTTTAGGAACCACTTCCCACACAACATTTTGCATGATGGATTTGTACTCTTCCACCATGGAACTTTTCCATACCTGCAGCTTAGAAGCTTCCTCATAGGTGGTGGGTTTTGATTCACTAATGTGACTCATCTGACCTGCATATCCTGAAAATATTTCAGGTCTCCTTCACTCTCTGAATGTTCCTGGTGGTGCTCCATGTTTTTCTACCTCTTGCAGAATGTCTCGACACCATGCAGATCTCCTCCTAGTATGAGGTTCATCAAGAGATATTTCTACCAATTCTACTGGCTCTTCAAGATCAAGCGAATCTAAGGACTCTACTGGCTTCTCCCTCTCAACATCTGAAAGGGGAGAATTAGAAATTGGATCCTCCATCATGGGATTCTCATGCTCCTCCATATCTAAATCACACTGAAGTTGTTTAGAGCGCTTGAAGGAAACCTCTTCATGAAATTTTACATCTCTACTGACTTCAATGTGCCTTTGTCCTGGAACATAGATTTTATAAGCTTTGGATGATTCTCTATATCTAAAAAATGTCCCTTTTTTTTTCTAGATGGCTCCATCTTTGTCCTCTTCTCTTTTGGCACATGAATGTAGACAGGACAACCAAAAATATTCAAGTGTCCAACATCTGTTTTTTCACTAATGAAAACTTCACAGGAGTCTTATCTCCCAGGATAGCATGAGGAATTTTGTTCTATATATAAACAACAGTGTTAGAGGCTTCTTCCCATAAGGAAGTGGGCATATCCCAATCACACATCATAGATTTTGCAGCCTCACAGATTTTTATGTTCTTTCTTTCAACAACCACATTCTGTTGGGGGTTGTAAGGTACAGTCAGTTGTCTTCTTATCCCTACATCTCGGAAAAAGTCATTAAAGTCATGAGACTCAAACTCTCCTCCATTATCAAATCTCAAAGCATGAATGTTCTTTCCAGTTTGATTCTCAACCGGTGTTTTAAACTCTTAAAACGTGTTGAAAGTTTCACTCTTTGCCTCCAGAAAATAGATCCATGACTTGTGAGAGAAGTCATCTATGTAAAGCACATAGTACAAATAACCACTCAAGGATCGTGCATACATGGGATCACAAATATATAAATGGATGAATTCCAGGATCCCTTTAGATATTTTAGTATTGTTTGGAAAGCTTTTCTTGATGTTCTTACCAAGAGCACAACCTCTACAAATAATATCATGCTCAGATTGAAATATAGGCATATCTTTTACCATCTTCTGTAAGCCAAGTAATGCTTTGAAATGAAGATGACCAGGCCTCCTATGCCATAGTTCAAAAGGACTGACAATGTCATCGATCATGGCTTTAATGAACTTTCTTTGAACTTTGTAGAGACCTCCCTCTCTAACTCCAATCACAACTGTAGAATTCAAGTCTGAATTCTTAGGCCACAAGAGCGCTTTGTTGTCCATAAAGATTACTCTAAAACCTTTATCTTCTAGAACTAAAACATATAAGAGGTTTTTCTTCAAACCATGAACATATACAATATCATCAACATGGAGTACGTTACCTAAATTCAACTGAAAGGAAGTGGATCCAACTCCTTGGATCGAATAGGTGGTATTATGTCCAAGCTCCACCTAATAGGATAACTTCCTTTCCTTCAGATCTGAGATAGTGCTCATATATACAGTGATGTCTTTTGATGCGCCACTATCCACCAACCATGTCTCAACACTAGTGGTAATGGATCCAGCTAGATCTTAGACAAGATAGTACTCCCTCCTTATCTCTTGATCATTTGAAGAATTCTTTCTTGTAGGTTCATCTTCTATAGCAATAGAAGCATGAAATATACCCTTGAACTTTCCTCTTAGCTTTGCATGGCAGTCTCTTGCAAAGTGGCTCTTATTATTGCAGTTGAAGCATTTGAATTTAGACTTATCAAATTTCTTGTTGTATTTTTTTTTCCTTTTGATGAGGAAACTTATTCTAAGAAAAGGATTTATTTCCTCTCTTTGTCCTTGTCATAATAGCAAGGTTCTCTTCTTTGGAGGAAGTAGTTTTGCTTTGAATTCGCCCTTCTTCTTGAAGGAAATCATGCCACAATATTTCAAAGTTTGGTTGCACTTCTCGGCCATTAACAACAACCAATAATGTCTCCCATCATTATAGAATACCATCGACAGCAGTCTAAATAAGATCATCATCATCGACAGTAACTCCATTGCTCATGAGTTGATATCTTACTTGATAGATATGTGTGAAGAAGGAAGCAACAATTTATTCCTTCTCCATCTTCATATTACGAAGCTTGTTCTTTAGGGCTCTCTTCTAACTAGGAGCCTTCTTCTCATAAATATTTGTCAAGGTCTCAAAGCACTCCTTTGCAGGCTTCAATGGAGTAATCACTGGCATCAAATTGTCTTTCATAGAATCATAAATTATTCTCTTTGCTTTGGTTTGATTCTTCTTGAAAGCAATGTGACCAGCATCAAAAGTAGGATCTTAAACAACTTGGATACATATCCATCTAGATCATGCTCTTCTAGGAAATTCAGAATCTTGTCCTTCCAAGTATTGAAGTTTGAAGTTCCTTCAAGTCCATCTTCCATTCTTACTGAAATTGAAGCCATTATTCTTAAAGTACCGTGCTCACCCAGGATCAACGTAGGCTCAAGCTTTGCTGCAAAACTTAGCTCATTCACGCCCTGAGCTCTAATACCATGTTAATTGTTTATCTTAATACAAAATTATAGTAGTACTTGAAATCAAATGAATAATCAACAAGCATAAGAACTCACATGAGACACAATATTTACCCTAGGGAAACCCCCTAGTACTTGAGGGAGAAAACCCTAGAAAAATATTCCTTAAAATATTGATAGATAGAAGAGAATGTCTTTACAATGATCAAATTACATCAAGCACCCCTGGTGCATTATCAGAGAGAAATACCAAGCACCCCTGGTGCAATCACTGAGAAAGAGAGAAGATGGAAGAATAGAACTCAGAATAATATCCTGCACAAAATCAATTCGCTGATTTTGGTCACATGCACAATGAATGCGAATTGTCTTCAAGAGAGAAGAGAATTTGCTCTCCCATTGAATTCATCAATCCTCCATAACATATATATGACATACTTCTCATGCTTTGGATTCTATTTTTTATCTTCTGACTTCAGGATGAACTCGCCCTTCATCTAGATGTTAGATCACTTAGTTATGTGGATAATTCAAGTGTTGTCATGCAAGTGTCTCAAGTGTCATAACTCAAGTGTCGCAACTCAAGTAACCACTTATACTATGAAACGAGAACTCGACACAGTTCTCGTTATTCTCTCTCCTAATTTCAGTAGGTATTTTTAGCTCGGTTTCAAAAATGGGTGATGCCAGTATCACACATTTTCATTTCGAGGCATTTTTTGGGACCTTTGAATTATCTTTATCGTAAAAAAAAATTAGTTTCTATTTTCAAGTGCGTTTTTAGAAATTTAGCAAAATAGCATACATTTTTCAGCAATTTATAATGAAAAACATTTACATTTTGCAAATTTTTCTATAAAATAAGACATTTTTATGGACAAAATAAGACACTTTTATTGACAAAATTGTAAAAAATTCCAGAAAATATAGACATTTAAAACCATTTTCAATCAATTTTCATATATGCTTTGTATAAAAATGATACTATTTCATATTATTTTCCGAAAAGTGTTGATTCACATAAATTCAAGAAAAACTATACGAATTATTTGTAAAAAACATATTTCAAATATTATATATAGAAATTTTATTTATAAAATTAAGTTTGAAAGTCAAAACATTACTAATATATCTTATCAAAATATTGTCATACTTAGCATTTTCTTCAAAACATGAAACTAATCAACAATATCATGCAGGCCAAATTCATGTCCTCTTCTGCTGCATGTTTCCCCCCTCTAACATTATAATCAAATCAATTAAAAAACAAATTAAACTAACCCCTAACAACATTATAATAAAAAATTAAAAACAACTTAAACTAACCTAACAACATTATAAACTAACATTTAAAAAAAAAATTAAAAACAAATTAAACTAACATTAAAACTAATAGATTTAAACTAATGTTCTTATAATTAAAAATTAAAAAATAAAAATAAAAACCCAATAAACTAACCTAACATTATAATTAAAAAATAAAAAAATAAAACTAATTAACTATATACTAACATTACACAAAATTTAAAAAAACTTAAAAACAAAATAAAAATAACATTATAAAAAATTAAAAATTAAAAAAAAAAAAACTATACAAAATTTTAAAATAAATTAAAAACAAAAATAAAAACAAACTAAAACTAACATTATAAAAAAATTAAAAATTAAAAAAAAAAAAAACTATATATAATAACAAATCAAACTATATAACATTTAAAAACAAATTTTAAAATAATCAAAAAAATCAAAATATAAAACATTAAAAAAAAATTTTAAACAAAATTTTAAAAACAATTAAAAAACCAAACTATACAAAATCTTTAAAAAAATTAAAAAATAATTAAAAAAAAAATTTAAACTATACAAAAAATTAAACACAATTTAAAAAAAAAACAAAACCATGCAATGGCCGGGGAGGTGGGCGGCGGCAAGGGAGGGGGAAGGGAGGGCAGCGGAGGGATAAGGGAGGAGGAGGAAGGGGAGGAGGTGGTGGAGCTGGGCGGGGGAAGGGAGGAGGAGGTGGAAGGGAGGGCACGAGGGGAGGGGGAAGGGAGGAGGGAGGTGGTGTAGCTGGGTGGTAGGGGGAGGGGGAAGGGAGGGCGGGGTGGGAGGAGGGAGGGAGGGGGGGGAAGGGGAGTTGAGCGGAGTGGCGGGGGAAGGGTCCGCGAGGAGGGAGGAGGGGGAAGTGGAGGGGAGCGGGGAGGAGGAAGGAGGGGGAGGGCACCGCCCTCTTGGGCGCCAAAGGGCCACCCCTCACGAGCGGCTCGATGCTGGAGGTGGAAGGGAGGGCGAGGGGGGAGGTGGAAGGGAGGGCGAGGGGGGAGGTGGGAGGGGGGGGAAGGGGAGTTGAGCGGAGTGGCGGGGGAAGGGTCCGCGAGGAGGGAGGAGGGGGAAGTGGAGGGGAGCGGGGAGGAGGAAGGAGGGGGAGGGCACCGCCTGCTTGGGCGCCAAAGGGCCGCCCCTCACGAGCGGCTCGATGCTGGAGGTGGAAGGGAGGGCGGGGGGGGGAGGGGGAAGGGAGGTGGATCTGGGAGGAGGGAGGGGGGGGGAGGGGAGTTGAGCGGAGTGGCGGGGGAAGGGGCCGCGAGGAGGGAGGAGGGGGAAGTGGAGGGGAGTGGGGAGGAGGAAGGAGGGGGAGGGCACCGCCCTCTTGGGCGCCAAAGGGCCGCCCCTCACGAGTGGCTCGATGCTGGAAGGGAGGGAAAGGGGGGAGGGGGAAGGGAGGTGGCTCTGGGAGGAGGGAGGAGGGGGAAGGGGAGGTGAGCGGAGTGGCGGGAGAAGGGGCCGCGAGGAGGGAGGAGGGGGAGGGCACCGCCCGCTTGGGCACCAAAGGGCCGCCCCTCACAAGTGGCTCAATGCTGGAAGGGAGGGAGGGGGGGGGAGGGGGAAGGGAGGTGGCTCTGGGAGGAGGGAGGAGGGGGGAGGGGAGGTGAGCGAAGTGGCGGGGGAAGGGACCGCGAGGAGGGAGGAGGGGGAAGTGGAGGGGAGCGGGGAGGAGGAAGGAGGGGGAGGGCACCGCCCGCTTGGGCGCCAAAGGGCCGCTCGTGAGGAGCGGACCTTTGGTGCCCAAGCCGACGGAGGCGGGGGGAGGGGGAAGGGAGGTGGCACTAGGAGGAGGGAGGAGGGGGAAGGGGAGGTGAACGGAGTGGCGGGGGAAGGGGCTGCGAGGAGGGAGGAGGGGGAAGTGGAGGGGAGTGGGGAGGAGGAAGGAGGGGGGGGCCACCGCCCGCTTGGGCGCCAAAGGGCCGCCCCTCACAAGCGGCGCGATGTGGGCGCCAAAGGGACGCCCCTCACAAGCGGCGCGATGTTGGACATCGCGCCACTTGTGAGGGGCGGCCCTTTGGCACCCAAGCGGGCGGTGCCCCCCCCCTCCTTCCTCCTCCCCGCTCCCCTCCACTTCCCCCTCCTCCCTCCTCGCGGCCCCTTCCCCCTCATCCCGGTGCCACCTCCCTTCCCGCTCCCCCCGCGCCCTCCCTTCCACCTCCTCCTCCCTTCCCCCGCCCAGCTCCACCACCTCCTTCCCTTCCCCCTCCGCCGCCCTCCCCTTCCCCCCCCCTCCCTCCTCCCCCGCCGCCCTCCCTTCCACCGCCACTGCCCTCCCTCACCGCCGCCCACCACCTCCTCCTCCTCCCTTATCTCTCTGCCGCCCTCCCCTTCCCCCTCATCGCTCCTCCCCCGCCGCCCTCCCTTCCACCGCCACCCGCCCTCCCTTCCCCCTCCCCGCCATTGCATTGTTTCGATTTTTAAAAAAAATTTGTTTAATATTTTTTTTTTTTAATTTGTTTAACTTTGTATAGTTTATTTTTTTAAAAATTTTGTTTAATTTTTTGTTTAAAGTTTGCTTAATTTTTTAAAAATTTTGTTTAAAGTTTGTTTAATTTTGTATAGTTTAATTTTTTTTTAATTATTTTGTTTTTTAATTTATTTTAAAATTTTGTATAGTTTTTTTTTATTGTTTTTAAATTTTTGTTTTAACTGTTTTTAAGTTTTTGTATAGTTTTTTTTAATTCTTTTATAATGTTAGTTTGGTTAGTATATAGTTACTTAGTTTGTTTTTTTAATGTATTTTTAAATTTATAATTATAATGTTATCTTAGTTTAGTTTGTTTTTAATTTTTTTTAAATGTTTAATTATAAGATTAGTTTAAATTTGTTAGTTTAAATGTTAGTTTAATTTGTTTTTAATTTATTTTTTAAAATCCAAAGCTAATATTCGTAGAATAGGGAGCATTCGTGCAAGATGGGAGTGTGTTAAATCAAGCCGTAGATCCCGAAGGAATAAGACATCTAAAATGATGGTTATAGATGTAGACTCAGATGGTGCACCCATTGATAATAGAGAAGAGTATGGGTCATCTACATCTTCATCAAGTCCTTCATCTGCAGAAAATGTAGATTCTGATGGGGTGTCAGAATCCATGGATGAATTTGAAGGAGCAGTGTAGATGCTTTTTATTAGTATGATTTTTGTAATTGAAACTCTAGAGGATTTTTTGATGATGGGGTGTCAGAATCCATGGATGAATTTGAAGAAGCAGTTTAGATGCTTTTTACTAGTATGATTTTTGTAATTGAAACTCTCGAGGAGTTTTTGAATATTTATATGAACAATTTGTTCTTGTATGGTCTAATATATTATCTCATTATGAATCGCATCATAATTTCTTTGTTTTTATATGGTTATAGTGGTGAAATTATTAGAGAAATTTGTTTTTTGTTTAATATGCAATTTTCCTTAAAGTTGTAATTTCACTCTCCAAGAAATTTTTTTTTTCCAATTTAAGGTTGATTTTAAAGTTTTTTTAAACAACAATATGGGATGTTTAGGCCATGGCTCTATTTTTTACCCTAAAAAAAAATACGTGTATACTGGTATCAACACTTTTCTATTTGGGGGGTGTTTTTGGTGTTTTTTTTGCAAAAATCATCGTTTTTATGGGTAAAGTTCTCGTTCATAGTATATAGTTCTCGTTTCATAGTATAAGTGGTTAAGTGTCACAACTCAAGTGTCGTAACTCAAGTGATGTATTTTAGTTCAACTTAAGTGTTGACATGCAAAACACTCTAGTTAACTAGATCTTCTTTATTAACACTTAATTAACTCTTGTAAGTGAAGTCCTTCTTGATAACATCACTGAAGTGAACAATTTGATTTCTCCTTTAATTAACTGAAGTCTTTCTTGTTAACATCACTGAAGTTTAACAATTTGAGTTCTCTCTTATTTAACTAAAGTATTTATCATTACTGAAGTGAGCAAATCGATTTCTCTCTTATCTTATCACATCTTATCTATATCTCGTGTCTTATCTACATGGTCCACATGTGCCAACTTTAATTTATCTATCATATCAAATATACTAAGGATATTTTTCCAATGATGTGATCATCTTGTTCTACTATCATTCCAAGTGGTCACATGCTAAAGCAATTCACTCTAGAGGTGGCCAGTCTCTAGAGGATACTTAATAGCTCAACCATGGTTAGTAGTAAATTACACACCATTCATGCTTCGACATGCAAAGCATTACCTCAACACATGAGGATCCATCTTGACACACAAGATCTTAGTCTTGACAAACAAGACTATACAACACCATCACTTTGACATACAAAGCACTTACCTCAACACACATGAGGCTTATTCATTCTTGAGTCCAGCTCAAGATTCTTCTCCAAGTTTCCTGAGTCCAACTCAAGCTCATATAAGGCACTACCTCGACACACGAGGCTCAATCTTGACACACAAGATTGACTTGGAGAATGACTCATGATGATGTAACTTTAACAAACAAAAAACAATTGAAAATTATCACATTATCTATAGATGAATACCACACCCTTCCAAACTTACATAAGAACAAGCTTGAAAAGCCAAAAGTTCAAACAAACTGCCAATGTTTCTTGTACATGATGTATATTCTATTTTCCTTTAGGAAATGAGTGTTTCATGCACTATGCTCTAAAGAAAGGTGTGTGTGTACATGCTTTTATGAAAGAAAAGTGTGTATGCACACCACTGTCACTAAACATAGACATGTATAAATCTTGGAAAGTGCAAAAGAATGCAACAAAAAGAGCTTGAAAACTTTTGAATGTAATCCTATACTAATCAAGGCAAGGAAGTATCAAGCTTAACTAACTGAACAAAATCAAAAGGCTAGAGAACATAGAGATAAAACCCTAAAGGAAAAAACTCAAGTAGTTCTCCCAAGTGGAGTCGTTAATTCTATTTGAAGGAATAATCTCCAATGGATTAGGGCATACTAGTAACATAGAGGACATAATATAACAATCTAAACTCCAAGATCAATAAGTTATATTAAAAAATAAATACCTAAAGAGATGAGAAAATGTAAATATTTGTGTCCAAGTGGTCCTCGGGAGCCTCTTTGGATTCAAATTCCAATGAATTCTTCACCACTCTAAACAATCTCTTGGAAATATGCACACAAGCAAATAACACCTCTCCTCAAGGATTTACAGTTATAACAATAAAAAAACATAAGAGAATTGAATTGAATTATATATTTATCCTAATTAATGTATCAGGAAATTAATTCCACTACCAAATAAGTATTTAAGTCCAAAGCAAATAAACATTTGACAAACATATTTGGGGGGGGGGGGTGTGGGAGAATAGAGATCTTCATGTGTATTAATAATGAACAACGAATACAATTATATCTGAAAATTTTGTTGTTGGTACCTTTGTCACCAAGATCTAGATTCCTCCTAAATGGACCACTTATCACTTTGAACTCCACTTCAAGAACTCTTACTATTCATTAATGGGAAAATCATGAGAGATTTAGGTCCCTCCTCTTAGCAAGTTGATCATGCATATGAACATGGGTTTTTGTATAAGAGGATGATGATAAAAATCCTACATGAATCTTTGTAAGCCTCAAATATAAGGGTGCTCAATCAGTCATTTAGACCCTTATAATACTCTTGGAAGTTAGTTAAGTTTGTTGGTAATGGATTTTAAGGTTGCATAGGTATGACAATCCCATAAACACCACTCAAAAGCACATAATTAATGCACATTTATTATCTTTTTCCCCTTTTAGAATGTATACACATCATTCATGAAGAGAAAGAGAGTATATACGCTTCTTTCCTTATGCAAAAGTGCATGGTACTCTCATTTCTTTAAGGGAAAGTATGTATACAAAGCAATTTTTTTTTTAAATGATGCTTTAGGAGGAACAAGACCATTCAAGAAATAATAGCATGGCCAAGAAGTCATTAATGATTAGGAGGACCAAATAACACTATAACACATACGTTGACCAACAACTCAAGGTGGCTTTTAATGTGGGAGTTTGTTGGTTAGAAGATGAATAAATTTCCTAAGGGTTGGGGAAAATGATTGCAAAATTCAATAGCCAAGTAGTGACAATGTAGGCAAAAACTCAATTAGGTCTCCAAAAATTTGGAAAAGCTTTTCAATCTCGGTAAGTAAACTTGTGTTGTGAAACTTGAAAATCTACTTTATAATTTTGAAGTCTATCAAGCCAAGGGAGCTAAAAATAGGGAACATATTAATTAGGATAGAGATATTACTCTCTACAAATGTACTTTCACTATCTAAAATAAAAACAAGCCTCTAAAAAGTGTTGTACTTAAAGATCTAAATTTGGGGATTTGAGTGATGATCATGGCAACATCAAATACATATTTTATGTTTATTTTTATAATCATTTATCTTCTCATGATTGTGAAGTTGAAAGTCTTGTTCCCAAGCAATTTCTTAGTAGCATTGTTTATACAAAAATTCCTAAGCCCGAGTTGTTCTTTTAATTTCTACCCTTGGACAAAGATGTATGTTTTCAAGGGATAGATCACCCAACCTAGATTACTTGCCTTGTGAGTTTATTTGTTTTTTTAGCTCATGACTGACAATGATTATTTTCAAGTGTGTTAAAAGGCTTTGAATGTTGCATGGTAAGAGAAAGTCAAAGGTAATGCTTGTTAATTTGATTTGTAAAGGGACAAAAAAAAAAAAAAAAACACACATGTCAATGGTTAGCATCCTTTCACTCTACTTAGTGTGTCTAATTGAATATTTGCCAAAGCACTTTCTTAAGAGATCAAGAATATGGTCGCTCATTGTTTGACATGAACAACCAGATTTACTAAAGGCCTTTTCATCAAAGATGACTACAGCTTAGGAAAGGCATATAAGTCAATCGTGTGAGATTTTTATTTGGGATATGCCTTTGCAACGTAGATTTGAGAGAACATTTGCAACAAAGTAAATAGAACTCTCTTTCTAAATAAAACTTTATTAGTGTAGTGTATTGGACAAAGATTTTCTTGAGCTCACTATTTAAATGTTATCAGTGATATTCTTGAATATGCCGATTATTTAAATGTTATCAGTGATACTCTTGAAAGACAAATGCCAGAGTATTAGAGAAGGACAATGGAAATATATCTCTTCCCAATAATGAGCAATTATTAAATGCCCATTTGCCAAAAGATTTGAGTAAGATATCTTCTTGATCACAAATCTAAAGATATAACTCACTCAATTATCTTTGAGATTTCATTGAATGTACCATAAGTTGTCTTGATATTTTGTTTCAACCATCTCTATTGGGTGTGTTAATCTCTAACTAAAATGTCTCTTTTCCTATGAGATTCTACCCAGAATCAGTAGATGAAATCTCAATCTTTTCAAATCCGCAATTTGGGCGATCTTAATCACTGAAATTATAATCTTTTCGAATTTTCAATTTGGACATTTCAAAACTACAACCTCAAATTGCAATCTCTACAAATCTGTAATTTGGACATCAGATTTGGACATTTCAAAACTGTAACATCTCATGATTCATGACTTCTCGATCAACCCAAATTGCAAGGATTAGGTGATTCAGATTACATAAAATTTTTGTTTGGCTGATTCCAACCAAAACTACCTCAAATGAAAAATGAGGCGTTTTAATTGTTTCATAATCTACCCCCAATAGCTATAGCCATAAGGAAGGAAGAAAATACTAAAAGCTCTTATTATACGGTATGAACGAGCTTGTTTGATTCAGATACATGCGGTGGGATTTTGCTAGCTCAAAATGGATCATTAGAGCCATCAATGATAATTCACCCAAAAATAGTTGTTGGGCATTGCATTTACAAGATATACCTGCTTTGTGGTCTCAGCAATATAGTCCGTGCAACCTTAAGATTGCTGGTTCTATCTGTTCTCAAGCGAATATGACAAGCTTGGCAATGGGTGTCTTCGTAACTCTGGTAGGATTATATGGATAATCGACGAGCGTGGGATTTAGACCTTCCTGACAAAACGAGGTCAACTTAGTTTAATTCCTTTGAGAGTAAATGATTGACGAAGATGGGAGGTTATTTCCTGTAGCTTTGAAGTTTGAATTGCAAGACAGTCCCCTTCCTATTCGTCATCTTTCCTCTGCTTCTATTTCATTTGTTTTCCACCTTCAATGCATACTGGAGGGCCTCGTCTACAGAATATAGTTTAACAATTGACATCAGACGTTGGATCTGAAAAAACAAACCATTAAAGTACCTAGCAGGCTGTTCTTCACTTTTGTGTGTATCAATTCTGATTTGCTGTCCCCTAAACTGCTCCCTATACTCTTTCAATGACAAATGATTTTATTTTAAATTCTAAAATTATCCAAACAGAGTGATAATAGTTTGATGGTAGGAATTACTCTTGCAATGGTAAATGATTTTGTTTTAACTTCTGAAATTGTCCAAACAGAATCTAATAATAGTCCCACCACGGGCATTTAGCTCCCAAATGCTTGTTCATTTCTTCCCAAAATCTGGTTTTCTCCTTACCTTGACTCACCCATTTCTTTTGCAAGTACTGCCACCATAAGGTTGCCTGGGATTTCATCTTCGTCATGGTGAACTTTACTCTCCTCTGGCCTTCTTGAACTATATTCTCCACACACAAAAAGTTGTTGAAGCTCTGGAACCTCATCTATTAATGCATCTGGGTTCAAATCTTCTCCAAAGTTCCAAACTGTGATACTTTATACTTCAACTCAGCTCCTCGTTTTGATATTGGAAAATGGAGAGCGGCCATTACACAAGATTAACACACAAAACATAAACTGTATTACATTATTATTGAACAGAGATACAGGGTACATATAGTTGGAGAAGATCCAACTGACTACAGACGTGGAGATAACCATCTCCTATAAAATCTAAACTAATCTAAACGGATTCCACATTATTCGGCATTATCTCCTGATTCCACATTATTCGGCATTATCTCTAACACCCCCTGTTAATGCCTACATTACATAACAAAAGGTTACAACACAAATTTTTCCATGTCTGTCTCACTGGTCCTCATACGCAGTTACACCCATCTCTGAACTTCATAGACACGCTCTTTCTCTCCCATCATCTTCGAGCTACCACTTCATACAGCACAAATACAACCGCTTCCGACCATCTTTGAAGTATCTATAGGATCGACAATTCTAAACTACCCCGAAGAATAGTCTCGATACTGAAACATTCAGTAATCGATCTTACAAAATGACCTTTACACACACTCACCAACACAATGATAACCGGTATCTTGGAGCACCAAAGTACAACAAGAACTTCCAGCATTTAACAGACTTTCCCACATACTCAAACCAGTAATGCATTCTTATAGCACCGAAGCACTCAAGAACTACAAGCTTGAATTACATCACTATGTTCTATATTTGGTTCTGCAGTACTGAATTTTTACACTTGAACAATAGCACACTAAAACACACATGCATATAAATAAAAATATATATATCACTAAGAAACAGTAGAAGAAACAGGCAGTCCGTCTGGTGGCTCCTCCTTTATATCGATCCGCAGAGAGATATCAAATGTCGATCTGATGGCCATTTTCTCTGGAGATACAGGCAAGATTTTGATGTGCTCCATGATTGTTCTCATAAATGTTAATTCGCCGACATTAAATGCACAACAGCAGTGGATCATTTGGTACATTGTATACCAAACCAATGTCAAATGGAATTGCACAGCAGATCATTGGGATACACAGACCATTCCTTGGCAGCACTTAGATCGAATGATTCCTTTTCCTTCTTCAAGGCTTAGATATAATTTGCGTGCACAGTCAAGAGCTTTCAACAACATGTGAAATTGACGGCACCTCATTCAGTAATAACTAAGGTATGAGTACCATAACCGTTGTAAGTTCCTGGCATATCCACAGCGATCCCTCTTCAGCTCACAGTTAGCGATACATCTCAACTGGCGTCTCAAACGGCTCCCTCTCGTTCTTCAGGCTCGTGGCTCTCAGTTGATACGGCCTGGCTTTTTATCCGATTTCTCAGCGCTCAGTCAGCCATTGCTGATCCCTCAGCTCTGATACCAAGTTGGAAAATGGAGAGCGGCCATTACACAAGATTAACACACAAAACATAAACTGTATTACATTATTATTGAACAGAGATACAGGGTACATATAGTTGGAGAAGATCCAACTGACTACAGACGTGGAGATAACCATCTCCTATAAAATCTAAACTAATCTAAACGGATTCCACATTATTCGGCATTATCTCCTGATTCCACATTATTCGGCATTATCTCTAACATTTATCAGCTTCTGCACTGGCTGAAGTGTTCCAGTCTAAGTAATGTCAGTGCTTTGATGTAGTTTCTATTAGCTTCTGCACTGGCTGGAGTGTTCCAGTCTAAGTAATGTCAGTGCTCGCTTCTTCATCTGCAGAATCATCAAGCCTTAATCTCCTCTATGTGACCTCTAACCTTCTTAATAACTCGTCATCCACATACCTTCTGCCTCTAACAATCTGCCTTCCTCTTCTTCCTCAGCTGAAAGAAAATCCTCTTGAAGAGATACTGACTGCTCTGATACCAAAGTGATGCAATAGCAGCTGAGAATTCCTAGTTATCTTTCCGTAGATGAACTTTGATTCACCTTCCACTAAGTACACCTTCGAATTAACAGTTGTTCTGTCCTTCACAACTCGAAACCTCTTACACATGGATATGGATTCTTAATCAAAAGATCAAACATGGATGTTTGCAAGGTATCCACAATCTTTAGTTTTGTCAATCATCTGATATCTTGCTTAATAGAGTTGCTCTGGCATAGGAACTGTGAAGGGGTCAGGGTGGATATAGATCCTTAAACCAGAGTCTTCAGCAAGGTACCCACTACCATTAGTTTCATCCTTATTTGGATAACTTGCATAGTCAACTGGCTACACTGCAGTAACCAAATTAATAAATCCAATGAATGTTAACAATCCAAAGTAGAGACAGTAGAAAGATATGATACCATTCTAGCTTTAAAAATTCTAGTTTGTTGTCAGGAGAATACAAAACAGAAAACCCCCTTGTGAGCACATAACTCCCTGTTATAAGTACACTGCATCCTAAAAAGCTTTTCGTACCAGGAGTGCTATAATAAAGAGAAATGAACAGTTTCAGTTAAGATATATAGATGGAGAATCCATCCACTTGGCACTTGCACCAAGAATGTTAGAGACAAAAGTTGATATGAAGATTGCTAGATGTGCTACTTTGTGCCAAGAAGACACATTGTCAGTTATGTGGTTGTTTGTGTGCTATTCAGGACAAGGGGTTAAGGAATGCAGTCATAGCAGTGTTTGTGTTTGGAATTCATGTGAATTTTTCTCTCCCAATTTGATCAGGTACTAAGTAACTTCTGTAAAGTGTTTGTTTTTGTGCGTGATTGTATAGTTTGTTTTCTCAGTTGAATTGATGCATGATGAATTCAAACTTATCCCTTGGAACAGGAAAATGGGTGCAAGTTTCAAAAATGTCACTTTGAAATTTCAGGAAATGGAGAAGTGAATATATCTATATAGATGTATGAGCAAGAAAGATCTTTCTGATACATAGTGTGTATATAGATGTATGGCTGTCTTTCTTATTGTTTTATTATTACAAGTCAGAAAGTCCATCCAAGACTAATTTAGAAGAACCTGATACTTACATCACTAGAAGGGATGCAATTGTCACCCTTTCAAAGAGTAAATGTTGTGCCATCATTAAAAAAATATAAAAATATATCTAACAGTATAGAAGTGACATTTTTGTACTGGAATTTCTTAGAAAGTGTTTCCTAGATGTTTAAAACTTTAACAGGCTTTTCTCTACCATTTCTTCAATGGACATTTTTCTTGCATGGAAATGAGCACCTATGGGGATTCTGCCAATATGAAGATAGCTTCTTTTGAAATAGATTTAAAACCGCTACTACTTAAGTTGAGCTCACACACTCAAGTCTATCTCCTATGACTAATAAAAGTTGTGTTCTAGAGTAATTGAGATATGGTTTTGTCTCAAGTTTCAACATTTCCAAACATGAAAAGGGAGATTTCAAGCATTCTAACATGAGCACAGAATGTTTTCCGTAGGAGCTTTCAAGCATTCTAATCGATGTCTAATGCTTCTGGCACGATCTTGTCTATTAGCTGCTATTGTTATCAAGCTAATTTCTGCTTTAGAGCTACTGATGAAGACAAGTATGGAGATTTGCAAAATGGCTATGTTTGATATGAGAACATAAACTACATTAAGGTGGATCAGAGAGTGCACTAGCTCAAATTTGTGATAATATTTTGGTATGATAAGAAACTTTCTTGATTTACTTTTCAAAATTATTCTAACAGGATATTTCTGAGGAAAACTGTGCTGGAGAATTCAACACAGTGACCAAAGAACTCCTTTATAAAGAAAGATGCAGAATCCTTGATCTAATTTGTATTGTTTCATAAATGAAAATAAGATGCATTTTGAAAAATGAAAAAATAAGAGAAAAAGTCTGCAACCAGAGGCTGTTCAAGGAGTGAACACAATCATTAACTAAGCATTTTCCTAGAATTGGCAGTATTAAGAATATCTTGATAGAATCAGTTATCCAGAAAAGATAAGGCATGGTTGTCGTTAATGCCATACAAAGACCTTAGTCATTCCTAGATTTCCTTGTCCTCATTAAAATCTACTATTGGGATTGAAAATTTACTGCCTTGAGCTTGAATGATCTATTCCAACAAGAAATGCAGTGGACAGATCAAAGTTCCCTCTAGCATTGCAATATATAGTTTTCCTTTTTGTATACACAATCAAAGATGCTAACAATCCAAGATGCGCAGTGAGACTGACAAAATAATTCCTTTTTTCCGAATTTTACACTAGAAACCACGTTATGGTGATACTTCCATTGAGCAGAAGGAACAGGAATGAAAAGAGAACCTGTCTTGTCAAAAGTTTCAGAACTTAAGTGGCTACGAGAAGATAGCTAGCTGCTGCCGGAGTGTCTCTCTGCTGGACTATTTAGAGATTAGAAGACATAGTGACATTCATAGAGGAAATAGAAGAAACTAGATGACTGGGTGTTGCAAGCTCTGAGATTGCCATTTCAGTAGCACTGCCACTGGTACTGCTTTCAAAGGTTTCCAAAGACTTAGGAGCAGGTGGTTTGTCAATAAACAAAATTCCCTCCAGCATCTGGACAACTTTCCCCATAGTTGGCCGTTGTGAGGGTTGCTCCTGAATACACCAAAAGCTAACTTGAAGTGCTCTTCTTACCTGATCAATATCAATATCTCCACCAAGCTTCTCGTCTGTAATGTTTAGAATGTCTCCTCTTTCAAATTCTTCAAACGCCCATATTGAGAATTTCTTCTTCCTTGTCGTCAAGGTATCAAAATTCCTTCTGCCGCTTATAATCTCTAGCAAAACCATGCCATAGCTAAAAACATCAGACATGGTAGTGATGGGTAAATTGGCAAGCCATTCTGGAGCCAAGTATCCTCTGGTTCCCCGAATACTGGTCAATGAGCGCTTGCGATGACCTTTGTGATTGATAAGCTTGGACAGCCCAAAGTCAGAAACCTTTGCATTGAAATTATCATCTAGGAGTATGTTCTCAGGTTTAATATCACAATGAACAATGCAATCTCTGCACTCTTCGTGCAAGTAGGCGATGCCCCTTGCAGTTCCAAGGGCTATACTGAAGCGCTTATCCCAATCTAACATCCTGGATTGCTCTGAAGAAGAAAAAAGGAATGTGTCCAGGGAAGAATTTTTCATGAATTCATAAACCAGTAATCTATGGCGGCCTTCTGAGCAAAATCCGATTAGCCTAACCAAGCTCAAGTGATGAGTACTGCTAATGGTTGCCACCTCCATACGAAATTGTCTCTCCCCTTGTTCAATCCCTTCCAGCTGCTTAACTGCGACTATTGTCTTGTTGGGCAATTCTCCCTTGTACACCGTTCCAAAGCCACCTGAACCCAACTTTTCCATAAAATTCCTTGTTGAGTGCTGAAGTTCCTTGTAGGAAAACTGAACTGGAGCCCCCGAGGCATAGTCCAGAAGTGTGTATTGGGATGGTAATTGCCCAAATCTAAACTTAGGATTATTTCTACAGAAAGTAAACCAAAGGCATATCTGGATAGTAATCAAGGCAATGATAGGTCCTACAACTGCTCCTGCAATTAGAATGGCAGATGCTTTGGTTGATCTCACAAACAAAATTGCAGGGGGTGGCGGTGCTAGAGGACGACCTTGACCACATACCTTTACATAAGAAGTACTTGGAATCGCTGCTGATTGATAGGCACTTGTGAAATTCTGAGTCTTTATACGGCAAGTGCCCGAACCATCCGCCATGACTGTAGATGCAACACAAAGTGGATTCCTGAGGCAATTCTGTTGGCAATCTGCAATGCCCAAACTGTATATCTCCGACTGTGACTCTGATTCCGGAGGATAAGAGAAGAATTCAGTATTGTTCAAATCAACCATGCTCTGGTTACTACACGCTTTAATGTCCTGCTCTCTCCTGCATCCTTTTGTGGGATCCTTGGAATCTATTGGAACAAAATCTGCAGATGGACATATGCACTGCGGGGCTGTTTCATTGTAAACACACACCCCATAGTTCCCACACCATCCATACACTCGGCATTGGTCTTCTACTGCACTCCAACTCAGTTGCCATGTTCCAGAGCTTTTAGCCCACCCATACGACCTCAAATTCCCATCTGGTTCAAGCCTGATCCTGCGCAATGTGATCAAGGAATCGGTGTAATCGCTGCTGTATGCAATCCAGAGCTGATCACCAGAAGAATTGTACAGTGTAAAAATACCTTGACTGCTCAGACGTAATATGGAGCCATTAGTGGCTCCCTGATTCCAGTATGTGATGTTGTTCCTCCATTTCAATGTAAAATTCCCACTGGGCTCCAGAGTGAATGAATAAGGATACATGCGGAGGCTCTGTTTCATACTGAAATTCTGATTAACCAAAAGGGTATCAGTAGGATTGGCAAAGCTCTCCCAAACGCTCTGGGAACTGCTATTCTTCACTACAAAATTCCCATCGTCCTGCATGGCAGCAGATGATACGCTTTGGTTTGTAGTATTAGTCTGCCACACCGTGGTGTTTGTTCCATTGCGCAATATGAGGTTGCCGTCATTCTGGAAATTAAAGGAAGCTTTGTCACCCACTTTGATACCACCATTCTCACCTGCAGTCCACACCAGGTTTTCGTCTGAAGTCCCATTAATAGAAATGCCCAGAACATACAACCCATCGTTTCCAACTGAGTGAAATCCAAAGTTGAAGTTGCTATTTGCGGATTTCCAAAACTGTTGTTTCCCGGATGAGGAAGGCGTAAGGATGGACCCTGCCTCCACTGCTCCATCTACACCAACCATACATTGAATAACAATAATATATATTACAGATATTGGGATTAACATAATTGTTCTACCCTGTTACCTCAATATTATAATCAATGGCACAGGTACCAGGTGATCAATCAGCCTCAATGAAAACGTGGGTACCTAATAAATATAGAATTAAGCTTTGTTAATTTAAATTCTATACACTACATCGAGGTAACAGTGCAACCGGGTAACAGATAACCAACAAGCCAAGGTAAGAACATGGGTGTTTCAGATATAGCTAGCTCGAAATCTCTACACTCTTATTGGGATTATGAACACTGCAACCATGTAACAGGCAACTAATAAGCCATGGTAAGAGCATTGGTGTTTGTGCAACCTTAACAGATAACCAAGAAGCTAGAGTGAAAACTTGGGTATCTAAAAAACAAATTATATTTAATTCTAACCTTAGCCAAATCGAATTCCAGTAACGAGATATATGGCTGCTTTGGGTGTCCAATAAACAAATTCTGAGCCAACTCTAAATTAACATCAAAATCCAACATGCCCAATCATCCTGCTCTTGGTGTCTAATAAACAAATTCTATTTAATTCTGAATTTAGCCAACTCCAAATAAAAATCAAGATCCAACCTGCCCAAACGTCCTCCTCTGACCAGAATATATGGCTGCTTATTTCTCTTTTTATAAGGGAAATTGCTGTGCTACATGAAATAGGGATTCTGGTTGCGCTGACCGACGACTGATTCATAAGCTTCCTCGGCCCTAGCTTCCATTACAAAAGTCAATGATTCGCTGCGCCGTATCGTGTGGAGCACAACCTTATTGGTTTTCAGTGCGCCGCTTACACGGTTTCATGGATTCACATTAAGGAACCTTAATCCACTGCCTGGAATTTGACATCCGAACAACACTTTCAGGAATCCTATGTACGTATCTACAGTAAATTTGTCTATGAAGTAATTTTTTATTAAAAATATTGTGCATTTGTATGGATGATCTTGCATAAAACTTGAGATAATGTAATTTTCTACTTCAGAAGTTGCCATAAAAAGATCTAGAGATAATTTATTTTTCTAGTGCTTTCAAATCATGGTTTTGGGTTGGCTGTTGATTGGTTGTCTTGGGACATTGAACAAAGACATATGGCGACGTAAAATGGGTTTGTTTTCAAACATGTACGGCGTGTAACATACGTTTGGATTGAAATTGAGCAACATATGTAAGGTTAATGTACTAAGAATTTTGAATGATACTAATATTGCAGACCATCCTGTAATATTACATTCATTTTTGGGTGGGAGGAGCCGGAGGATCATTCTTGGAGGATTGCTAAAATCTAAATTTTCATGGGAAAAAGAAATGAAACAAATAATATGGTTGAGCTTCTAGCCTTGTTTCAAGGAGTCAAAATCTTAATAGAAAATGATATGAAGATCCAACAATTTGTGGCGACTCTAAGATCATCATTTAGGCATTTGTCTTTACTAAGCCCTCAATGATCCTTAGCGTGGCTAGAATCCATGTCAGAACTAAGAAGATCTTGGACACTCTAGGAAACTACCAGTTCTTTCATGTTACCCGGGAGAACAACAAAGAAGTTGACTTCGTGGCAAACATAGCATCCACTCTGCCAAAAGGAACTCTCGAAGTTGCTAATGAATTGGAAAAAATTTCAGTGATCCCCTAACTTATCAAAGAGGGCTCGGGGAACCTCAAAGGAAAATGAGCAAGAAAGTATTTGTAAAGGTCACATGGGATTGGCATATGACCCAGGACAAAAGCCCAAGAATGGACGAAACCAAGGGAGAGGAGAACCTTCCCAACACATATGTGGTAATGATGTCATGTTATGCTTGCATTGGTGGATAGGTGGTGGAGAGTTGCCAAACACAAGGCAAGCCAAGGTCGAGTTAAATTTGACGGGAAAGCAGTACATCTCCGTTCGGATGTTAATTATGGAAAATGGTGGTTCAGAGGATCGCAAGGACATATAAGGCCTTAAGCAACTATCTTTGCACACCCAGAGGTTTGGGAGAATAATGAAGCAAGGTGGTGAATTTAATGTTATGTGATCTGAGGTCAGGGGAGTTTGTATCCAGCTTCTTTTAGACGAGGCAGAAACCCTTGATTAGGAGGACCGGTTTGAAAGGAATTGTGGCACCCTAGAGTGGAGCAGGAGGTCATCAACATCAAACCAGGGAAAACACAAGGGCAATGAAAGGAAGCATTACAATTCGCCAGGGAGTAGCTAGAGTCACTCAAATGGGTTCAATGGAACATGAAGAATGGAGCAAGGAAGAGTGTTGTGTCTCGCATGGCCTATGTAGGTTAAAAAGAAACCACAAAAGCTTGAAACGAAAGGTCCACAGTCTGAGCCAGTATCTGAAGTCCATGGATAGACACATAGAGCAGAGGCATCAAAAAAAAGAGCACGACCGCTTGGTTGAAAGGGGGGGGGGGCGTGAATCACCATATTGTAATCCTGAATAATGAAGTGGAGAACCAGTAGCTTAGGATAGAAGCAATGGAGAATCAACTTACCCAAGCAGAAGTGACATGTGTTCAAAACGAAACCCTTGAACTCGGAATTTCCCATCTGGAAGCAGCTCTACTTCAATTGCAAATCAAAGTGAACAAGAAAGAAACAACGAAAAGCTAATCCTCTCGAAAACCCACTGTGAAGAAGGAATGCTAGTGCCCTAGGCCCAAGATCAAATATTTTGCTTGGGTTTTTGTTGTTTTTTCTTACTTCATCAGTTCATTAGGATTTATAGACATCAATTTTGGGAGAATTTAGAATTGTAGTAAATAGAGGTCCCTGAGGACAGTAGTTTTGATTGTAGTTTTGTTAGGGATGCAAAAAATGATAGGCCAATTTTGTATGGTGTGAACTGATGTACCTCGAGGGATTTCTCCCTTCTCTTTTATAAATAAAAATTCTACCCGTTAAAAAAATATTACATTTATTTAAATATTTTTTCAATAGTTATAAATAAAATGTTAAAAAAATTGAAATCATTTTATTTATATATGTGTATATAGAGTTATCAAATGTGGATGAGAAAAATGAAGGGTAAATATTACCTATTTTAGAGAATTTAATATTTGAAGTTCAAGAAGTGTAAATAGAAGACATGGTTTTGTAAAAGTACACATAAAGCAACTAAGAAAAATTTTAATGAGTTCAAGTGTCACGGGGACTAGATTGTTTTCCCTCTCGAGCGTCCCATGCCATCTGAAATCCTAGTCACCATGCGGCACTGACGTGATCTTGCTACTTGGGCATGACTATCGACCTCAAGTATCACCTGGACTATGCCTCACCAAAACCAACCTGACCAAACCTAAGCTAGGCACCTTAGAGTATGTGGAATGCCAAGTGCTCGCTTCACCATAGGCGATACAATCCATCGTATTGCCACCCAACCTTAGATAATGGTGTCCATCGCAAACACTTAAGCGACCAACTACCCAATGCATGACAATGCACTCCCCCATCTAGTCTCAATCCTCAATGGTGCCCGAAGGTCCTGTCCCGGTTCCACCTGGCCACATACCTTCGCAGGATCCATCAAGTTATTATACTAACATGGTTGACACACCACACATCACATTGCCAATCGTACCATCCTATGTCAAGCCTGCTATGCAGTGTCTCACCGGTTTGTCTTGTCCTACTCGACTCGACATCATCATTGGTCATCCTAGTGATCCTACTCGCTAGTACAACATCATGTCCATCTCATGGCCAATAACCATGAGCCAATCGCCAAGGCTATCAAAGTCTTGGACTCATCGTGCATCCTTAAGTAATGCATCCCAGCGCGCCCTCCATCACGCCATTTCCAATGGATCTTATCATAGGGTCATTACAATCTCCCCCACTTAATGATGTTGACGTCCTCGTCAATGCGGCTCCATTGGCACATCCAATTAAAGGGGCGTTGGTGGTGAAGAGACACTTCTGCATATTCTAAAACCGAACGTGGGTTTGATGCCATATGTCAAGGGGACTAGACTGTTTTCCCTCTCGACCATCCCATACCGTCCAAAAGCCTAGTCAACGCGCAGCACTGACGTGGTCTTTCTAGTTGGGCATGACCATCAACCACAAGTATCACTCGGATTACGCCTCATCGAAACCAACCTGACCGAACCTAAGCCAGGAACCTTAGAGTATGCAGAATTCCAAGTGCTCGTTTCACCATAGGTGATGTAGTCCATTACATCACTGTAATGTCCCTAGTTTGACCCCATGGCATTTACATTATAAATGATGTAATATTGTTATGAAATCATGGTGAGGAGCTCAAGGCCAAGGCCCCGCCATCGATTTAGTGATGCATATGATTTGCGTGCTAGCAATGCACATTGGAAATTCAAATATCATGTAATATGCATTTTAATAAAAATACCCACAACTAGCTATGCAATGCAACAAAGAGATGGGGGCATGATTTCACAAGGAATTGGGAGAGAAAACATTCAAACCCTTGAGCCAAGTGTCAATGAGAGAATCCATCAAACCCTCAACTACCCATGTTGACTTTTGTACCCAATCATTGATTTCTCCCAAGAGTTGGTTGAGGTAGTTAATGCCTTGGGGAATGGGAGGTATGGCTGTCCAAATTCGGGTATGGGAAAACCACCCTGCATGGGAATTCGCGTTTTGCTTCTTGGGCAAGAAAAGAGCCATGAATTTCTCCCCCAAGCCATTATGCAACCATCATTCTTTCTCCCTCACGAGTTTAGAGCCACCTGGGCGTTTTCCAGGCATGTCTGCTGCGTTTTTCTTCATTCTCCCAGTAGAGAAGGGCGTTTTCGTGTTGTATACCAGTGGGGAAGAAGGGGAAATCGAATGGGGGATTCAATAGAGACCATTTTGGGTTATTGAAGGATAAGATATTTGGGGAAGAAATCTTTTTTCCTCCATGTGGTTGTTTGCCCCATCCCACAATCCGTTTTTGGTTGGGAACGTTTTTGGGAAAACCCATGGCCATCTTATTCGTAAATCCCACTGTTAAAAATGTGTATCCCTGCCCCTGGTTGTCCTTACTGTGTGAGAGAAGAGTATGTTGGGTATGGGTATGGGTATCCATGGTTTGGGCTTGAGCTTGAGTGCAATCATCTAGGGTTCAATTGTAGCCTGATAGACCCAGCTATGGACTGGCTTGGCTCAAATGAAATGGTTAATGGGCTGGGTGTGAGCTGGAATGTTCCCTTTCCTTGTGAGAATCATGCCCATCTCGGGGGTGGCCTTCGGACGGACTCAGTATAAGCTGTCGAAGAGCCTATGGTTGGGTGGAACGTTGCAGCGACATAGCTAGTTGCTTGGGGCAGTTGCAAAATGAAGATAAGTGTTTTTATGTCTATGTATTTACTTCTGCAATGTTTAATTAATGATTATTTTGATATGCTGGATGAGCATAAATTGTGTGTGTGGATTAGATTTAAATTCCGCTGTGCATATTCCCTAATTTGTATCTGCACACCAATGTTTAAATTTTTATGATTCTAATTAGTGGGTTGAGTTTTATGAAATGCCCAGATTTTAGTGCCATGTTCCCTTCCTTGCATTGGGTCAACAGGTGGGTATATTACATTTGGTATCAGAGCTGCTGGTTGCAGCATTGGGCCTTTATGGGGCTACCTATCATAGTTGCAGAGGTAAGTATGCTTCCTGCTCAGCACTGATAGTTAAGAAAAATTTCAAATCTTCAAAATGTTTCTAAGTTTCTATGAGTTCTGCCCGAAATTTTCGGAAGGAATTCTCTTCCGAAATTGCGGAAGGAATTCTCTTCCGTAACTGCGGAAGGATTCCGCGAGTTGTTCCGCAACGCGGAAGAGTTCGAGAAGTTGTTCCGAAACTGCGGAAGGATTCTGCGAGTTGTTCCGCAACGCGGAAGAGTTCAAGAAGTTGTTCTGAAACTGCGGAAGGATTCCGCGAGTTGTTCCGCAACGCGGAAGAGTTCGGGAAGTTGTCCCGAAACTACGGAAGGATTTCGCGAGTTGTTCCGCAACGTGGAAGAGTTCGAGAAGTTGTTCCGAAACTGCGGAAGGATTCCGCAAGTTGTTCCGCAACGCGGAAGAATTCGGCGAACTGCTCCGAAACAACGGAAAATTTTTCTAAGTGTTCGGCGTTGAAAGGAAATTTTCGGAAGGAATTCTTTTCCGAAATTGCGGAAGGGTTCCGCGAACCGCCCCACAACTGCGGAAAGAATTCCAAAAAGTATTCCACAACTGCGGAAAGACTTCCGGAATGTCTTCCGAAATTACAGAAGGGTTCCGTGAGTCGTTCTGCAATTGCGGAAGCATTCGGCGAATTGCTCCGCAACTGTGGAAGCATTCGGCGAATCGCTCTGCAACTGCGGAAGCACTCGGTGAATTTCTCCGCAACTGCGGGAGCACTCGGCAAATCGCCCCGCAATTACGGAAGCATTCACCAAACCGCCCCGTAATTGCGGAAGGCTTCAGCAAACCGCCCCGAAACTGCGGAAGCATTCGCCGAATTGCGGAAGCGCTCGGCGAATCGCCCGAAGCTGCGGAGAGGTTTCTAAAAAAAAATTTTAAAAAAAACGAGGGCGCTGCCCTCGACCCGCCCTGCAGTCGAAGCCACAAGGGGGCAAGCCCCCTTGACCCCCATTCTTCCCTGGAGACAGTCATTGAAAGTGTGAAATGCGCTCTTGGGATGAGGAGCACAGATTGCATAAAGGATGGAATTCTTAGCAAGAGAAATTGTTTGTGATATCCATTATGGAAGATGAAAGGGAAAATGCCTCACCTTAAACTATTTCTGTTTATAGCATAAGAATTACATGGTTGGAAAATAGCAAGAATGAATGATTGCACATATGTATATGTTGAATTGCTAATTCATGATAATATCATAGCTAATGATTGCTTGTATGCTTGGTAGGGAAGCCAAGGAAAGGATTAGCTATGATGTGGATGAGGAACTCCATGATGGAATGAGGAATTGAGAAGAATTCCTTAACTCCTCTCTTGCTATTGTATTTATATTCTGAAAAAATTATGGCATAGGGATGCTGGAAATGCGAGCGGATAGATAGATGAAGTGAATATGTACTAGATGGCATATTGCACAGTGCACGTGAAAATGGTTTTGCATATATATGATATTGCATATTGGTAAAAAAAAAAAAAAAAAGTGAGAATTTACATATGCAATGAGCCACTTAAGATCAAATGATGGTGGTTGCTAATAATTAAGTTGTGTTCGCATTGGTTGTAGGACCAGAGACAAGCGAAGCATGGCTAAGGATGTGGATGATGATTGTTGCCTACAACCTCATGAAGAGAGGATGGTGCAACAAATCCATAATCATGATGTTGGCAAAAGGACTGAGTAACCTTGGTAAGAGGTCGACTGATCGGGTAACATCAAGCGATATTAATAACAGCCATGCAGGTAAGGGTTAACGGTGCTTAATTGCATGAATGTTGAAAGAGGATTTGGTAAGATCCCTTCAACTACAGTTAAACTATGATGATTTGGTTTGCATGTGGTATTGAGTGCCTAAATGTGAATGTTAACCTACCAAGTATGGTCAGGTGTGGGTAAATGAAGGCAAGGAGCCTTACACCCTATAGTTTCTAGAAACCTCAATGCATTCATATGAATTCATGTCATGCAATTGGTGAAGATTGGTTGTGAGTTTAACAACCAAAGCAACTGAGGACTTATGGACCTGTCATGGTAGTCCATGATGTATGTAGTAATCATGGTTAGGACATAGTATGATGGAATGCATAGTATTCATGAAATCATGCAAGATGACATTGAAGAGATATGCATTGAAATATTCGGTAAATGTAGTAAATATGCATGCATGTGTAGGTGCGCATGTTGAAATGCATCGTGTGGATGCATGGGTGTGACATATATATGTTTCAATACAGTTAGATAATAGATGAAATGGTGGACTATTGCTAATCCTGAGACCATCCCATAAGCTGCTATGAATGCAGGAGAAGGACTGCATGAAGAAGGTAGACATGTGATGGGCTACCAGAGCACTCTGTTGGAAGGACAGAGCTGCATGGAAAGGAAGTAATGAGTATTTACAGTTATTTAAATTGCATGGATAGTGTGACTATGTCATGCAATTTTATCGTGATAGTGATGCATATATAGAAATGTATATATGTTTCATTACATTTCAAATGTTAAACAGCTGAAGGTGTTTAAATTTTGGAGTATTTTAATTCTGAGATCACTTCAGTAACTGTTATGGCAATGAAGGATTATGTGCGTGGATACTCACAACGTGTTTAGCCGATTGAAGTTTCAGTTTTCGGGTAAAAAGGTCTTGCGTATGGCAATGAGGATGAGTCCATAGTAAAGACTGAGATCTACCATGTGCAGAAGCCGAAGGTTATGAGAAGGTTCTCATGGTTGTAAATTTATGCATGAAACAAATCTGAAAATTGTCTGGTTTAAGTTTATGAGAATAGTCTCATAGTTGCAAATCAAATTTCTGTAGGAGACAGAATTGTAAATTCATATTGAATTTAATTATTAATGCTATTGATTGGTTATGGAACAATCATATTTGAAGCTTATTGCTAAATGTTGCTAACTGTTTGGCTATTTGATAAAGTGTGCCAGGATGACACATTGCAGGAAGATCATGTGTGATGGCCTACAGAAGCCAAACCAAATGGGAAAGACCCCATGCTTTGGAAATGGGTTTCGGGTAAAACGCCATTGATAATGTCTCAGCCAAACCGCATGTCGGTAAACCATGAAAGTGATATGGTAAAGCTATGCCCAGAAGGCATGTGAGACACATATGCAAAATGAATGAGTATTCTATGACCCTAGACAAGAACATGCATGTCTAAATTATTAGGGTTAATATGCAAAGCATGCTCTATCTTATTTCTATCATTGAAAACTGCTTGAGTATGATTAGGGCCTACATGGCGCACATCAGAAAGGGGGTGCACACCTTTTCTGGTGCTGGGTCATGTTAGGGTTTTCAATATTGACTACACCCTAAGGGAATAGACGCATTCCTAGTGTTTCAATACTTGGTAGTGAATGATATGGAATGTGGTTAAGAATTGAACAACAATACTGATGAGCTTGCTTATCCTTCTTGTATTGTCAGCCTACACAGATGCAGATTGATACTGCACATTAAAGGGAAAAGTGAATAAGGGTACGCAAAGGGACTGTATGGGAATTGGCAACCTTTCTATGCTCATGTGAAATATTACCAGAAGGGATGGACAGGTCCGAAGAGCTGTGTAATACGAGAAGGTATCATCCTTGTGTGAGTAGGGGTCATGTTAACCCGCAGTCAAGAAAGTCACCTATAAAGTTCCTAAAAGGAACCATCGATTTGCACAAGAGAAGGAATGGCATCCTTGTATAAATGAAGAGTTGATGTGTGGGAAGGGTTATGGTGCAAGAAGGTGTGGTGGCATTGGTAAAGGCATAAAATCTCTACTGGGACAGCAGTGGGAGGGCGGGCGCCAAGGACTGACTGAAAACCCTGAGATGCCTATGGCTCCATAGTAGAGCCTTGACCTATAATGGTCGGTGGCGCAGTTTCCTTCCATTGGTCAATGACCCAGACGAATGTGCTGGCTCGGCACAGGAGAGGGCCAACTAGGTATGGGACTGGTTGGGCACCACCAAATGCTTGGTAAATCTAGCCGATGGGGAGGCGTACTGGTTAAGCATTAGCTATATCCAAGTCCATAGGTGATCCCAAGGCTTGCAAAGCGAAGCAGGATCGTGTGGACCAGAGGGGAAACGCACAATACAGATAAGTATTCGTTTTCATTTATGTCTTGTTTGGAATAATGAATATTTCAGCTATAAGTCTTCTAACAGCTAAGCTGATACATTATTGTTTCTTTGTTGGAAACCTTGGTCATTGCAGGAAGGCAAGACCCTGAAAGACTATAAATTGCCGTTAAATCCAGAGAGTAAATGAGTGGGCAATATAAATTATTAAGAAATCCAGGGAGTAGTTGGTTGAACGCTATAAAGTTCTTGATAAGTCTAAAGAGTGACTAGTTGGGCATTAACTACTTGATATGGTAAAGTAGCGTGTACGCTGGCCCAACAACCCTTAAACAATTGATAAACCAGTCGGAGCACTGGCCTAGCATATTGCTAAAGGAAATGATTGATAAACCCAGTCGGCGTACTGGCCTGGAATTGCCTATTCGAATGATTGTGGAGTAGCCTACGTGCTGGCCCAACATTCGTTATTGTGTTCATGGGAAATCCAAGGCTCGTAAAGCAAAGAAGGATCCCGTGGAATAAAGTAAAGACATCCAATACAGATAAGTATTCAGTTACCTTGCAGCTTCTTGCTTATGAATATACGTGTGTATATGATTTAATTATGATTTCTTAAATTCTCGTTTGGAGATAAACCCTATGAAAATACACTAAACATGTGAATTAACTCAATGTTTGAGTGTAGGTATTGCTGGAAGCAAGGACTATGAAAGCATCTGGAGGATGCATGTGGACATGTGACCGTCCTAAAGAGAGCTCAGTATGAGGGGTAATGAAATATGGTGCTAGTGGAACTGTGTGGGTCCTAGCAGCCAAAGGTTCTGTAAGCAACAATGGGGAAGGGTTCCCTAGTTGAAAGGCATTAGACAGACCTTAGACACTAAAAGTGTCATAGCCGAGAAATGGCACGCCAAGCATTCACATTGAAGTGAAAGAGGCTAAGGAGCATAGGACCACAAGTGATGGTGTGGCCCCGGATTGGAACAAGAATAAGAGGGGGAAACTCTTACTCTTCTCTTTCCTTTTGACTGATGCATCTCAGAAACAAAAGACTGTTGAGTGCATGTCATAAATGAAAACAAATTGTGTTTAATTGCTTGAAATGAATTGTGAATGCTGAAATGGTTATTTTTCGGTGAAAGGATGAACATGAATGAATTCATGTGTATATTGGGAAAGCATGAAATGTGTGGAAGTCTCATGAGTAAAGCATGGACGTTCCATGTCAATTGGGCAAATAATTGACTAATATTGTGGTATGCTTGTCCTAACAGGAATTGCCATAGGAGAGACATTGAAAGCCATTGTTGCCGCTGTTACTAGCCAAATGATTGCTAGTGAGAAAAGCAAGAGCCAGTTGTGCACCTTGATCATGGAAGCAGACCAAAAGCTATTTGTTTTGGGCTGGAAATATTCCTCAGATAGTTGCCGAGACAACAAGAAAGATGGAATCCATGGAATTCCAGACGTGTAGAACAGCTGGAAGGTAAATAAAAGAAAGGGATCATTGTAGGGCAATGCCCACCTGCAGAGATAGCCGATCAAACCAGCAGGAATGATTGTGGAAGCCAAAGGAATTGGTCCCGAAAGCCCAAAGTAAAGGGATGAAACGCAGGACAGACCTGTCACATTTTGTGAATTTTGAATCATGTGTAAAGTGGGTATATAGTCCGAAGTGTTGGAACACCGAGGACGGTGTTATTCCAAGGGGAGGGGAATGTAATGTCCCCAGTTTGACCCCATGGCATTTACATTATAAATGATGTAATATTGTTATGAAATCATGGTGAGGAGCTCAAGGCCAAGGCCCCGCCATCGATTTAGTGATGCATATGATTTGCGTGCTAGCAATGCACATTGGAAATTCAAATATCATGTAATATGCATTTTAATAAAAATACCCACAACTAGCTATGCAATGCAACAAAGAGATGGGGGCATGATTTCACAAGGAATTGGGAGGGAAAACATTCAAACCCTTGAGCCAAGTTCCAATGAGAGAATCCATCAAACCCTCAACTACCCATGTTGAATTTTGTACCCAATCATTGATTTCTCCCAAGAGTTGGTTGAGGTAGTTAATGCCTTGGGGAATGGGAGGTATGGCTGTCCAAATTCGGGTATGGGAAAACCACCCTGCATGGGAATTCGCGTTTTGCTTCTTGGGCAAGAAAAGAGCCATGAATTTCTCCCCCAAGCCATTATGCAACCATCATTCTTTCTCTCTCACGAGTTTAGAGCCACCTGGGCATTTTCCAGGCATGTCTGCTGCATTTTTCTTCATTCTCCCAGTAGAGAAGGGCGTTTTCGTGTTGTATACCAGTGGGGAAGAAGGGGAAATCGAATGGGGGATTCAATAGAGACCATTTTGGGTTGTTGAAGGCTGAGACATTTGGGGAAGAAATCGTTTTTCCTCCATGTGGTTGTTTGCCCCATCCCACAATCCGTTTTTGGTTGGGAACATTTTTGGGAAAACCCATGGCCATCTTATTCATAAATCCCACTGTTAAAAATGTGTATCCTTCCCCTGGTTGTGCTTACTGTGTGAGAGAAGAGTATGTTGGGTATGGGTATCGGTATCCATGGTTTGGGCTTGAGCTTGAGTGCAATCATCTAGGGTTCAATTGTAGCCTAATAAACCCAGCTATGGACTGGCTTGGCTCAGATGAAATGGTTAATGGGCTAGGTGTGAGCTGGAATGTTCCCTTTCCTTGTGAGAATCATGCCCAGCTCGGGGGTGGCCTTCGGACGGACTCAGTATAAGCTTTCGAAAAGCCTATGGTTGGGTGGAACGTTGCAGCGACATAGCTAGTTGCTTGGGGCAGTTGCAAAATGAAGATAAGTGTTTTTATGTCTATGTACTTACTTCTGCAATGTTTAATTAATGATTATTTTGATATGCTGGATGAGCATGAATTGTGTGTGTGGATTAGATTTAAATTCCGCTGTGCATATTGCCTAATTTGTATCTGCACACCAATGTTTAAATTTTTATGATTCTAATTAGTGGGCCGAGTTTTCTGAAATGCCCATATTTTAGTGCCATGTTCCCTTCCTTGCATTGGGTCAACAGGTGGGTATATTACAATCACCACCCGACCTTAGACAATGTTGTCCAACGCATCGCCTCCCCCGAGCCAACACTTGAATGACCCACTTCCCAACGCATGACGATGCACTCACCCATCTAGTATCAATCCTAAATGGTTCCCGAAGGTCCTATCCTGACTCTGCCCAACTACATACCTTCACTGCAACCATCAACACTATTGTCCTAGCATGGTTGACACACCACACATCACATTTCCAATAACACTATCCTCTGTCAAGCTTGATACGCAACATCTTACCAGTTTGTCTTGTCCTACTTGACTCAACATCATCCTTGGTCCTCCTAGCGAGCCTTCTCCCTAGTACACCACCATGTCTGTCTCATGGCCAACAATCATGAGTCGATCAGCAAGGCTACCAAATCAATGGACTCACCATACACTTTTAATTAATGCATCTTGATGAACCCTCCGTCACACCATTTCCAATGGTGCTTAACGTAGTGTCTCTTCACCACCAATGCCCCTTTCATTGGATGTGCCAATGGAGCCATGTTGATGAGGATGTCAACATCTTTAAGTGGGGGAGGATGTGACGGACTTGGCGTGGAGGTGCCTTGGTGAGCTCCCTGCACATGGGAAAGTTAGCATGGGTTTACCCAAGACACCAAGAAGACTTGGCAACCCAACTTGGGAGCTCAACGATCAGAAGGATTGATGGCTACAACAAGTTGGGAGTGATGTGGACGCAAAGGGTGCATTGAGTAGGGCGTGAACCGAAGTGTTGCAGATGCACGATGTACAATGGATTGGGAGGAGCATGACACCAACAAGCATGAGGGGGCACACTGTTAGGAACCTATGTCAACCCTTCTCTTTACTATGTTAGTATATTGTTGTTGGACGCATATGCTTTGTAAGTCGTCCCGTAGTATTTGTTGATCCGTAGTTTATATTAGCCCATAGTATTGACCCATGGTATTGGACGCATATGCTTTGTAAGTCGTCCCGTAGTATTATATGTCCCATGGTTTTGACTCGTAGTATTGGGCATAGACTTAGTATATAAGTGTGTGTTGAGGTCATTGAAGGCACCGTGAAGTTAATTGTATTGAGCTTGCTCAAAGGAGGTTGCCCCCTCGAAGTGGCCCGTGATCAATATAAAAGCGATTCTGTTCTATTATTTCTGATATCTCGTGTATTTGCATTAATTAATTATTGCAGGTACAGCACATCTGGTATCAGAGCACTTTCCTTGGCACAAGTGGAATTTTTTTTTCTTTTTTTGGGCGGCGACTTTCAGATCAATTTCTGAAACTTTCTGCACAAAATCAGAAGAAACTGATTGCATATCTGAATTCCTCTTTCAAAAATACGCAGTTTCAAAAAAAAAATCATCTCATTTGGAGTTCTAAAAGTGGAGATATCGCGGATTTAAAATCAGCAATTTTTCAGAATTTCGGTGACGGCCGCGAAAATTGCGGCGAGAAAATCTTTTGATCGAGTGCCCAGATTTTTATTCCGCTTTCACAAGTAGCAGCAGAGTGGTTGTTCCAGTTCCGGAAACATGCTATAATAGCGATTCTGAGCAATATAGATCCAGTTTTTGAACATTGGGTGGAATTTCTGCCCAAATTTTTTCTGTTGCACGTTCGGATCTGGGAATACTCCCTATCCGCTTAACTGTGGGAAGTACTTGGGCATAAGCCCTAAAACTCATTGTGAGGAGTACCACAGGAACCCCGAAGTAGCTGGCCATTGAGAGGACCTGCCAAGCGAAAAGGGCAACGACCCCTACCTGATTGACTAGTTTCCACCCGTGAGGTAAACCAAGAGCTGTCGTTTGTGGCAAAGCGGTTATCAGTTTTACCTGAGCCGTGGAGTGAGGGGTACTGCCCCAATACGCAAGCCGTCAGACAGCATTGGTGGCCGAGTGAAACCCTTGAACTGTTAGGAAGCCGCACATACCTGGGGTCCATATCTACTTTCAGCTGAACTATTGTCGATCACTACTGCGCCATTTCAGCTCCATTTTGCAAGCCGTTCCAGATCCAGCCATTTTCAATACATTCGGCATTGTTCCAGCTTCCTTCCGAGCCGTAGCTGCTCCAGTCTGAAAAAAAAAAAAAAAAAAAAAAAAAAAAAAACCTGCATATTTCATTCCTGAGGACCCTATCCCCAATTCCCCTTCCCAAACCCAGATTCCTTTGCATATTTCATTCCAAACCTAGATTCCTTTGCATATTTCATTCTTGAGGACCCTATCCCCAATTCCCCTTCCCAAAGCCCGAAATCCCACATTTGTCTATTTTTAGGGTTTGCCATAACTTCCTCAGATTTCACCCAATCACCTTCAAATTTTACCACAGAGTTCCTTTCTGAATTCTGCTTCTTTGTCCCTCTCTGCCAAATTTTCTCATTCTATTACTCCGCTTCTGAAATCCCCCTTTTTGCTTTCTTGTCCTTTCGACAGTATCCAACATCTAGTCAAACCCCAATTACCCATCAGATTGTTTCCCCAATCCAAATTTCCCTTTACTGACTCAACTTTTGTTTATGTTTTTCTACCCATTCCACAAAAAAAAAAAAACCCTGGTTATGGTTGTCACCCGTGCAGGAGCACACACCATGGAGGAAGCACTTGCAGCCATCCAAACCAAACTCCAAGATCTAGATGAAAAATTTCTCAGCCTCTATCTTCAGCATTCAGCCATGAACAATACCAGACAGCCAGAATCTTTTGCAGCCACCGGGTTCTCTGCTTCTAGCAATTTTCATGGGCCGAAGCTTGATTTTCCTCGCTTCAATGGTACTGATCCGACTGGATGGATATACCGAGCAGAACAATATTTCAGTCTGCATAATACTTTTGATGTTCAGAAAGTTCCACTTGCATCCTTTCATTTGGAACAGGAAGCCCTTCAATGGTACCGTTGGTACATCAAAGCTCATCCCGAGCCAAACTGGACAGATTTTTGCCAACTCATTTTGCCACGATTTGGTCCTAGTGCTTTTGATGACTTCACAGGAGCACTCACTAAACTTCACCAAACTGGCACAGTGAGAGAGTATCAGATGGAATTTGAGAAACTAGCCAATCACACAGAAGGATTGTCTGATGAATTCTACAGGAGTTGTTTTATCAGTGGTCTCAAGGATGAAATCCGCTCAGAGGTCAAAATGTTTTGTCCCAACACAATGATGGAAGTTCTAGGGTTGGCTAAGTTGGCTGAGGACAAGATCGCAGCTCAACAACGCTCCAAGCCCACCCTTGTTCCCTTCAGAAATATGGGTTCCCAACGACCTCCCATCACGCCTGCTCCTCAACCAACTCCTATCAAGCATTTGTCTGAAATAGAAATGCAGGCACGCCGAGAAAAAGGGCTTTGCTATAATTGTGATGAGAAATTCACTCGGGGACATAGATGTGTTCAACAAAAGCTCTATCTCTTGGACGTGGATTCTTCGCCTGCCTTAGAACTTGGTGAAGAAGCTACAGATACAGTAGATGATCCGGTCGACATGCAACACCCTCCTGTTGACACCCCATCTCCGGACGACCCACCCGAGATCTCTCTCCATGCTGTAACCGGCGTCACCACCCCACAAACAATGTGGGTCAGGGGATACTTCAAGAAGCTCCCTCTTACCATACTCATTGATTCTGGTAGCACTCATAACTTCATTGAACCTCGGATTGCCAAACAGGCTGATTGTTTTGTCCATCCTTGCTCCAACTTTGAAGTCATGGTTGCCAATGGGGGCACCTTACCTTGCAAGGGGAAGTGTCACAATGTGCGTATCTCTATGGAAGATTATAACCTACGCTCTGACACGTTTTCCTTGTCCTTAGGCGGATGTGATGTGGTTTTGGGCGTTCAATGGTTACGCACACTTGGCCCCATCTTATGGGATTTTGCTGAACTTTGGATGCAGTTTAAAGTCAATGGGGCACAACACAAATTTATGGGCTTACAACCAGGGTCTCTCTGCATCATCAGTTCACATCGCCTGGAAAAAATCCTTAAGAAGAATTCACATGGTGTCATCGCTCAGCTCAATTCCATTCAGATGCACCCATCACCAGTATCCATTACTTCCTTGGATAGATATGCAGGTATCTTTGCTGAACCAATGCGCTTGCTGCCTTCAAGAGACCTTTCCGATAAGAATGTAGCCACTTCTACCTCTCAGCAGGAAATGATGGCTATTTTGCATGCAGTACAGAAGTGGCAGCCATCCCTATTAGGGAATTATTTCTGCATCAAGACTGATCTCCCGAGTCTGGAAAATTTTCTGGAACAATGGGTCTCCTCCCCAACACTCCTGCAATGGGTTACCCAACTCATGGGTTATCCCTATGTGATCACTTACAAGAAGGGTAAGGACAATATGGTGAAAGATGCTCCTTCTCGCACAATTGATGACCCAGTTTCTCTTACAACTCTGCTTGTTCCAAATTGGTTGCAATATGTTCAACAGGGCTATCTCTTCTATGAACTCCATGCTTCTCCATCAACAGGGCACTCTGGGTTCTGCAAAATGTATGACCGGGAACAAGGTAACTTCTTTTGGCCGGGACTAAAAATGACAATTCAACAGATGGTGGCTGACGATGATACTTTCCAAGTCAACAAGGGGGAAACAACATTCCTTTCGGGATTGCTAAAACCCTTGCCCATCCCTACACAGCTTTGGCCAACTATTTCTATGGATTTCCTAGCAGCGCTCTGGTGGTACAATACCACATCTCAAAGGACACCATATGAAGCAGTATATGGAAAAACACCACCAGTTCTTCTTCCATACAGCCTTAGCAGCTCCCCAGTTCAGGAAATTGACTCAGTTCTTCGACACCGCGATCAGATTCTTCTCATTTTGCAGGACAATCTTCACATGGCCAGAATTCGCCTGAAACAACAAGCCGATCAGCACCGTTCTGAGCGCCTTTTCCACGCAGCTGACAGAGTTCTTCTTCATCTACAACCTTCCAAGCAATCCTCCTTGACACTCCAAAGGCGTCAGTGGCCCGACATGCAAACCGAGGATGCTACCGGGGAACCACTCCTTCAGATTCTGCAGCAATTTCTCCAACCAAAGCTTTGAGGACAAAGCTTTTTCTAAGGGGGAGGGGATGTTAGGAACCTATGTCAACCCTTCTCTTTACTATGTTAGTATATTGTTGTTGGACGCATATGCTTTGTAAGTCGTCCCGTAGTATTTGTTGATCCGTAGTTTATATTAGCCCATAGTATTGACCCATGGTATTGGACGCATATGCTTTGTAAGTAGTCCCGTAGTATTATATGTCCCATGGTTTTGACTCATAGTATTGGGCATAGACTTAGTATATAAGTGTGTGTTGAGGTCATTGAAGGCACCGTGAAGTTAATTGTATTGAGCTTGCTCAAAGGAGGTTGCCCCCTCGAAGTGGCCCGTGATCAATATAAAAGCGATTCTGTTCTATTATTTCTGATATCTCGTGTATTTGCATTAATTAATTATTGCAGGTACAGCACACACACCCAAGACGTGCGGAAGACCAAGCCGTGGCAAGCCTTGGCACGCTAGCAAGTGGACTAGCATAGTGGGTAAGTGTGTGAGGTGAGCCCATGGTGAGGCAAGGCGGGCGTGTCGGCATGGGAAGGTGGGCGCTCGATGTGGCTTGCACTCCATGGAACTTGATAGGTTGGCCCAAAAGCAAGTGTGCCAAGGGAGCCTTGCATGTGACGCACAAGTATAAAAGCACATGAGGCAAACACAAGGGATAATTAGCCAAGAAGAAGAAAACACAAGTTTTGGGGTTGAGGCAAATTTGCACAAGGCACAGGGAGGCACATTGAGGCGTGCCGCTCCTATGTTGGCACCCAGAGGAGGGCGCACTTGTGTTTGGCTGGATGCTGCAAGAATTTTGGGGTTTCTTTTGGATAGGGCATGGAAGACCTGCAGGCTAGGAGAAGAGCACTTGAGAAAGTCTTGAGGAAACGTCTACGAAAGTCTTGAGGAAACGTCCATGCTTTTGGAAAACCTTATGGGAGGCACCTTTGGTGGAAACCAAGTGTTTGGAAGGAATTTGGGCAGCTAACAGATTGTGCACTGCGAGGAGGTAGAGTTGCAGATCAATTGTCTATGTGGGATGTGCAAAGGCAGGTATGTAGGGAACTTGTGGGCATAGAATCTCTAGGGAGAGCAGGCTAAGAGAGGTGTTCCAAATGGCTGGAAAGGTTGCAACGGACCACATCTTGCTAAGGAGACGTGCAATAGAGTTCGGTTGACAGACATAACAGAAAGACCTGGACGATGGGTTGTGGCTACTACTATGGGTACAGCCAAGATAGAGGTTTAAGTGTCTTTCCAGTTGAAATTGTAACTTGAGAAAGTGTCAGTTGGGCATGCTCTTGGAGAGTTTCCTGGGTGTGGCATCCTCCATTGTTGCAATATGTTTCCTTGTTCCATTATATATGATAAAAGGGTATTAGGCACCACCGATTTGAGGTGCCTCCATCCCATATCTCTGATGTCTTGTATTTAGCTAAGTGTAGATATGTATTACTGTTGGATGTTATAACATGTGTAAAAATGGCTAAGTATAAGAAATAAGTGTAATAGAGATAAGTGTAAGGTTTCTGCAGGATAGGCATAGTCTGTCGGAACACCTATCGGGATAGTCTTACCCTCAACAAGGATCCGAGAAGTGTCACATGGGCCACCCGAAAATGAAAAAATAGAGTCTAGCCGGTTGGCCCGTGAAAAACAGTATCAGAGCAGGTTGAGATTGCAGATAGCTCTTCACCATTCTCCTTGCGAAGAAATGGTATCAGAGCAGGTTTGCTCTTCACCAAGAAGACGAGTTTCCAAGAAGTGTCGCGGTTGAGAAGTCGTTGCAGCCAGCACCAGTTGCGGAAGGCACTGGGACAGTAGTCCTATCGGGAGAATTCGAGTGATGCAAATGAACTCATGGAGAGTTGCGAATGAAGCATGCACTTGGAAAAAATTGGGTAGTGGGCATGTGCCATGCATGGTGACTTTCATCAATCGGTAGTGAAGTGCCCAAGGAGGGGCATGCATGACAACAAACTTGCAAGGGTGAACAATTGCAACAAGATGGGCACTTGGCAAGAGTGCGCCTGTGTTGCAACAACACTTGGCATAAGAGTTCCTAGTGCATGGAAGCGGTTTCCAACAGAATGTAGAGAGTTCATGGGTTGACGGAGGTTGTGGAAGGAAGGGGAGAGTTGCACCTAGACCTGGTAGAATTTGGAAAAAAGTTAGAGGATTTGCACCAACAGTAGACAACATTACCAGAACGGAAACAAAGTCAAGTGGGGGAGGATGTGACATCCTTGTCATAAAGGTGCCTTGTCCAAATCCCTGCACTTGGGAAAGTTAGCATGGGCTTTCCCAAGACACCAAGGAGACTTGGAAACCCGACTTAGGAGCTCCGCGAGAAGGCTTGATGGCTATGGAAAGTTGGTAGTGATGCAAACAAAAAGGGTGCATTGAATAGGGCACATATTGAAGTGTTGCAGTCGCACGATGCACAAGGGGCTTGGGTGGAGCGCGGTGCCAGCAAGCATGATGGGTGCGTGCCCAAGACGTGGGGAAGACCAAGGCATATCAACAAGTGGATCGACATAGTGGGCGAGTGCATGAGGTGATCCCATGATGAGGAAAGGCAGGCACATCAACATGGAAAGGAGAGCGCTCAGCTTGGATTGCACTCCACGACACTTGATGGGTCGGCCCAGAAGCAAGTGTGCCAAGGGGCATTTGCACACGACACACAAGTATAAAAGGACATGAGGTAAGCACAACAAGGGATAATCAACCAAGAAGAAGAAAACACAAGTTTTGGGGCTGATGCAGATCCGCACAAGGCATAGGGAAGCACAGTGAGGCATGCCCCTCCTCTAGTGGCACCTAGAGGAGGGCATGTTTTCATTTGGCTAGATGCTAATAGAATTTTTGGGTTTCTCTTGAACAAGGCATGGTAGGATTGCATGTTAGGAGAAGAGCACTTGCAAAAGTCTTGTGGAGGCATCCATGCTTTTGGTGAACCTCATGGGAGGTGCCTTTGGTGGAAACCAAGTGTTTGGTAGGCATTTGGGAAGCTGACAGATTATGCACTGAGAGGAGGCAGAGTTGTGGATCGACTGATTGTGTGGGATGCGCGGAGGCAGGCACACAGGGAACTTGTGGGAAAGGACCCTCTAGGGCTAGCAGGCATGCAGGGAACTTGTGGGAAGAGACTCTATAGGGCGAGCAGGCTAAGAGAGGTGTGCCAAACGGTTGACTAGGATGCATCAGAACGCAACTTCATAAGTAGACGTGCAAGAGAGTTCGGTTGAAAGATATACGAGCAAGACGTGAACGACAGGTTATGGATGCTATTGCAGGTGGAGCCAAGACAAAATTTTAAGTGTGTTGCTAGTTGAAATTGTAACTTGAGCAAGTGCCACTTGTGCATGCTCTTGGAGAGTTTCCAGGGTGTGGCATCCTCCATTGTTATAATATGTTTCCTTGTGCCATTATATATGATAAAAGGGTATTAGGAATCACCGATTTGGGGTGTCTCCCTCCCATATCTCTGATGTCTTGAATTTGGCTAAGTGTAGATATGTAATACTGTTGGATGTGATAACATATGTAAAAATGCCTAAGTATAAGAAATAAGTGTAAGGTTTTCGCAGGTTAGGCATAGTCTGTCGAAACACAGGTCGGGTTGGTCTCACCCTCGGCAAGGATCCGGGCAGTGCTGCATGGGCCACCGAAAAACGGAAAAAAATAGAGTCTAACCGGTTGGCCCATGACATCAAGTGATACTAAAGACAGAAAGTCAGGGAAGTTTTTCTAATTTCTTTCGATAAATTACTTTGGATTATAAGTCATATTCATTTAATCTTGTAACAAACTTTTCATGGTAAAACTCTACTCATATGTAAAGTTTTGATTGATTTCTTATCAAATTTATTATAAAAACAACTTACTCCTTACAAACCTCTCAAAATGAGAAAGTATAATGTGCAATTGATTAGTAAATGATTTATTTTTCATATACTATAAATACTTTGGAGTTGAAAATCAAAGTCATGATCTTCTTGGACCCATCTTATGGATAAGTCTTAAATTGGTCATTTGAGGTCTTAATCCTATAGTCCCTTTGAGCACTTAAACAACATTTATTTGGACTTAATCTTTTGAATCTTGTCTCTTTAACATTCCACATTGAATATTTTTCAAATTAAGATGAAAGATTTAGTGAGATAAGGTATTCATTGGTTACACAATTAGTGGTTAGAAAGTTAAGAATTTAGTGGTTAGTAAATTGATTTAAAGACTTAATAGTTAAAGGAGGAGTAAGCTAATCTCTAGAAGATTTGCGAGGCTTTTTTGATGGTTTTTGTCGAAATCCAACGATGAAGAAATTGTTGAAATTGCAATTTTAGTTGCTGGGATTGCAATTTTGACTGCAGGAATGGATTCAATTGTTGAAATATTTAACTCTGAAGGTCCTCCCTCATAGTTTTTGTGTGTGTGTGATGAGGGGGACAAAAAGGATTTTTGTTCCTTATGTTTAATTTATGTAAAAAGTGACCTTATGTAAATAAAAGAAATGTTTGAACTTTATAAATTGTGGGTCATATTTAAGTGATGTATTTAATAATTAGTTTTTATTATTAAAAAGTGCATCTAACGTGAACCCTATATCTAGAAAACTAATCCTAGTCATTGGATTGGAAGTTAGGAAGTAAGTTACTATAATTAAAGTATAAAATAAAGAGAAGGGGCAAATGCAAAGACACCATCAAGTGAGAAATAGAAGATTGGAGAAGGAGAAAGGGTTCCCAAGAAAAAATTGGCACACTTTTCAAGAAGATTCAACACATATCCCAAGGAAGTCTAAAAGAGACCATACAACATTCTGATAGAGGTCGTACAGTAGCACGTTTGGGCACAAATCCCAAGGCAGAGGCTGAAACATTTGTTACAGCCTGTCAGTACTATACACAAGCGTCATTCTAGCACGTGTGGGAACGATTTTCAAAGCATAATTGTGAGCAGATCATACAACAAGTTTGGACACATGTGGGTAGACCATACAACAGGTCGTACTGCTGTTCATTGGAACGAAAATCAAGGTAGAAGTCTGCTGGTGTAAAATTGTGAAATTTTGTCATTTTTGGGAAAGAGAAAAATTCTGTGTAGAGAAAATTTCTGAGTTCTTCTCAAATAAAAATTTACTCTTAGGGTTTTCCCAAGGTTGGGTTTTTCCCTAGTTAAGGTTGACCAAAAATCATCTGTGTTCAATATGAATGTTCAGTTTCATGGGTTTGAAGAATGCTTGGTATGGTGTTTTAAATTTAAAAGTCTGCAAGTGAATTTTAATTTAAAACCTAGTTGCTAAAAGTGTTTGACAAAATGTTTGAACCAGAAACTTCATGATTTTGTCATTTTTCTTCATGGTATCATAGCTATACTGAACAAGGCAGCAAGCAAGATTGTTTCACCCTGTTCTTTTTGAAAGAAGGGCAGAATAAAGTTGTGATAGTCTTTCAGAGTTGTGGAGTTCTTGTTGTGAGTGATTTCCAATGATGAGTATTCAGTTTGAGGACATGTTGGATGGTGCGTCCAACTATGTACCATGAAATGTAAGAATAACTGGAGTACTAAAAGAATGGAGGATCTGGAAGTTTGCTAATAGCACCGTGACCAAGCCCACTAACAAGGATGAGCTTGAAGAGCACGAGGCTCTTGAAGCTAGGGCTCATTGGGTAATTTTGGATGGGGTTAAAGACCACTTGATTCCAAATTTGACTGAGAAGAAAATAGCTAAGGAAATTTGAGATACATTGAACTGGTTGTTCGAGACCAAAAACGAAAACTGCAAGATGGCACTCAAAGACAAGTTACATAGTATTAAAATGGTGAAATATGAGAATGTATCCTCCTATCTGACTCGTGTCTCACAAGTAAAGGACGAGTTGGCAGCAGTAGGGGAGATAGTCCCAGACTCTCAATTGGCGAGGATAGCCCTGAAGGGATTCACCGAAAACTGGGATATCTTTGTCAAGTGTATTGTGGGGAGGGAGAAGCTTTGTAGTTGGAGCGGAATTTGGGATGAATTTACCCAAGAGGAGATCCGAGAGGGGTCTCAGATTGGTCAAGTTAGTGAAGATGTTGAGCAAAATGTGGCACTCGCAACCAAATCAAAGAGAAAAAAAGAAAGACTTGAGTAAGATTAGGTGCTTCTAGTGTAATAAGTTCAGACAATATGCTTCCAAATGTACGGAGAAGAAGGGGAAGGTAGAAAGAGACACAACAACATCTACCTCACTGGAGGAATATGCTGCGAAGTTCGAGCAGGAATTTTCTGTAACCTCCATTGACTCCAGTGTGGGAGTTCAGTCTTTGAGCATGTCTAGATAGTTGACAGTGGGTCAACTAGCTGACATATGACCGGACTGTATGGTGTTTTCCATATCATTACAGAGTTTGGCCTAGGGCATTATGTGTAGAAAAAATATCGACAGTCCATAGGTAGCAATTCGAGGTGTTGGAACAATTAGGTTCCAACTGGATCTTGGTAAGGTCCTGGAGGTACATGGAGTTCTTTTTGTTCCCAGGATGGGAGTTAGTAAACTATTAGTTTCATCATTGGAGGATGATGGTTTTGGATTGATGGTCAGGTTTGGTCATGTCTTGCTTTATCGAGTGGAAGAACGAGTTGGTACCACTATCCTTCTTGGCGATCGCAGGGACAAGTTGTATGTGTTGAGAGGACATGTTGTACATCCAAGATTAGGAGGTTGGATATCTGAGTCAGATTTTGAGGATGGGACATGAGTTGCATCTGGTTAGTCAGTTATTTCTATTTCTTCTGATGAAGAGAGTGGATCTCTTCAGGGCACTAGCAGAAGAATCAGCTAGTGCAATGATGGTGAGCAGGTTCAGGAGGCTCAGGTGGAGTCTCAGGGTTTAGAGTTCCAGTTCAAGTTCGGGCACTTATCTCTGAGACGCATTCCAGAGCAGGAGGGAGTTGCTTTAGGAAACATGGATGGAGATACAGTTAGTGCTGGAAGGACCTCCCTCATTAGGAGGGAGTGTTGAAATATTTAACTCTGAATGTCATCCCTCATAGTTTTGGTGTGTGTGTGATGAGGGGGACAAAAAGGATTTTTGTTCCTTATGTTTTATTTATGTAAAAAGTGACCTTATGTAAATAAAAGAAATGTTTTGTACTTTATAAATTGTGGGTCGTATTTAAGTGATGTATTTAATAATTAGCTTTTTATTATTAAAAAGTGCATCTAATGTGAACCCTAGATCTAACAAATAAATCTTAGCCATTGGATTGGAAGTTAGTTACTAGAATTAAAGTATAAAATAAAGAGAAGGGGCAAAGACAAATACACCATCAAGTGAGAAATAGAAGATTGGAGAAGGAGAAAGGGTTCCCAAGACAAACTTGACACACTTTTCAAGAAGATTCAACAACACATATCCCAAGGTAGTCTAGAAGAGACCGTACATCAATCTGACAGAGGCCGTACATCAACACGTATGTGCCCAAATCCCAAGGCAAAGGCCGAATCATTTATTACAACCTGTCAGTACCGTGCAATACTGTCATTCTGGCATGTGTGGGCACGATTTTCAAAGCAGGGTTGTAAGCAGATCGTACAACAATACCGTACACCCTGTCAGTACCGTGCAATACCGTCATTCTGGCATGTGTGGGTAGACCATACAATAGGCTGTACTGCTATTCATTGGCACTAAAATCGAGGTAAAAGTCTACTGGTGTAAAATTGTGAAATTTTGTCAGCTTTGGGAAAAAGAAAAATTCTGTGTAGAGAAAATTTATGAGTTCTTCTTCTTAAATAAACTTTTTTTCTCCTAGGGTTTTCTAAAGGTTGGGTTTTTCCCTGGTCAAGGTTGACCAAAAATAATCTTTGTTCAATATGAATGTTCAATGTCATGGGTTTGAAGAATTTTTAGTATGGTGTTTTAAATTTTAAAGTGTGGCAAGTGGATTTTAATTTAAAACCAAATGAATTTTAATTTAAAGTCTGCAAGTAAATTTTAATTTAAAGTTTACAAGTGAATTTTAATTTAAGTGACATGATGTTCGACAATGATTTTGATGGCCATACCTTGATTTCGGGTGCAAATCGTCTAGAATTTAGCTTACACTAAAGAATAGTGATCAGTAATTTAGAATTAAAATATTATAAATCAAAATTTAAAAACTAATCAATAAAATTTGGGAAAATTTTCAAAAGCAATAAAAATTAAAAATTAATGATAAATAAATTATAATTAAAACTTATTTATTAGACGTTAATCAAATTAAGTCATCTATTTTATAAAATTAAAAAAAAATAACAATAAATAATTAGAAATGGCTTTTCATATGAAAATAAAGTTTTTCGTATGGAAAAAGTCAAAGTCTCCCTTGAAGGTTTGGTACTTTCTTTTTTTTCAAATCTTGAAAATGACTAATTAAAAGTCTACTGCTGGATCCTTTAATATCATCATTAAGAGAATTGAAAAAAAAAACACCATAACAATGAATATAAGAAATCTGGAAATAGCTTTCATTAAATAAGAAGTTAAAAGTAAAGAATATGATTACATAGAAAAAAAAGTAAAAGTCTCCTGTGAAAGTCGGTGCTTTCTTTTTTCAAGCATTCAAAAACGACTAATTGAAAGTCTCCTAGACCAACTGGGTAAAGACTAATAAATACGGTCAGAGTGTGAAAGTAGTAGGTACAGACTTTCGGAAAAAAATGAAGTCCGGACTCCGGAGGCTGCTGGAGAATTGAGGAAATTGCGTAGAAGCTCGAACTGTTTGCACGTTTTTGGTTTCTGTAGTGTAATGGTACCTACTCTACTTGACAATATTAAATATTATAGTAAAATTTCATATATATATATATATGAATTTGACAATATTAAATATTATAGTAAAATTTCACATATATATATATATATATATGAATTTGAAGTATTTTCTATTTAATAATTTATGTTTTAATCTATACAACTTTAAAATTAATTATACAACCTTAAAATAAATTTAAAATTATTTTATTTATATGTTATTAAATAAATTTCATCCCCGATTTCCATTTTCACATTTTGAATTTCTTATCCCCTCTTCATATTTAATGTAACAACCATGATCATTAATAATTGGTGAAGTGATACAATGGATAGATAAGCTCAATATCATTAAAAATCTATTATGAAAAATTAATATTCAAACTAAAATTTTGAGAAAGAAAAGAGATACATTACATTACATTGTAATAGTTATAATTTAGATGAGAACATTAAATATTAAATATTATATAAATTGATATATATAATTTTGAATTTGATGTAATTTAGATTTAATAATTTAGTTCTTAACAATTAAGCATGTCTTTTGGAAAGAACTCCTTGACAAACTGGAAAACAAAATCTCCTCCTAGACCTTCCTCTCTCTTAACCTTCCAATCCTTGCCTCTTTACCTCTTCTCTGTCCTCGCCGTCCCCAAGTGGGTCCTCAAGCTGATTCGCAAAATTCAAAAACCCTTTCTTTGGTGGGGTACTCACAACAACCACAAATGGGCCCTTTTCAAATGGCACATGGTCTATAGGCCTAAAAGAGAAGGAGGTCTTGGGATTCAGGATCCAAAAATCAATAATCAAGTCCTTTTCTACCACAATTTGGTGAAAATGGGTCAATGATATGGCTTCCCCCTTGGAGCCAACTCTGGAAGCAAAAATATGAACCAGATCTACATGTCAACAACGCATCAGGTATGACCAAAATCCTCCAGGTTCGCTCATTTGGCGCGCAACTAATTTCCAAAGAGCCATTGTTCAGCAGCATAGTTTTTGGGAAGTTAGAAATGGCCAGCAGGAAAAATTTTGGTTTGATTCGTGGCAACAATTTTCGAGCCTGCACAATCAAAGATCCAACTTACAAGACACACTTTCCATGAACGACTGGAGCACAACTGAATTCCCCACTTCCCCCTTTGTAATGTCCCTTATTAGCAATTTTATTAAAATTGCAATTTTCCACTTTTTTTCCCTAGTTAGACCTTTGACTAGTTTTGATCTCTAGGTCCCAAATTTGCCCCAAATGATCCCAAATATTCTGAGAAGGTATATGAATGATATTAGAACATAAATATGTGTTTCATGGATGCCTTTGGACATTTAAAATACTTCTGCAAATCCTCTTTCAATTCTGATAAATGTAGGTAACTTTACTAGTGATTTTCCTTTGACTAGTATTGGTCTCTAGGTCTCAAATTGACTCCAAATGCCTTCAAATCTTCAATGAAGGTGTATGAATGATATTAGAACTTGAATATGATGTTTATGGATGACATATGTCTACCAAAAGACCTCTGCAAACTCTCTTAAGATTCTGGACCAATTATGCAATTTTACTAGTAATTTGGGGTTCAAATCCCCCTGGGGTAAGTACTGAAAATGGCTTCCCAAATGCCTCCAAACCCACTCAAATTTATGAATAGAGGTATGTAGTGTGTTAATTATTTTAGTAAAGTCTCATATGCACCATTAATGGATTATTACAACCATTCTCACCCTCTCCCATTCAACTGCAAAAATCCCCAATTCGACCCTTGGGGGAATGGGACTATTTCACCTCCCAATACAACTAAATTGAGTAAAAATGCTTCAAATGCTCAAGTACAGTACATGAAACTTGTAGAAGACATCCATGGCAGTATATTTATCACAAATATATCAGAGAATCATCCATTCATTCGAAATCATCATCAATACATTGGCTCACAACAAGGTAGTGGGGAAATGGCATTGTTCTTCCATTAAAAATGAGATTTATACATTTGTACTTGGAATTTTGACCTGAAACTTTTTGGAGATGAAGAAAAAAGTATTTACTTCATATTACAAAAGAAATGGGGCATTAAAAGCTTCCCCAAAGAGTACAATAGCTCACCAAAAATGCCCTCCCTCAAGGATCAAGAATATGCCATCAAAACTGGAAATGGTTGAAGGAGTGAGCTGCAATAGAAGAAAACATGAGCTGCCCTATAGCTTACACCTGCAAATAAAGACTCCATTAAAGCTCCAAATGAAATTTCTGAATGGCCTTTCCAATTACCAACTTGGATGGGAATCTTTCACCCTCGAAATTGGCTAAGGCAAGAAACTAGTCATCCACTAGCTCTCCCTCTTCACAAATGCAATTGAAAATTCTACAAATGATAAAAAGCTGGTTTCATTCTTTGTTATTGACATTTATAAACTTATAATGTCCTCCATGGGTCGAATTCCTTCCAAGAGACTCATGCCAACTCAAGTTGGGAAGAGATTCCAAAGAACGCCACTTGTACAACAATTCCTAGTCTCCCACTTCCACCAAATGACATGTGGAAGCATCTTAGCTTCCCTAACACCCTTGAGCGCCCTCTTGGAGTCTATTTTTAGCCCTGACATGTCATATATGTCATATGTCAGCCTCCAGGTCTGATTTGTGTCATAGGTGTCATAGCATCTTCATCATTGTTGTCATAGAGCTAGGGAATCTAGCCCAAGTGTCTCACTAGCTCCAAATTGCCTCTTCCTCTTCCATGGGAGTTACTCTTCCTCTATATTTCGACCTTGTATGATTCATGCAATGAATAATACCTTTTGGACTCCCCCAAGTATGTTACCATTCACCTTGAATTCGAATTGGTGAGAGAATGATGCCAAGTGTAGTGGGGAAATCTAGCCATATGTGGGTCCCACTTCCTCCATGTGTCTTCATGCTGAAATGCCACTTTGATTTTCACTTGTATATATTTATTTAGTTCCTTTATTAAATATTTATGCCATTCTAATGTTCAAACATCATTTATTATCCCCATTATTCCAAATCCCAAAGCTTCCACCCCAAACCTAGGAAACTAGTAATTTTCCTCCTTGACAATTATTTGACCTTTAGCATAAATTTGACAAACTCTAATGAATAGGGCCAATGTGATTAGGCCATTGTGACCCAATTCCAAATTTGGGACATGACACCCTTTGAAAAAGGAATCCTTGCTGACTGGAATTTCACTCTCAGAACCAACCCCCCTTCCTCTGTAGGGCCCCTTCAGTCTCTCCCAGCCCGGAGCATTGGAGTATCCCCCCCTCAGGATTCTTAAAACTCAACTTTGACGGTGCCTCCAAAGGCAATCCAGGGGCTGCGGGTTTTGGAGGTGCCATCAGGGACAACTCAGGAACTATCAAGACTGTCTTCTTTGGAGCTCTGGGTCATGACACCAACAATGCAGCGGAAATTTCTGGTATCCTCGAAGGAATTCGTTGTGCTAACCGGATAGGTCTAACCCCTCTGTTGGTTGAGAGAGACTCCAAGATCATTCTGTCTTCAGCACATCGTCTTCTCAATGGATCAAGGGTTGAAAAAATTTATCCTAACTAGAGGCTCACTCAATGTCTTCAGGAACTTGCCACACTCCTAACCTAGTTCAATTCTATCTCCTTCCACCACATCAGAAGAAAAACCAACGCTCTTGCCAATCGTCTTGCCAACGACGGAGTCACCTGCACCTCTGGCCTACAGGAAGGACCCCTTACAACATTGAGCTCTCAAGAACTCATACATCAATGCCAAGTTCTCGCCAACCTGGAACTAGGTACCCCAGATGCAAGTGATGGGACGAATATAAACAACCGTGAATCCAGTCACGTGGCACAAGGACACACGGACGAGATCCGTGGCGTAAACGCTCAAGAGGGTTTGAGAAGGCGACCACCCCAAGGCCTGGTTCATTAATCCCCCTCGATGGTGATGTCCCTTCGACTTGGCTAGACTCGACTTCGAAGTACCACATCTAGGTGGTTCCTTCGTGCGGCTTTAAGGAGCCTTGGTTGTCGTCACCTCGACTCGTTTATTATTATGCGCGTAAGTGCGTTGTTCTACATCCTTCACAGACATGCGAATTGGGCTCCTCCCACCCTCTGGTTCCCGCTATTCGCTTCCACCCACATGCTTTCTCCTCTTGCGAGTTGGCTTCAACTGCTTGCAGACATCCTTCAGACTGTGTTACATGCTCACTCCGAGACTCTCTCCACTTGGTCTTTGAACATGGGCAGGCCAAAAGGTTCCAGGGGAAAAGGGAAGAAAAATGATACCAACAAAGATGCAGAAGGCATGGAAAAAGGGTATGGAGAGGAGGTTTTTGTCCCAGTCCGTTTACTGATAGACAAATGGGAGGCCAAGCTAATGGAAGACCGCCTCTCCACTGAACGCCCTAGTAAGCAAATTGATCCTTACTGGCTCGTTAAGAATATTCTTGGGTTGCTGATGGAAGACATTCTTGCCAACTGGGCCATTGCCAGAAACACCACTCAAACCTTGCAGGCCACCCCCCCCAACATGGAATCCATTATGGGTAGTATGGAGAGCACTTTCAATTGGCAGTCTTGTGCTCCCAATAGACATCCTTTGCGAAACAACTCTGGTGGACACAGTTTCAGGGACCTCTCCTCCGCAGCGGGAATAAGCGAACCTATTCATGTGAACCTGAGCAAAGGAAAAACACCACTGTCATTCCCAATCACCACTACCACGGTCCTGATGCTTTCCAAGCGTGTCCGCGGCGACCAAGGATTCACGCCCTTCAGGAAGACCGTGCCCCTGCCTATCAAGTTACCGGTGCATGACTTGATTGCGGAGGAGTATCCTCCCTGCCCCATCCAGAGAATCCTACTAACACTCATATCTCTGTAGCAAATGCTCAAAGCTAAGAAGGCTCTGGCCACTCCCCGTGTTTTCCAACTTTTCTTTCTTTCTATGTTCAACATTTGTTTAGCTTATAGTTTCATAGGTTTACACAGACAACTCTATTTGACTACAACGCCTTGGATCTCCTACTAAGGAAAGGATTTTTTTAATTTTGAGTAGTACCATTTTGATCTCTTCATGTTTTTGGGTTGGTGGCTACACTCTGTCAGGCCACCACAAACTGTAAAATCACATGTATTTTGGACCTTTTTTATTAATAGAATTTTGCAGCTTTAAAAAAAAAAGTACTCATAATAAAATAATATTATTGTCATTTTCAAGTAAAGTACTCATAATTAGGGTTGAAATTTGACATCCTACCTTGCACGTCATGAAATTTTTATATGACATTTTAATTTCAACATTGCCTTTCATTTGACGTTTAAAACATAATTTTGCCCATCATAATTATAGTTTTTTTTAAATAACATTTATAGTAACTATATGAAACATTGGATTCTCATATCCTTTCTCATATAATACAAAAATAAAATGTTTACAAAAATATAATAAACAAAAAAAGGAAAATGAACATAATGATTATACCAAGCACACACATAACGACAAAGAAGGTTTATCTTGGAAACATTTAAATATGTTTCTTTTTTTTTAATAGGAACTCGAAAAATGAAATATATTTAAAGAGAGGTTAATTTACAAAAATGCCTTCCTTGAAGGGTAAACCATATCCTGGGTATTAATTCTTCTAGGGTTGATATCATAAATTGTTCAAAAATTGTAACTGTTTCTTCTATCCGTCCCTTACTACTACCTTTAACAGTGTAAATCCTAACTTACTGATTACATAGTTTAATGCAAAAAAACATTAAACAAAAAGACAGGGGGAGTGTGTAGCTTCATTCCTGATTCTAAGCCGGTGTAGCTTCATCTTGCATAAGAGAAACATCTTCCATTAAGGAGCCGCCTTCACATCGGGCTTCAGGATCTAGTGGCTCGCACTGCTTCCCGAGTTCCTCCTTTAGGTCGTTCAATACCCCTTCCATTTGATCCAAACAAAGCTCTATCTTTTCATTCCCTTTTTGTAGAGAATCGAACAACTGTCCTTTCTTTGTGAACAAGAACTGCTTGAGGCCTTTCATTTATATAGGTTTCTTCACAAGCAATACAATGGGTCATTACCATGGGACCAAAAAACCATGAACGAGTCAAGTTTACTTAACAAGGGGATATAATGAGACCATGACAAAAATAAAAAAATTCCATATTAAAAATACACACACACACACACACACACACACACACACACACACATATATGAGCTTCGGATATAGTTATTAATTCACTCTTCATTAATTTTATGAAGTGGCAGTATTTTGACGTGTAAACTAGCAAATGTCAACCATGATAATAATGGACATCCTTTCACACTTATATATATATATATATATATATATATATATATATATATTGGCATGCGATATAGTTATTAATTCACTCTTCATTAATGACCTTTGATTTTATGAAGTGACAGTATTTTGACGTGTAAAATGGAAAATGTCAACCATGATCATAATGGATATCCTTTCACATTTTTTCATAGAATAATATTATTTTCATTTTTCATACATTTTGAAATAAACAATACAAATAACTATCATATTTGTGCATTTTCATCACTCTTCTTCTATTTTCCTGCTTAATCATAATTACTCTTGTGAGGTATACATCATCTCTTAGATCTGCTGTGAAGATTTTCACAAGGATGAGGATGATGATGATGGAGATGTTGATGAGGAAGATGACGATGATGGAGATGTTGATGATGAAGGGGGAGATGACAATGATGATGGAGATGTTGATGATGATGATGGTGATGGTGATGGTGATGGCGATGAAGATGACGATGATGATGATGATGATGAAGATGATGATGACAGAGATGTTGAAGAGGAAGAGGGAGATGAAAATGATGATGAAGATGTTCATGATGGTTATAATGTTGATGATCACCACCATCATCATTATCAACATCTTCATCATCATTGTCATCTCCCCCTTCCTCATCAACATATCCATCATAGTCATCATCATCATCATCATCATTATCATCCTCCTCCTCATCATCATTATCCTCCTCTTCATCATCATCATCATCATCATCATCATCATCATCACCACCATCATCATCATCATGGTGATGATCATCATCATCCTCATCACCATGATGATGATGATGATGATGATGATGAGGTGCATGAGCATGTCTCAAAATTTCCCTACGAAGGGAGGAGATGAGGTGCATGAGCATCTCATCATCATGGAGATGCTCATTATGATCATGAGCATCTCCATCATCATCATCTTGTTCATCATCATCATCATCATCATCTTCATCACCATCATCATCATCATCAATATCTTCATCATCATCATCATCATCATCTTCATCTTCATCACCATCGTCATCATCATCAATATCTTCATCATCATCATCATCATCATCATCATCATCATCATCATCTTCATCACCATCGTCATCATCATCAATATCACCATCATCATCATCATCATCCTCACCATCATCATCATCATCATCCTCATCATCATCATCATTGTTATCCTCTTCATCATCATTTTCATCTCCCCCTTCCTCATCAACATATCCATCATCATCATCATCTTCATCATCATCATCATCATCTGCATCACTATCGTGATAGTGATGGTGATGGTGATGATGATGGTGATGCTGATGATGATGATCAAGATGATGATGATGGAGATGAGGATGATGGTGATGAGGATGATGATGGTGATGGTGATGAATATGATGATGATGATGATGATGATGATGATCATCATCATCATCATCTTCATCATCATCACCATCCTCCTCCTCCTCCTCCTCCTCCTCCTCATCCTCTTCATCATCATTGTCATCTCCCCCTTCCTCATCAACATCTCCATCATCATCATCATCTTCATCATCATCATCATCTTCATCACCATCGTCATCATCATAAACATCTTCATCATCATCATCATCATCATCATCATTATCATCACCATCACCATCATCATCCTCATCACCATCATCCTCACCATCATCATCATCGCCATCCTCTTCATCATCACCATCATCATCATCATCCTCACCATCATCATCATCATCATCATCCTCATCATCCGCATCATTGTTATCCTCTTCATCATCATTGTCATCTCCCCCTTCCTCATCAACATATCCATCATCATCATCATCATCATCTGCATCACCATCGTCATCATCATCAACATCTTCATCATCATCACCATCATCACCATCATCATCATCTTCATCATCATCACCATCACCACCATCATCCTCATCACCACCACCACCACCACCACCACCACCATCATCATCATGTCATAATCATCACCATCATCGTCATCATCCTCATCACCATCATCCTCATCATCATCGTCATTTTCCTCCTCTTCATCATCACTGTAACATACCCTTTAAGCTGGAAAACATTTTGTGTTAAGAAACATTATGATAACTTTTATTGTAAAGTTTATTTTGGACAGGTGTCCAAGGATGACTGTAATTTGCACAATATATTATTATTTAATAAATTAAATAGGAGACAAACACCTAAGAGGACTGTTGAAAGAGTGGTTACTGATCCACTAGGTGGAATGGAATCTGGGGTAGAAGGAAATGGACAAGTGACAGCATCATGATGCAACTAACTAGTTGTTGGTATGGGACAACTCCCTTGAAATGTGGTCATAGTTCCCTGAAAGATGGGACTAGAGCTTGAGGCTCATTTATTCCAAACGGAGCACTAAAAGACCGAGGCAGTCTATATAATAGCCATCAAATATTGAACTTAGGTTCATCACTTTTCCTGACGAGGAAATTTACCTTGGGGTTTTGCTGTGTTTGCACCCAAGAGATTTGATGAGGGGATATGCTGTTGTTGATCATGTTGTGAGTCTTCCAAACTCTTATTGAGTTTAGGAGGTTGATGCTGAGTGGAGAAGGAATTTTTCAGGAGGTTGATACCGAGTGGAGAAGGTATTTTTGAGTGCCTTTCTTCTACACAGATTTCACCCACTTACTGGATCAGTAAGCAGGCTCGGGGGTTCATTAGAAGTCAGCAGTTGAGCTGCTTCTTCTGGAGCAGGTTGGGAGGAACATGCCTCCTTGGGTGTTTGTCGACCCTATCATCTGTTACAGGTTCTATTGTCTTATCTGCTTTTATTTTTAAGTTATGTTATCTATTTAAACTTTTACTGTTAAGTTCTTTATTTCAGTTTTCCTGAATAAATTATTAATTCTGAATCATTCAAATGATTGAATAAAATGATCTCTGCATTTTTCCCCATGCAAAAAGGAACAACATCGTACTCTAGTACAGAGATAGATTAAAATAGATAGGTATTGTTAGCACTTAGATTTTATTCCGGTTGTAAGAAAATAAGACCTAAGGTAACCTATTTCAAACCAAGCTTTAGGTAGAAGAACTAGCCATTTTCTCTACCAGAGAGGGCTCTCTCAGGATATATATATGAAGGCTAAAATATATAAAGGTTTCCTTAAAATTTCTCAAAAGATATTTTCTGGTCGAAAAGGGTAAACAAGAAACATTGGGCATGGAGTCAAAGCTTTCAGAAGGTATAATAAACCAGCAAGAGATTTCACCATATAGATTTTCACAGAGGCAAGATAGTAATCATGTTACAGTCAATTTGATTTTTCAGGCGACATAGAAAGAAGTAAAGACATTCCATCAACAACAGGTATCTATCCAGGATAAATCTATTGTCAACTTTGGAGAATAAAATGGATATTTAAATGCAGATAAAATGAGGCATAACCAGTATGAATCTCAAATTATTTCAAATGTTCATTTAAATATAGAAGAAAAACACCATGGGAGATATAACGAAGAAGATAAACATGCACATATAAGGATAAGGAAAATAACAGACTGCAAGACTGATTAACTCATGAATCTCTGTATCAAAAGATAGGTATCATCACTGTACTGCCTTTATTTCAAAAATAAACTTCAAAACATACTTGTTTCTCAAAAATTTTCCAACCCCTTCAACAATGACCTCCATTGTCTTTTATACAAAATTTTTAGAAGAAGCTCCACATAACTGCTTCTTCTAACTAATAATTAAAAATATTTAACTAAAGATAACTGTCTTCGAGTAACCCATAACTGTCTTTCAAATAATATTACAAATTTAAAATAAAAAGTCTTTTTGCCACTTGGCAAGATTTTTGGATATCATCATTTTGCCACATGGCAAGAATTTCAAATGCATTTAAGTATGAACAGAATATCTGGTCTTTCCGTACTTCTCTACATAATTCCACTGGTCAGCCGTGGGTAGGTCATAACTGGTCATTTCTTTCACCAAGACTCGCATCTCGATATGACCTGCATAAGAAATAGGAAGAAGGTTTGCGCAAGTTGAAATCAGCATATTTAAAATTTCAAATTCCCCTGACATTTTCTCCATTAGGATTTTTCCTGTGAGCATGTGATCTATCTGCTGGAATTTTCGGTGATCCATCCTGATATCAAACAATAATCTTTTATAATCATTCTGAGGAATTAATTCATTATCTTCGTTCCAGAAAGATGGGAATCCCTTGTTCACTAACTTGTCAAATTGCTTTTTGAACTGGATTACTTCCTTCCTTATTTCTCCTGCTTTGGTCTCGATGTTTTCGATATGGGAGTATTTGCCCAAGATCCTTCTGGCCCAAGTGATGACAGAAATTCTGTTTGTTATACTCATGGCCGTCAGGTCTGCCTCGGATAAACTGTTTAAAAATGTAATTGCTCTCTGGGCTATTTCTTTCGGCTTTCTGTTTAAGCTTTCCCTGACTGCCTGGCAACTGTTGAAGGCATCTTTGGCTACTTTTTCCTTAACTCTTATATAATCCAGATACGGCCTAAGTTTTTCAACTTCTTTAATGATCTGGTCCCATACCATATGTTTACATCCCTGCATAGCAGCTTGTCCTGTTGCATGAGCAGCCAATCCTTTATTATTACTGCTCAATTCCTGATTATTTGCCTGCAAGGTTTTTATTTCTTTTTCTTTTGCTTCATTTTCTTCTTTTAATTTCTGTATTTCTGCCTTCAATAATTTGATTTCATTATCCTTTAAACTTATTTGTGACATTGCTTGTAAAATCCCATCTACACCATTTTTATCTTCTTCTGGGCCTGCCTGTACTTGCTGCTGACTGTTCTCTGCTAGTTGTTTTCTCACTGTTGCCAACTGTTCTTCCAAAATGAACCTTTCTTTTTCCCAATAGTCCTTTTCGTCAGACAGCTTTAACAATTTAGCTGTGACATCATTGACTTCGTTAGATAACTCTTCTTTCTCTTTTTCTAATATAGTCAATTCTGCACCTTGAATGAGTACAGCATTTGGGATTTTTAACTTTCGTCTCAATGTTAAAATCATTTCTTCCTTCTCCTGGAGCAGTTTGGTAGCTGCAGCTCCATCTTTATTAGTTAAGTCCATTTGCAGCTTCTTAATTTGATGTTGTCGAGACTTATTCTCTGCCTTTTCTTGCCTCAACTGATTATTTAATTTTTCTACTGAATTCTTTAGTTTGTTTACTCTCAATGTGGCCCCCAAATAGTCTGAGTATATAACCTCTCCAGCCTGTCTATGTAACAAAATTTTATCAGGGGCATTTATCTTCGACAAATCTACACTCATCTCTGAGATCTTGTCTTTGGTCACAACTGAAAATTTTAAAGAATTTTCTTTGATGTTCCTGCTGGTGAATAAGCTCACTTCATTGTTTGATATATTTCTGACCTTTGGAAACAATAGACTTGTTTGTTTCGCAGATTCCTGTTTGTTTTTACTATGTTCATTAAATACATCCATGAAATTTTTAGGTCTATTTACATCATCCCCTACAGAGGTCTCTTCAATATTGTATTCCCTCACTGTAACCTCGGGTATTTCATTTTCTGTAGCTTTTGCTTCTTCTGAAATGGTTGCCAATTCCTGTGACTCATCAGTTTTCAATCGTTTTCCCTTTTCTGTCTCTTCATCATCAATAATCATAACGTCCTGTATAGGTCTTTTGGACCCTACTAATGCAGTATTGATTTCGCTTTTTGTTTCTGCCATTGCTTCTTCCAATGACCTTTCTATGTCGGACTTGTCTGGGATAATTTCTTCTTTGTATTCGAGCCAGTTGGCTCTGTCTGCCATCCCTTCAACAGTTTGATGATTCAGAGGCTTAATACGATGTTCAATTCTTCTTTTGGATATGATATTTAATGGGTCATATTCCAATGCTGCATCTGTCTCGAAATTCATATCTTTTAACAATTTCTCTATATATACAGCAGCGTTCTTATTCTTTATTGTAAACGGACCTAATGTGAAAGGGTACTTAATGTCCGTTGCTTGTCTGTGGACTAAAAAATTGTTATCTTCTACAATCAATTTTTGTCTTAAAAACTCCAAGGCAAAAATCCTCAAGGTGAGGAATGCTGGTAGCACATAGGGTTTATGCTTGAACCCATACAATCTGACCACTGTACTATCTTTTGATAAAAACCAGTCTCCTGTAGCATACTCTGTATTCAGTTGCATTGATACCTGCATTTCTGGCAATACCCTAGGCAGACTTTTTCCGAAAATCATCTTAAAGATCGTCGAGAGCATGTAATTGATGAAATTGAAAATATTGTTTTCCAGTGGAGTTGCAAAAACAATCTCTGGGAACTGTAATTCTTCCTGGCTGGATACCATAATCATTTTCATTAAAAATGCTTGAAACCTGAAATGTCTGTGTGTGGAAAAATTGACCATCTGGTCATGTATCCTTTCGGCTATGAAAGCTTCAAAATTTAGTCGGGGAATTTGACTTTCGTCAATTCCCGACTGGACTATACTTATTCTGTACAATAAACTCAATTGAAACTCAGTTATATACAAATCCGAATCTAACCCTAAAACTACGGCCAACAGTGTCAAGACCAACTGGGTATTCACATTAAACAGGTTGATATCTAAAGGATAAGGGAGTTCAGAAAGGCTAGTTTCTGGTCTGAGACACGTCGACAGAAACACTTCTCTATCACTCTGAGAGGCATGGTGAAAATTTTCAATAATTGATACCTCAGAAAAAACTTCAGGGTCGAGGGTTCGGGGCAAATCTATTTCTAGGGCTCTAAACACTTCGGCTGGCTCAATTTTGCAGATGGCTCTAGTTTTCTGACTGTTTAAAACAACTTTTTCTTCCCGTGAATAGTTTTCAGCACACCAGGAGACGAATTCTGGGAAAACAGGAAATTGGTCAGGGCAAAAAGCTATCAGAGACGACTGGTGAACTCTATGCGGGTCTATACCCTCTTTTAACAGCTCAGATAACTTTACTTTTACATCGGAGACTGGGAACCTAAGAAGGGTATCGAAAACGTCTTCATCTCGGTCTTCTAGGGCATCTTTCGACCTAAAAACGTCTATATCTTGTACAGTCTCCATCTAGATGCTTCTTTTAAACAAATTTCCGTTTAAAGAGAGTGACAGGTCACCAGACCCTACCTGTAAGTGCTTGCTTTTCGCCTTCTGTCGCAATCGCCGGCTTCCACCAGTCTTCGGAGCTCTCCAGGATAACGACACATATAAAATGCCGTTATGTGGAGCCCTTTCTTTTTATATAAGCCTTTTAGACTTAACCTTCTTGCACTTTTACGAACGTGGGTCATTTTCAACCATTGATCTTTGAACCATCATTTTGAACTGTCAGATCTTGTCCATCTTTATTGCACCGGCGGTATCCGCGATCGAAAAGGTGGTTTCCTTCTCCGGTTTGCTACCCGCGCGGATGCACCATCTGCTGACACCTGTCAAGGCGGTTTATTCTCCGCGACCGCTCTCCTTTATATTACGTGCGCATGTTCCTGGCCGCGGATGAAATGCTGGCCTTTGATTTGATTGAAACATGTATTTGCCTTCCGATCCATGCAAAGTATAGTGCCACGTGCCACGGTCTTATCAATCCATTCCTTGTTCGCCACCTGTTAGGTCCCACCTTGCCACGTAAGAGATCTTTCCCATCTTTCTGTAATGGGTGGTTCCGCGCGGTGTTATGGTGGTTTCCGATACCACTCTCTCCAAGCGCGGATGAATGAATGTGGGACACGTGCCTTGGTGGTATTATGTCCGCTACCACCCTCCACCGTTTGTTGACGATCACTTTGGCGACGCGGGGTTAATATAGACCGTTGATTTGGATCTATGCTATCTCCGCCGACGAAACCTGACCGGGGCTTAACCTATCCATAAATTTGTTGGCGGACTTTATAAACATGGGTTTTTATAATGTATTTTTATATAAAAATCTTTATTTCAACCCTTTTAGAGATGATTCTTTTTCTTAGGACCTTTTATCAAAAATGTCAATTTTCTTTAGACCTGGTGTCAACAACTGGCTCCAACTGGGGATGCTATCCTCCCTGCGAGGTAGCAAAGAACATCGTAGACCAAGTGCCTGATCCATTGGGCCAATTTTTTTTTTTTTTTTTGAAATATTTACACTGTACAGGAACTTTCCTTCACCTCCATTTTTTAGGACAAATAATGTTTGAGGTGCCTCCCATTTACTGGCCCTCCAGGATAAAATTCTCCATTGCAATTTTTTAAGATAAAAGCATTTTCTCCTTGGCATCTTGCAATAATATATGGACCTTTCCATAAATGTTCAAACTTTCCATGGTGCTCTTCTTTCCTGGAATCCCATTTCAAAACCAAATCATTTATTTGAAAATCCCTTTCCTTAACTTTTCTGTCAAAAGTCTTTTTCATTTTTTCTTGATGTATTTGGGTCTTGTTATATGCCTTCTCTCTGACTTCATGTAATTCTATCATTTGATTTATTCTTCTTTGCATATGATTTGGTTCTTCATCAACTTCTTGTAACAATTTCATGACTGGCAATCCTAAAGAAACAGGAAAAACTACTTCTGTACCATATACCAACTGGAAAGGGGAAGTGCCAATTGCTCTTTTTGTACTGATTCTGTCTGCCCATAGAGCATATTTAAGTTTGGTGTGCCAAGCCCTCTTATTATCTTCTAACAACTTCTTTATGATTCTCACCAAACTTTTATTTGAAGATTCGGCTAATCCATTTCCTTGTGGATAATAAGCTGTTGAATGATTCAGATGTATGTGATATTTATGACAGAAATTTATCATCTTTTTTGACTTGAACGCTGGGGCATTATCTGTCACTATCCTTTTAGGGCAACCAAACCTGGACAAAATATTTTCTTCCAAAAAGTTCATAATCACCGTCTCTGTAGCATTTCTGGTTGGTATGGCCTCAATCCATTTTGTGAAGTAATCAGTAGCAGTCAAAATCCACCTGTGTTGTCCTGAAGAATTCGGGTTAATTTCACCAATAAAATCTAACCCCCACTGTTGGAACGGTGCTTCAACTGAAATGGGTTTCAATGGAAATGGTAATAATTCTCTTTTTCCATCAAAAATTTGACATTCATGACATTTTGTTATTTCTTTATACACATCGGAATACATGCTAGGCCAGTAAAAACCAGCTCTAAGAATTTTGTTCACTGTAGCCTTCCATGAATGATGTCCTCCACACATACCTTTATGAAATTCCATCATAATATGCTGTGCCTCATTCTCTAAAAGACAATTTAACAATATTCCTCCTGGATCTTTCCAAAACAAATTCCCATCTAATATGCAAAACTTTGCAGCTTTCAGTTTTACTGACCTGGCCCTTGTTTTTTCCATGTCTACAGGTGCTTGGAGATTCTGTAAGACATATACAATATCTGAGTACCAGGGAGATAAAGAAAAATCTTCAATTATTGGTGACTTCGGAACATTCTCGGATGAAGTTTCAGCCATAAAATTTATACTGAGGGAATCCAAATTTGTTTCTGTCATCAGCTTAGCTAAACCTTGACCTTTTATCAATTTGGTGGGTTTAATGTCCAGGTCATATTCTAGCAATACTGCTATCCATTTTGCTCTTTTCCCTTCAGGATCTGGTTGTGTAAGAATGTCTTTTACTGCTGATGATGGAACATGCGCTATTGTATGAGAATGCAAAATATATATTCTGAAATCCTTCAATGCTTTCACCAAAGCATAAGCTTGTTTTTCCATGATGTTGTATTTTAATTCTGCATCTCTCAGAATTTTACTAAAAAATGCAATAGGCTGTTCTATACCTTCTTGATTTTTCTGCAACAATACTCCAGCCACTGTGTGTTCCGATGCATATGTGAACATAATGAAATCCCTTGTATAATCTGGACTAATTAATACCGGTGCTTCGGTCAATGCTTTCTTGATGTTGTCAAAGGATTTTCTTGCTTCTTCATTCCATTTAATTTCTCTATCTTTTCTCAACATTTCAGTTATATTTCTTAAAATTTCAGCAAAACTAGGAATGAACCTCCTCAACCAATTTACCCTTCCTATGAATGATTGAATCTCTTTCTTACTTCTAGGAATTCCCACCTTTTGTATTGCAGATACTCTCTCTGGATCAATCTTAATTCCTTCTTTGGATATGATGTGTCCCAATAACCTTCCTTCTTCCATGCAGAAATGCGATTTCTTTGGATTTAATGAAATTCCAAACCTTCTACATTTTATGAAGACTCTTTCCAAATGTTTCCAGTGATCAGCAGCGTTCTTTGAATAAACAGTGATATCATCCATGTATACCACCACAATTTTGTCCCTTTCGTCTGCAAATGCAATATCCATAGCTCTCTGAAATGTTGCTCCTGCATTCATTAGACCAAATGGCATTTTGGCGTACATAAACGTTCCCCAAGGTGTAGTAAAAGCAGTTTTTTCTTGATCTTCCGGGTGAACTTTGATTTGATTATAACCTGAAAAACCATCTAGCATGGAAATTCTCTCAGCTCCCACAACTTGTTGTAAAACCTGGTCCATTTTAGGGAGTGGATAATTATCTTTCAACGAAGCTCTGTTCAAGTTTCTAAAATCCACACACAGCCTTATTTCTCCATTCTTTTTCCTCACAGGTACTAAATTTGCTAACCACTTGGAAAACCTCAGAGACACAATTATCTTAGCATCAAACAACTTCCTCACCTCTTTTTCTATCACTGGCAGTAGCTTGGGATTTATTCTTCTCAACTTTTGCTTAAAAGGATTTTCACCTGGTTTAATTGGAATTGTATGTTGTATAACAGAAATATCATATTCCTTTAAATCCTCATAGCTCCAAGCAAAAACATCTGAAAACCTTTTCATTACTTCCACACTTTTATCTTCTTCTTTTCTTGGTAACTTCTTTGAAAGTTTTACTAATTTAGGATCTTTTTCAGAACCCAGATTATAATCCTTCACATCTTCAGGCTTTGGTTCAATCTTTGGATTCTTTACTACATCATTTTTATCAAATAACTTTTCTAAAGGAATTAAACCTCTAGGGATAACATTATTCTTCAGTTGAATAATATCCTTACCTCCGATCCTCTGTTTGAATTTTTCGGCTTCCTCCGGAGAATCCACTTCGTCTGGACCCATCTCATCACCTTCTGCGTCAATAGATCTGTAGTGGAACTCATCTGTCATTTCCAAAAAGCATTTGATCTGTTGGTCATCTTCAAAGACCTTCCAATGCTTGACATTGTCTGGAATAGATGGTCTATGTATGACTTCGATATTATATTCCTTTTTAGAAAAGACGGGAGTTTTGAATGCAGCTCCTGCAGTGGCTAAAGAATCTGCTACAGTGTTGCTAACTCGGGGAATTGAGATAACATCGTGTTCATCAAAGAAGTTTTCCAGTAAATCCCACACTTCATTCCTATAGGACCTCATTTTAGGGTGTTTGGTCTGATAAATAGCTTTTACTTGATTTATAACCAATTCAGAATCTCCGAATACCTCAATCTTTTTTGCTTTCAAATCCTTCAACACATTCAATCCCAGAATTAAGGCCTCATACTCTGCAACATTGTTGGTACACTCAAAATTCAATTGGTAAGAAAACATTAGAAAATCTCTGTCAGGAGTAATTATCCATACTCCTGCTCCAGCTCCTTCCCTGCTTCTAGCTCCATCAAAGTGCATGGTCCAAGTACCTTCTTTTCTGATTTTTTCTCTTAACAATTTTTCCTCCTTATTTTCTTTAGGTTCAATTAAATCAATCTTTTCTTTAGATTCCACATCATTGTACAAAATGCAAGACCCCAAATCGGTGTCTAAAGCATAAATGGCATGTTTCTCAGGTTCTTTTAGATCACTTACCAAATAAGAAGCTCTCTTTTCAGTATACAATCTTCTGTGTACCCCCAACACTGGAATAGTAGCGAAAGACATATCCATTTGTAGAGTTCCCTTTAACTTTGAAGCCCACGACCTGGATAATAACATACCAAACTTTGCAGGGATATCAGCAACCACCACATCCATGAGAATACCTTTGGCTGGTATTTTACTGAGATTGACTGTCAAATCTTTAATCAACCCTAAACATTTAACTTTCCTTGAATCAAAAGAAAATAAGTCATCATATGGTCTTGTGATCTCCAATCCTAGAGAATCTACTACAAGTTTGGGCATCAAATTATGAGAAGCTCCGGAATCCAACATACAGTTATGTACCACTTTATCATGAATATCCAAATTCACATAGAAAGGAGAAACTTCTTCCAAACTATTGTCTTCCATTCTTGATCCTAAACAGATATTAGGATTATCATCATCTAACTCCAAAGTGTCTACTTCCACCCGAGTTTCTACCTGCATCATCTTGAAAATTTGCTCCTTGTATTCCTTGTTCTTCAGTATTTCATTAAAGGGTACTGAAATCTTGACTTTTGACATTTCATTCTGTATGTTGAAAGGAACCAAATTTTTATCACTTTCTTTCATTGAATCTTTCTTGATGTCTGGAATTACCTTGGGTACATCTTCATTTTCTTTTCTTTTAGTTTGTGGTTCAGACTGACTTGTAGAAGCTTTATCAGCATTTCTTTTTGACTTGCCTATTGGTTCTTTCCCTTTGTCAATTACAACATCTCGGTTCCTCAGATTCATCTTTCTTTGAAGATCATTTATGGCGTTTTGATAACCAATCTGGTATTGATCACTTCCTATCTCCAAACTACAACATTCTCCTTCTGCCATGAACATATCATGCTCTTGTTTAGTCAAATATACTTATGGATCAGAACTACCACAATGATGAATATCCCCTTCAGGCATTTCGGCTTCAGCTTCTCCAGCAATATAATTTTCAGGAAAAGGAGGTCGGATCTGATCGTCTTCTGCATTCCTTGGGTTTGGCTGTCCTCTCGGTCTTACAGCTGGAACAAAAGGTCTCCTGAAGTTAGGGTTTCTGATTTGAGGTTCGGCTGGTTCTTTATTTGGAGTTTTATTGTCCACTACTAATCTTTCTAGCAATTTTTCCATAGTTTTCATCATCGCTTCAAACTTTATATCAGTAGAGGAAGAAGAGGCAGAAGAAGAAGCCACATTTTGATTATCTTCTCTAATTTTCTTTCTATCCATATCTCTATGTCTCATTTTTCCAGAAGCCATCATATTAGCCTCAACTTCTACTGCATCTTTCATCATTATTGCCAAAGTAGTAGATCTTCTTTCTCTTAATGTGCATGAAAAATCACCTTCAAAAGCATCAGCATAATGTAACTTGGCTGCTCCTACTGGAGGTTTTATATCTGTAGGGATTGAATTGTAGACTTTCATAAATCTGGCAGAAAACTCCTGAACTGACTCAAACCCTCCCTTTTTCAAATTGTTGTATTGGGTCAATACCTGTGAAGGATTCTTCTGATCTTCCCATCTTTCAATAAAAAGGGTTGTAAAGGCATCATAATTTGCAATAGATCCAGCTGCCAAAGCTCTAAACCATTTTTTCACTTCACCTCTCAAACTTTGAGCAAACAACCTCATTTTAGCATCATCAAAATCTACTTCTTCTAAATCAATAAAATCGCTGAAATTATCAACATGTTGCTGTGCTGTATAATTTCCCTCATTATCAAAAGTAAAGATCCTCTGTGCATAATTTTGAGGCAAATCATGTAAAACTGCTGGCAAAACTAAAGGAGCAAATCTGGCAGCCATGGGTGGTGGGTTATAAGGTGCAACTACAGTCGCCTGTTGTCTATTACTCGGTACAGGTATTCTTTGGGCTTTGGATATTTCAGGTGCTTTCCTCTCAGATCTTTGTAAATTTTCCCAAACAGATTTTAAAGAATAGTCCCACAAACTTTGTGGATCAACTTTTGTTTCTCTCAAATCAGAATCTGACTTAGTTCTAAATAAAATTTTTTCACTAGAACCAATATTTTCTTCCTCAAACAAATGTTCTTGCAAAGAAGGAAATATATTTGAAAACCGGGAAATACCTTCTTTCGTCTTGCCTTTGATTTTCTCCGTCTTGAGGAGTTTTTCTGGATTATCTACGCCCGAAAAGAACTGCGAACCGGGATTCCTTCTTGTAGCCACAATGTCTTTCTCAACTTAATCTCAAAACTTCTAAAAACTGTCACAAGTGAAGTCGCCAGGGCAATATCTACAACCAACTTGTTTCAAACTTCCTTGCCCAAGAAATTTGAGCTTTCTTTGTCGTTTCTCCCAGGGAAAATTTCACTTTCGTTCCCCGGCAACGGCGCCAAAATGTTAGCACTTAGATTTTATTCCGGTTGTAAGAAAATAAGACCTAAGGTAACCTATTTCAAACCAAGCTTTAGGTAGAAGAACTAGCCATTTTCTCTACCAGAGAGGGCTCTCTCAGGATATATATATGAAGGCTAAAATATATAAAGGTTTCCTTAAAATTTCTCAAAAGATATTTTCTGGTCGAAAAGGGTAAACAAGAAACATTGGGCATGGAGTCAAAGCTTTCAGAAGGTATAATAAACCAGCAAGAGATTTCACCATATAGATTTTCACAGAGGCAAGATAGTAATCATGTTACAGTCAATTTGATTTTTCAGGCGACATAGAAAGAAGTAAAGACATTCCATCAACAACAGGTATCTATCCAGGATAAATCTATTGTCAACTTTGGAGAATAAAATGGATATTTAAATGCAGATAAAATGAGGCATAACCAGTATGAATCTCAAATTATTTCAAATGTTCATTTAAATATAGAAGAAAAACACCATGGGAGATATAACGAAGAAGATAAACATGCACATATAAGGATAAGGAAAATAACAGACTGCAAGACTGATTAACTCATGAATCTCTGTATCAAAAGATAGGTATCATCACTGTACTGCCTTTATTTCAAAAATAAACTTCAAAACATACTTGTTTCTCAAAAATTTTCCAACCCCTTCAACAATGACCTCCATTGTCTTTTATACAAAATTTTTAGAAGAAGCTCCACATAACTGCTTCTTCTAACTAATAATTAAAAATATTTAACTAAAGATAACTGTCTTCGAGTAACCCATAACTGTCTTTCAAATAATATTACAAATTTAAAATAAAAAGTCTTTTTGCCACTTGGCAAGATTTTTGGATATCATCATTTTGCCACATGTCTTTTTGCCACTTGGCAAGATTTTTGGATATCATCATTTTGCCACATGGCAAGAATTTCAAATGCATTTAAGTATGAACAGAATATCTGGTCTTTCCGTACTTCTCTACATAATTCCACTGGTCAGCCGTGGGTAGGTCATAACTGGTCATTTCTTTCACCAAGACTCGCATCTCGATATGACCCGCATAAGAAATAGGAAGAAGGTTTGCGCAAGTTGAAATCAACATATTTAAAATTTCAAATTCCCCTGACATTTTCTCCATTAGGATTTTTCCTGTGAGCATGTGATCTATCTGCTGGAATTTTCGGTGATCCATCCTGATATCAAACAATAATCTTTTATAATCATTCTGAGGAATTAATTCATTATCTTCGTTCCAGAAAGATGGGAATCCCTTGTTCACTAACTTGTCAAATTGCTTTTTGAACTGGATTACTTCCTTCCTTATTTCTCCTGCTTTGGTCTCGATGTTTTCGATATGGGAGTATTTGCCCAAGATCCTTCTGGCCCAAGTGATGACAGAAATTCTGTTTGTTATACTCATGGCCGTCAGGTCTGCCTCGGATAAACTGTTTAAAAATGTAATTGCTCTCTGGGCTATTTCTTTCGGCTTTCTGTTTAAGCTTTCCCTGACTGCCTGGCAACTGTTGAAGGCATCTTTGGCTACTTTTTCCTTAACTCTTATATAATCCAGATACGGCCTAAGTTTTTCAACTTCTTTAATGATCTGGTCCCATACCATATGTTTACATCCCTGCATAGCAGCTTGTCCTGTTGCATGAGCAGCCAATCCTTTATTATTACTGCTCAATTCCTGATTATTTGCCTGCAAGGTTTTTATTTCTTTTTCTTTTGCTTCATTTTCTTCTTTTAATTTCTGTATTTCTGCCTTCAATAATTTGATTTCATTATCCTTTAAACTTATTTGTGACATTGCTTGTAAAATCCCATCTACACCATTTTTATCTTCTTCTGGGCCTGCCTGTACTTGCTGCTGACTGTTCTCTGCTAGTTGTTTTCTCACTGTTGCCAACTGTTCTTCCAAAATGAACCTTTCTTTTTCCCAATAGTCCTTTTCGTCAGACAGCTTTAACAATTTAGCTGTGACATCATTGACTTCGTTAGATAACTCTTCTTTCTCTTTTTCTAATATAGTCAATTCTGCACCTTGAATGAGTACAGCATCTGGGATTTTTAACTTTCGTCTCAATGTTAAAATCATTTCTTCCTTCTCCTGGAGCAGTTTGGTAGCTGCAGCTCCATCTTTATTAGTTAAGTCCATTTGCAACTTCTTAATTTGATGTTGTCGAGACTTATTCTCTGCCTTTTCTTGCCTCAACTGATTATTTAATTTTTCTACTGAATTCTTTAGTTTGTTTGCTCTCAATGTGGCCCCCAAATAGTCTGAGTATATAACCTCTCCAGCCTGTCTATGTAACAAAATTTTATCAGGGGCATTTATCTTCGACAAATCTACACTCATCTCTGAGATCTTGTCTTTGGTCACAACTGAAAATTTTAAAGAATTTTCTTTGATGTTCCTGCTGGTGAATAAGCTCACTTCATTGTTTGATATATTTCTGACCTTTGGAAACAATAGACTTGTTTGTTTCGCAGATTCCTGTTTGTTTTTACTATGTTCATTAAATACATCCATGAAATTTTTAGGTCTATTTACATCATCCCCTACAGAGGTCTCTTCAATATTGTATTCCCTCACTGTAACCTCGGGTATTTCATTTTCTGTAGCTTTTGCTTCTTCTGAAATGGTTGCCAATTCCTGTGACTCATCAGTTTTCAATCGTTTTCCCTTTTCTGTCTCTTCATCATCAATAATCATAACGTCCTGTATAGGTCTTTTGGACCCTACTAATGCAGTATTGATTTCGCTTTCTGTTTCTGCCATTGCTTCTTCCAATGACCTTTCTATGTCGGACTTGTCTGGGATAATTTCTTCTTTGTATTCGAGCCAGTTGGCTCTGTCTGCCATCCCTTCAACAGTTTGATGATTCAGAGGCTTAATACGATGTTCAATTCTTCTTTTGGATATGATATTTAATGGGTCATATTCCAATGCTGCATCTGTCTCGAAATTCATATCTTTTAACAATTTCTCTATATATACAGCAGCGTTCTTATTCTTTATTGTAAACGGACCTAATGTGAAAGGGTACTTAATGTCCGTTGCTTGTCTGTGGACTAAAAAATTGTTATCTTCTACAATCAATTTCTGTCTTAAAAACTCCAAGGCAAAAATCCTCAAGGTGAGGAATGCTGGTAGCACATAGGGTTTATGCTTGAACCCATACAATCTGACCACTGTACTATCTTTTGATAAAAACCAGTCTCCTGTAGCATACTCTGTATTCAGTTGCATTGATACCTGCATTTCTGGCAATACCCTAGGCAGACTTTTTCCGAAAATCATCTTAAAGATCGTCGAGAGCATGTAATTGATGAAATTGAAAATATTGTTTTCCAGTGGAGTTGCAAAAACAATCTCTGGGAACTGTAATTCTTCCTGGCTAGATACCATAATCATTTTCATTAAAAATGCTTGAAACCTGAAATGTCTGTGTGTGGAAAAATTGACCATCTGGTCATGTATCCTTTCGGCTATGAAAGCTTCAAAATTTAGTCGGGGAATTTGACTTTCGTCAATTCCCGACTGGACTATACTTATTCTGTACAATAAACTCAATTGAAACTCAGTTATATACAAATCCGAATCTAACCCTAAAACTACGGCCAACAGTGTCAAGACCAACTGGGTATTCACATTAAACAGGTTGATATCTAAAGGATAAGGGAGTTCAGAAAGGCTAGTTTCTGGTCTGAGACACGTCGACAGAAACACTTCTCTATCACTCTGAGAGGCATGGTGAAAATTTTCAATAATTGATACCTCAGAAAAAACTTCAGGGTCGAGGGTTCGGGGCAAATCTATTTCTAGGGCTCTAAACACTTCGGCTGGCTCAATTTTGCAGATGGCTCTAGTTTTCTGACTGTTTAAAACAACTTTTTCTTCCCGTGAATAGTTTTCAGCACACCAGGAGACGAATTCTGGGAAAACAGGAAATTGGTCAGGGAAAAAAGCTATCAGAGACGACTGGTGAACTCTATGCGGGTCTATACCCTCTTTTAACAGCTCAGATAACTTCACTTTTACATCGGAGACTGGGAACCTAAGAAGGGTATCGAAAACGTCTTCATCTCGGTCTTCTAGGGCATCTTTCGACCTAAAAACGTCTATATCTTGTACAGTCTCCATCTAGATGCTTCTTTTAAACAAATTTCCGTTTAAAGAGAGTGACAGGTCACCAGACCCTACCTGTAAGTGCTTGCTTTTCGCCTTCTGTCGCAATCGCCGGCTTCCACCAGTCTTCGGAGCTCTCCAGGATAACGACACATATAAAATGCCGTTATGTGGATCCCTTTCTTTTTATATAAGCCTTTTAGACTTAACCTTCTTGCACTTTTACGAACGTGGGTCATTTTCAACCATTGATCTTTGAACCATCATTTTGAACCGTCAGATCTTGTCCATCTTTATTGCACCGGCGGTATCCGCGATCGAAAAGGTGGTTTCCTTCTCCGGTTTGCTACCCGCGCGGATGCACCATCTGCTGACACCTGTCAAGGCGGTTTATTCTCCGCGACCGCTCTCCTTTATATTCCGTGCGCATGTTCCTGGCCGCAGATGAAATGCTGGCCTTTGATTTGATTGAAACATGTATTGGCCTTCCGATCCATGCAAAGTATAGTGCCACGTGCCACGGTCTTATCAATCCATTCCTTGTTCGCCACCTGTTAGGTCCCACCTTGCCACGTAAGAGATCTTTCCCATCTTTCTGTAATGGGTGGTTCCGCGCGGTGTTATGGTGGTTCCCGATACCACTCTCTCCAAGCGCGGATGAATGAATGTGGGACACGTGCCTTGGTGGTATTATGTCCGCTACCACCCTCCACCGTTTGTTGACGATCACTTTGGCGACGCGGGGTTAATATAGACCGTTGATTTGGATCTATGCTATCTCCGCCGACGAAACCTGACCGGGGCTTAACCTATCCATAAATTTGTTGGCGGACTTTATAAACATGGGTTTTTATAATGTATTTTTATATAAAAATCTTTATTTCAACCCTTTTAGAGATGATTCTTTTTCTTAGGACCTTTTATCAAAAATGTCAATTTTCTTTAGACCTGGTGTCAACAGGTATGATTGACAAGATATCCAAGTGATGGAAAAGATGCAAATGATGTGTTTCTTTAAGTTACTGTTTACTGGAAATTCTCTAAGTCTACCTATATCAATGTTTTTCAGTATTTTCTGATTTAGACAAGTATCTCCAGAAATTACGGTAATGTTTCTCTATTTGTTAAATAGTAGTTTGTTTAAGAATAAATAAATTTCCTTCTAAAAATTAAATGAAGATATTTCCTATCCCCTACAGTTACAGAGAAGATTCCATTAGATAACATGTTTATATTAATTTCTTTTAATAATAATGCATAGAAATAAATACAAATTATTTAAGTACTGATCATCGATTCCCACACAATTTTATCTATGTTTAAGAGTAATTATATTCCTTTAACAAATTCGAGTTATACATTTTCATCACAAACAGTTTTGTATTTTTAAGTTTTTACATTTCCTTGCTAGAGTAGGAAATCGAATGTGTTATCAGCATATTCATTAACAGTAGATAAACTAAGCATTTGCACAGTAATCATTCTGTAGGTCAAATAGTTAAATTCCACAGATTCTTTTCAGGGTTTAGATAATACATTGGATTGCAAAATAAATCTAGATAGAAATAGCAAACATCAACTCATCTTATCAAGACCACATCGAGAAAAAATATTGAACCCTAGCCCTGAGATCCTAATCATAATAGATTTTGTAGGTTACTGTAATCGACGACTCAAAACAAAAACAAAACCCTACACTGATGCATGACGTATCCACTGTCAAATTATATAACCAAAGTCTGTAAAGGTTTGTATTACAATTATCACTTGCAAGTGCAACGATAACGATATTTAAATTCCACAACTGTAGCTTGCATTCATTAAAAACCCTAAACACAGTATTACATTTTACAAACAGACTAGTTACACACAAGCTGCTAGCCTCCGATAAATATTTTCCATCTATCCATTATTCATAGGAAAACAAACAGTCAAACTATTATTCACAAAAACATTCACCATCGATTTTAACCAGGTTAAACATAGAAGTTCGTCAAAAACACATTCTCTTACATCGTCAACGAGCTATAGGATAGGTTCATGGATCGAGCCCGAAAAAATGAAAACTATGATGAATGCATTTGGTAATTTAAAACATTCTTCACATAATTCCAACTCGACAGAGCTCAAAACTTAACAAACAGAAGTTATCTTTCACAATTTATTTACGGCATTTCCTGTGGGTCGAGGCACTACCCTCCCCATACTTTTAACAAGGTTCACAAACCATAATTACAAAATTCTCTGAGTTTTTAAATACAACATACAAAACTTTTATATAGATGGCCACCATCTTCTACACAGGGTTTTCAGGGCAATCGTCGAAGGGTTATTGGTTGGTATAGCTAATTCCAACTTCCAACGCCCAGAATTTTGGAGCCAATACACAGTGTACCTGCAAGAGAAATACGAGAGTGGTTAAAACAGTATCAAAGAAGGAAGGATCATCGTATTGAGGATAACTGTTCATATCATTGTATGAACATTTCAATGAAGAAAATAAAAACACTTTACTTTTCAAATTATGGCTGAGATAGTATTGAAAGCTGAGACCTTTCATCTGCAACGAAGAACCCTTTTTTGTCAATCGTTGGTGTAGTCGAAGCCAACATAGAACCAACAACTATCTAACACAGTAACGCAGTGCCAGGAGATGTAACAACTATGGTGAGACCTTGGGCCATTTCTTTTCAAATCCCAAGCTCAAAAGAACAAACCCTCAACAAGTCGGGGTATCGAATCCACTACAAATAAAATTCTAAACTGATAACCTAAACATTCAAAACTATACAGACTGAAGAGAGCTCAGCTCCATATTATATAGAGATCACAAGTTTGAAACTCAAGAAACTATGCCTCTTTGGGTAGAACAACAAGGCTAAAAACCAGCAGCCTGTCGGCCGCACAGAACCACCGCTACCAAATGACTCGAACACAATAAAACTCATTAAATACAGCAAAGTAGGGTTTAACCACAACATTGAAATCCCTGCCAAGATCAACGATGTAGATCATTGGTGAGATTTACGAAATCACCAACGTGCCATCACATTTAATGAACCATTACTATCACAACCACGATGGAGCTTGATCATCAACATTCAAATCATCAACGAGATACAACTCAGCACTCCGTGGTTACACTAAGACACATTCACGTGAACTAAGCACAATGAGCCACCCACGATGGATATCCACTATCCATAGTAGCTGAAAGCATTCAATGATTAAGAAATAAACACATCCGCCAACCTGTAAACCATTACAACATTCACATTAAAACAACGTAGATATGGTATGGTTATGATATATCACCCTTGCAACATAAAGTTACGGGTTAAATAGAGTTTCACAAGGTTATATAAGTGTCACTTAGGGTCACGATTAAGTGCACACAACACATGATAAATTATTCCAAAGTTTACATAGCAAGACATGTTTACAAAACTATTGATATAGTTTGTTAATGTCGCGTTGTTGCATGGCATCATAGGTTTGTAAATTTCACTAGGGTAGTATAATATCAATAGCGAAACACTATTGCACATACGCCCAACATATATTATGTTATATATATATAGTTTACAATTGTTTCATCATGTCCCAATACCTTATAAATGGGTTGTGTAATAATCAAGAAGATTGTTTACACTTACATATTAAGGTATAGTGAAATAAAAGACAAAAGATGATAAATCAAATTATCATAACCATGGTATGAGTTTAGACCCTAGGCCAGTTAACCAAACAGTTACATGAGAGATAAATAATTACATACAGTTCAACATGAATGGAAACAAAACATAAATTTGAGTTTAGAGCTGAGATTCAATCCTCCTAGGCCTTCTTATGATTTTAATTACAAGCTTATAGTTACAAAGATTCTCACCGTAGGAATGTCCACAGTTTTATCTCTTCAATTAATGACAAAAGAGATTCACAGTAAAACTGTTTATTACTTGTCGAAGTCTCAAACCCTTACCTGTAAACTGTCACAAGTACAAATCACATGCTTTAACACGAATGCTAAGTAAGCCTCAGGGCATACGAAGGACCCCTTCATCAATCAAACAAAAGTACATTAGTCAAATAGTGGAATCAACATTTATAAACAATGACAGTAGAGATGTGTAGCAGCACAACTAATTATTGGATAACATCAAAACTTAAGCAGAAATCTGTTTGTCGCAAATCCTTACTTAATAAATCTGCAGGGCATTTAATACAGCAAGATAACATTTTGTGCATTGTTCTATTTCTGCATTCATTAAATAAGCAATAAATGTCACGTAGAAATTTTTTAAATTTTTGTGATTTTTCCGGGATGTTACATGTGGTATCAGAGCGCAAGTTCAAACTCTAGGCCTGAATGAGGCTTATACGCGCAAACAGAAAAATAAATCAGAAAGTTTATGTTACTAACTTTTGTATATAAATTTTATTTTTGCACAGAACAGATTGACCTTTAATTGCAGGTATGGAAATACCAGAGGAATCAGCAGAGGACAGATCTCCTCATAATGAACGAATTAATCATAATAACACTGAAGGAATTTATGTTGAGTTAAACAACCAGTTTTCTGAAATTTTACGCATTGTGCAGGATTTAAAATCTGAGTTAAAAGTTGTTAAAGAAGAAAATGAACAGATTCTTAAGGCACAGGAAGAATTACAACATAATTTAAAATGAAACTGTCACAGTGATGAAAGAGGCAGAAAATCAGAATTTAGAGATGATTCTGAAATAATGTCCCACCAACATAAGCATAAGAAAACAAGAAACGATAAAAAGAACAATTACTCATCTTCTAAGTCTAATCCAAGCAATAATGATATAAATTATGACAGCAGTAATAGTGAGTGCTGCTGATCCGAAAACAAGATCTTTGCTACTCTATGACGTTAACATGAATTGCATAAAGAGCATGAATGAAGCTCACAAATCCATAAGAAGAGAACCAAACAGCATAGACAATACACACATAAAGACAACAAGTTGATAACGGAGTTCGTCCAGGATGGACTACGTCTCCGGGCCTGCTTCTCAATAGGAGGGCCGATCTATAATCTCAACATAAAGGCAAAATACATGGCAATGATATAATGATACCTTGGCGACAATGGCCAGGAAGAGAACTGCTGCCCAAAACACAACAAGACTGCTTCCAGCAACTCCGAAGCTTGAAGACGGTGTGAAACGAGTATAAACACTCGTACCTTCCTCCTGCAGAGCTACACAATCTCCCTTCTCTCCTTTAGCTACAAAGTCTCTACTCCAAAGCATGAGTGGCAAATGGCATATGAGGGGGTTTATATAGGCTTGAGTTAGCCCTCATCACATTTTCCTCATGATTTCTTAAGTTACAACAATTTTACCTAAATAAGCATGTGGTTACAACTTCTCTAAGTTGGTTTTCATAATAAGCCAATTCCCTTTGAAAACTCCAACCATATAGTTGGTTATAGTATAAAACTATACCAAGTATAGGTTAAACTCATTTATAATATTTTAAAAACCCACTTTTTAAAATCCATTTGTGGTGGCGCTCCAACTATGGCATATTATATTGTTATAACATACCCATAATGGCAGCGCTCCAACCCATATAATGTAACCCGTTGAAGTTTGTTATAACACCATGGTCTCCGCCCCATTAAGCGCCATAACCAACATTAAGAGCACGTGGTAAGTGGTTATGTGGTGGCGCGTTGAATGGGTCATGAGCTCCACGTGACTTGTGTTATTATAAACTTTTCCAAGCTTAAATAACATAATGTTAACCCATATACCAATAATCATAAGTAGCCCAAGTGGTGAAGGCGGAGCGCTTATACAAGAGAGGTCACGGGTTCAAACACCACGGAGGCCATAATTTTTGCCTTAGACATGTTGGCCAATCCTGTGCTACCACGTGGCGGCCTGGGATTGGTCCACCTCACGCCCAGTCAGCATCTAGTCAACTGCCCAGTCACTGTTCGTACTGCAATGTCACCATCCATCTGCCCGGTCAGCAATATGCCAACTTGGATCTGTACTGCCACGTGTCACCTTGTGATTGGTCCGTACACCTGCCATGTCACATTGTTCGTACTGTACAGATGCCACGTGTCACCCTGTCCGTGGTGCCACGTGGCACCTCTTTTTGCCAATTTTTCCTGTTGACCTTGTAGAACAGAACGCGATAACTTTCTCATACGGAGTCCGTTTGAGGTGAAACGAACGCCGTTGGAATCATCTTGACGAGCCCTTCGATCTGGTGTTGGTTTTGCTGAGATTGGAGGACTTAAAAAATTTTTCCTTCTTGGATCCTCCTGGATCATTCCTCCCCACTGAGAAGCTTTTGGCCTCCAAAAGCCTTTACTAATCAACAGATAGGTGAGGGAATTTCTCCCTCACTTTCTCCTTCTCGATCCACTTGGCTTTGCTTGGATGAGTGCCTTTGATGCCCACTCGAAGATACTCAACATCACCTCTGCGAGAAGTCCTTGTCCTTCTGTCCAAGATGACATCTTCCTTTAGCTCATCCATGTACTCATGAGCAAATTCATCAACTGATGGCAATGAGACATTCTCCCTTTAATCCATGATCATGGGAGGCTCATAGAGTTTCAAGTTCTCCACATTCACCACTGAGTAGATCTGCATGTATGGCGGTAGCTCTAAGCGAAAAGCATTCGTCCCAATCTTCTCCAAGATGGTGAAGGGACCATATCTAATGGGCTTGAGCTTCTTGCCTTCTCCTTTCATCCTCTCCTTGCTGATGTGAAGCCACACTTGATCTCCTACCCGAAACTGATGATCAACTCTATGCTTGTCATGGCGAGCCTTGTACTGGGCTTGACTCTTCTCCAACTGCTCTTGCACTGCTTGATGTACCTGTTGAACTCTCTGAATGAACCTGCGGGCTTTGTCTTCATCCTTGGAAGTGCTTGAATCAACCTCTCTCCCATAAGTCAATTCCAATGGAGTCTTTGGCAAGTACCCAAAGCATGTCTCAAATGGCGAGCTCTGAGTGGAAGAATGCATAGCCCTGTTGTAGGCATGCTGCACATACTGGATCTGTTCATCCCATAACTTAGGATGCTTGTTGCAATAGCCTCGAAGCAAATGGACAACTGTCCTGTTGACTACCTCTGTCTGTCCATCGGTCTGTGGATGGAAAGCGGTGCTCCTCTTTAGCTTGGTGTCCATCATACACCATAATTTTGTCCAAAACTCTCCAAGGAATCGGGAGTCCCGATCTGAGATAATGGACGTAGGGAGTCCAAAGTGAACCCATACATGCTGAAAGAAAAGAGAAGCAGCCTGCTCTGCAGTGACCTGCTTTTTACATGGCATAAGAATACACATCTTGCTAAACCTATCCACTACCACATACAAGTAGTCATGACCCCTCCTAGACATAGGCAAACCCCCCACAAAATCCATGGAAATGCTTTCCCAAGGATGGGAAGGAACAGGAAGTGGTGAGTACATCCCCAATTTTCTATTAGTGGGCTTACAAGTAGAGCACATCACACACCCCTTTACATATTTTGTTACAATGTCTTTCATGCGAGGCCAATACACAAGTCTTTGCAAATGAGCCAAAGTCTTACCTACCCCAAAATGCCCTGATACAAGAGAAGTATGAGCTTCTCGTATTACATGGACTCTTTCACTGATAGGAACACATAACTTGCCCAAATGATAGAGCAACTTTCCCTGCAAATAGTAGTCTTCCACCTGTATGCCATTGGTTAGCTTCTCATAAACCTCCTTGAAATCATCATCAGTAGCATACTGCTCAATATAACTTTCATGGGATAAAGAAGCATTTTTCAAAACAATAGATGCAACAATAGGAGGTCTAGAAAGCATATCTGCCACTTTGTTACTAGTACCCTTTTTGTACTTGATCACTAGATGGAATTGTTGAAGAAATCCCATCCACCTGAAATGACGAGCTTGTTGGAGCTTAGTCTGGGATTGGAGATACTGCAAGGGCTGATGATCGGTATGGATGATCGTCTCCTTACCCATCAAGTAGTGCTTCTACTTCTTGACACTCTAAACCAAAGCATACAACTCTTTGTCATAGGTGGGGTAGTTGATCACTGCTTGAGTAAAAGTCTCTGAATGGTAGCAAATAGGCTTGCGGTGCTGCATCAATACTGCCCCCATGGCATATCCACTGGCATCTGTCTCTATCTCAAATGGCTGCTGCAAATCAGGCAAGGCTAGGACTGGGGCGGTGCTGATCTTTCCCTTCAATGTGTCGAAGGCTTTCTGCTGCTTTCCTCCCCACTGGAAGGCTTTCTTCACACTTGTTAAGGCATGCAAAGGAGATGCTATGTATGAGAAGTTCTGAATGAACCTCCTCCAATATTGAACAGCTCCTAAAAAGCTTCTCACTTCAGTAGCATTAGTAGGCTTAGGCCAATTGACAATTACATCAACTTTTGAAGGATCAATTTTTAAATTTCCACCTCCTACAATATGACCCAAGTAAACTAATGAAGTTTTGCCAAATTCACACTTTGACAATTTTACATACAATTTCTCCTTTTTCAAAGTATCTAATACTTGCTTTACATGCCCCACATGTGCTTCCCAAGTTTTTCTAAAGACCAAGATATCATCTAAGTATACAATGACAAAATCATCTAAGAATGGCCGGAAAACATCATTCATTACCTGCATAAAGGTTGTAGGTGCATTGCAAAGCCCAAAGGGCATCACCAACCACTCAAATAGACCTTGCTTGGTCTTGAAGGCCGTCTTCCACACATCACTTTCTGCAATTCTGATCTGGTGGTAGCCACTGCGTAAATCCAACTTGGTAAAGAACACAGCATCTTTCAACTGGTCGAGCAAGTCATCTATGTGAGGAAGCGGGTATCGATTCTTGATCGTGATCTTGTTGAGAGTCCGATAGTCAACGCACATCCTCCATGTGCCATCTTTCTTCATCACCAACACAATCGGCGAACCACATGGAGAGGAGCTGGGTCTGATCACTCCTTGGTCCAACAAGTCTTGAACCTACTTCTTAATCTCTGCCATTTCAACTGCGGACAACCTGTACATGCCCACATTAGGAAGAGGGGCATCCTGCTGGAGATGGATCTCATGCTGAATCTCCCTTTTGGGAGGCAAACCTGTAGGTTCCTGAACTATTTCATCATAGTTAGCCACAATATCGATCATAGCCTTTTTATGAGAAGGATCACAACCTTTGAAAGCATCGGATGCTTCAGCATCTTTTGCTCTCACAACCATGAGCATGTATCTCTTATTAGTGTTGATGAGTCTCTTCATCTGTCCTGCACTAACAAGAGTGGTGTTAGCCTTCATACTGTGAGCTCTCACATTGTACTCCACCCCTTTTTTGGTGAGATGGTACTTGTTCTCATGACGGTAGAACACTGCTTTTCGATCATACAAGTATGGGCTTCCCAATACGATACCGCAGATGTCAAGAGGAACAACATCTAAGTCCACCTCATCAATCAACTTTGAAGCAATAGCAAACCTTAACCTGCATTCCTTAGTCACCTGCAACTTAGCATTATCACATACCCATCCAAGAGGATAAGGCTTGGGGTGAGGTTTAGTCTGTATGCCCAACTTCTTAACAACTGATTCTGAGATCAAATTTACTTGAGAACCCGGATCAAATAATGTTTCAATATTTGTATGCTTAGACACAACTCTGATGTGAAACAACTCACTTCTTCTTTTATCATTTTCTTTAGAAACATGAGTAGAACTTGAACCAGTATGAGGAGTTTTGTTACCTTGCATTCCCACGGCTGTAATCATGGTTTCGTCACCTGAGTCGGAACCCAAATCTCATTGCGCTGTTGCAACGGTCTTTTTCTTCTTTTTGCCTCCATAATGCTTTGGCCTTTGTTCAGGATGCAATTTCCAACAACTTTCTTCATCATGCCCATCAGTATAGCAATGGTTGCAATGGGGCTTTTCTCCTTCCTTCTTGGCAGTAGCTGTCTTCTTGCTCTTGTCTTTTTTCTTGAACTTGTGGTGGTTGTTGGGCTTGAAAGGCTTCTTCTGATGGTCTTCTTGCAAATGCTTTCCCCTGTTCTCAAGATGAGTAGCCTGAACACTTGCTTCATCCACACTAGTAGGATTCAACAACAGCAAAGTATGGCGTAGATAATGATGAAGAGCACCAATGTACTTCAAAAGAGTGTCAGCAGAATCTAAAGCAATATTCAATTCTAAAGCTTTCTTTCTAAATTCTTCAGTAAAACTCTGAACACTCTGACCCTTGCCTTGTCTAAAACTTTGCCAATCCATCATTGCCTTCTGAACATAACCCAACGGATAAAATTGCTTACGTAAAGCAGAAATAAAAGCAGACCACGATGAGAGAAGATTACCCATTTGTTTGCTACCTTGTTGAAGCTTGCTTTCCCACCATACAAGTGCGGTGCCTGTCAGCCGAAGTGAAGCCAACTGAATCTTCACATCTTCTTCTTTGATCTGCTGGACTCGGCAATAGACCTCAATTTGCCTTATCCAATTGTTCAACTTCTCTGCATTCGCTTCCCCATTGAACATGGGCAAATCAAACTTCACATCGAGCTTCAATAAGGGCTTCTTTTGAGGCTCTTTGTGAGGAACCTTGGAATGCTGAGAATGAGATGAGGAGGAAGCACTTGAACTTGTGCTTGAAGCTGAAGGTGAAGAGGGAGGCTCAGGAGGCTCTTCGCCACCTTCCCCTTGGTTAACTGAAGCGTTGCCTTCATCCTTCACTTCTTTGTCTTCCTTCTTTACTTCACTGCCTTTTCTTTCTTTTGCCATGCGTTCTTCATAGTCTGCAAACAACTTGTCTACCTTGTCGGCCATCATATAGAAGACCTTGTGAAAGTTTGCCTCCATCTCGATGCGGGCATCATTAGCATCCATCTTCCTCCTTCGGTGTGCACGTCCGATCTCGGAATTGTAAGGCTCTAATGTACCCTCACCAGCTTGCAGTTTAGCCCTCGTGAGCATCCACACTCACAATCCAACGTCAAATAGACCTGCTCTGATACCACATGATCCGAAAACAAGATCTTTGCTACTCTATGACGTTAACATGAATTGCATAAAGAGCATGAATGAAGCTCACAAATCCATAAGAAGAGAACCAAACAGCATAGACAATACACACATAAAGACAACAAGTTGATAACGGAGTTCGTCCAGGATGGACTACGTCTCCGGGCCTGCTTCTCAATAGGAGGGCCGATCTATAATCTCAGCATAAAGGCAAAATACATGGCAATGATACAATGATACCTTGGCGACAATGGCCAGGAAGAGAACCGCTGCCCAAAACACAACAAGACTGCTTCCAGCAACTCCGAAGCCTGAAGACGGTGTAAAACGAGTATAAACACTCGTACCTTCCTCCTGCAGAGCTACACAATATCCCTTCTCTCCTTTAGCTACAAAGTCTCTACTCCAAAGCATGAGTGGCAAATGGCATATGAGGGGGTTTATATAGGCTTGAGTTAGCCCTCATCACATTTTCCTCATGATTTCTTAAGTTACAACAATTTTACCTAAATAAGCATGTGGTTACAACTTCCCTAAGTTGGTTTTCATAATAAGCCAATTCCCTTTGAAAACTCCAACCATATAGTTGGTTATAGTATAAAACTATACCAAGTATAGGTTAAACTCATTTATAATATTTTAAAAACCCACTTTTTAAAAGCCATTTGTGGTGGCGCTCCAACTATGGCATATTATATTGTTATAACATACCCATAATGGCAGCGCTCCAACCCATATAATGTAACCCGTTGAAGTTTGTTATAACACCATGGTCTCCACCCCATTAAGCGCCATAACCAACATTAAGAGCACGTGGTAAGTGGTTATGTGGTGGCGCGTTGAATGGGTCATGAGCTCCACGTGACTTGTGTTATTATAAACTTTTCCAAGCTTAAATAACATAATGTTAACCCATATACCAATAATCATAAGTAGCCCAAGTGGTGAAGGCGGAGCGCTTATACAAGAGAGGTCACGGGTTCAAACACCATGGAGGCCATAATTTTTGCCTTAGACATGTTGGCCAATCCTATGCTGCCACGTGGCGGCCTGGGATTGGTCCACCTCATGCCCAGTCAGCATCTAGTCAACTGCCCAGTCACTGTTCGTACTGCCATGTCACCATCCATCTGCCCGGTCAGCAATATGCCAGCTTGGATCTGTACTGCCACGTGTCACCTTGTGATTGGTCCGTACACCTGCCATGTCACATTGTCCGTACTGTACGGATGCCACGTGTCACCCTGTCCGTGGTGCCACGTGGCACCTCTTTTTGCCAATTTTGGCTGTTGACCTTGTAGAACAGAACGCGATAACTTTCTCATACGGAGTCCGTTTGAGGTGAAACGAACGCCGTTGGCATCATCTTGACGAGCCCTTCGATCTGGTGTTGGTTTTGCTGAGATTGGAGGACTTCAAAAATTTTGCCTTCTTGGATCCTCCTGGATCAGCTGCTCTAAAAAGAGAAAACATAAGCATCATGATCAGATTACCGGTGAATTTAAAAAGATTAAGCCACCTACTTTTAATGGCGAAAGTGAGAAGGGTGAGACAAAAGAAAGCTTGGATGTCTGGAATGAAAAAGTACTTTAATATTTATGATTACTCTTCTCAACTAAAAGCAAAGATAGCCATTTACAATCTGACCGGAAAGGTATATATCTGGTGGCAGGATCTTAAAAGAATCAAGAGCATAAAAGAAAAAGAAGTAACTTGGACTATGTTTAAAAGCTTGTTTAAAAATAAGTTCTTGTCTGAACAGTATTTTGAAGATAAATCGAAGGAGTTTTACGATTTAAAGTTGGGTGCTATGAACATGAAAGAACTGTGCAATAAGTTCCTTAGTTTGCTGAGGTACGTACCCTACATGGTTGAGGACAAGCCTAAAGTGCAAAGGTTTCTTAGTTGTTTACCGTTTAATATAAAAGATCGTATTGAGTATGATAATCCTTCCACCTTGGAAGAGGCCATGAGGAAGGCAAATTTTTGTTTTGACCAAAATAGAAAAGGAGAAGGAACAACTCACTGGAAGAACAATAAAACTAATCAGTATGATTATAAAAAGAAGAATTTTAATCAGAATGCTGGAGGTTTTAAGAAAAATTTTAATAACAAAACTTTTCCTAATAATTATCGGAATAATACATCTCAGAACACTACTGCTGCAAGAAATGTACCTAATAATCACAACAACAACAATAATAATAACAATAACAATATGTATGCTGAGCAAAAAGGACCCATAAAGTGCTATGAATGTGGCGGACCACACAAGAGAGCAGATTACCCACGCAACAAGAGGACATCCAACAACATACATACTATGCAAGCAGAACCTACAGTTGGAGATATCGCAAGAGAAATGCCGAGGATAAATGCAGCATTGGAGAACTGTCAAGCGGACCATCAAACATCCATGGTCGAAATTGAAGGTATGATGCAAAACAAGTCTATTTCTATTTTGATAGATCCTGGTGCAAATTTAAGTTATATTTCACCTACTTTAGTAAACCGTTGCAAGCTAAAAACAAAGAAATTTAATAATGCATGGTTAGTTCAGCTTGCAATAGGAACTAAAAGAAAGATTATAGATTATGTTCAGAATTGTGAAGTATTTTTAAATCAGCTGAAAACGCAAATTAATCTGAATGTTTTACCCTTAGCTTCATATGATCTGTTAATTGGCATGGATTGGGTCGAACAACATAGAGTTATATTGAATTGTTATGATAAATATTTTACTTGTATAAATAATGAAGGTAATTCAGAAACAGTAAAAGGAATTCATAGAAAGATTTCTTCCTTGCAAGTAGAGAGAGCTGCCAGAAAAGGTTGTAAATTGTTTGCAGTTAATGTTGTTAATGATGTATGTACATCTAAAGAAGACAAGTTAAAACTAGAGGATATTCCCATCCTTAGGGACTTTTCTGATGTATTCTCGGAATAAATTCCAGGATTACCTCTGAAAAGAGAACTTGACTTCACCATTGAGTTAGTACCCGGTGCGGTACCAAACTCAAAGGCTCCCTATAGGATGAATATTCTGCAGTTAAATGAGTTAAAGTCTCAGTTGAAAGAATTAATAGATAAAAAATACAAACAGCCCAGTGTGTCCCCTTGGGGAGCACCAATAATATTTGTTTAAAAGAAAGACGATACCATGCGTTTGTGCATTGACTATCGTCAGCTTAATAAAATGACAATTAAGAACCAGTATCCCTTACCCTGTATAGATGATCTATTTGATCAAGTATGTGGAGCAGAGATATTCACTAAAATTGATCTAAGGTCGGGTTATCATCAAGTCCGGATAAAAGACGAGGACATATTCAAAACTGCATTCAGAACGCGTTATGGACACTGCGAGTTCGTAGTTATGCCCTTTGGGCTAACCAACACACTGACAGTTTTCATGTGTGTAATGAACAACGTTCTGCATAAATATTTGGATAAGTTTGTAGTGGTATTCATTGATGATATCATGATTTACTCAAAGACTAAAGAAGAGCATGACGAACATCTAAAAATCATTTTACAAGTACTTAGGGATCACTAGCTTTACGCTAAGTTCAGTAAGTGTGATTTCTATAAAGATAAAATTCAGTATTTGGGTCATATAATTTCAGAAGATGGTATTTCTGTTGATCCTGATAAAATTAAAGCAATTAATGAATGGCCTGTCCCAAAAGATGTAACTGATGTACGGTCATTCATGGGAATAACAGGGTATTATAGAAAGTTTATTGAAGGGTTCTCTAGAATTGCTAACCCCATCACTTCTTTGCAGAAGAAAGGGAAGAAATTCATATGGGATCAAAAATGTCAAGACAGTTTTAATAAGTTAAAAGAATTGTTAACCATTGCACCCATCTTAAAAATTGCATATCCTAATAAGGATTTCATCGTATGCATGGATGCATGCAATGAAGGACTTGGAGGGGTCTTAAGTCAAGAAGGTCATGCAATTGCTTTTGAGTCAAGGAAGTTAAAAATACATGAAAAGAATTATGCTACTTATGATCTTGAGTTGGCAGCCGTGATACATGCTTTGAAAATGTGGCGCCATCACTTGATCGAAAGAAAATTTATCTTAATGACTGATAATAAGGGCTTAAAGTATCTTTTGGATCAAAAAAATCTTAACGCAAGGCAAGCTAGGTGGTTAGATTTCCTTAGCGAGTATGATTTTGAGATCCATCACATTAATGGAAAGAAAAATAAGGTTGCTGATGCATTGAGCAGGAATGCTAGATTGAGTTTTGTGGCAGCAATCAGTACTTTTAAAACTGATATGGAAAATCAGATCGAAGAAGGAATTAAGCAAGACGAAAATTACCAAAAATTACATAATAAAGTGGCTAAAAATTCATTTGAAAATGTTATAATAGATTACAGTATTAATGAAAAAGGCTTCTTAACTTACAAAAACAGAATTTATGTGACTAATTTTTCGAAGGTTAAGTTGCTGATTTTAGATGAAGTTCACAAGAGTCCTTATTCAGGACATCCTAGTTATCAGAAAATGATAACTATGTTAAGAAAGGAGTACTTTTGGCCCAATATGAAGAGTGAAGTTGCTGAATATATAGCTAGATGTTTTGACTGTCAGACTATTAAAGCTGAACATCAACATCTAGCTGGGCTATTGCAGCCCTTACCAATTCCAGAATGGAAATGGGAAATCATAAGCATTGACTTTATTACAGGTTTGCCTAAAAATTAGAAGCAGAATGACTCAATTATGGTTGTTGTTGATAAACTTAGCAAAGCTGCTCATTTTATTCCTGTTAAAACTACTTTCAAGGCTTCTAACATTGAAGATATTTTCATGAAGCAAATTTTTCGCTTGCATGGAATTCCAAAGGTAATTATTCCAGACCGAGACTCTAAGTTCATTGGTAACTTTTGGATAGCATTGTTTAAATGATTAAATACTAAGTTAAATTTTAGCACTTCTTTCCACCCACAAACTGATGGTCAAACATAAAGAGTAAATCAAATTTTGGAAAATATGTTAAGATTATATGTTAAAGATCAACCATCTAAGTGGGAAGATTACTTGCACTTAGCAGAATTTGCCTACAATAATAATTATCAAGCATCTGCTAAGTTAAGTCTATTCGAAATTTTGTATGGAAGAAAATGTTGTACTCCAATTTCATGGGATAATCCTGTAGACAGATTAATGTTAGGACTAGATTTATTGAAAGAAATGGAGCTAACCGTGAAACAGGTTCAAGGTAACTTAAAAGTTTCCCAAGATTGGCAGAAAAAGCTATGCTGATTTAAAATGCACATAAAGAGAATTTCAGGTAGGAGACCATGTTTTCATAAAGGTAAAGTCCAAGAAAAGTTCTTTGAATCTTGGGAGTTGTGCTAAATTAGCACCAAGGTATTGTGGACCATTCAAAATCCTATCAAGGATAGAAGTTGTTGCATATCAATTGGCATTTCCATACAATTTAAAAATCCACAATGCTTTTCACGTTTCTGTTTTAAAGAAGTATGTGCATGATGCTACTCATGTGCTGAATTGGAATGACATACAGGTGGAACCCGAAGGAGTTTTTTAGGTGGAACCAGACTGTATTCTAGACCGAAGGGAAATTATGCTTCGGAATCGCACCATATGGCAGGTAAAGGTGCAATGCAAGCACCTTAGCCCTGATGAAGCTACTTGGGAGCTGGAAAGTAATATGCGGGCAGCATATCCAGTTCTGTTCCATGAGGAACTTGATGATGAATAAGCAACATCAAGGACGATGTTGAGCTTAAGATGGGGTGTTTGTAACATACCCTTTAAGATGGAAATTTTTTTGTGTTAAGAAACATTATGATAAATTTTATTGTAAAGTTTATTTTGGATAGGTGTCCAAGGATGACTGCAATTTGCACAATATCTTATTATTTAATAAATAAAATAGGAGACAAACACCTAAGAGGACTGTTGAAAGAGTGGTTACTGATCCACTAGGTGGAATGGAATCTGGGGTAGAAGGCAATGGATAAGTGGCAGCATCATGATGCAACTAACTAGCTGTTGGTATGGGACAACTCCCTTGAAATGTGGTCATAGTGCCCTGAAAGATGGGACTGGAGCTTGAGGCTCATTTATTCCAAACGGAGCACTAAAAGACCTAGGCAGTCTATATAATAGCCATCAAATATTGAACTGAGGTTCATCACTTTTCCTGACGAGGAAATTTACCTTGGGGTTTTGCTGTGTTTGCACCCAAGAGATTTGATGAGGGGATATGCTGTTGTTGATCATGTTGTGAGTCTGCCAAACTCTTATTGAGTTTAGGAGGTTGATGCTGAGTGGAGAAGGAATTTCTCAGGAGGTTGATACCGAGGGGAGAAGGTATTTTTGAGTGCCTTTCTTCTACACAGATTCCACCCACTTACTGGATCAGTAAGCAAGCTCGGGGGTTCATTAGAAGTCAGCAGTTGAGTTGCTTCTTCTGGAGCAGGTTGGGAGGAATAGGCCTCCTTGGGTGTTTGTCGGCCCTATCATCTGTTACAAGTTCTATTGTCTTATCTACTTTTATTTTTAAGTTCTGTTATCTATTTAAACTTTTACTGTTAAGTTCTTTATTTCACTTTTCCTGAATAAATTATTAATTCTGAATCATTCGAATGATTGAATAAAATGATCTCTGCATTTTTCCCCATGAAAAAAGGAACAACGTCGTACTCTAGTACATAGATAGATTGAAATAGATAGGTATGATTGGCAAGATAGCCAAGTGATAGAAAATATGAAAATGATGTGTTTCTTTAAGTTACTGTTTACTGGAAATTCTCTAAGTCTACCTATATCAGTGTTTTTCAGTATTTTCTAATTTAGACAAGTATCTCCAGAAATTACAGTAATGTTTCTCTATTTGTTAAATAGCAGTTTGTTTAAGAATAAATAAATTTCCTTCTAAAAATTAAATGAAGATATTTCCTATCCCCTACAGTTACAGAGTAGATTCCATTATATAGCATGTTTATATTAATTTCTTTTAATAATAATTCATAGAAATAAATGCAAATTGTTTAAGTACTGATCATCGATTCCCACACAATTTTATCTATGTTTAAGAGTAATTATATTCCTTTAACAGAGTCGAGTTATATATTTTCATCACAAATAGTTTTGTATTTTTAAGTTTTTACATTTCCCTGCTAGAGTAGGAAATCGAATGTGTTATCGACATATTCATTAATAGTAGATAAACTAAGCATTTGCACAGTAATCATTCTGTAGGTCAAATAGTTAAATTCCACAGATTCTTTTCAGGGTTTAGATAATACATTGGATTGCAAAATATATCGAGATAGAAATAGCAGACATCAACTCATCTTATCAAGACCACATCGAGAAGAAATATTGAACCCTAGCCCTGAGATCCTAATCATAATAGATTTTGTAGGTTACTGTAATCGACGACTCAAAACAAAAACAAAAACCCTACACTGATGCATGACGTATCCACTGTCAAATTATATAATCAAAGTCTGTAAAGGTTTGTATTACAATTATCACTTGCAAGTGCAACGATAACGATATTTAAATTCCACAACTGTAGCTTGCATTCATTAAAAACCCTAAACACAATATTATGTTTTACAAACAGACTAGTTACAGATAGGCTGCTAGCCTCCCATAAATATTTTCCATCTATCCATTATTCATAGGAAAACAAATAGTCAAACTATTATTCACAAAACATTCACCATCGATTTTAACCAGGTTAAACACGGAAGTTCGTCAAAAACATATTGCATTACATTCTCTTACATTGTCAACGAGCTACAGGATAGGTTCATGGATCGAGCCCAAAATAATGAAAAATATGATGAATGCATTTGGTAATTGAAAACATTCTTCACAGAGTTCCAACTCGATAGAGCTCAAAACTTAACAAACAAAAGTTATCTTTCACAATTTATTTACGGCATTGCCTGTGGGTTGAGGCACTACCCTCCTCATACTTTTAACAAGGTTCACAAACCCTAATTACAAAACTCTCTGAGTTTTTAAACACAAGATACAAAACTTTTATATAGATGGCCACCATCTTCTACACAGGGTTTTCAGGGCAACCGCCGAAGGCTTACCGGTTGGTATAGCTAATTCCAACTTCCAACGCCCAAAATTTTGGAGCCAATACACAATGTACTTGCAAGAGCAATACGAGAGTGGTTAAAACAGTATCAAAGAAGGAAGGAGCATTGTATTGAAAATAGGATAACTGTTGGTATCATTGTATGAACATTTCAATGAAGAAAATCAAAACACTTTACCTTTCAAATTATGGCTGAGATAGTATTGAACACTGAGACCTTTCATCTGCAACGAAGAACCCTTTTTCATCAATTGTTGGTGTAGTCGAAGCCAACAAAGAACCAACAACTATCTAACACAGTAACGCAGTGCCAGGAGATGTAACAGCTATGTCGAGACCTTGGGCCATTTCTTTTCAAATCCCAAGCTCAAAAGAACAAACCCTCAACAAGTCGGGGTATCAAATCCACTACAAATCAAATTCTAAACTGATAACCTAAACATTCAAAACTATACAGACTAAAGAGAGCTCAGCTCCATATTATATAGAGATCACGAGTTCGAAACTTAAGAAACTACGCCTCTTTGGGTAGAACAACAAGGCTAAAAACCAACAACCCATCGGTCGCGCAGAACCACCACTACCAAATGACTTGAACACAATAAAACTCATCAAATACAACAAGGTAGGGTTTAACCACAGCATTGAAATCCCTACCAAGATCAACGGTGTAGATCATTGGTGAGATTTACGAAATCACCAACCTGCCATCACATTTAATGAACCATTACTATCACAACCACGATGGAGCTTGATCATAAACGAGTTACAACTCAACACTCCGTGGTTACACTAAGACACATTAACGTGAACTAATCACAATGAGCCACCCACGATGGATTTCCACTATCCATAGTAGCTGAAGGCATTCAATGCTTAAGAAATAAACACATCAGCCAACATCTAAACCATTACAAAATTCACATTAAAACAACGTAAATATGGTATGGTTATGATATATCACCCTTGCAACATAAAGTTACGGATTGAATAGAGTTTCACAAGGTTGTATAAGTTTCACTTAGGGTCATGATTAAGTGCACACAACACATGATAAATTATTCCAAAGTTTACATAGCAAGACATGTTTACAAAACTATTGATATAGTTTGTTAATGTCGCGTTGTTGCATGGCATCATAGGTTTGTAAAGTTCACTAGGGTAGTATAATATCAATAGGGAAACACTATTGCACATACGCCCAACATATAGTATGTTATATATATATAGTTTACAATTGTTTCATCATGTCCCAATACCTTATAAATGGGTTGTGTAATAATTAAGAAGATTGTTTACACTTACATATTAAGGTATAGTGAAATAAAAGACAAAAGATGATAAATCAAATTATCATAACCATGGTATGAGTTTAGACCCTAGGCCAGTTAACCAAACAGTTACATGAGAGATAAATAATTACATACAGTTCAACATGAATGGAAAAAAAACATAAATTTGAGTTTAGAGCTGAGATTCAATCCTCCTAGGCCTTCTTATGGTTTTAATTACAAGCTTACAGTTACAAATATTCTCACCGGAGGAATGTCCACAGTTTTATCTCTTCAATTAATGACAAAAGAGATTCATAGTAAAACTGTTTATTACTTTTCGAAGTCTCAAACCTTTACCTGTAAACTGTCACAAGTACAAATCACATGCTTTAGCACGAATGCTAAGTAAGCCTCGGGTCGTCCGAAGGACCCCTTCATCAATCAAACAAAAGTACATTAGTCAAACAGTGGAATCGACATTTATAAACAATGACAGTAGAGATGTGTAGCAGCACAATTAATTATTGGATAACATCAAAACTTAAGCAGAAATCTGTTTGTCGCAAATCCTTACTTAATAAATCCGCAGGGCATTTAATACAACAAGATAACATTTTGTGCATTGTTCTATTTCCACATTCATTAAATAAGCAATAAATGTCACGTAGAAAAGTTTTAAATTTTTGTGATTTTTCCGGGATGTTACAATCACCATCATTATCATCATCCTCACTATCATCATCATCATCCTCCTCCTCCTCATCATTGTTCTCCTCCTCCTCATCATTGTCACCTCCCCCTTCCTCATCAACATATCCATGATCATCATCATCTTCAACATCGTCATCATCATCTGCATCACCATCGTGATGGTGATGGTGATGATGATGGTGATGATGATGACGATGATGAGGACGATGATGGTGATGGTGATGATGATGGTGATGATGATGACGATGATGGTGATGAGGATGATGATGATGATGGTGATGAAGATGATGATGATGATGATGATGATGATGGTGATGATGATGACGATGATGGTGATGAGGATGATGATGATGATGGTGATGAAGATGATGATGATGATGATGATGATGATGATTAAGATTATGATGATGATGATGATCATCATCATCATCATCATTTTCATCATCATCACCATCATCCTCATCCTCATCATCACCATCGTCATCACCATCATCCCCATCTTGTTCATCATCATCATCATCATCATCATCATCATCATCATCATCATCACCAACGTCATCATCATGAACATCTTCATCATCCTCATCCTCATCATCATCATCGTCCTCATAATCATCATCATCGTTCTCCTCCTCATCATCATTGTCATCTCCCCCTTCCTCATCAACATCTCCATCATGTTGATTTATATGTGACTTCAGAATGTATTTCACATATATGTATATTGTATTCCTATAGAGATGTTATTATTCCTCTATACGGAAGTGTCGTCATTTATATTGTAAGTGTCGTAACTTATACTTGATGGGTTATTAGACCACCTTGTTAGGGTCGGCCCTGTATAAGTCATGTGGGTCAAAGGGTTATTAGACCACCCTATTGGGGGTCGGCCATGTGGGTCAAAGGGTTATTAGACCACCCTAGTGGTGGTCGGCCCAGTCAGCATTATGTTAAGTGGCTATGTTGAGGCCGACCTAGTTGAGTAAAGGTCAAGTCAAGTTAGTGTGTAAATAGAGAGTGTGTCTCTCTCATTTTACACATTCTATTCTCTCACTCACACTTGGGAGAGTGGCGCACTTGTGGAGGAAGAGGCTCTACTGCTAGGAGAAGACTATCTCTTGTATTCTGGTTGTATCATTGCTCTATCTATCTCTGAGGAAGTTATTGGGGTTTTTCACCTTTATGGTTTTCCCCAAGTAAAATCTGTGTCTCTTGTGTGCTTGCATTTGTGTCCATGATTGATATGCTGTAGATATGCTGTATATGTTGTTCTCTCAGTTAAGATCCTAGATCATATTGAAGTAAATTCTGAAAATTTAACATGGTATTAGAGCTAGCCTGAAAGAAGGCATGATATGGCATGTATGACACTTGTTGCACTTACGATGCTAGGGTTTGATATAGCAAAAACCAGTCATTGTAGAACTTTCGCTATAAATCCATTTTGGAGAAGTTTTCAGATCTGAAACGTTTATAGGTTGAAGATAAGATCCCCATGTACCTTGTGTCCAAAGGAAAACCTCTAATTCGTTGTACTTTGTGATTTATGATTTGTACAATATAGAGTTTCTGCCTCTTCCAGATCTGAGTCAAAATCAGGTGACCTTGGGAAAAAGGTCATAACTTGGGCTAGGAAGCTCCAAATGAAATTTCGTAAAAAGTGACAGGTAGTACACAGACTGTAATATCTCAAGAAAATTTTTAGAGGCTTAAGTTGAACCAGTGACACGTGGAACGCCGTACAAGTTCGCTCTCCTGTATTATCCCATAAATAGGTCACGTTGCGACACTTGGCATAACTCTCTCTCAGAGAATCCAATTGAGGTCAGACCTTTTGGAATGGAAAGATAACAGGTCGGGATATTGAAGGAACCTTTTTCAGACCTTGTGGATTGAAAATTTCAGAGTTACACCAGAAACAATCAGGTACATATTTCTGTCAAAACAAAATGATTTTTGAGCACCTTCATTCATGGCTTCTTGAATTTAGGGCTTCAGAGAAAGTTGGAATTTTTGTAATCGGAGACCACGGCTGGATGCTACTCATCAAAATCGAAATTTAGAGACAAAGATCAGATTTTTTGGTTGGGTAGAAGGCCAGGCTTGATCAAACCCTAGTTCGGGACTTTGATCGGAAAGATGGAAAATTAGGGCTTCTGCAAAACATGGAATTTTGGAAATATGTGACCACGGTTGGAAGCTCCTCAGAAAAATTGAATCTTAGAGATTTGAATCAAATCTTTTGGTTGGGTGAAGCTCCGGGAAACTCAAACCCTAATTCAGGGTCCTCCTGAGTGAATCCGAAAATCTAAAAGGCAATTTCGAGGGGTGAAACTTTGCATTTTTCAAATTCTAAATATACCAACTTGATCAACTCATCAAGGCGCATATTTCTATCCTTTCGGAAGTTTGAAATTCAAATTTTGAATTTTTGGGGTTTCTTTGACAAACCCTAATCCAGCTCCAGGTCCAGTTCTTGCAAATCAAGTGGATTGGGTTAATCCTAGAAGAAGATGGATTGGTCACCTGCATAAGTGAAGAAGTTCCCGTCTCAGAGGGAGATGAGGCTAAGGCCTTCCATAAGAAGATTACAAGCAATCTTGACAGGTATGGCTTACAAGTATGTTTCATGGTTAATTTTATCATATGTTTGTCTTCATATCATTACAGTACAATCTTGATTAATTACTAGACTTGTCGTATCACCTTAATAGAAGATATTCATTGATTAAGGTTTTGACACTTATGAATGTACTAATGTATTGTGATGTTATATGAGGTTTATGTTGTTCGCTAACATAAAAGGTACACCAAGAAAGAAAAATCATGTTCTACTCCAAGAACATATGATCATGTTGACATGAAGACAAAGATTCATCCATTGTCATGGATCACATAGAAGATCTACTTTCGAGGTATGTATAACTTGGTCCTACAATGGTTAACCTATGAGACATGCAGGTTACTAGCACAAGTCACTGAAGAGAACCAGAAGACATTATGCGGGTATGTTAGACATAACTAGCTAGCATGCTAATCCAGGTATGTTTTTCCTATATCAAGCTAGAATCCTACCTTGTGTTAGGATCTTATACTGTTGTGTTGTTGATAATGATTATTCATGAAGTCATAGGTTTGAATAGTCATGACTGTATGCATATTATGTTTCTTACCATAATTGATGATATGACTAACCAGAAGAATCATGAAGGTATAGGTTTGAGTAATCATGGGTTTATGCATTGATGATTTAACTAATCAGAAGAGTCCTATGATCAAATAAGAATATGCAGGAGTAAAAGAAGACTTCCCTGAAACCTTGAATACTAATGTTTATTATTTGTGAATGATCATGAATATACATGTTTAAGATTATTGTGTTTTGATAGTATTAAGAATATACTAATAAATGTGTGATTATGTATGAGACCTCAAGGATAACAAAATAAGCATGCATAGTGATTAAGGATGGATGTAAGTTCAAGGACAGGTAATCCAGAAAGCAAAGTTCAAGAGGGAGCACACTCCAGTTGTTCCTGCAAGAAAGAAAAGGAGCACACTTCAGTAGTTTCTGCAAGGATGCAGATATTCAGAGGGACTTGACTACTTCTCACAATCCACATCAGAATGGGGTTGCAAAGATTAAGAGGGAGTCCACCCAGCAACCAAACAAAGATAAGTATTTGAATTGTCATTTCTTACATAATGTTATTCAATGATGTATATGCTTATGTTCCTAAGAATTAGGTTGTGTATTATGCATATTAGAATAGTTGCATTGATGAACAGTATACTACTAATATACATGGGTAAGTGGCCTATGGCACTGTACAACATTCCATTGCTACTTATCTAGAATGAAACCTCTTTGCTGACATGTTAGGAGTTGTGCACACTCTTAACAATGTTCTGGTAGAGATTGGAAGGCATCTAGAAAGTTACGGAATATGGATAAATGTTGTATTGAAGCATTGGCTAAGATAATTGCATGATTGTATGACATATTTCTTTATGTGTAAGAATTTGTTCTGAAAACTATGAGATGTTTTGTAATCATGCAATTTAACTTGTTGTGTAGGAAAGATCGTACACCATCACCTACAAAAGAAGGACTACAACATTTGTTCAGCAACAAAGTTATCTATTGAAAATATTGAATACATTGAAGTTCCCAGGATCTGGGAAGAATGCCATGATCGAGGAGTACTAGTCGATCATGAAGATGTTTGGGATGCAGTCCCAAAGGGTAGTCTGTAGTGACTTCCAAGAGGATCTACAAGATCAATCATGCTGCAGGTGGTAGCATAGAGACTTTTGCTCCTGTAGCTAGATACACTTCCATTAGATCAGTACTTGCTTTGGATGCAGTGATGAAGTGGAAGATACACCAGATGGATTTCAAGACAGCCTTCTTGAATGGTGTAGTTGAAGAAGAAGTGTATGTGGAGAAGCCACTTGGTTCTGAAACACATGACAGGGAGTCATATATGTGCAGAACTTGGTATGGTAGGATAGACAGCTTTCTATCCAGTTTGGGCTTTACCAAGAATAAAGTGGATTCTAACCTTTAATACAAGGTTGAGGAAGGAAATCCAGTGATACTACTATGTGGATGACCTGTTTGTAACAGGTGAGGATAGATTGATTTCCAACATGCAGCGGAAGCTTGCTGCCAAGTTCGAGATGAAGAACTTGTGGATGATGCACTACTTTCTAGGCATGGAGGTGTGGCAGAGTGCAGATGGAATCTTCCTTGGACAAGGGAAGTATGCAGTAGAGATCCTGAAGAGGTTCGAGATGATGGAATGCAAGGACATGGCCACACCTATGGCATCAAACCTGAAGCTTCTGTGTGATACTTCATCTAAGACGGTTGATGCCACTATGTATCGTCAGATGATTGGGTCCTTGATTTACCTGACAAACACGAGACCAAATATTTGCTTTGCGGTGAACACATTGAGCCAGTTCCTGACGGATCCGAGGAGTGTTCACCTGGTTGCTGTAAAGCATATTCTGAGGTACTTGAAGGGTACAATTGATTATGGGCTCAAGTATGATGCGAATCAAAATTTTAACCTACAGGGTTATGTTAATTCAGATTGGATAGGAAGTGCTGTAGATAGGAAGAGCACATCTGGGTGCTGCTTCAGTATGGGATCAGGTGTGATCTCTTGGTTTAGTAGGAAGCAGTCCTGTGTAGCACTCAGTACAGCCAAAGCAGAGTATGTTGCGATGGATGAGCAGGTTGTAGATGTATTGACCAAGCTGTTGGCCAGAGTGCAGTTTGAGTACTTTAGAGAGAGGCTTGGTGCACTTCAGATCGAGGTTCCTTCCAAAGGGAAGTGATGAGTCCAGAAGATGCAGATGCACATGAGATTTTCTGACATGGTTGATGTGTTCTCCCATGGTCGTGATGTAATTGGTGAGCCATTCTCACATGGTGGTAGATGTGTTCTCCCATGGTGTAGATGTAAGGGCTGAAGCCATTTTTCACATGGTGGTAGATGTGTTCTCCCATGGTGAAAAAGTAAGGGTTGGAGCCTTCCCTGAATGGTGGTAGATGTGTTCTCCCATGTCAGTGGTGTAAGTGCTGGATGATGTGCATCTGGGCTGTGATTCATGGACGATGAGATGATCTGAAGAGGACGATGCTATGATGATCAGGAGGATCATGGATGATGAGCATCAGGATGATGCTCCAGTTACTTCTCTGTATATGCATCAGGATGATGCTGGATATGATCAGTTGGATCATCTATATGTATATGTATGAACGCATCATGTTGGATGCTAGATATGATCAGTTGGATCATTTGTATGTATTTTGTATATGCATCATGTTGGATGCTTGGACCATGTATCTGTATATGTATCAGGTGGATACATTGTATAATCAGGTAGATAATGTATGTTGATATGTATCATGTATTTGTATTTGTATCAGGTGGATACACTGTATGATCAGGTGGATCATGTATGATGATATGTATCAGGAAGATACTTGGTATGCATCAAGTGGATGCATTGTATAATCAGGATGATCATGATGATGAGCTTCAGGGTGTTGCTCCAGATGATATGTATTAGGATGGTATAGTGATGATGATCAGTGTGATCATGAGCATCAGGATGATGCTTTGTGCTATGATGATCCGTTGGATCATGAGTATCAGGTTGATACTTGTAGGTCAGAGATGATATGTGGCAGGTTGTGCAAATAACATGTAATCAGTCCTGGGAGATCTTTCCGGTCGTGCTGCGGCACATAAATGTTCTTGGGATACTCTTTTCGGTATTGCTATGTAGTATGTAATCAGTCCTCAGATATCTGATAGGTTGAGCTGTGTGCTCGTAATCAGTCCTGGGATGAGGTATTACTACGGAGACATGTAATCAGTCCTGGAGATCCGAGAGGTTGAGCTGTGTGCTTGTAATTAGTCATGGGATGCTCTTTAGAGATCTTGCCGGTCGTGCTATGGCACATAAATGTTCTTGGGATGCTCTTTAAAGGTTTTGTCTATCCACATGTAATCCGTCCTAGAGATCCGAGAGGTTGAGCTGTGTGCTCGTAATAAGTCCTGGGATGCTCGTTGGAGATCTTGCCGGTCGTGTTGCGGCACATAAATGTTCCTGGGATGATCTTTAAAGGTATTGTGGAGGAGATGCATGTAATCAGTCCTGGGAGATCTTGCCGATCGTGCTTAGGCACATAAATGTTCATGGGATGCTCTTTCCGGTATTGCATCCGCACATAAAATTAGTCCCGAGAGGCCACCTCTATCAGACCGTTCGCATAGATGATGAAGACCTGCAGGTGGTGGGACTACATCCAGTATGAAAAAGGATTGGCTTTGTAGAACTTCCTACGATGAGTAGATTCAGAGATTGATTGAGATAGCAGCAGCAGTGACGATGATGATGACTTGAAGATGATTATCCAGTGACGATGATCCAGAGAAGATGACTTGTGCTAGAAGACCTGTGTCGAGAAATACCTTCCTAGTTAAGAGGGAGTGTTGATGTATATGTAACTTTAGAATGTATTTCACATATATGTATATTGCATTCCTATAGAGATATTATTATTCCTCTATACGGAAGTGTCATCATTTATATTGTAAGTGTCGTAACTTATACTTGATGGGTTATTAGACCACCTTGTTGGGGTCGGCCCTGTATAAGTCATGTGGGTCAAAGGGTTATTAGACCACCCTAGTGGGGGTTGGCCCAGTCAGCATTATGTTAAGTGGTTAAGTTGAGGCCGACCTAGTTGAGTAAAGGTCAAGTCAAGTTAGTGTATAAATAGAGAGTGTGTCTCTCTCATTTACACATTCTATTCTCTCACTCACACTTGGGAGAGTGGCGCACTTGTGGAGGAGGAGGCTCTACTGCTAGGATAATACTATCTCTTGTATTCTGGTTGTATCATTGCTCTATCTATCTCTGAGGAAGTTATTGGGGTTTTTCACCTTTATGGTTTTCCCCAAGTAAAATCTGTGTCTCTTGTGTGCTTGCATTATTGTGTCCATGATTGATATGCTATATATGCTGTTCTCTCAGTTAAGATCCTAGATAAGATTGAAGTAAATTCTGAAAATTTAACACATCATCATCATCATCATCTTCACCATCATCATCATCATCTGCATCATGCTCCTAATCTTCATTTTCATCTCCCCCTTCCTCATCAACATCTCCATCATCACCACCACCATCATCTTCACCATCATCATCATCATCTCCATCATCATCATCATCATCATCTTCATCATCATCATCATCATCATCTGCATCACCATCTTCATCATCATCAACATCTTCATCATCATCACCATCATCACCATCGCCATCATCTTCATCATCATCACCATCATCCTCATCACCATCATCATCATCAGCATCATCATCATCATCATCATCATCATCATCATCATGTCATCATCATCACCATCATCGTCATCATCCTCATCACCATCATCCTCGTCATTATCGTCATTGTCCTCCTCTTCATCATCACCATCATCATCATCATCCTCACCATCATCATCATCATCTTCATGATGATGATGATGATGATGATGAGGATGATGATGATGATGGTGATGATGAAGATGAGGAGGACGATGTAAAATTAACCTAAAGTTTGATTATCATTAGAACCATATCAAGTAAGAGGATATGTGGAGGGAAACATTTTAAAATGTGCCCACTTAGGATTGTTTAAATGGTGTTGATGTCATCTAATATTATTGTTGGCTTTGTGACATTTATGACGATAATGAACGGAGTGCTAAGATTGTATTTTGACTTATTTGTGATCATCTATCTAGTTGACATTATTCTTTTTAGCAAGACATGGGAAGATTGTTTGCATCAATTGGACCTGGCACGTATTTGTAGCAATGTGTAGATAAAAGTTGGCCAACATGAAATACTCATGCAAGCCAACATGCACAGAGCATTGATCATGTGAATATTTCAATTATTGGCAATGGAATTTCGCATTGGAATTTCATTTCATCTCCTCCCTTCAAACTAATTTTTTTTTTACGTTTTGAATTTTTACATTGCCCTTGACACGAAGTTTTAGTGACAAAATAACCCTTTAGCAATGAAGTTAGACTTAAAAAAATATCATTTAATAATTTGTTTTTTATTAAAGAATAATTCGTGGAAGTTAATGTTTGGCCACATGTAATGCAACAAAACAAAAATTTCAATTTGAACACATTGCATTAATGGTGTAATTGAAATTGTGACATTCTATTACAAATGACTTGGCTTTAAAGACCAGATAAATATAGTATGCCCTTTATAGAGGCTATTCATTAAAAAACACATTGCTATTGAGACTGTACTATGATGTTCTCCCCTTCCTTTGTCAAAAGAAGATTAATAAGGTTGTTTTTCCAAGGTATAGGATGTTTTGGATTTCTCAACTATTATTGCATGTGAACTTGCACATACCAAGCTACAACAAATCTTTCACTGAAGTGGATTTGTCTATGTGAATAGATAAGTGAAAATATTTTAGCAACAAGACCTATAAATTTTAACTTGGAAGTATTGGAAATGTACAAAGTGGGATTGAGAGGCTTGATGGTGATTGTAGTAGTGGGCATGGTATTGGTGAGAATGATGTCGTGATAGTGGAATTAAACATTACGATGGTGACTGTTATAGGTCAAGTATGCACTTCTTTGTCCGTGATCACCTTGAGCTGCCAATCACACAAAAGGACAACTTGGATTGAAGAGCATGATGACCTCAGATGAGACTTTGACCCGACTCACCTCTCTGCAAGCTGACAAAACCCTAAAAAACATCATATTTTGGCATGGGCGCTACTCTGCTTAAGTAAACTAGTGCATATTCCCTACTCCATTGTGCAATAGTAGCGCACACCTCCTGATGGGCGCTACTCCTCTTCAGTAGAATAGCGCACAACATTTAAAAAGTGACAAACGCTAGTTGTTAAACACTGTGGTCACGCCCTGGGCGCTACTCCACTGTGAAATAGTAGCGCACATCTTAAAATATGATCAAAAAAAGATTTATTTGACGAATGGATATTAGTTGTAGTTGGTTTCCCAACTTCCCCAACTTCGCCTTCAACCACCTCTCGACCTAAACTGCCTACCTTGTCCTATAAATACAAGGAGGATTGAAGAGAGGGGTTAGACATTAAGACATGAGAGCCATAGAGAGACTCTTTTATATGAAAAGCTTATGTTGAAGGAGGTTATGCTGGAGGAAATCTGAAGTCAGAGAGGAGCAGGAGACTAGGATCAGGTTACATGAGCATGCTGCAAAGTCAAGTATACTTTGTATCATTCAAATGTTTTTGACAATAAAAGGTTGAAACATCTTTCTCGTCCCAAATCAAGTGCTTATTGGATTATGTGTTTGTTTGGATCAATGTTGGTTAATGCTTGATGTTTGAATTACTTTCAATTCCATCATTATTATATTGGCCAAGATACGTTGAGAAAGGTCTTTGTGTTGCAGGTTTATCAAACGGGAGATTGAGTTGAGGATCGAGTGGAAGGTTGGACAAAAGCTAGGATCAAACTTCGTTCATAAGGTATGTCCTCAAGGTATCTAATCTATTTCCATTTATAAATGCTTTTGTAATGCCATCAGTATGTTTACCTGTCACCCCCTTAAGTTGATAGTGTCTATTTCCTTGCTATAGGGTAGTATTTCCCGCCAACAGACTGGCGAATCCGCTTGGGAGGTTGTTTTTTCTGATCTAGGAAACCCTTCTTGATTGTCTTTCTAATACTTCTTAACCCCTTTAATCTTCCGAGAAGCCTTGCAGGTTGTCCCTACCTACTTCCCTTTGCTTGACTCAGTCTTTTTACACCTCTGCAAAGTTAATTTTTGACCCTTTAAGACTTGTGCGCTACCCTACTATACATACAGTAGCGCCCATGCGCTAGTTTTCCTCTGTACAGTAGTGCTCACATCCCCAAGTGTGCTAGTTTTCCTACTACACAGTAGGGAAAATTCCTGTAGCTCTCTGTTTGAGGTAAGCTTGAGTTTTCTGCCTGTTTGGGTGGGTTTCTAACTTTGTTTTGGACCTTCTTGACTGGTCTTTGAGGTCTGTAACCCTTCTTTGAGTCTCATTAGCCTCTTTTGAGTCCTTTAGGTCATTTTTTGGTCACTTGTTTACTTTTGAAGTGTTTGGTTCATTTGTAACTCTTTTTGGAGACTAGGCCTTGTTCCTTAGTGAACACAGTTGCTCACCTATACCCTGATAGTGTGTTGCTAACCTACAAACATTTTCACTTAGCATTTGCTGTTTGTTGCAACACTTGCTTGCTCTTTTAGTATCTCATCCTTTGTTTTAGGGTTTGATCCATCTTTTGGAGCCTTTGGGGTGTCTTCCAAAACTTTTTGAGTCCCAACATTTCTTGACTTTGCTGTCTTTTCCAGTATCAAGTGAGTTTGAAGTGCTTTAGATTACTTCATCTTTCAGTCTTTGTGTTATTAAGGTTATCCTTAGTTTTCTTGCCTACCTATTGCTTGGCTTAGTGGTCTTGTTAGGGTTTGGTGCTTTGGAGCATTCTTTTAAAGATTGATTTCCAGTTCTAAGCATCTTTCCTCTTTGTTTTCTTCTCGCTTTGTTTCCAAGTTTGAGAGCTTTTTCTTTTGAAAAAACTTGTAGGACAAGTTTTTGTCGAACCATTGTTTTGACAGTTGTGAACTTTAAGAGTTATCTTGCCATTACTTACACATCTCTTATAGGTCTTATTTGCTTCTACTTTCAAGGTCTTTTTTGTTCATATATAACAGAAAAGCAAAATAAGTTTGGTTGTTCATAATAGTAAGGCTTATAATCTTTGAAAAATAGCATAGTTTATTTTGTTAGGAGTTAGAAAAGAAAACAAAAAAGAAAGCTTTGTTTAGGTTTGCTTACTCTTTACCTTGGAAAGAATATTAAATGAAAAATAAAAAGTCCTTTCATTGTTGAAAGTTGTTTCATTTCATGCACTTTACTTTCTGTTGCAACCACATCACACAATGCACTTCCCCATTGAGTAAAAAGTAACCTTAAAAAGAATCTTAATAAAATCAATTAGAAATGATTTTCTTTCTAGGGATACACGACAGCAACAATTCTAGGCTAGAGTTTTGAGCTTAAAACACCTTTAACTGCTCGAAGCTTGTTTCATTACTCAAAAATCGTAGTGCGACTGTCATATAGGTAAACCAATATATATCAAATATTCCTAGGAAACTCTACTGAAACCAGAGCTAAGCATGAGGCCGTGGAAGATCGGAATCGTTGAGGATACCTCCCTCACGTTCCTTTTGACCATAAACCAAGGTCGATTTGCGTACGGGGATCCATCTGGATTTCGGGCTTTGTTACCCTGCCCACGCATTTTGATCAGGCTGATGACTGTCCCCCCAGGATATTTCGTATGTATGGTAGCCATAGTATCTGACCATAGGATCATACACAGGTGACAGCGGAGGGTATATATGCTGTACCTAGGACAGACGTGGGAGGAAATCCCTTGCAGGTCTTTGGGAGGGCGGTTGGGTGATTCCAGTGCTTGCACCCTTAGTCATTGTATTGTGGACCTCGGGTAACTGTTCTTCATTCTTCGTTGATCTGTTCTGGGCCCTCATCATCCCAGACTCTTCTCCGGAAGGAATCTTGTCTGACTAGTTTGAATACTTAGGATTTTTTTAGTGGTGTGCTGTTTTCCCCCTAGTCTTAGTGGCCACTAGGTTTTTTGCTTAGTTTTTATTTTTATATATAATCGTGGAAGACCAACAACTTCGTAGGTCTAGGAGGTTGCAAAACCTTCTCCCACTTAGAGTGGAACCACTACCGCCACCCGGACGATAGAGGGTAGAATCCAGTGTTCCTTTGGAAACTACTGATGAAATAGAGGTTCATGAGGAACCACAACTTGCAACAGAAAGACCTGAAATAGAGGTTCCTGAGGAACCACAACTGAGGACTCCAGATCAGTAAGATTTTAATACAGTTGATATTGAGGATCTCACTTCTAGTGAGTTCAGTACTCCATTTAATCCTCCTTTGACTAATCTTAACACTCCGCTTCTGTTACCCGTTGGTTTCTAGCAACCTTATTATAGTGCATATTTGTTCACACCTGGGCATTTTATGACTAATACAGGAGGCGAACAGGTAGTTCCAAAGACTCCCACAATAGGTATGAACACAAATACTGTAAATCCTCCTCCCACTGCTACACCGAGTTCGCCACAACCAACTTCTGTTTCGACTCAGTCATTCAGCTTTAATGTCAGTACCTTAGGCATGCCGAGTTCAACAAATGTGGCATCTGCCTCTACATACACTTTTGGACCCAGTAGTACAATGAATCTTGTCACACCTCCTGTAACTCAACCGTCATACCACATACCCAACACTTGGATTTCCACACCAAATGTAGGGCCAAACACCTCTGCAACTATGCCCGTCATGAGCACCATCACCACGCCGTCTTCCACGATTACCCCTGGTTTTAATGCCTTTGCAGGTCACAATACCAATCAAGGTAATGTACTTACAGGAAACACCCCTTTTTCTTTGTTTTCTGGATGAGGGGGGTAACATCCTTAATCAACAATACGGTGGGGCTAACGCCCAGCCGCA